>JARQOC010000004.1:552268762-552868762 GCA_033576535.1 Allobates femoralis
CAGTTTAAGGGCAATGGTAGCAAATACTAATGAAATGTATGTAAACTTTGACTTTGCAGAGAGTAAGGCTGGCTTCACACCAAGGTTTTGTGCATCAGGTTCTGTCAAGTTTAAACCGGACAGAACCTGATCCGGTTTTGCCTCCCATGTATCCCTATGGTGCAAGATTGATCCTATTTGGGCATCCATTTTTGTGTATTCTGTCCCGGATTCATTTTTGTCCGGTTTTTTACCGTGCCCAAAATCGGAGCCTGCAGCATTTTTGGGCTCCGGTGAAAAAACAAGACAAAATCTGAAAGAAACGGATCCGGGGCGATCCGGCGCCCATAACATGGGAGTCTATAGGCGCCTGATCCATTAAAAAAATCAGATTGTTTCCCGGATCCGATTGTTTTGCACGGAGCATGCTCAGAAATCCTGCTGTTGTAACTTCAACCCCATGGACAATATTATTTCATGCACAGGTTGTGAATTCAGCACCAAGGACAGCGGCAGAGCAGAAACAAGCAGACTTCAGCACCAGGGAAAGCAGCAGAAAACATCCTGCTAAAAACAGGATGCGGGACCATATTTTGCCACATTTTTCTGCACATCCTGTCCTGTCCGTTTCTGTCCGGTTGATCCTGCAAAAAACAAGATCCACCCTGGGAGACAAAAACCGTGGTGTGAAGCTAGCCAAATATAAATGCCACACTTTCACTCAGTATTTTGGCATTTGGCAAATATTAATAATTATGGTAATCCTAATTAACCTAAAATGGGAAAGATTTTTTCTGATTTTACGTCAGATAGTGAGAAAAACATGGATATGTATCTTTTTAAATAGTGTATGTAAACTTATGGTTTCAACTGTATATATCCTTGGTCTATACATTATACTTCCTGATTATTTTATACTCTTACCACCCACCCCCCCTGTTTTCAGCCCCCAACATGCACAGTGTTTTCTATTAGTAACATGATACAATATTACCAGTTGATTCATCATAGTATTTTATATGTGTCTCATATATATCTCCCTGTTTTCCATAGACCTTTATTAGTGTCAAGTAATCCCCCCCTATTTTTCCTCCTGTTTCAGCCACTAACACATATGTTCCCCATGAATCATTTACCTGACACTGCATTGTACCTTTCCTTTCTCTATTCCTCGTCTCTATTTCAGGGTCCGTTTTTTATCTTTTTATTATCTCTTTTTTCCTTCTCTTGGATCTATTCTCTCTTAAATTTTTCCTTTTGTCCTCTTGTTCCCTCTCTTCTTATCTGTTTATTTTCCTTTTTTACCCACTCTTCCACTTCATTGTTTATCTGGTCTACTTATCAAGTACACTGTGTGCAGAATTATTAGGCAAATGAGTATTTTGATCACATGATACTTTTTATACATCTTGTCCTACTCCAAGCTGTATAGGCTTGAGAACCAACTACCAATTACGTAAATCAGATGATGTTCAACTCTGTAATGAGGAGGGTTGTGGTGTAATGACATCAACACCCTATATAAGGTGTGCTTAATTATTAGGCAACTTCCTTTCCTTTGGCAAAATGGGTCAGAAGAGAGATTTGACAGGCTCTGAAAAGTCCAAAATTGTGAGATGTCTTGCAGAGGGATGCAGCAGTCTTGAAATTGCCAAACTTTTGAAGCGTGATCAAGCGTTTCATGGCAAATAGCCAACAGGGTCGCAAGAAGTGTGTTGGGCAAAAAAGGCGCAAAATAACTGCCCATGAATTGAGGAAAATCAAGCGTGAAGCTGCCAAGATGCCATTTGCCACCAGTTTCACAATATTTCAGAGCTGCAATGTTACTGGAGTATCAAAAAGCACAAGGTGTGCTATACTCAGGGACATGGCCAAGGTAAGAAAGGCTGAAAAACTACCACCTTTGAACAAGAAACATAAGATAAAATATCAAGACTGAGCATAGAAATATCTTAAGACTGATTTTTCAAAGGTTTTATGGACTGATGAAATGAGAGTGACTCTTGATGGGCCAGATGGATGGGCCAGAGGCTGGATCAGTAAAGGGCAGAGAGCTCCACTGCGACTCAGACGCCAGCAAGGTGGATGTGGGGTACTGGTATGGGCTGGTATCTTCAAAGATGAACTTGTGGGACCTTTTCGGGTTGAGAATGGAGTGAAGCTCGTCTTCCAGAAACTGGCAGTAGGTCTGGGAGTTAACTTCTTCAAGCAGTGGTACAGGAAGAAGTCGGTATCGTTCAAGAAAAACATGATTTTCATGCAGGACAATGCTCCATCACATGCATCCAAATACTCCACAGCGTGGCTGCCCAATAAAGGTCTAAAAGAAGAAAAAATAATGACATGGCCCCCTTGTTAACCTGATCTGGACCTCATAGAGAACCTGTGGTCCCTCCTAAAATGTGAGATCTACAGGGAGGGAAATCAGTACACCTCTCGTAACAGTGTCTGGGAGGCTGTAGTGGCTGCTGCACGCCATGTTGATCGTAAACAGATCAAGCAACTGACAGAATCTATGGATGGAAGGCTGTTGAGTGTCATCATAAAGAAAGGTGGCTATATTGGTCACTAATTTTTTTGGATTTTGTTTTGCATGTCAGAAATGTTTATTTCTAAATTTTGTGCAGTTATATTAGTTTACCTGGTGAAAATAAACAAGTGAGATGGGAATATATTTGGTTTTCATTAAGTTGTCTAATAATTCTGCACAGTAATAGTTACCTGCACAAACAGTTATCCTCCTAAGATAGCCAAATCTAAAAAAAAACCACTCCAACTTCCAAAAATATTAAGCTTCGATAGTTATGAGTCTTTTGGGTTGATTGAGAACATAGTTGTTAATCAATAATAAAAATAACCCTCTAAAATACAACTTGCCTAATAATTCTGCCCACAGTGTATTTTTTCTAAGCAGATACTCTTCTTGATGCTTCAATTCATGTATCTTAGATCACACCATGCTTGAAATGAATACATGCCACACCACTTAAGGAACACTGATCACAATGGGGAGGATGCCGCATTTAAAAAAAGAGACAACATATACAGTTAGGGCCAGAAATATTTGGACAGTGACACAAGTTTTGTTATTTTAGCTGTTTACAAAAACATGTTCAGAAATACAATTATATATATAATATGGGCTGAAAGTGCACACTCCCAGCTGCAATATGAGAGTTTCCACATCCAAATCGGAGAAAGGGTTTAGGAATCATAGCTCTGTAATGCATAGCCTCCTCTTTTTCAAGGGACCAAAAGTAATTGGACAATGGACTCTAAGGGCTGCAATAAAACTCTGAAGGTGTCTCCCTCGTTAACCTGTAATCAATGAAGTAGTTAAAAGGTCAGGGGTGGATTCCAGGTGTGTGGTTTTGCATTTGGAAGCTGTTGCTGTGACCAGACAACATGCGGTCAAAGGAACTCTCAATTGAGGTGAAGCAGAACATCCTGAGGCTGAAAAAAAAGAAAAAATCCATCAGAGAGATAGCAGACATGCTTGGAGTAGCAAAATCAACAGTTGGGTACATTCTGAGAAAAAAGGAATTGACTGGTGAGCTTGGGAACTCTAAAAGGCCTGGGCGTCCACAGATGACAACAGTGGTGGATGATCGCCGCATACTTTATTTGGTGAAGAAGAACCCGTTCACAACATCAACTGAAGTCCAGAACACTCTCAGTGAAGTAGGTGTATCTGTCTCTAAGTCAACAGTAAAGAGAAGACTCCATGACAGTAAATACAAAGGGTTCACATCTAGATGCAAACCATTCATCAATTCCAAAAATATACAGGCCAGAGTTAAATTTGCTGAAAAACACCTCAAGAAGCCAGCTCAGTTCTGGAAAAGTATTCTATGGACAGATGAGACAAAGATCAACCTGTACCAGAATGATGGGAAGAAAAAAGTTTGGAGAAGAAAGGGAACGGCACATGATCCAAGGCACACCACATCCTCTGTAAAACATGGTGGAGGCAACGTGATGGCATGGGCATGCATGGCTTTCAATGGCACTGGGTCACTTGTGTTTATTGATGACATAACAGCAGACAAGAGTAGCCGGATGAATTCTGAAGTGTACCGGGATATACTTTCAGCCCAGATTCAGCCAAATGCTGCAAAGTTAATTGGACAGCGCTTCATAGTACAGATGGACAATGACCCCAAGCATACAGCCAAAGCTACCCAGGAGTTCATGAGTGCAAAAAAGTGGAACATTCTGCAATGGCCAAGTCAATCACCAGATCTTAACCCAATTGAGCATGCATTTCACTTGCTCAAATCCAGACTTAAGACGGAAAGACCCACAAACAAGCAAGACCTGAAGGCTGCGGCTGTAAAGGCCTGGCAAAGCATTAAGAAGGAGGAAACCCAGCGTTTGGTGATGTCCATGGGTTCCAGACTTAAGGCAGTGATTGCCTCCAAAGGATTTGCAACAAAATATTGAAAATAAAAATTTTTTGTTTGGGTTATGTTTATTTGTCCAATTACTTTTGACCTCCTAAAATGTGGAGTGTTTGTAAAGAAATGTGTACAATTCCTACATTTTCTATCAGATATTTTTGTTCAACCCTTCAAATTAAACGTTACAATCTGCACTTGAATTCTGTTGTAGAGGTTTCATTTCAAATCCAATGTGGTGGCATGCAGAGCCCAACTCGCGAAAATTGTGTCACTGTCCAAATATTTCTGGCCCTAACTGTATATATATATTGGAAAAGGACGCGCTGACTATAAAATAAAGACACTAAGTAATAAGGGCAATATAGTAGGGGGAAAACACAACTGCCCCTTCCCCTAAATATTAAATTAGCCATTGTGTCCTTCATTGATATTACATTGGTATCTGTGCCTTCTCTTCATATTAGTTGCTGTACCCACTTTAATATTAGCTAGTTTTCTCAGAATGTAAAATTAACTGTTTCCCCAAGGGTTGCAAACTTCACAGCCTACTTTAACCTTGTGCCAAAAACAACAGCCATGAGTCCTTCTAAGCAGCCGCCTAGCACTCTGAAAATGGCGGAGGCCCACAAAGCAGGAGAAGGCTATAGGAAGATAGAATTTTTCTCAAGTTGCCCTTTCCTCAGTTCAAAATGTAGTTAAGAAATGGCAGTTAACAGGAAAAGTGGAGGTATAGCTATCGACTGAAAGACCAAGCTACATTTCAGTGAGAGCTGCTTGTAGGATTGCTAGAAAGGCAATTGCAACCAACGCTTGACTGCAAAAGACCTCCAGGAAGATTTAACAGACAGTTGTGGTATATTGTTCTACTATTCAGAGAAACCTGAACAAACATGGCCTTTATGGAAGAATCATCAGAAGTAAACCTCTCCTGTATCCTCACCTCTCCACGAAATTTAGCATCAGCATGCAAAAGAAGCGCTAAACAAACCTGACGCATTTTGGAAACAAGTTCTGTGGACCGATGAGGTTAAAATAGAACTCTATTGCCACAATGATCAAAAGTATCTATGGAGAAAACAGGTACAGAATTTTAGGAAATGAACATCTCACCAACCCTTGAGAATGGCGATGGATCAATCATGCTTTGTGGTTGGGTTGCAGCCAATGACATGGGGAACATTTCACACGCATAAGGAAGAATGAATTCAATGAACTTTCAACAAACTCTTGATGCAAACATAACACTACCTATTTAAAAACTGAAGTTGAAAAGAGGATGGATGGTTTCTACAAATGGATAATGATCCTACATACACATTACTAGGAAGTGGGCAGGCAGAGGTAGCTGTATTAGTGACTCAACGACACTTCTCACTAGTCCGCCTGTGCACTGGTTATATTTTAACTTCATTTTAGTGAGATTTTCATCTTAATGATGGATGGATTGGATACTGAGACAAAAAATATACCCTTGGTATGCTGGTTGGATTGATATTTTAATGTTCTGACCCTGATTTTTTAATGACCAGCCTCTCAGATTAATGCTTGTTTGTCTTCTCTGGTTTGACATTGGACTGAATATGTTATTTGTTTATATGGTTAATCTAGGACACACATAGAGATGACCTTCCTGACACCCTACACCTCCAAGTAGCGGCTGCCAGATGAAAGCAATGCATTGAGCCGAACACCATAGCGCCGTACAATGTTTACAATGCTGAATATTGGTCCATGCAACGTTTTGTTTAATTTGATAGCATTGTATCGGGGATAGTTTTTATCAGTATCATTTTAGGGTCCATATGACTTTATAATTTAATTTTTTTATTTTCACATTCACCATATGGAATAAATATTATGATTTTTTTTAAATATCCGAAATGGTCACATTGAAGAGAACACACTATATTTACAGCTGCAGGAGAGGAATGGCTGTTATTGTGAGCATCCTCCTTGCCTCACCACAGCTGGGTAAATGTGCCGCTCATACAAAAAAGTTTAACTTGGGTGGGCATTCTTTGCAGGTCAAAATGACAATTTTAGAGATACCATATTTTCTTTCAAAACATCATTTGACAATATGGAAGCAAGGTGAGGTAAATTACTACAAGAAGGACAGCAAGATGGGGCATTACTACAAGTAGTTTTTAAAATTTTAAATGAAGGGCTTTAATGTTAGGAAAAAAGGAATCCAAAACTACATTGCCTTGTGTCAAAAGGTTATTGCGCAACCCCCCCCCCCCACCCTCATCTTTGGTAAGCTGAGATCCATTTCCCTAGCCACACCCAGGCCTGATTATGTCCATACCTGTTCTTAATCAAGAAATCACTTAAATAGGATCTGCCTGACAAAGTGAAATAGACCAAAAGATTATCAAAAGTTAGATATCATGCCGCGAACAAACAAGGAACAAAGTAATTGACATTTATCAGTGTGGAAAAATGTAAAAAGCAATTTTTAAAGCTTCGGGACTCCAGTGAACCACAGTGAAAGCTTTTATTCACAAAAGGCAAAAAACATGGAACACTCAAGAACACAGTGACGATACATCCAAGAGGTCACAAAAGACCCAACAATAACATCCAAAGATCTGCAAGCTTTATTTGCCTCAGTTAAGGTGAGTGTTCATAACTCCACCATAAAGGCCGCTTCACACGCTACGATGTCTGTCAATGATGTCATTAGCTATGTCAGGTGACCGCGATCCTTCCGACATCGTTAGTGCGTTGTCGCACGCAAGGATATCGTTATATCGTTAACGATCTTAAATTTGGCAACGCTCCAGCTATTTGGAGAAGAACATTTCAACGATTTTAGTAAGTGGCAGGAATAGGAGAAATATGAACGACATCGTTCAAAAAGGTTTCACACTGAACGGTGTGGCTGCTTCACAAATCCTTAATTGAACGACGAACGATAGATGTGAGATCCTGCTCTCAAATTTCAGATGTCCGATCCATCGATTTCTCGTTCAGACATCCTGTGTTTACATGCAACGATGCACAAACGAGATCGTAAGAACAATCTCAAAAGCGTGACGTTTCAACAATATCGTTTCAGATATCGGACCGTGTGAAGTGGCCTTAAGCAAGAGACTGAGCAAAAATGGCCTGCATGACAGAGCTCTAAGACAAAAAGCACTGCTGAGCAAAAAGACCATAAAGGGTCATCTCAGTTTTGCTAGAAACCACCTTGATGATCCCCACAACGCTTGGAAGTATGCTCTGGGGACTGACGAGAAAAAAAATGAACTTTATGGAAGGTGTATGTCCCATTACATCTGGCTTAACGTACCGTTACACGCTTCAATTTAAAAATGATCTCACTAACGATCTCGGGGGCGCGCAGTCATTAGGATATTGTTTAGACATCGTTGGTGAGATGTCACACGCCTAGATATCGTGGACGACGCACCAACGATCCAGCGAGCAGGTTTCGTTCACACAACCCAGCGAATGATACTTGTTCACTGATGTGAATGGCCGAAGTCGTGAATGACATCCTTTTCACGGTATCACACAGAACGATGCAGCAGGTTGGCTGATTGAGGATCATCTGATTTGAGAACATGTTCTCAAATCTGCAATCAACGACCCAACGATTTATCGTAGTCGTATCTCGTGTTACACGAAACAACATCCTAACGATGTCACTTGAACGACTCCAAACCAGTGACGTTTTAGCGATATCGTTCCCGATATCGTACCGTGTAACGGTACCTTTACAAGTATCACAACATTTCAGAAAAGGAACATCATACAAACAGTAAAATATTGTGTTGGTAGTGGGATGGTTTGGAGCTGTTTTGCTGCTTCAGGATCTGGAACACTTTCTGTAGTAAATGGAACTAAGAATACTGATGTCTACCAAAAAAATCCTGAAGGAGAATCCTGAAGAAGAATCCGGCCATCTGTTTGTGACCTGACGTTGAAGCGCACTTAAGTTATTCCGAAGGAACAATGATCCAAAACATACAAGCCAGTTCCCCTATGAATGGCTTATGAAAAGCAAAATTAAGATGAGGTGTATACATGTATACATCACCACACAGGCACACACTACCTCATAGTGTGTGCCTGCGCCTGATGTATACATATATACACCTCAGCCGGGCCAGCCCGAGTCAGGCACCCCCCCTCCTTAGGTTACTTTATTACCTTATCAGGAGTAGATTTGCAGCCTTGTAGGCGCAGCCAGGACGGACCGGACTCGGACGACTCAGTCTGAGTCAGGAGTCAGGAGGAGGCAGCCGGCCACACAGCAGCTCCTCGGCTCTGTTCTTCTTCTCCTCTCCGTCCCAGACTGTGCGGCGCACCGAGTCACGTCAGTCGCAGCACGACGTGCCTGGGGGTGGGGGGGACTGCCAGGGGGCGGACCAGCAGAAGGGGGGTTGTGCACGCACAGCTCCGCGGCCGCTCTGCACAATATGCGGCGAGGTCGGAGGAGATTAGTTCTGGCCGGCGCGTGCAGTGCCACCGCCGGACGCCTGGGCACCTGATGAATGCACCGGCGCCCCCCACTGAGTGGCGCCCGATGCAAAAGGTCCGGCTACACCCCTCTAGATACGCCCCTGCCTGTATGGTGTGCAGTGTCGGTGTGTACAGTAAATACTACTGGGCTGTGCTATACTATACATAATAAGGCTACAGTCCTGTATGGTGTGCAGTGTCAGTGTGTACAGTAAATAGTACTGGACTGTGCTATACTATACATAATAAGGCTACAGTCCTGTATGGTGTGCAGTGTCAATGTGTACAGTAAATACTACTGGACTGTGCTATACTATACATAATAAGGCTACAGTCCTGTATGGTGTGCAGTGTCAGTGTGTACAGTAAATAGTACTGGATTGTGCTATACTATACATAATAAGGTTACAGTCCTGTATCGTGTGCAGTGTCGGTGTGTACAGTAAATAGTACTGGACTGTGCTATACTATACATAATAAGGCTACAGTCCTGTATGGTGTGCAGTGTCAGTGTGTACAGTAAATACTACTGGACTGTGCTATACTATACATAATAAGGCTACAGTCCTGTTGTGTGTGTAGTGTCAGTGTGTACAGTAAATAGTACTGGACTGTGCTATACTATACATAATAAAGCTACAGTCCTGTATGGTGTGCAGTGTCAGTGTGTACAGTAAATACTACTGGACTGTGCTATACTATACATAATAAGGCTACAGTCCTGTTGTGTGTGTAGTGTCGGTGTGTACAGTAAATACTACTGGACTGTGCTATACTATACATAATAAGGCTACAGTCCTGTATGGTGTGCAGTGTCAGTGTGTACAGTAAATACTACTGGACTATGCTATACTATACATAATAAGGCTACAGTCCTGTATGGTGTGCAGTGTCGATGTGTACAGTAAATAGTACTGGACTGTGCAATACTATACATAATAAGGCTACAGTCCTGTATGGTGTGCAGTGTCGATGTGTACAGTAAATAGTACTGGACTGTGCTATACTATACATAATAAGGCTACAGTCCTGTATGGTGTGCAGTGTCAGTGTGTACAGTAAATACTACTGGACTATGCTATACTATACATAATAAGGCTACAGTCCTGTATGGTGTGCAGTGTCGGTGTGTACAGTAAATAGTACTGGACTGTGCTATACTATACATAATAAGGCTACAGTCCTGTATGGTGTGCAGTGTCAGTGTGTACAGTAAATAGTACTGGACTGTGCTATACTATACATAATAAGGCTACAGTCCTGTATGGTGTGCAGTGTCAGTGTGTACAGTAAATACTATTGGACTATGCTATACTATACATAATAAGGCTACAGTCCTGTATGGTGTGCAGTGTCAGTGTGTACAGTAAATAGTACTGGACTGTGCTATACTATACATAATAAGGCTACAGTCCTGTATGGTGTGCAGTGTCGGTGTGTACAGTAAATAGTACTGGACTGTGCTATACTATACATAATAAGGCTACAGTCCTGTATGGTGTGCAGTGTCAGTGTGTACAGTAAATAGTACTGGACTGTGCTATACTATACATAATAAGGCTACAGTCCTGTATGGTGTGCAGTGTCGGTGTGTACAGTAAATAGTACTGGACTGTGCTATACTATATGTGGAGCCCCAAGGGACGTGGGGTACTCGGTACCGGACCGATCTGCTGCTGGGGATGTCACTGGTGGCCTGGTCCGGACCGTGTCCCTGGCTCAGCACAATAAAAGGGATTTATTTACAAGGGATATGTCACGGGTGACGCCACCCACTTGATGCGGCCAGTAATGGGGGCCGCCGCTGCTGCAGAACCTCCGGGGGTGATGTGAGGGCAGCGGAGGTGGTATAGTTCTAGTGGGGAGAACTGTATCCCCCGGGGCAGTAAGGAGTTAAAGTCTGTTGGTCTGTGTGAGTACACTTACTTTGCAGCTGCAAGGATCTCTCTTCCTGTGCTGGTGCTGACAGGCTGTAGCTCTGCAGGTTGAGGTCTTCTTAGTGCAGCCTGTGTGGGAGAAAGGGTCTGCAGATGGAAGCAGGCAGGAGACAATGCAGGGTTTCCAAAGCTTTACTTAAGTTGTTCTTCTTCAAGCAAGTTACAGGTTATTCACAGTTGGTACACAGTTACATTCTCCCTTTCCGGGTTCCCTTCTCCCCTGCAGCCAGGCTCCTCTCTCCTTGTGACCCCTCACACAGTCTTTAAGTGTGCCTTTCCGGGCTATTACTCTCTTTCTCCGTCTTACACGGGTGTATGCGGACGCTGAACAGTATAGCGGTGACTCGGGCTCTGTTAGTCCTAGTGTGTCACTGTGCTGCCTGTTCTTTGGGTTAGGAACTCCAGCTTGAAACTAAAGCTCCCCGTCAGTGAATCTGGGGATACCGGGTGAATCGTCGGTCCCCTTCAGAGCTGACACTCTGCCTTTGCCCAGCCTGCAGTAGTCTGCAGCATTAAACTACCAGGCTCCTTCCTCTGTGTTCCTTCCAGTATATATGAGGGCTACTCCGCCTGCAGTTGGTTGCTTGAGCTGTAGTTCTAGGGCCCCGGGTTACACCGTCCCTCTCGGCTCTCTCACACTCCTGGTGGTTTCAGCATCTTGGATGGGCTTTTCCCCCCCATCTGGCTCGCATTGGCTCAGTACGGGTCAGCGCTCCTCAGCTTAGGCACTTCCAGGCAGCATGGCTCTCTCCTGCTCAGCTTCAGCTCAACCTCCTGCTGTTCTGTAGCCTTTCTATCTCAGCTCACTTTGCTCTTGGTCTTTGCTTCTCAGCACCATGGCTTACTCTTAGGTCTTTGCATCTCAGCTACTTCAGCCTACTAACTTCCTTTACTCCTCCCCCTCTCTATATACTGTCAGTCACCTGACCTTCTGGTGTGCCCAACCCACTCCTCGTCCACCACTCCTCCGGTCTCATATAGTCTCCGACCTCAGAGCTGGATGTGAACCCTTTCTATGCGTGGGGATGTGGGCTGTGAGGGTGTAGTGTTTACTATGTCCTAACTGCCTGGCTGCAGTACCCTTCTGTGGCCACCTGTACGCAGGGGCGCCACATTCTCCCGGAGTTAAACAGCGCGTCCGCGCGCGACTCCACATTGGTTACCCTGAAAACATTTTTATATTATATAACAATAAACATTATGGATTCTTGGTTTCTTCCCTTCCGGGAGGCACGATTCTTGGAACGTTACATTAACTATAAACATGAGTGCATGAGTATATACACTCGTCATTACCCTCTTTCTTGTAAAATACACATTATAAACATTACTTCGTATAAAAGTATAAAATCTCTCTTCTTTTCAAAAAGTGCTAAAACTTTCAAAAATTCTCAAAAAGTGCGAAAGTCTCAAAAAGCAGCTTCAAAACGGTTACAGTCTCGTGCACTACTTCTCCTGTGCAGCTGGTCTTAAAACCAAAGGGGAGCACACAAGTGTGCTTAACTATTTACAAGAAAGTTAGTATCACGTCATTGTTCATGATGCAAATGTTCAGTTTGGAACACATAAGACAGACAGGGGAATGCTAACATTCACTCAGGTAAGGTTGGGGGAGCAATAAGGAACAATGTACATTCACACTTACAGTTTCTTCTGCTTCATCTGTACTTCTTTAAGGACCCGTGTTCACTCCTTCGCTTGCTTCCATGGCAGCGTCTGCGGTGCTGACCTCCTCTTGGGGAACAGCTCCAGGTGTTGCAGAGCGTCAATCAGCAGGTAGCTCTCCGGTGTCTGAGTGATGGCGTCTTTAGTGAGCACCGGGGTCTCAAGTATGACAACAGGATCCGTGTTGGTCGCCACATCAATGTAGCTCGACTCATATAAGTCATCTCGCACTTCACAATATTCTGCAGTCGAGGCTTCATCTTTTTCTGCTTGCAAACAGAGTCTCTTGACTTGGAGGCCGTACGGGCCGCGCTCGCCTTGTGCAATGTGGTATGATACCCACTCGCCGATCTCGACCTGGCGATCTGGATGGTCTGGCGGGAGCTCCTCTTCCACCTCTCTTTTATTGATAAATATATCATACCGCCCTCCGAGTTCGCGGGCGAAGGCGTAACCTCTTTCTCGGATGATCTTTACAATTTGGCCCTCATGTCTCGGGGAGTCCTGGATCTCACGGTCGCGGCGGGCTACGTTCTTGGCCTCTTTGGCGCGGGCTACCAGCTCCTGCTTCTGTGCCAGCCTCTCGACCTCCTCTTTCTCCCACCTCCGCACACATCTCCTGATATACTCCTCTCGGGTTACGACCTCCGCTGGGCCTACTTCACCTCCAGGATCTCCTAGGAAGCCCATCAGATCCTCGCAGCCCTTCTTCCGCTCCCACCAGCAACGCAGCTGCTCCCCTCTCACCTCGAGTGTCTTTGGTGCAGGGATCAGGGGCTCCGGCAGCTTCAGGAACCCTTCCGGTAGAGCTCCGAGCGGGTCTACATCTCTCCAGGCCTGGTTCACGATAGCTGGCGGGGTACTCACATCCACAAGTACAGCAGTATGGCCTTCGGCGTCGCTTGCGGCACGTCCGTGCTCCTCGACCCAGCCGGGTCGCTGCAGCCGGACTTCATAGTTCGGGCTGCGGTCGATGTCGATTTGAATCCGGGTTCTATTTGCTTCTTGAACCCGTGTCATCCTCGGGGGCAGCAGCCGCAATACACCCCTCCGGGTGTCTAGGATGCGAGGGCGCTCTTCTCCGCCTTCCGCCATCTCTACGCGATCACACGGGGTCTCTCCTCGGCCGGGTTCCTCCACTGGTTCAATCTGTGGGCCCTCCGGGATCACTCGTGGTCTCTCGCACAGAGCGCTGGTTGCTGCGTCCTCCGCTTCCGTCCTCGTGTCTCTGAATGGCGACTGCTTCTCTTCCGGTTGCCTGCTCCGCCCCCTCCTGATGACGATTTCCGGCTCAGTTCGCGCCAGCTTCTTGGTAGGAGGGTCTAGGGGCGGCGGCTCTTCTTTGAGAGTGACAGCTGGCTCTCCCGGAGTTAAGGAGAGCCAGGGCGGGACCTTCTTTTCGCGCCTTGGACCGGACCGGCCCACGATGGGAGTCTTAGAAACGCCCCCTCTGCACATGGCGCTAGTCCCTGGTGGCCGCCATTAAGGTCAGATTTTGGCGGGAAAAGTCCAGAACACAGGATTTGGGCACACAAGGTCCAATTCTTTTGGACCGGGTAGATCCTGTTCGTGACGCCAGGTTGTGGAGCCCCAAGGGACGTGGGGTACTCGGTACCGGACCGATCTGCTGCTGGGGATGTCACTGGTGGCCTGGTCCGGACCGTGTCCCTGGCTCAGCACAATAAAAGGGGATTTATTTACAAGGGATATGTCACGGGTGACGCCACCCACTTGATGCGGCCAGTAATGGGGGCCGCCGCTGCTGCAGAACCTCCGGGGGTGATGTGAGGGCAGCGGAGGTGGTATAGTTCTAGTGGGGAGAACTGTATCCCCCGGGGCAGTAAGGAGTTAAAGTCTGTTGGTCTGTGTGAGTACACTTACTTTGCAGCTGCAAGGATCTCTCTTCCTGTGCTGGTGCTGACAGGCTGTAGCTCTGCAGGTTGAGGTCTTCTTAGTGCAGCCTGTGTGGGAGAAAGGGTCTGCAGATGGAAGCAGGCAGGAGACAATGCAGGGTTTCCAAAGCTTTACTTAAGTTGTTCTTCTTCAAGCAAGTTACAGGTTATTCACAGTTGGTACACAGTTACATTCTCCCTTTCCGGGTTCCCTTCTCCCCTGCAGCCAGGCTCCTCTCTCCTTGTGACCCCTCACACAGTCTTTAAGTGTGCCTTTCCGGGCTATTACTCTCTTTCTCCGTCTTACACGGGTGTATGCGGACGCTGAACAGTATAGCGGTGACTCGGGCTCTGTTAGTCCTAGTGTGTCACTGTGCTGCCTGTTCTTTGGGTTAGGAACTCCAGCTTGAAACTAAAGCTCCCCGTCAGTGAATCTGGGGATACCGGGTGAATCGTCGGTCCCCTTCAGAGCTGACACTCTGCCTTTGCCCAGCCTGCAGTAGTCTGCAGCATTAAACTACCAGGCTCCTTCCTCTGTGTTCCTTCCAGTATATATGAGGGCTACTCCGCCTGCAGTTGGTTGCTTGAGCTGTAGTTCTAGGGCCCCGGGTTACACCGTCCCTCTCGGCTCTCTCACACTCCTGGTGGTTTCAGCATCTTGGATGGGCTTTTCCCCCCCATCTGGCTCGCATTGGCTCAGTACGGGTCAGCGCTCCTCAGCTTAGGCACTTCCAGGCAGCATGGCTCTCTCCTGCTCAGCTTCAGCTCAACCTCCTGCTGTTCTGTAGCCTTTCTATCTCAGCTCACTTTGCTCTTGGTCTTTGCTTCTCAGCACCATGGCTTACTCTTAGGTCTTTGCATCTCAGCTACTTCAGCCTACTAACTTCCTTTACTCCTCCCCCTCTCTATATACTGTCAGTCACCTGACCTTCTGGTGTGCCCAACCCACTCCTCGTCCACCACTCCTCCGGTCTCATATAGTCTCCGACCTCAGAGCTGGATGTGAACCCTTTCTATGCGTGGGGATGTGGGCTGTGAGGGTGTAGTGTTTACTATGTCCTAACTGCCTGGCTGCAGTACCCTTCTGTGGCCACCTGTACGCAGGGGCGCCACATATACATAATAAGGCTACAGTCCTGTATGGTGTGCAGTGTCAGTGTGTACAGTAAATAGTACTGGACTGTGCTATACTATACATAATAAGGCTACAGTCCTGTATGGTGTGCAGTGTCAGTGTGTACAGTAAATAGTACTGGACTGTGCTATACTATACATAATAAGGCTACAGTCCTGTATGGTGTGCAGTGTCGGTGTGCTGCCTGACATTTTTCTAGCACAGCACACAGACCCATTGAGTGCGTCCTATTCCTGATAATCGGATCAGAATAGTACACTCCTGAAGTCTCGCAGATCTCATTCTCATAACCATGATTTTCATAGATATTTGAAAGGATCTATGAAACAGAGTCTGTGTGACGTCCGATAAAAAACTCTGGCAGCACATGGACATCTCACACAAATGTAACCTTAGGCGGCCGTCACACGCAAAGATTTCTTGCCCGATATCGTTTAAGCGATCTCCTTTTTGATCGCTTAAGCGATATCGGGCTTAAAATCGTTGCATGTAATCAAGCGATTTACGATGTGAAATCGATTGATCGTGACATCGCTGATCTGAGCTCCGGACCTCAGATCTAGCGATTTACGATTTAGTGATCTGCTTCATCATGGTGTGTGACACTACGATGAGCGATCTCCCAGCGGCAGAGCCGATGCTGGGAGATGGTAACTATGGTACACGTCGGGTAACTAAGCGACGCGCGGCGCCTAGTTACCCGATGTGTACCATAGTTACCAGCGAGATCGCGGATCCACATCGCTGGTGAGTCTGTCTGTGTGACATCTCACCAGCGATGTGAGCGATATTGTAAGCGATTGCGCGATCACGTGCACGCGCAATCGCTTACAATATCGCTCACATCGCTGGTGAGATGTCACACAGACAGACTCACCAGCGATGTGGAGCAGCGATCTCGCTCGTTACTATGGTACACATCGGGTAACTAGGCGCCGCGCGTCGCTTAGTTACCCGACGTGTACCATAGTTACCATCTCCCAGCATAGGCTCTGCTGCTGGGAGATGGATCATCGTGGTGTCACACACCACGATGATGCAGATCGTTGCATCGTTCATCGCTAGATCTGAGAACCGAACCTCAGATCAGCGATGTCACGATCAAGCGATTTACCATCGTAAATCGCTTGATTACATGCAACGATATCTTGCCCGATATCGCTTAAGCGATCAAAAAGGAGATCGCTTAAGCGATATCGGGCAAGATATCGTTCCGTGTGACGGCCCCCTTAGGGATATAACAAATAACAGCTTTACCCCAAGTCATTACAGAATAAATCTTGATATCCAGTGACTTACCGATGACGTCCTTCTGATTAGTTTTCTATTGTTTCTTCTCCATCTGGTCAGACCTTTATGTTCACATCTTCCAGCAACGACTCATCTCGTCACACTAATCAGCCCTGAAAATAACAAGATCACATATATTGTAGATATACATTTGCCATCTGGATATAAAATACCCCACACTGCGCCTCTCAATCTGTACCCCATTATATATAATATACAATTAGCCACCCACCATTCACAACATAAAGTGATAAATCAGCCGGAACTTTGCCCCCAATTAACTGTAATTTCTGCCACCCAACATACTGTGACTGTCCCCCAATTAATTCCATGGTTATGTGCACATGTTGTGTTTTTGTAGCTGTAAATACGCAGCAATTTACACTACATCCAGAGGGGGTGAGCTCCCTAAATCTCATGTACACACTGATTATTTTTTCCTTGCAGATTCAGATCTGCAGATGTCAGTTCTTGCAGCTTTTCTGCAGCGTATTTCACCCATACTAATGAGGGGGAAAAATATGCAACAAAAAAACAAGTAAAAAAAACTCCTATTTTATGCAGTGTCCTTCCTGCCAACACATCAGGATTTCCAGTAGAAAATTTTGCTGCAAATCCTGAACGTGTGCACATAGCCTTAGGCTAAGGCCATATTAGCGTTGTGGCCTCCGTCATGAAGGATCCGCCATAGCCCTGCATAACGCAACGTTACCATAGTGTAACGCTGCAATAGAGTTATATGGGCTAGCAGGGGCGGACCCAAACTGTAGTGGGCCCCGGTGCAAGAAATTTTTTGGGGGCCCCCCCCCGCCCCTCATAGTGGCAACAAAGTAATGTAAACATATAGATTGTAATATTTATTTACAACGCAACCCTCAAAGAGCCCTGCATAAAGTATAAAGGCTTCCTCACACCCCTCCAAATATTATCATGCCCCCACAGAACCCTCCAGATATATTAAAATGGCTTCCATATTATATAATTGGCTATATATATTTTAATACATCATCCATAGTCCTCCCCATATATTATAATGCATTCCACGACCCTCCATATATTATAATACACCCGCATAGCCCTCCATATAGTATAAGGCAGTCCCATAGTCCTCCATATATTATAATGGGCCCTCATATTCCTCCATATAGTATATTGCACCCCATACTCCTCCTATGTTATATTGCACATTACATAGTCTCCCATCACTGTATTCACGGGTTAAAAAAAAAAAAGTAAATACTCACCTCTCTTCTTGCTGCTCCGCTCTGCACGTATCAGCACAGTGGCACTCAGTGATGACATCATCGTGCCCCACCATGCTGAGCTGCAAAAAGCAGACAGCTCAGCCAGGACTCGAGTGAAGAATGCTGCCGGTAGAGGCAGCCGGGACTATAGGAACGGGAGCGGCATCCGCGGGGAACTACCACTGGCGCACACACACCTTGTACGCACGTGGCTCCGCTCCAAATGCCTTGTAGACACGCGGCTCCGCTCCACATGCCCTGCGCATACGCTTCCGTTCCGTACACATGCGGCTCCTCTACAGGACGCCCCAGCATATGCGGCTCCACTCCATCCACCTTATGCACACGCGGCTTTACTCCATATGTCCCGCACATGTGGCCCTGCCTCATACTCACGCGGCTCTGCACATACGTGGCTCCGCTCCGTACACCTCGTACATACTCGGCTCTGCTTCATACACCTCATACACTCGGCTCTGCTCCGTACACCTCGTACACATGCGGCTCCGCTCCGTACACCTCGTACACACTCGGCTCCGCTCCGTACACCTCGTACACACTCGGCTCTGCTCCGTACACCACGTGCACACTTGGCTCTGCTCCGTACACCTCGTGCACACTCGGCTCTGCTCCGTACACCACGTGCACACTCGGCTCTGCTCCGTACACCACGTGCACACTCGGCTCTGCTCCGTACACCACGTGCACACTCGGCTCTGCTCCGTACACCACGTGCACACTCGGCTCTGCTCCGTACACCACGTGCACACTCAGCTCCGCTCCGTACACCTCGTACACACTTGGCTCTGCTCCGTACACCACGTGCACACTTGGCTCTGCTCCGTACACCTCGTACACACTCGGCTCCACTCCGTACACCTCGTACACACTCGGCTCTGCTCCGTACACCACGTGCACACTTGGCTCTGCTCCGTACACCTCGTACACACTCGGCTCTGCTCCGTACACCACGTGCACACTCGGCTCTGCTCCGTACACCACGTGCACACTTGGCTCTGCTCCGTACACCTCGTACACACTTGGCTCTGCTCCGCTCCGTACACCACGTGCACACTCGGCTCCGCTCCGTACACCTCGTACACACTCGCCTCCGCTCCGTACACCTCGTACACACTCGGCTCCGCTCCGTACACCTCGTACACACTCAGCTCCGCTCCGTACACCTCGTACACACTCAGCTCCGCTCCGTACACCTCGTACACACTCGGCTCTGCTCCGTACACCTCGTACACACTCGGCTCTGCTCCGTACACCACATGCACACTCGGCTCTGCTCCGTACACCACGTACACACTCGGCTCTGCTCTGTACACCTCGTACACACTCGGCTCTGCTCTGTGCACCTCGTACACACTCGGCTCTGCTCCGTACACCACGTGCACACTCAGCTCTGCTCCGTACACCACGTACACACTCGGCTCTGCTCTGTACACCTCGTACACACTCGGCTCTGCTCTGTGCACCTCGTACACACTCGGCTCTGCTCCGTACACCACGTGCACACTCGGCTCTGCTCCGTACACCACGTACACACTCGGCTCTGCTCCGTACACCTCGTACACACTCGGCTCTGCTCTGTGCACCTCGTACACACTCGGCTCTGCTCCGTACACCTCGTATACACTCGGCTCCGCTACGTACACACTCGGCTCCGCTACGTACACACTCGGCTCTGTTCCGTACACCTCGTACACACTCGGCTTTACTCCGTACACCTCGTACACACTCGGCTTTACTCCGTACACCTCGTAGACACTCGGCTCCGCTACATACACACTCGACTCCGCTACGTACACCTCGTACACACTCGGCTCCGCTACGTACACACTCGGCTCTGCTCCGTACATCTTGTCCACACTCGGCTCCGCTCCGTACATCTTGTACACACTCGGCTCCGCTCCGTACACCACGTATACACTCTGAACTCCGCTCCATACACCTCATACACACTTGGCTCTGCTACATCCACACTGTAAGTCCCTCCTGACATAAACTTCATCTCATCCAGCACCATGACAACCAGCACAGCAGAGTCCTGCATACACTGAGGAGCTGATCATGTGACCACTGACTCCTCCCCTCAATGTGACATCATCACAGGTCCTGTAAAAGCATAAAAGCAGTGTACAGAGCAGAGTGGGGAAATTCAAACATGCCTGCGCTCTGGCACCAGCATTACGCCCATCAGGGTGTCATTTTAGCACCGAGGCGGGGCTGCACGGCCTAGGAGACCCTGCCTACCCGACAAAGACCCCCAGGGGAACGCCCAGCTGACAAGGAAAATGAAAATGTACAAAATGATTTATTCAACTTGTACACATCACTAAAATGTCAGACAGGGATGGGTATTATAGTAGTTTTAGGCTGCAGGGACAGGTATTCATAGGTTAGGTGGGCTAGATTAGGTGAAAGGTTCCCTTTAACTGTGGGGTGGGGAGACGCTATCAGGGCCATATAATGAATTGAGGGGGGGCACTATCAATTCAAGGCCATGTGGAAGCTATGGAGAACATGTAATCCTCCCCCACCATTCAATTCATATGTAGGTTGAATGTCCCCCTCATTCACTCCAGGTTTTTGTGGGCCCTGTGCAACAGAGTGTCAGTGGGCTCCGTGCACACACAGTCACACACACAGAAACATATACACAGATACATACAGGGATAGATAGATAGATAAGATAGATAGATAGATAGATACCGTGTTTCCCCGAAAGTAAGACAGTGTCTTACATTCTTATTACCTCCAAAAGTCCCACTATGTCTTACTTTTGGGGTATGTCTTATATTGGAAAAAAAAAAAAAAGCAAGTCCCCATGCAATGTACCGCAAGTGTACCTCAAGTTAACGAAACTTTACATGGTGCATTTTGTGAATTGCTTACTTGGTACCGTAATGGCGATCGGATCGATTCCCCTGCGGTGCTGGGTAGAGGTGTGGCTTCTTCTTCCTCATGCAGGAGCCGCTGGGCCAATCAGAGGGGCCGCAGAGACTTCAGGCCGGGCGGGGGACACAGAGAAGGCACTGGGCCAATCAGCGGGGCAGCGGTGACGTCAGGCCGGGCACACACAGTTAACCCCATACCACCAGCGGCTGCACAGGAGGGCACTGAGGATGTGTGTTTTTGTATAGATCACAGAAAAAAACGTATATCAAACGTGTGGAAGTACTCTGCTATAATAATAATAAATAGTAATAAAAAGCAAGTGCTAGTAAAAAACAGTATAAAAACAGGGTACTTAGTTAATACGTTTTTGCAAAAAAGTACGTAAGCCGTTCTACGTCTTCAACGTGACCCATATCAGAACGGTCCTATCTAAACTAATTTAAAACCTGATGCTGTATAGTATACCTCATGGATGCAGGGTGAAGACAGGCCAGAGTCCAACATGGACACAGTGTAGCAGATGGCTTATGTGCCTGGCTCAGAATGGGAAGTGGGTGGGGCACTCCCTGTCTTGCTAAAAGACTGAATATGAGAAAACTGCACCTGCGTGTTTTTGTATGTTGTCCATGGTCCTGATGGACTACGGACAACATTACCGCTGCTCCCGCGGCCTCCACATCCCTCCGCTCGTTCCGCTCCAGATCCGTCCGCATCCCGCTCTAACCGTCCGCATCCCGCTCTAACTGGCCGAATCCCGCTCTAACCGGCCGCATCCCGCTCTAAACCACCTCAACCGGCCGCATCCCGCTGTTAATGCAGCAAAAGGTACCGGTACTATGGCTTATATTTTCCCAACGTACAGTTTACTACGTCTTACTTTCGGGATCCAGAACCTCCCCTGTACAGTGATCTCCTCATTACACACCCTGTGATGACTCCAGAGCCTCCCCTGTACAGTCATCTCCTCATTATACACCCTGTGATGACTCCAGAGCCTCCCATGTACAGTGATCTCCTCATTATACACCCTGTGATGACTCCAGAGCCTCCCCTGTACAGTGATCTCCTCATTATACACCCTGTGATGACTCCAGAGCCTCCCATGTACAGTGATCTCCTCATTATACACCCTGTGATTAATACAGACCCTCTCCTGTACAGTGATCTCTTCATTATACACCCTGTGATGATAGAGAACCTCCCCTGTACAGTGACCCCCTCATTATACACTCTGTGATGATACAGAACCTTCCCTGTATAGTGACCTCCTCATTATACACTCTGTGATGGGTACAGAACCTCCCCTGTACAGTGACCTCCTCATTATACACTCTGTGATGAATCCAGAACCTCCCCTGTACAGTGGATCTCCTCATTATACACCCTGTGATGAATCCAGAACCTCCCCTGTACAGTGATCTCCTCATTACACACCCTGTGATGACTCCAGAGCCTCCCCTGTACAGTGATCTCCTCATTATACACCCTGTGATTAATCCAGACCCTCCCTGTACAGTGATCTCCTTCATTACACACCCTGTGATGATAGAGCCTCCCCTGTACAGTGACCCTCATTATACACTCTGTGATGATACAGAACCTTCCCTGTATAGTGACTCCTCATTATACACCTGTGATGTACAGAACCTCCCCTGTACAGTGACCTCCTCATTATACACTCTGTGATGAATCCAGAACCTCCCCTGTACAGGATCTCCTCATTATACACCCTGTGATGATCCAGAACCTCCCCTGTACAGTGATCTCCTCATTACACACCCTGTGATGACTCCAGACCTCCCCTGTACAGTGATCTCCTCATTATACACCCTGTGATGAATCCAGAACCTCCCCTGTATAGTGATCTCCTCATTACACACCCTGTGATGACTCCAGAGCCTCCCCTGTACAGTGATCCTCATTATACACCCTGTGATGACTCCAGAGCCTCCCTGTACAGTGATCTCCTCATTATACACCCTGTGATGAATCCAGATCCTCCCCTGTACAGTGATCTCCTCATTATACACCCTGTGATGAATACGAACCTCCCCTGTACAGTGACCCCCTCATTATACACTCTGTGATGATACAGAACCTCCCCTGTATAGTGACCTCCTCATTATACACTCTGTGATGGGTACAGAACCTCCCCTGTACAGTGACCTCCTCATTATACACTCTGTGATGAATCCAGAACCTCCCCTGTACAGTGATCTCCTCATTATACACCCTGTGATGAATCCAGAACCTCCCCTGTACAGTGATCTCCTCATTACACACCCTGTGATGACTCCAGAGCCTCCCCTGTACAGTGATCTCCTCATTATACACCCTGTGATGATTCCAGAGCCCCCCCTGTATAGTGATCTCCTCATTATACACCCTGTGATGATTCCAGAGCCCCCCCTGTACATTGATCTCCTCATTATACATTCTGGAATGAATACAGACCCTCCCCTGTACAGTGAGAACCTCATTATACACCCTGTGATGAATACAGAACCTCCCCTGTACAGTGATCTTCTCATTATATACCCTGTGATGAATACAGACCCTCCCCTGTACAGTGATCTCCTCATTATATACCCTGTGATGAATACAGACCCTCCCCTGTACAGTGATCTGTTCATTATCCACTCTGTGATGATACAGAACCTCACCTGTACAGTGATCTCCTTATTATACACCCTGTGATGATTACATAACCTCCCCTGTACAGTGATCTCCTCATTATACACCCTGTGATGAATACAGACCCTCCCCTGTACAGTGATCTCTTCATTATATACTCTGTGATGATACAGAACCTCCCCTGTACAGTGATCTCCTCATTATACACCCTGTGATGAATACAGAACCTCCCCTGTACATTGATCTCCTCATTATACATTCTGTGATGATACAGAACCTCCCTGTACAGTGACCTCCTCATTATATGTGGCACCCCGCAACGAGTGCGTCACAGGAGGGTATTGCAGCCATAAATGCAGCAGCAATATTCTCCGAGCCAGCAGTCAAATGGTTAACTCAGAGATCGATACCCTGCATGTATCACCTAGCATAGAGGGCCAATCAAGGTCCTGGTGGGCGGAGTGCAAGGGTAGTGTGTAGTAGAAGTTTAGTCCAGCCTAGAGAGTTGGTCTCGGGTCTGGAGAAGCAACAGCAACCTAGAAGACCTCTGCAGATCCCCAGCTCTGCAACCCAGGAGAGGGGGTTGCACAGTCTTGTGCGACCCCCTGGCCACCCTCGCTGGCCATCTCCCTACCAATTACGGGCATCATCATGTGGGTTCAAAACCATCCCATGCCCATCTACAGCCGGTTTGCTGGTACCGAAGCGAGCCGCAGTTCAGCTCTGCGATGCGAACCAGAGGAGTGGAGGGACCGCTTTACAGGAGCACCCCACCATCGCCAAATCCCATCGTCTAACCAGCGGTGTACCCACCAAGGGACCCAAGGCTCCCCAAAACATCCGGAACGTATACCCCGGATAGGGCATTCAAGCAGTCTCCCTGTACCCGATCTGGTATTCCTGGGCGACCACGGCAATTTACTTAGATAGAATGGAGGAACACTGCGGATCTCTGAGGGACACCTACCACTGCTGAGTCCACCCGGGTCTGCTACCTACAACTGTATACCATATATTGCCTGCTGGTTACAGTAAATAACCCGTTACAGAGACTTACAGTGTCCGTGATTCCTTATGAACTGTCTGTCCGCACTTCAAGGTAACAGCAGCTGCCGAACAACATCTTAAGCAGCTCTAGCCTCCGGGGATCATTGCTTAGCCTGTGGGGAGCATTCCATCTTGCTGCATTCCATCCCCCGGAGGCCCCGCAGCGTCGGTAATACTTAAATACTCACAATAAATTAAGCCTTTAATCTGTTCACACAAGAAGTCTTCAACTTTTTTGATCTGCACTCAACCGGGCCCCACTGCCGGCAGGCGCGGTCCACCCTTGACAAGGAGGAAGAAGCTACTGCCTGTCTAAACTGGAGTCCCGGCCACGGTGAGTCAGAATTTGGCGTTCAAGAACAGGATACAAGCAGGCCCGTTCCCTAACGGGTATATTGTGCTTAAAAAGACTTTATTTCAACAATTTGGACTTTGTTCATCCCTAAAAGAACTTTTCCCGCCTTTTCACCGTTGGGCCAAGATGGCGCCCAAGATGGCGTCCCCACCATGAGGATCCACCACGTGCAAGCCCAGGGGTGAGCCACCGCCCCTCTTCGTGGGAGGGCTAAAGGCAAAGGCGCCAAAATATTTGTCTGCCCTGATTGCTCGAATCAACCATGGGGCGGACCCCAAAGACTTTTCCCACCATTGGACTACAAAAGTCCCCAAGGAAGTGGGAATGTTGGAACATTCTTCACCAGCTTTCGACCAGAACGTTTACCGGTTGGACGAGTGCGGTTCTTCTACCAAGATGGCCAGCATGAAACTCCAAGACCTTATGCAACAGGTCGAGGCGGAGGCAAGAGCAGCCATAGGCCATCCGGGCCCGGTTCCTGTCCTCACCATCGACGGCAGCCCCGACTTTTGGCAAGAAGCTTTGCAAGACCTCCGGATGCGGTTAATTGAGACTGTTGAATGGACGATTCGCAGCTGGAGCGCAGGCCTAGGCAGACGACTACATCATGCGATGCAGCAGAGCCGACAGGGTACAGCTACTCCAGGACCGGACGACGTCGCCAGTTTCTCCACAACCTCACCAGCGCCCACCACCTGTCCTGCTTCGTCTCCGGAGCCCATAGACTGTGTCATTCCAGTGGAGACCACAGCCCCACCCGTTCTACTGCCTGAAATTGCAGCCGGACCGACTCCAGAGCCGGAACTCATAACTTGCTCCACCGAAGAAGCCGACATCTACCAGGTTCCCCCCGCGGAACCCGCCAACAGTCGTATCACTCCAAAGACTGTTGCTTGTGTCTTCCCTGGACCAGAGACCTCTCCTACTAATACAGAGGCCTGTCTGATTACCGGGATGCAGACACCACTACCAGCAGAAACAGACGAAGAGGCAGGCAGCCTGGAAGCCCTGCAGGACGTCTTGGTGGAAGGATCCGTCGCACCACCGCCCTGTTGTACGGAAGACTCAGTTCCAGAGCCTCCAGCCACAGAGCAGCCTGATGTGTTCATCGAGGAAGAGGTCGAGGACGATGACGACGAGACCCATAGTATTCTTGAGGATCTCGACACCAGGCTTGCTTGGGGAGACACCGAGGAACTTCCAACCGAACATTCGACTCGGGTACACTGGTCGGGTGCATCCGCGATACCTTCCTCTGTGCCGTTCAACCGGGTGCCGGTCCAGACTTCCCGCCAAGCCCAAGCTTCCTACCAGCCTACACGTCGCAGCTACATCCACACCCTGAGCCGTACAGACGAAGATGTACGTCAGCGTCCCCGAGAGGAGTGGTGGGCCCGTGAACGCACCAACATGGAGGCCCGTGCCGTGGCTCGCCGCCAACCGCCGCTACCTGATGAACTTTGCCGTGAAGGTAGAGTCTCCACCTTTAATCTATCTACCGGGTGGGGGTTCGCTTGGGAGGTGGGTTTGGATGAAGAGGTTTTGTGGGCGCCGGGACGTTGAGTCGAACTTGCCCAGAGGACATCCCGATCGCGACCTGTAGAGGGGCGATATAATCACCTATGAGCGGTATGCTTGTCATGATGGGTGGTTCGCCATTCGGGTGCGCCAAAATTCTCCGCGCTAATGACTTAAACGCTTGGACTGTGCTAAATGACTCTGTTCCTGTTTAACCACTGACTGTGTGACCTGGCGGCTACAGCCTAGACTCTCACAAAGGACAGCCGACCGCTCGCCGGGTCCGCACAAAGTGTTTACCTGTTTATCTTGCTTGCAACACCTCAGCAAATATTTACCTGTTATTAATAAAAGTGTATTCTTTTATTGCCGGTTATAAAAATGTAAAAATCTCTCTGTAATGTTTGGGTAGTATGACACTTGGGGACAAGCGTATCTCACCAAGGGGGAGTGTGGCGCCCCGCAACGAGTGCGTCACAGGAGGGTATTGCAGCCATAATTGCAGCAGCAATATTTTCCGAGCCAGCAGTCAAATGGTTAACTCAGAGATCCATACCCTGCATGCATCACCTAGCATAGAGGGCCAATCAAGGTCCTGGTGGGCGGAGTGCAAGGGTAGTGTGTAGTAGAAGTTTAGTCCAGCCTAGAGAGTTGGTCTCGGGTCTGGAGAAGTAACAGCAACCTAGAAGACCTCTGCAGATCCCCAGCTCTGCAACCCAGGAAAGGGGGTTGCACAGTCTCGTGCGACCCCCTGGCCACCCTAGCTGGCCATCTCCCTACCAATTACGGGCATCATCATGCGGGTTCAAAACCATCCCGTGCCCATCTACAGCTGTTTGCTGGTACCGAAGCTAGCAGCAGTTCAGCTCTGCTATGCGAACCAGAGGAGTGGAGAGACCGCTTTACAGGAGCACCCCACCATCGCTAAATCCCGTCGTCTAACCAGCGGTGTACCCACCAAGGGACCCAAGGCTCCCCAAAACATCCGGAACGTATACCCCGGATAGGGCATTCAAGCAGCCTCCCTGTATCCGATCTGGTATTCCTGGGCGACCACGGGAATTTACTTAGATAGAATGGAGGAACACCGCGGATCTCTGAGGGACACCTACCACTGCTGAGTCCACCCGATCTGCTACCTACAACTGTATGCCATGTACTGCTTGCTGGTTACAGTAAAGAACCCGTTACACAGACTTACGGTGTCCGTGCTTCCTTATGAACTGTCTGTCCGCACTTCAAGGTAACCGCAGCTGCCGCACAACATCTTAAGCAGCTCTAGCCTCCGGGATCATTGCTTAGCCTGTGGGGAGCATTCCATCTTGCTGCATTCCATCCCCCGGAGGCCCCGCAGCGTCGGTAATACTTAAATACTCACGACAAATTAACCCTTTAATCTGTTCCCACAAGACGTCTTCAACTTTTGATCTGCACTCAACCGGGCCCCACTGCCGGCAGGCGCGGTCCACCCTTGACAAGGAGGAAGAAGCTACTGCCTGTCTAAACCGGAGTCCCGGCCACGGTGAGTCATATACACCCTGTGATGATTACAGAACCTCCCCTGTACAGTGATCTCCTCATTATACACCCTGTGATGATTACAGAACCTCCCCTGTACAGTGATCTCTTCATTATATACTCTGTGATGATACAGAACCTCCCCTGTACAGTGATCTCCTCATTATACACCCTGTGATGAATACAGACCCTCCCCTGTACAGTGAGAACCTCATTATACACCCTGTGATGAATACAGAACCTCCCCTGTACATTGATCTCCTCATTATACACCCTGTGATGATTACAGACCCTCCCCTGTACAGTGAGAACCTCATTATACACCCTGTGATGAATACAGAACCTCCCCTGTACAGTGATCTTCTCATTATACACCCTGTGATGAATACAGAACCTCCCCTGTACAGTGATCTCTTCATTATACACCCTGTGATGAATCCAGAACCTCCCCTGTACAGTGATCTCCTCATTATACACCCTGTGATGAATCCAGAACCTCCCCTGTACAGTGATCTCTTCATTATACACCCTGTGATGAATCCAGAACCTCCCCTGTACAGTGATCTCCTCATTATACACCCTGTGATGAATACCGAACCTCCCCTGTACAGTGACCTCCTCATTATACACCCTGTGATGACTCCAGAGCCTCCCCTGTACAGTGATCTCCTCATTATACACCCTGTGATGACTCCAGAGCCTCCCCTGTACAGTGATCTCCTCATTATACACCCTGTGATTAATACAGACCCTCTCCTGTACAGTGATCTCTTCATTATACACCCTGTGATGATAGAGAACCTCCCCTGTACAGTGACCCCCTCATTATACACTCTGTGATGATACAGAACCTTCCCTGTATAGTGACCTCCTCATTATACACTCTGTGATGGGTACAGAACCTCCCCTGTACAGTGACCTCCTCATTATACACTCTGTGATGAATCCAGAACCTCCCCTGTACAGTGATCTCCTCATTATACACCCTGTGATGAATCCAGAACCTCCCCTGTACAGTGATCTCCTCATTACACACCCTGTGATGACTCCAGAGCCTCCCCTGTACAGTGATCTCCTCATTATACACCCTGTGATGAATCCAGAACCTCCCCTGTATAGTGATCTCCTCATTACACACCCTGTGATGACTCCAGAGCCTCCCCTGTACAGTGATCTCATTATACACCCTGTGATGACTCCAGAGCCTCCCATGTACAGTGATCTCCTCATTATACACCCTGTGATGAATACAGATCCTCCCCTGTACAGTGATCTCCTCATTATACACCCTGTGATGATACAGAACCTCCCCTGTACAGTGACCCCCTCATTATACACTCTGTGATGATACAGAACCTCCCCTGTATAGTGACCTCCTCATTATACACTCTGTGATGGGTACAGAACCTCCCCTGTACAGTGACCTCCTCATTATACACTCTGTGATGAATCCAGAACCTCCCCTGTACAGTGATCTCCTCATTATACACCCTGTGATGAATCCAGAACCTCCCCTGTACAGTGATCTCCTCATTACACACCCTGTGATGACTCCAGAGCCTCCCCTGTACAGTGATCTCCTCATTATACACCCTGTGATGATTCCAGAGCCCCCCCTGTATAGTGATCTCATTATACACCCTGTGATGATTCCAGAGCCCCCCCTGTACATTGATCTCCTCATTATACATTCTGGAATGAATACAGACCCTCCCCTGTACAGTGAGAACCTCATTATACACCCTGTGATGAATACAGAACCTCCCCTGTACAGTGATCTTCTCATTATATACCCTGTGATGAATACAGACCCTCCCCTGTACAGTGATCTCCTCATTATATACCCTGTGATGAATACAGACCCTCCCCTGTACAGTGATCTGTTCATTATACACTCTGTGATGATACAGAACCTCACCTGTACAGTGATCTCCTTATTATACACCCTGTGATGATTACATAACCTCCCCTGTACAGTGATCTCCTCATTATACACCCTGTGATGAATACAGACCCTCCCTGTACAGTGATCTCTTCATTATATACTCTGTGATGATACAGAACCTCCCCTGTACAGTGATCTCCTCATTATACACCCTGTGATGAATACAGAACCTCCCCTGTACATTGATCTCCTCATTATACATTCTGTGATGATACAGAACCTCCCTGTACAGTGACCTCCTCATTATATGTGGCACCCCGCAATGAGTGCGTCACAGGAGGGTATTGCAGCCATAAATGCAGCAGCAATATTCTCCGAGCCAGCAGTCAAATGGTTAACTCAGAGATCGATACCCTGCATGTATCACCTAGCATAGAGGGCCAATCAAGGTCCTGGTGGGCGGAGTGCAAGGGTAGTGTGTAGTAGAAGTTTAGTCCAGCCTAGAGAGTTGGTCTCGGGTCTGGAGAAGCAACAGCAACCTAGAAGACCTCTGCAGATCCCCAGCTCTGCAACCCAGGAGAGGGGGTTGCACAGTCTTGTGCGACCCCCTGGCCACCCTCGCTGGCCATCTCCCTACCAATTACGGGCATCATCATGTGGGTTCAAAACCATCCCATGCCCATCTACAGCCGGTTTGCTGGTACCGAAGCGAGCCGCAGTTCAGCTCTGCGATGCGAACCAGAGGAGTGGAGGGACCGCTTTACAGGAGCACCCCACCATCGCCAAATCCCATCGTCTAACCAGCGGTGTACCCACCAAGGGACCCAAGGCTCCCCAAAACATCCGGAACGTATACCCCGGATAGGGCATTCAAGCAGTCTCCCTGTACCCGATCTGGTATTCCTGGGCGACCACGGCAATTTACTTAGATAGAATGGAGGAACACTGCGGATCTCTGAGGGACACCTACCACTGCTGAGTCCACCCGGGTCTGCTACCTACAACTGTATACCATATATTGCCTGCTGGTTACAGTAAATAACCCGTTACAGAGACTTACAGTGTCCGTGCTTCCTTATGAACTGTCTGTCCGCACTTCAAGGTAACAGCAGCTGCCGAACAACATCTTAAGCAGCTCTAGCCTCCGGGGATCATTGCTTAGCCTGTGGGGAGCATTCCATCTTGCTGCATTCCATCCCCCGGAGGCCCCGCAGCGTCGGTAATACTTAAATACTCACAATAAATTAAGCCTTTAATCTGTTCACACAAGAAGTCTTCAACTTTTTTGATCTGCACTCAACCGGGCCCCACTGCCGGCAGGCGCGGTCCACCCTTGACAAGGAGGAAGAAGCTACTGCCTGTCTAAACTGGAGTCCCGGCCACGGTGAGTCAGAATTTGGCGTTCAAGAACAGGATACAAGCAGGCCCGTTCCCTAACGGGTATATTGTGCTTAAAAAGACTTTATTTCAACAATTTGGACTTTGTTCATCCCTAAAAGAACTTTTCCCGCCTTTTCACCGTTGGGCCAAGATGGCGCCCAAGATGGCGTCCCCACCATGAGGATCCGCCACGTGCAAGCCCAGGGGTGAGCCACCGCCCCTCTTCGTGGGAGGGCTAAAGGCAAAGGCGCCAAAATATTTGTCTGCCCTGATTGCTCGAATCAACCATGGGGGCGGACCCCAAAGACTTTTCCCACCATTGGACTACAAAAGTCCCCAAGGAAGTGGGAATGTTGGAACATTCTTCACCAGCTTTCGACCAGAACGTTTACCGGTTGGACGAGTGCGGTTCTTCTACCAAGATGGCCAGCATGAAACTCCAAGACCTTATGCAACAGGTCGAGGCGGAGGCAAGAGCAGCCATAGGCCATCCGGGCCCGGTTCCTGTCCTCACCATCGACGGCAGCCCCGACTTTTGGCAAGAAGCTTTGCAAGACCTCCGGGTGCGGTTAATTGAGACTGTTGAATGGACGATTCGCAGCTGGAGCGCAGGCCTAGGCAGACGACTACATCATGCGATGCAGCAGAGCCGACAGGGTACAGCTACTCCAGGACCGGACGACGTCGCCAGTTTCTCCACAACCTCACCAGCGCCCACCACCTGTCCTGCTTCGTCTCCGGAGCCCATAGACTGTGTCATTCCAGTGGAGACCACAGCCCCACCCGTTCCACTGCCTGAAATTGCAGCCGGACCGACTCCAGAGCCGGAACTCATAACTTGCTCCACCGAAGAAGCCGACATCTACCAGGTTCCCCCCGCGGAACCCGCCAACAGTCGTATCACTCCAAAGACTGTTGCTTGTGTCTTCCCTGGACCAGAGACCTCTCCTACTAATACAGAGGCCTGTCTGATTACCGGGATGCAGACACCACTACCAGCAGAAACAGACGAAGAGGCAGGCAGCCTGGAAGCCCTGCAGGACGTCTTGGTGGAAGGATCCGTCGCACCACCGCCCTGTTGTACGGAAGACTCAGTTCCAGAGCCTCCAGCCACAGAGCAGCCTGATGTGTTCATCGAGGAAGAGGTCGAGGACGATGACGACGAGACCCATAGTATTCTTGAGGATCTCGACACCAGGCTTGCTTGGGGAGACACCGAGGAACTTCCAACCGAACATTCGACTCGGGTACACTGGTCGGGTGCATCCGCGATACCTTCCTCTGTGCCGTTCAACCGGGTGCCGGTCCAGACTTCCCGCCAAGCCCAAGCTTCCTACCAGCCTACACGTCGCAGCTACATCCACACCCTGAGCCGTACAGACGAAGATGTACGTCAGCGTCCCCGAGAGGAGTGGTGGGCCCGTGAACGCACCAACATGGAGGCCCGTGCCGTGGCTCGCCGCCAACCGCCGCTACCTGATGAACTTTGCCGTGAAGGTAGAGTCTCCACCTTTAATCTATCTACCGGGTGGGGGTTCGCTTGGGAGGTGGGTTTGGATGAAGAGGTGTTTGTGGGGCGCCGGGACGTTGAGTCGAACTTGCCCAGAGGACATCCCGATCGCGACCTGTAGAGGGGCGATATAATCACCTATGAGCGGTATGCTTGTCATGATGGGTGGTTCGCCATTCGGGTGCGCCAAAATTCTCCGCGCTAATGACTTAAACGCTTGGACTGTGCTAAATGACTCTGTTCCTGTTTAACCACTGACTGTGTGACCTGGCGGCTACAGCCTAGACTCTCACAAAGGACAGCCGACCGCTCGCCGGGTCCGCACAAAGTGTTTACCTGTTTATCTTGCTTGCAACACCTCAGCAAATATTTACCTGTTATTAATAAAAGTGTATTCTTTTATTGCCGGTTATAAAAATGTAAAAATCTCTCTGTAATGTTTGGGTAGTATGACACTTGGGGACAAGCGTATCTCACCAAGGGGGAGTGTGGCGCCCCGCAACGAGTGCGTCACAGGAGGGTATTGCAGCCATAATTGCAGCAGCAATATTTTCCGAGCCAGCAGTCAAATGGTTAACTCAGAGATCCATACCCTGCATGCATCACCTAGCATAGAGGGCCAATCAAGGTCCTGGTGGGCGGAGTGCAAGGGTAGTGTGTAGTAGAAGTTTAGTCCAGCCTAGAGAGTTGGTCTCGGGTCTGGAGAAGTAACAGCAACCTAGAAGACCTCTGCAGATCCCCAGCTCTGCAACCCAGGAAAGGGGGTTGCACAGTCTCGTGCGACCCCCCTGGCCACCCTAGCTGGCCATCTCCCTACCAATTACGGGCATCATCATGCGGTTCAAAACCATCCCGTGCCCATCTACAGCTGTTTGCTGGTACCGAAGCTAGCAGCAGTTCAGCTCTGCTATGCGAACCAGAGGAGTGGAGAGACCGCTTTACAGGAGCACCCCACCATCGCTAAATCCCGTCGTCTAACCAGCGGTGTACCCACCAAGGGACCCAAGGCTCCCCAAAACATCCGGAACGTATACCCCGGATAGGGCATTCAAGCAGCCTCCCTGTATCCGATCTGGTATTCCTGGGCGACCACGGGAATTTACTTAGATAGAATGGAGGAACACCGCGGATCTCTGAGGGACACCTACCACTGCTGAGTCCACCCGATCTGCTACCTACAACTGTATGCCATGTACTGCTTGCTGGTTACAGTAAAGAACCCGTTACAGAGACTTACGGTGTCCGTGCTTCCTTATGAACTGTCTGTCCGCACTTCAAGGTAACCGCAGCTGCCGCACAACATCTTAAGCAGCTCTAGCCTCCGGGGATCATTGCTTAGCCTGTGGGGAGCATTCCATCTTGCTGCATTCCATCCCCCGGAGGCCCCGCAGCGTCGGTAATACTTAAATACTCACGACAAATTAACCCTTTAATCTGTTCCCACAAGACGTCTTCAACTTTTGATCTGCACTCAACCGGGCCCCACTGCCGGCAGGCGCGGTCCACCCTTGACAAGGAGGAAGAAGCTACTGCCTGTCTAAACCGGAGTCCCGGCCACGGTGAGTCATATACACCCTGTGATGATTACAGAACCTCCCCTGTACAGTGATCTCCTCATTATACACCCTGTGATGATTACAGAACCTCCCCTGTACAGTGATCTCTTCATTATATACTCTGTGATGATACAGAACCTCCCCTGTACAGTGATCTCCTCATTATACACCCTGTGATGAATACAGACCCTCCCCTGTACAGTGAGAACCTCATTATACACCCTGTGATGAATACAGAACCTCCCCTGTACATTGATCTCCTCATTATACACCCTGTGATGATTACAGACCCTCCCCTGTACAGTGAGAACCTCATTATACACCCTGTGATGAATACAGAACCTCCCCTGTACAGTGATCTTCTCATTATACACCCTGTGATGAATACAGAACCTCCCCTGTACAGTGATCTCTTCATTATACACCCTGTGATGAATCCAGAACCTCCCCTGTACAGTGATCTCCTCATTATACACCCTGTGATGAATCCAGAACCTCCCCTGTACAGTGATCTCTTCATTATACACCCTGTGATGAATCCAGAACCTCCCCTGTACAGTGATCTCCTCATTATACACCCTGTGATGAATACCGAACCTCCCCTGTACAGTGACCTCCTCATTATACACCTTGTGATGAATCCAGAACCTCCCCTGTACAGTGACCTCCTCATTATACACCCTGTGATGAATATAGCAAAAAGGGTACCTGTGAGGAGAAACAGGGCCAGCAGCTCAGCTAAAGCAGCAGCAGGGCCACACACAAGGTGCAGGAGTAGGAATCTGAGGACCCAGACAGGGTGGGAGCAACCCAACCCCGGTACAGACTCCATGGACAGTACTCTACTGAATACCATCACCAGTAAAGCCTTGGGAAACTTCAAAACTGTGAGTGTGTGTGATCCTTGTGCTGAAATCCTGCGTTCCCTCACTAGAAGCTATTATCTCTACTACTACCCCTATCCTGCAATATCCATAGCACCATCTATAGACTGTTACTATCTCTGCCCTGGGGAACCAAGCTCTACCTGCGGAGAGCCATTACATCCCCAGCTGCCAAACATCATCCCCGGAGGTCCTGCAGCAGCGGTGGTCACCCTGACTACAACCCGTGGGTGGCATCACGACAAACTCCCCTGTAAATATTCCCCCATTTACTTGCGGAACCCGGGACACGGTCCAGACCAAGACCGCCATGATATCCCCAGCAGTACCCCGGTCCGGTACCGACTACCCCTTCCCAGTGGGCTCCACAACTTGGCATCTACGAACAGGATCTACCATGCCTGGGAAACCGGGCAGAGTGTGCCGTGATTTGTGCCTGTTTTGAACCTGCCGCCATTGCTGAGCGCGCGGCAAACTGAATTTGAACTGCGCCACAAGGACTCTATTTTTCAAATTCCGCCATTACAGAGCGCGCGACGTGCGGGAAGAAAAGGGGCGTGTCATTTTGGGATGCACTCGGCAAAGCGCTCTGACGTCATCCAGAAGAGAAGAGAATCCCTGGTGCACAGCAGAACCTTTGTTAGACATCCGGACAGAAGCGGAAGACAGGAGGGCGGGCCTTAACTAAGGGGGCACAGGATGTAGCACCAAGGAGATCCAGCGGCATCGGGCAGCGGCGGAGCAGCCGGCAAAAATCCAGCATCGGATAATAGAGGAACACCCGGCAGTGCAGAGGGACAAGGAGCAGCACCTATCATGCCACTCCTGATGCCATATACTCCGGCAGCAATGTGGCTGCCTAATACCCTTAATGACTTTATTACTAAGATACAAGCATACTATGTGATGTACCCCTTAACTGAAGCCCAGCGTGTTGGAATGATTATTGGACAATTAACTGGCAATGCACAGCGGGAAGTAGCGTCCTGGCTGGACACAGACAAGGACCTGTAGAGTATCTTGTAGCTGGACTAAAAGCAGCATTTGAATCTAGTGCTGACACCCGGGCTAAAATGAGGTTCTTTGGATGTCAGCAAAAGCCTAAAGAGTGCGCCAGAGGCTATGCCTTAAACTTGCAGGAAGTACTCAAAGCACTTAAACTAGCAGAACCTGCCTTAGCCCCGGGAGCTGACAAAATGCTATTTGACCAGTTTATAGAGGCCCTCTTATCCCCTTCTCACAGAATGCAGTTAAGTATGATGATCATCCAGAATCCTGAAATGACATTTGCTGAGTTAAAAGACAGAGCCATCCGTCTCCAGCAGGTAGAGGCGCCCCGGGATCTAAACTTCATCCAAGGCCCTACAGCAGCACCCCAGCAGCCAGGAGTATCAGCGACATCGGTCATGTCAGAGACTGCTGCTGAACACAGAGAGCCTATCTCTAATGAGGCCCTCAACCAAAAGCTAGATGCCCTGACAGATACTGTTGTTTCCATGGCTAAAGTCATCAAAGAGCAGCGAGGATCCAAGCCTGCACCCAAGATCGAGTTGGCGACCAGCAAAGGCCCAGGAGGTACCAAGCGACGAGAGGACGACTCAGCGACCGCTATCAGCCAGATTGACAGCCCATTTGCCGCTGTTGTCAGAAACCAGGTGACTTTGCCCGGGAATGTGCTTTAAACGAGGATTCCCTGGGCAGGCGGGCCACTTCCCAGGAGTAAACTCTCAAGGTCCTTCAGCCTGGTACGACAGATTCGTGGGAGGATGTCCGGTTATCCCTATCGTGTTGGATGGCATTCCCTTTAATGCCTTGTTGGATACCGGGTCCGAGATAACATCGATTACACATGTTCTATACAAAAGGTACTGGGCTGATTCAGACATTAATAGTGGTCCATCTGACATTGTAATGAACTTATGGGCTAGTAATGGTCAACTAATACCACAGGTTGGGTTCAGAGAAATGACCATTCAGATTGGGAAGGTAGAATTGCAGAACCAGGGTATTATTATTATAGATGTTAACCGGCGAGATCGTGAACCAGTAATGTTGCTAGGAATGAATGTAATTGAAAAGTGTTTTTCCGAGGTAATTACTGTCTTGCAGCAGATCGGCGAGACTGCCAGAATCAGACAGCAGAGGCTTCTGCACAAAGAATTAAAAGCCCTGATGATGAAACAACAGGTAGAAATATCCGGAGGTGAAATCAGCAGTGTACGAGTAAATGATCTGATACCCATTGTAATACCTCCCAAAACTGAAATGTTGGTCTGGTGTAGAGCCGCAATAGGCATTAAAGTGCAAGACTATCAAGCCCTGGTAGAACCCGTGTACTCAGACAGTAGACCCACTATACTAACAGCCAGAGGAGTAGTTGAAGTACACCGGGGAAGAGTGCCATTACGCCTTCTAAATTGCAGAGAAGATGAGGTCACATTACCAAAGTATGCTACCATGGTTAAATTGTTCGCGGTTGATAACAATGCCATCACAGCCGTCGAGCCCTTGGAACCGTCAAGTCAGGCGGATGACAATGGCTCAAGGGAAAAGCTGGAGGATTGGTGCCAAAAGCTACATGTGAGTACCAGTTCTACACATTCCCATCAAAAGCATGGAGTATACCGGGTAGTAAAAGAATATGAGCAAATATTCAGCAAACACACGTTAGACTTTGGGCAAATCAAAGAGGTAGAGCACACTATACCCACAGGTAACCATCAGCCTATAAAAGAGAGGTATAGACCATTACCAGCCGCTCACTACCAAACCACCAATGACATGCTCAAAGAAATGAAAACTGCAGGGGTAATAAGAGACAGTTGTAGCCCCTGGGCAGCACCTATAGAGTTGGTTAGAAAGGACGGGACTATGAGAATGTGCGTAATTACCGGCAGATCAATCGCATTACATATAAGGACGCATACCCGTTAGCTAGGATTGAGGAGTCATTAGCTGCATTAAAATCTGCTAACTACTTTTCTACCCTTGATCTGACTAGTGGGTACTGGCAAGTTCATGTGGCAGAGGCTGACAAGGAGAAGACAGCGTTTACTACGCCGATGGGCCTTTGTGAGTTCAATTGTATGCCGTTTGGACTCTGCAACGCACCCGGCACCTTCCAACACCTGATGGAGAGCTGCCTAGGACATAAGAACTTTGAAACTGTCCTCCTGTACCTAGATGACATCATAGTCTACTCCAAGACGTATGAGAAACATCTACAAGACCTGGCAGAAGTGTTTGAGACCTTATCCGGATACGGCATGAAAATCAAGCCATCCAAGTGCCACCTTCTCAAGCCAAAGGTACAGGACCTGGGACACGTCGTGAGTTCAGAGGGAGTAGCACAGGATCCTGATAAAGTCACCATGATAAGGGATTGGCCAAGACCTACCAACGTGAAAGAAGTGAGGCAATTCCTGGGCCTGGTAGGCTAGTTCAGAAGATTTATCAGAGGGTTCACGAAGTTAGCAGCTCCCCTACAAGACCTCCTAGTAGGACAGTCAAAAAGGTCTTCAATCCGTAATTCTCCTTTCCAGTGGAGTGAAGAGAGGGAGGACTCCTTCAACAAGCTGAAGTGTGCGCTCACAGGAGAAGAGATTCTTGTATACCTGGATTACCATCAACCCTTCATTCTGTACACGGATGCCAGCAACGTGCGACTTGGAGCAGTACTGTCACAGAAGCAAGGAGGCAAAGGGAGAGTTATTGCCTTTGCAAGCAGGAAACTCCGGCCTTTGGAAAGAAACCCGAGAATTACAGCTCAATCAAGTTAAAACTACTGGCAGCAGTTTGGGCTGTAACTGAACATTTCAAGCATTCCCTGGCAGCTGCTGAATTCACCATCTACACGGATAACAGCCCGCTGACCCACCTGGATTAAGCAAAATTAGGTGTGTTGGAGCAGCGATGGATAGCCCGGCTGTCTAACTACAACTTTGTCATCAAATATAGGGCAGTCCGCAAGAACGAGAATGCAGATGCCTTATCCCAGATGCCACACCTGAAAGATGTGGAGGAGGAACCGGAGGAGCTGGAAGAAATTGAGCTACCAGCCTTTCACCATTCTAAGGTAGAAAAGTATCAACCCGGCATCTGCCAAAGAGAACAGCATGCAAGTCTGCCGTTAGCACACCATGGATGGACTGACACCCAGGATAGCAACCCGGCTATGAAGCTAGTGAAAGAACTGCTTACACAACAAGGTGCGTACCCTAATCAGAACGCTTCAGCTGAGACCCAACAACTCTGGAAAGAGAAAGGTAAGTTGTTCCTGTATCAAGGGAAGCTCTGCAGAAGGCACACCAACCCTAAAACACATGAGTTGGTCTGGCAGATTATCGTACCCAAACGAGACGTCAAAATGGTCTTAGAAGCCTACCACGACCTGTTCAAAACATTACCAGAGTCAGAGAGAAATCAATTGCCAGAGAAATTACCCGATTTGGTAGACCTGTACAACCATGTCCCGGTGAGTTCTACAAACTGCACCCCAGCCTACCTTATGCGTGCAAGACCCGGTAAGCTGCCAATTCATTTAGATCTGGGAATTCTAAAACCAGACGCAGAAGTTGAAAAATTCAATTGGGATACCCTACGTCAACAACAGTATCGCCAAGTGCAAGAGTGCGTAGAGAAAAATCTTCAGCAAGCTAGAGCAAGACAAGAAAGAACCTTTAACCAACGTGCTCAAGCAACCCCATTACAACCTAATGAGCAAGTTCTCAAGAGAAAGAGATGCACCAACAAGTTGGATAATCAGTGGGAAACCACCCCATATACAGTCTTACCATCCAATTTAGACAATGCTAAAACTTGTCTAATTAGCAAAGACGAAGGAAGAACATCAGCAGTTGTGTCAAGAGACTATCTTAAACCGTGTCCTGAAACTCTGAAGACACGAGAAGTAACCGTACCCGTAGAGGTCCAACCTGTCAAAGAAGAAGTTTTCCATACCGTTCTAGGAGATTTCCCCAAATCATGGCCAAATTACTACAGAGCAGTTGTAGTCCCAATTATTGCTTTCCCTCCAATGGTTGAATCAACACCAGAACCCGCACAATCAGAAGTCCCAAGACATGAAGAACTGGAAGTCGAGCCTGAAGAGGAAGAATAAATTCCTGGTCCCAGTGGGCTTGCCAGTCCTACAGTCAGATCTCCATCCTCAGTAGTAGCAGATACTCTAAATAGGTACACGTCCACGCACACCATTATGCTAAGTACACCCAGTACACCAGCATTACGCAGATCACAGCGTAGTACCCAGGGTCAGTTACCGGCTAGGTACAGAGATTGAAAAGTAAAATTAAATGTGAAATGTAAATATGTTTGTTGTAAAGTTTAATTGAACCCGTTACTGTGTAAAGTGTATAGAAAGGGTGAGGATAGCTTGGTGTTAGGTGGCAGCCACAGAGAGTAAGAACTTGGCCTCATATGCGGTGACTTGAGGGCCTAGAGGCCTACTGCACTTGTAGCCAGAGACACCCGTACGTGTTAATATTGTTTTGCAACAGTAAAAGCCCAGTACCTACAGAGACTATCCTGTATGAACTTCTTGCATATTCTTGAACTTTTCTTATTTATTTATGGACCATACTACCACGGACTGGTTGTGGTAAAAACTCTTTTTTTGTATATCTATCAGCCCGGAGGCAATAGACTAAACCCCAGGAAAGACTGCTATTTTGAACTTTTTGGACTCTTTTGAATTTTAGTTATTTTTGTATTTTTTATTTTTAAGACTCTGTAAAGATTAATTGTATTAACTCTTTGTTTGTTTTTCTACAGTCCCGGAGTACTGTTCTTAACTAAGGGGGAATGTAGCACCCCAGGGGTTAAGTGCCACAGTAACATCAGCCTGGGTTTAACTCCCCACACAACACCTGACACTGCACTAGCACCTCTACGCCAGAAGGGGGAGCTAAAGCAGCTCCCTTATATACTCTGGTCTGAGGAGGAAGTAGTTAGTTGAGAGTTGACAGTTGACTGTTCAGTTGAGTGCAGGGAGCACTAGGAGGAGGACCTGTAAATGGGAGCAGTGCTGAGCTCCTGACAGGGACCACTGACTACTTTAAGGCCTGAAGCCAGGGTCTGAGGAGAGGACAACAAGAAACAGAGGAAAATATCTGGGAGACTGAGTGACCTCATAACTCGCCCCAGAGGAGCGCAGAAGCCGGATACCGGATCCGAATCTGTGACTGAAACACGCAGCACAGAAAACACTGGGATAGTGGAGGTTATATATTTACACTGTACCTCAGCGAAGCAACACGGTGGGGTCAGAGGCACACTGAAAGACTCAAGTTGCCTAGCAAAGGGGGTACCTATGAGGAGAAACAGGGCCAGCAGCTTAGCTAAAGAAGCAGCACGGCCACATACAAGGCACAGGAGTAGGAAGCTGAGGACCCGGACAGGGTGGCAGCAACCTGGCCCTTATACAGACTCCGTGGACAGTACTTGCTGAACAACAACTCCAGTAAAGCCGTGGAAAACCTCAAAACCGTGAGTGTGTGTGATCCTTGTGCTCAAACCCTGCGTACCCTCACAAACTACCATCATCTCTACTACTACCCCTATCCTACAACATCCATAGCACCATCTATAGACTATTACTACCACTGCCCCGGGGAATCAAGCTCTACCCGCGGAGAGCCAATACATTTCCAGCTGCCAAACATCATCCCCAGAGGTTCTGCAGCAGCGGTGGCCCTCTCACTGACCACAACCCGTGGGTGGCATTACGACAAACTCCCCTGTAAATATCCCCCCATTTATTGTGGAACCCGGGACACGGTCTGGACCCAGACCGCCGTAATATCCCCAGCAATACCCCGGTCTGGTACCGAGTACCCTGTGCCAGTGGGCTCCACACTTACCCCCCTCCAGCGCCGCTGCTCCTCTCTCTTCTAGTCCGCTCTTGGGCTCAGTGAAGTGAATATTCATGAACCTTAATGAGCGGCACCAGAAGTGAGAGGAGCAGACACCGCTGGAGTGAGGTGAGTAAAAAATTCTTTATTTTCAGTCTTTTTTTTTTGTCCGTTTGGACAAAAAAACGGTCCGTGGCTCCGCAGAAAAACAGACAAGTCACCGTGTGGAGCACACGGACACGCATGTGCTCCACACGGAGACACGGTCCGTGCAGAAACAAGGAAGTGTGATTTGTCCATAGGGAACATGTGCCCCCCCCCCCCGTATGTCCGTGCCTCCGGCATGTATCGGCACGGACCACACATGTGCCGGAGGCACAGATGTGTGAAACTGGCCTGGGGGTAAGCAGACGGTGCAGCATGAAGTCAGTGGCATAATAATAAGACCTAACAGTTTTACACTGACTTGTATAATCTGAAAGGCCACTTTCATGATATGCCCACCCCCCTTTTGAAATCTAAAATTAGGGAATACTTGGGGAGGAGTGGGATCCCCACCCTACCGCCTTCAGTCACAGAAGCTCTAGCTAGGGAATTCTCTACCTCAGAACTGGAGGACTGTATAACATCCTTGACATCGGGTAAATGCCCTGGCCCGGACGGTTTCTCGGTCAGCTTCTATAAGCTTTTCCAGAAATTGTTGAGCCCCAGTTTGCTAGGAGTATGCAATTAGTGGCGGGGGGGCTCCTTTCCTCCACAGGCATTAATGGCTCACATTGTAGTCTTACCTAAGCCAGGCAAAGATGCCGCGGTATACGGAAGTTATCGCCCGATTTCCCTTATTAACGTTGATATAAAAATTTACTCCAAATTGATAGCAAACAGGTTGAAGGTTTGCCTTCCTGACCTGGTACATCCTGATCAGGTTGGATTGTCCCTGGCGGGAGGCTAGAGACAACACTATCCGATCAATAGCTCTCGTGGATGGGGCTAGGAGGCGCGGAATACCCATGTGCATCCTGTCTCTTGATGCAGAGAAGGCATTTGACAGGGTGCACTGGGTGTTTATGCAGGAAACTTTGGAACATTTGGGATTATCAGCTTCAACGATACACAGTATCTTAGCCTTATACTCTGGCCCAACTGCACGGATCCGGATTAATGGTTCTCTGTCTGAGCCGTTTGAAATTAGCAACGGCACGCGACAGGGATGTCCGCTGTCCCCTTTCCTGTATGTCCTCTGTATGGAGTCTCTGGCCTCCTCGCTCAGGGGCAACCCATCTATCCAGGGTCTAGGGGGGGGGGGGGGAGAAAGAGCACAAATTGGCTCTTTTTGCTGATGATCTCCTCCTATATGTCACCAACCCCTTGATTAGCATTCCAAATATACTTTCTGAACTGAGGGAATACAGTGCCCTTAGCAACTTAAAGATCAACTTATCCAAGTCAGTGCTGTTGAATGTATTGCTTCCCCGGGTGGTTTCCCGATTGTTACAGGAGGATTACTCCTTTAAATGGTCTGATGACTCCATACCCTATTTGGGGATTCAGCTGACCAGTAGTATTACTGACTTATATAAAACTAATTTCCTCCCTATGCTGAGCCGCGTGGAGAAGGATTTGGCCAAATGGGCAAAATTAACCCTTTCTTGGCTGGGCAGAGTACATGCGGTGGGTATGAATCTCCTTCCAAGAATACTATATTATTTCCAAACAATCCCTATCATGCTACCAGCCTCTCTCTTCTCCAGGCTGAAATCTCAACTACTAAAGTTTATTTGGTCATATAACCGCCCTCAGATTTCATACCGCACTTTATGTAACTCTGTGGATAGGGGGGGTTTAGGTCTGCCAGACTTCCTAAAATACCACTCGGCCAGCCTGGGGAGCTGCATCCTGTCCATGTTCAACACTAAAAGCAGAAAGAGATGGGTGGAAGCGGAGTCGTTGTATGTGGTTGACCCTCCCCGGCCGTATTGTGGAGAAAGACTGTGGGTGGCCTTCGAGACGTGTCGTTCATATCTTCCCAACGTCAACTCTTCTTACGTCACCGCAACTCCAGCCTAAAACTCACTTCCGTGCCGGGTCCCTTGACCCATCTATGGGAACCCCCAATTCCCAGTTGAGGCGAGTAGAGGCTCTTTGGGCCCTTTCACATCAGCGTTTTTTTGAAAATCGCGGCAGATGCGGTGGAAAAACCGCATCTGCCGCGATTACCGCATACCGGCTGCACTTGCGGCGCGGTTGCGGTTTTTGCCATGCAAAGTATAGTGGTACTTGTGGCAGGTGCGGCAAGTGCGGTTTTGCACTTGCGGCAGGTGCAGCCGCGAAAAAAACCGCGGCTGACCGCGTTTTTTTTCAGGCCGCACCTGCCGCAAGTGCAAAACCGCACTTGCCGCACCTGCCACAAGTACCACTATACTTTGCATGGCAAAAACCGCAACCGCGCCGCAAGTGCAGCCGGTATGTGGTAATCGCGGCAGATGCGGTTTTTTCACCGCATCTGCCGCGATTTTCAAAAAACGCTGATGTGAAAGGGCCCTTACTTGGGTATCCCAAAGAATTCTCAACCCACCTTATCAGATTATTTAACCCCTTCTGGTCTGAAAACCCTTGCGGATTTATTTCGCGGGATGGATCCCCCATCTGACTCTTGGCTACTCCATGCCAGACTAAGGAGTTATGTCAAATCCCTCAATCATGCCCAGGTGTTCCGCCCATTGACAGTCTTTGAACAAAGGTGTAAAAAAGGTGAACCCCTGGAACATGCAGTCTCCGTCTTGTATAAATGGTTCTCCGTCTCTTCAGAGGCCGCCCATAGGATCCCCCCCTTCGTCCGCAGGTGGGAACAAGACTTGGATAGGACATTTAACCCTGAGGATTGGGAAAATATTTACTTATCCACAAGTAAAGCCTCTAATTCTGCAAATGCTCAGGACCGCAACTACTGGGTGGTGGCAAGGTGGTATAGGCGCCCGGTGGACCTTAATAGAATCTACCCTACAGTCCCGACTTCATGTTGGAGGGATTGTGGAGGGGAAGGATCCTATATACATATATGGTGGAGCTGCCCGCATATAGCGGCCTTCTGCATGGGTGTTGGGGACCTGTATCGGAGGATCGAGCCGGAGGGGGAACCGTTCACTCCTGAATTGGCCTTACTAAACTGCTCGCGTATGCCCTTGCCTAGATTTAAAAGAAGTGTACTGAGACACTTTCTTACGGCGGCGAGACACTTAATTACGAGACACTGGAGGAGCCCGACCTGCCCGTCGCGTCCTGAGCTGGTTGTGGAGTTGAACCTGATCTGTAGATTGGAGGAGCTGATGACCTTCTCAGTGCTAGACCCACTATGTATGGAAAGGCATTGCAATGTCTGGGCTCCTTGGATAATGTTTCGGGAAACTGCAGGCTTGAGGTCATGGCTATCTGAATCTTGCTGAATTTTTACATGAGCTAGGTTAAGTGACCCACCCAACCTCCTTTCCTCTTCCCCCCTATACTTTCTTTCAACTTTTCTACTTTTCTTACCGAGTAGAAATTTTTCTTCTGTTTCTTCTTTCTTTTTCTAGACTGTATTACTATATGTTTTAAAACTGCTTTATAGAAGGCACCTATAAACTGTTGGAGCTTCTTTTCCTAGGGTGTCATTGAAAATATTTGTTTAAGAATTATATTTAGGCTTTATAAATAAGGGGATGTTTTGTACTTTGTACTGGGCAGATGAGAATCCCCCTTTGATGATAATAACTGTTATGCTATATGTTTTCCTCATTTTTCATTGTTATTCCGCTCTTTTCAATAGAAAAGTTAGGTGCTATGTGATATAATGCGCTTGTGATATCTTATGTTTATGTCGCGTGGTTGTACCAGCGGAATATGTTATTTCTAAAATAAAATAAAAGTATGATTTACTAAAAAAAATAATAAGACCTAAAGCTTGAGGACCTGCGGTGACATCATCACCCATGTGATCACCACGTGACCCGCCAACTCCCAAACCCGGAAGCCAGTGCAGTGTGTAGTATGTGATAGGCCTGTTTCACATCTATGCGCGCCTGCACTAAGCTGCCCAGCCTGCCCTGCGCCAGCACAAATGCAAGTGCAGGGCCATTTAGGGCTTGGGGCAGCCTAGTGCAGGAGCGCATACATGCCCTGCATTAGCGCTCAGCTGCGCTCGGTGCCCCCATTATATCCTATGGCCGAGCACAGCTGAGCGCGCGCTCTGCCAGTGAGAAGCGCAAGTGAAACTGGCAGAGCGCACGGTGCATGCGCCCGCTCTGATGCACCCGGAAACACCTCAGTAGGGCGTTTAACGGGTTCGTCAAGACCAGGCACATGCGCCGTGCGCTCTGCCAGTTTCACTTGCGCTTCTCACTGGCAGAGCGCGCGCTCAGCTGTGCTCGGCCATAGGATATAATGGGGGCACCGAGCGCAGCTGAGCGCATAGGGGACACTAGTATGCATTTACAGTAACTGTAAACGTGGCCCCACAGTGCCCCCAATCACCTCTGCGCCTGCACCTGCGCCAGCGCGACCAGGCTGGTGCAGGTGATGTGGCCAAACGCAGAGGTATGAAACAGGCCATAGACACCAAAGGTTTTACCCCTAGGTTATGCAGGCGTGCATAACCTTTTCAGGTCAGTCTAACCAATTTGAATTATCGTTCACTGGATCCACCAGTTTTTACTACTCTAGTAGGGTCCCCTCTGTCTCATTTTCTGTCTCCATGATGCCTTATGCAAACCTCATTTGTATGCATGTTTAATACCAGCAACCACCCCCTCCATTATATGGTAGGCTGAGAGTGATAGGCCCTTTTCACACCTAATGCGCCTGTGCGCTTGGCTGCCCTGCCTGCCCTGCACTGGCACAAATGCCAGCGCAGGTGCATTTAGGGGCAGCTGCAGCCAAGCGCATAGGTGCATGGATGCACCACTCCTGCGCTCGGTTGCGCTCAGTGCCCCCATTACCTTCTATGGCCGAGCGCAGAAGCCGACATCCCTGAAGCGAGAGTGTGATTGAACTGACGTCACGGTGCGTGCGCTCAGTGAGATGCACCCAGAAACGCGTAATGCGACGTTTCTGGGTGCATGTGACTAAGCACATGCGCGATGATGGCCATGTTCACACACATGCGTTTTTTTGACCATCTCTGCGTTTTTTGGTGTGTTAAAAAAAACGCAGGTGCGTTAACGCAGGGTACATTTGAGTGTACATGCGTTTTTCACCTCCACCTGCGTTTTTTTCCCCCAGTTCAAAAAACGCTGCATGCAGCGTTTTTTGGGTGCTGGAAAAAAACGCAGGGGTGGTTTTCCAAAAACGCATGCGTTTTTTTAACATGGGCCCCTATGGGAAACGCATGCGTTAACGCAGGGCACATATAGGCACCTGCGTTAACGCATGCATTTCCCATAGGGCCCCATGTTATAAAAACCATGCGTTTTCTAAAAAACGCATGCGTTTCTATAACATGGGGCCCTATGGGAAACGCATGCGTTTTTAAATGGCACATTTATGCACCCTGCGTTAACGCTTGCGTTTTTGCCTGCGTTTTTGAGGAAAAAATGACAAAGTCCAAAAAGGCTGTATTTTCTTTCAGACACACAAGAGACATTTTTTAGCACTCCTAAAAAAACGCATGTGGTTTTAGGAGTGCTAAAAAAAACGCAAATTGTGCGCTTCCGGGATTTCAGAACGTGCGCTCGACTGTGCTCGGCCATAGCAGGTAATGGGGGCACCGAGCGCACGAGCAGGGTAACTAAGTGTCTGTGCGCTTGCCTGCACTAGCCCCTAAATGCCCTTGCGATTGTATTTGCGATTGTGTAGGGCAGGCAAAAACACAGGCGCATAGATGTGCAATGGGCCATTGTCTCACCGGTATTTTGCACTTGGTTTGCCCCCCACCTCTGTCAAGAGGGGCCTGCTGCTTCCAGGCAGTGCATTTATACTTGTGTTGGTTAAAGGCTGTTTCTGGTGAGTTTTTTTGAATTTACCGTATATCCTTTTCTGTGAAATTGTTTAAAGGCCACTTTACACACACAGATATCTGTGTCCAACTTCTGAACAGATCTCTGGTTGCAGTGAAATCATGGACACATTGTTCCATTTTGTGGCTGTGTAAAAATGGAACAATGTGTCCATGATTTCACTGCAACCAGAGATCTGTTCAGATATCTGTGTGTGTAAAGTGGCCTTAAGACTACATTCACATACAATGTTTCTGATCAGTTTTTTGAGGATCCAGTTTTTTAAGTGATTTGCAGTGCCCTAGAGCATCCCAGCAAAGCCAATGGGTTTCCAGATTTGTCACTCAGACACAACATTTTGTGAAGATCCGTTTTTAGTAATGAGCATTTCAATTTGTTGGGTGTTTTTCTACTGCGCTTTTCCCACAGAGAACCATTTTAAATGGAGAAAATTAGTGAGCACCTAAAATACGCAGCAAAATCGGATCAAAAATGCACAGTGTGAATAGGTGATCTGTTGTTTGTAAAAGCTGATCCATTTTTGCAGCAGAAAAACTGATCCTCAAAAAACAGATCAGAAATGTTGTGTGTGAATGCAGCCTTAGACGGCAAAGGACTCATAAAGTGTTTTTGCACCGATGCCCTCTTCTGCCAGTGACCGCCCCCCTGGCCCGATTACATGTTCCCATATTACTCTGAAGGTACCGTCACATGGGGAGATATCGCCGCGATGTCGCCGAGATCTTCCTGTTCAGGCGATGTTGAAGCGACATTGCCTGTGCGTCGCCGCGTGTAACGTGGCGACTGAACGGCGATAAATCTCTGTTTCTGAGTTCAGAGATTTCCCAACAGTGTCGGGAAATCAGGCGATGTTGCTTGAGCGATCCGTATGCCTACTGCCGTGTGACGCGGCGATAGCAATGGCACAGGCGATGTCTATGTTCAGGCGATCCATTCTGTATGCCACATTGACGGTGAGGTGGTGCTGTGTGACACGGCGATCCGAAAAGCACACATGGCTTCAAGGTTGTTTCAGGTGATTCCGGAATCGCCTGATCGCTCTGGGTTGCCGGCGATATTGCTACGCGTGACGTCTCACGAGCGATGCAGAAGCAATGTGCGCGTTCATGAGATCGCCGCAACATCGCCGGCGATATCTCCCCGTGTGACGGTACCTTAAGATCACATTGTCCTTTGCTGTTCTATATTGTTCAGAGCAGTCAATGATTTCCAAGCAATTTCAAGTGGTCTCTAAATATGCACACACACAGTTTAATTTACAGAGGTATTAAGACCTCAAGCTGGGTGAACAAATGGTCTTCTATGACTTGATTATATATACAGTTTTGCTGTGTAAACTAGATGTCGAGTAGCACAATATACGGCACCTTGATCAGTTGTTTATGTTAAATTCATGATGTATATTTCATTCTGAATTCATATTCTTAGAAAATTCACCTAACAGGAATAAATTGCATACATATTGCTATATCCATTTTCTTTCTTCAGTGATGGTGCTCACGTGTTCAAAAATGATACCTGAAAGTGCAATTGCTTTGTGTAAGATCTCTGTGAAGATCCTGGTTGCACAGTTTATGACTATTTAAAAACATAGTTTTTCATGCCATTTTTAATGTCTGGTTTTTTTCCTGCCGCCAAATCTTCTGGCTATATACTGTATTAAGAGAATCTGTCAAGTCAAAAATCCATATGTAACTGCTATCATTTTCTAATTCCTTTCTCTAAGCTCTCTCTATTCATGTATTTCTATTATTTATACTTCCCTCCTATCCTCTGTAAACTTCAAAATAAAAGATTAATTCCATCTATCAATCACAGTGAGCTCTCTGCTGCCCACTCCCCAATGAATGAATATTTATGCATCATTACACAGCCCTACCCTCAGGGCCGGTTTTATACAAAATGGGGCCCTGGGCAAAAGTTAAAAGTGGGACCCCAACTGCTAGTAAATTGCACCATCACACTTAAACATTTAAGGTATATTTACAGGAGCCGATTTCAGACTTTTAAAGAGGACCTGTCACCCCCCTCCTGGAATTCAATCTAATAGCAGCACTGAATGCAGCATGTATGCTGCATTTAGGCAAGGGGTCCTCCATGTGTCTGCGTGGTTTGTACCCCTAAATATAACCTTTTGAAAACTCACAGTAAAAAGTCAAGAGGGCATTACCAGTACCAGCAGTCAACTTGCTTCTCGGGGGCCATTCCCGCCCCCTGCGTCTCCGTTCCGCCCTCCTCTCTGATCTCGCCGCCTCCTTGATGGTTGTCATCCATCTGCTCACCTACTTACACTTCACGCAGGCGCAGAGCGGATTGGATGATCAGCTCTGCACAGCGCAGAGCGGGACAGGGATAGATCAGGATCTCACAGCGCAGAAGATATGGAGGATCGATCTGCACAGCGCAGAGCAGGATATGGAGGATCAGGCTCTGCACAGCGCAGACAGGACTAGGAGTTATCAGGACTGCTCAGCGCAGAACAGGACTATGGACGGATCAGGATCTGCACAGCGCAGAACAGGACTATGGACGGATCAGGCTCTGCACAGAGCAGAGCAGGACTACGGACGATCAGGAGCTGCCAGCGCAGAACAGGACTATGGACGGATCAGGACTCTGCACAGCGCAGAACAAGACTATGGATGGATCAGGATCTGCACAGCACAGACAGGACTATGGATGGATCAAGCTCTGCACAGCGCAGAACAGACTATGGATGGGATCAGGATCTGCACAGCGCAGAGCAGGACTATGGACGATCAGGCTCTGCACAGCACAGAGCAGGACTACGGACTGATCAGGAGCTGCTCAGCGCAGAACAGGACTATGGACGGATCAGGATCTGCACAGTGCAGTACAGGACTATGGATAGATCAGGATCTGCACAGCACAGAGCAGGACTATGGACAGATCAGGCTCACCATCTGTGGACATATGACACTTTCCTTAGTCACCACTACTGCCAACATGCTCATTAGAGAAATACTTAAAAAAAAAATTCGTCTGTACGTCGAAACGCGTTGTGGTCTGGACTTTTTATGAATAAAGTTATGGAGATTAAGATTAAAGTACCGTATCCCGTATTATCCCTGCGTTCTACTATTGAACTGCATGTTCTATCTGAATTCTATCATACAAATTCCCTTGGGGAAAGCGGTGACAGAGCTGCAGGCGGGATAGGGTTAATGGATCAACCTGGAGTTTCCTAATCCAACCCTGGAGTGAGAGCGTGGACTACACGAGGCCAGGAGCAGAGGTGATTGAGGATACAGGAGCACTACAGATCCAAGGCTGGCAGCCTGAGCCACAAACTACGCTCACAATCTGGTTGTGCGGATCTGGCACAACCTTTAAAGGTTAGTTTATTCTTAATACAACAGCTTTTAAGGCAGGAGAGATCCACAGGTGGCGCAACACTATTTTTTTCTTTTCAAAAACCTGATGATGTCGTTCGAGCGATCTGCTAGCATCGTTCTGTGTGACACCGCGATAATGATGTCATGGACGACTACGCCCATTCACAGCAATGAGCAGGGATCGTTTGCGGGGTTGGCGAACGATCCCTCCTCACATCGTTGGTGAGTTGTCCACGATATCTAGTCGTGTAACATCTCACCAGCGATGTTGAAATTTTAGCATACATTGTTCCGTGTAACGGTACCCAAAGTCTGACATAGATATGTGAAAATCGGCTGCAGTCCAACTCCACGCCTTTTTCACCATAACAAGACGTCTGTACTTATATCCGACAAAATGTGCATATGCAGGCCCAGACTCGGGGACTCGGGGAATTTTGTTGTAATCCAGGGGCAAAACGGGCTCATCTGAAGTCTTGTCTCACACGCACACTAGAGACCAACTGCCAGTTTCCTCCAACAGCCAAATAATCTCCAACAGCCTGCTCACAGGGTACAATAATCCAGCCTCTCATCAACAGCGCCCACGGTATTCTCAATGCAATGTGTTCTCTCTGGTAGCACAATAACCATTTCTTCTCGAGGGAGGCTGCTTCTCAGTCCAAAGGACTAGAACATAGTCTGTATCAGCTCTGCCAGTGATGAACAATGAACAGAAAGCCTGTCCCTACAAGTTCACACATTACTGAGTGGCTCCTCATAGGTTGCCCTGGTAACCTTTACTCAGCTGCTGTCCATGCCCCTCTCTCTGCACTCCTTCAATCACTCTCCATTAAATGCAACCTGCTTGACCCAGCAGGAAGTACAGCACCATCTAAAATCACTAAAATTGACAAAAATCTGGGCCCGGTTGGGATACACCCCAGAGTACAGCAGTACAGTCATAGATAGACCATTTCTTTTAATTTTTAAATATTCCAAAATAACAGGGTCTGTAACACAGGACTGGCATATAGCAAATGTGGTGCCAATAATTTAAAAAGGGGACAAAAACTGAACTTCAAAATTATAGGCCAGTAAGCGTAACCTCTACTGTGGGTAAAATCCTAGAGGGTTTTCTAAGAGATGCTATACTGTAGTATCTGAAGAAAAATAACCTCATGACCCAATATCAACATGGGTTTACGAGGGATCGTTCCTGTCAAACTAATCTGATAAACTTCTTTGAAGAGGTAAGTTCTGGACTGGCCCAAAGAAATGCAATGGTGTGGTGTATATGGACTTTTCAACAGCTTTTGATACGGTGCCACACAAAAGGTTGATACATAACATGAGAGCAATGGGGATAGGGGAAAATATTTGTAAGTGGGTTAAGAACTGGCTTAGTGATGGGAAACAAAGGGTGGTTATTAATGGAACACACTCAGAATGGGTCACAGTTAACAGTGGGGTACCACAGGGGTCGGTATAGGGCCCGCTTTTTTAACATATTTATTAATGACCTTGTAGGGGGCATACAGAGTAGAATCTTAATATTTGCAGATAACACTAAACTCTGCAGGGTAATCAATACAGAGGAGAGCAATTCATTTTTATTACAGGAGGATATATGTAAACTAGAAGCTTGGGCTGATAAATGGCAAATGAGCTTTAATGGGGATAAATGTAAGGTCATGCACTTGGGCAGAGTAAATAAAATGTATAATTGTGTGCTTAATTGTGAAACACTGGGCAAAACTATCACTGAAAAAGACCTGGGTGCATGGATAGATGATAAACTCATGTTTAGTGCCCAGTATCAGGCAGCTGCTGCAAAGGCAAATAAAATAATGGGATGCATTAAAAGAGGCACAGATGCTCATGAGGAGAACATAATTTTACCTCTATACAAGTCACTAGTGCAACCACACTTAGAATACTGTGTACAATTCTGGTCTCCAGTGTATAAGAAAGACATAGCTGAACTGGAGCTTGTCCAGAGAAGAGCGACCAATGTTATTGAAGGACTGAGGGGTCTGCAATACCAAGACAGGTTATTAAACTTGGGGTTATTTGGTTTGGAAAAACGAAGGCTTAGGAGTGATCTTATAATAATGTATAAATATATGAGAGGACAGTACAGAGTCGTTTTAAATGATCTTTTTACTCTTAGGCCTGAGACGGGGACAAGGGGCATCCTCTATGTCTGGTGGAAAGAAGGTTTAATCATAATCACAGACGCGGATTCTTTACTGTAAGAGCAGTGAGACTATGGAACTCTCTGCCACATGATGTTGTAATGAGTGACTCACTACTAAATTTAAGAAGGGCCTGGATGCCTTTCTTGAAAAATATAATATTACCAGTTATATATACTGGATTCTTTGATAGGGCGTTGATCCAGGGAACTAATCTGATTGCCGTATGTGGAATCAGGAAGGAATTTTGTTCCCCAATGTGGAGCTTAGTGTTGCCACATGGTTTTTTTTTTTGCCTTCCTCTGGATCAACATGTTAGGCTATGGGTTGAACTAGATGGACTTAAAGGGAACCAACCACCCCAAATGACCCCCCCGGACTGTTTATATAGGTCCCTACACCCAGCACACCCAATTTGCTGCAAGCGTTTTTGCTAAAAAAAAAATGCACACGTCATCAGCTAGAGCCGGGTCGCGAGCACATGCTCTGACTTCCTGCATTATCCACAGCTGAGCGCAGGAAGTCAGAGCGTGTGCTCGCGACCCGGCTCTAGCTGATGACGTGTGCACGGGCATAAGATCCCGTGCACCAGCCTGCGACTAGGAAGAAAGGGCTGGGCTTCACTGCAGCGATGGGGAAGAGGATGATGACGGGCAGGTGCAACTCGGCTGGAGAACGAGTTAAGTAACGCCCACTCGATCCTAATGTTATAAACTTTACAAAGGTAGATCTTCACTTCTATAAAACAGTTTTTTTAGCAAAAACGCTTGCAGCTAATGGGTGTGCTGGGTGTAGGGACCTATATAAACAGTCCGGGGGGGTCATTTGGGGTGGTTGGTTCCCTTTAAGGTCTTCCTTCAACCTTAAAAACTATATAAGTATCTTACTATGTCTCCTCACAGCAGCAGCCCTGAATCACTCTTACATGTTCCTATAACACACTTCCTATGACTGTCAAGGCTTGAGCTGTATTGCTCCTCTGTGCCCTTTTTGATTTCTTGGAAACCTTAATTGTGAGTGTTACTCACACCCACTTCTGTCTAGCTTTAACACGGACATTTGGTCATCACAATTTACTTACTGGTGGGAAGCTGGTCACTTATCATGGGCAGGTGTGAAGGCAGAGTAGTCAGATAGTGCAGAGTAAGGTATCAGCAGAGCTCATATTCAATTCAGGGAGTAAAGAGGTGTAGTTAGGAAACGATCCAGGGTCCAAATACCAAGAGAGCATGTCAGGTACAGCGAGCAAGCAGAGGAATAGTAATGAAACATTTCAGGGTCAGATAACAATGATGAGCTCATGTAGAACACAGAAACACAGGTCAACAGCACCACTCTAAAAGAATGTATGACTCTCAGAGTTCGGAGAGATACTGCTCAGGTTAGGGCCGCGTCAGACTGCGGCGTGATCCGGTCCGGTTCTGTCCGGGATGACCCTGAGAGCCGCGGACCGGATCTGCACACAGGACTGGGGGGCTATTATGCCCTCCAGTCCGGTGTGCAGCACACGCAGCTGCAGCCACTGACAGGTCAGGACCGCGGCGCCCGCAGTCCTGACTTATCAGCAGCGGGAACTGCGTGCGCTGCACACCGGACCGGAGGGCATAATAGCCCCCCCAGTCCTGTGTGCAGATCTGGTCCGCGGCTGTCTGGGTCATCCCGGACAGAACCGGACCGGATCACGCCGCAGTGTGAAGCGGCCCTGAATCGCTGGACAATCACTGAGAACATAGAAAAAAAGAAGCAACCCAGCATCTCCCAGAACTACCGTAGAATGGATGACTCATTCAACTCACTAGCAGCTCAGCACGCCCAGATAACAGTCAGCATACAATCCATCATGGCATCCTAGATGCACTGCATGGAGGAGTTGTGACAACTGGCCTATCTGCAGAATCTGAGTCTGATACCTACAGGCTGGAAAAGTCTGTTGGATAATACAGGAGTCATGCCAAGCTAACCCTACATTAACCCATGATCCATCCTTCTCGCCTTCAGTCTAGTGAATAACTTTTATAACACAATGCAATATCTCTTGACCTGATACCCTGTAACACCCTGCATGAAGACCTTCTTGACTAAGGGGCACATCTCCGTTGCAATCTATAGCTACAAGATCACCTCTTAAAAAATGTCAGTAATAAAAAGATATCCGAGTCAGTTTCATCAACAGATGGGTGAGTGGTGAAGGCGTAACTATAGTGCAAAAGAAAAATGGAACATTCTTTTTAATCTACAGTATAAAGACCTAAATCTGTATATAATCTGTTTTTGAATATGAAGGTGAAGCTTCATGTCAATCAGTCAATTGCACCAGAATTCTAGTGACTGAATAAGAGTTTGTGCTTTTTAACATAAGTATTTTCATAGTTATAGTAAATTGTGCTTTACATGGGACATTATAACCCAAATTTAAAGTATAAGAATATTAAAACTAAATAAAAAGGGTTTCTCTAATCATATAACAGCATTAAACCACAGGATTAGTTAAAGTGTTGTTCCCTAACTCACAAATTATTCTCTATCTATAGGATAGGAGATAATTAGCTGATAACTAGGGGTTCAATCACTTAGACTAGGATCTGAAACTCCAGGCCTTGAGCCCAACAGTGCAATTTTCATGATTTCCTTAGAATTGCATAATAATTGAATCACCTGCACTGGTGAATCCAACCCTTATGCAATGCTAAGGAAATCCTGACAACAGGAACTGTTGGTGGCCTTTGAGGCCTGGAGTTTGAGATCCCTGACTTAGACTCTAAGTAATCTTAAGATTGGGACTTTGAAACCCTGATTATGAGTCTCTATTACCGGAGAAAGGAGAGTGCTATACTTGACTACTTTCAGCAGTACCGCTGACAATAAATGGAGCAGAGGTAGAGCATGTGCATCACTTCTTCATTCAAGTAAGAGTGGAAGAGCCCCATTATCGAGGATTCCAAAGCCAAAGTCTCTGGATCACTCAGCATCCCAGTGGACAGGACTTTAGTGATCAGTAACATCATTATTCCTATAGAAAGGGTATAACTTGTGAATTTGGGTATAATCACTTAATTTATACAGATTATGGAACTGGAAAGTGATTTTTAATTCAGTCTTTATTTTTATAGTGTCAAGACTTAATTACATATTTTAGTGTTGATGGCCTACCCATAGCACCCTGGCACCCCTGCCGATCAGTTGTTCCCAGTTGCGCCAGCGAGGTATGCTTTGTTTCAGAGAGGAAATGTTCTCCTCCGTCAATTGCATAGCAGCCAAATTACATTACTACTGATCTACACCTAGTCATCTCAATAGGGTCAGATGTGAATACTCATCAGCGGCCATTATCTACTTGATGGAGCTGTGCTGTGCAGCTCAGCAACAGATCACATTCAACTACCACCGAGTCTTGGGGTCGCACCCTCACCTATCTCTCCTATCTGGAGTTTATGACAGATTCTAAAGAAAGGTCACCCGTATTAAAGTACCAAACAACCCCTTTAAGATGGCGTGTTGTGAGTAATAATAACCTATTCTACATCAATATAAGGACATAACAGCTGTTTATTAATTTCAGATGCTACAGAGACTTTTAACCCCTTCACCGTCCGGCGATTTTTCTTTTCCGTTTTCGTTTTTTCCTCCCCCTTTTTACAAGAGCCATAACTTTTTAATTTCTCCATCACTACAGATATATTAGCGCTTATCTTTTGCGGGACAAGTTGTACTTTCAGATGAAATTGTTTATTTTACCATTTAGTGTAATGAAAAAATGAGAATAAAATTCCAAGTGCGGTGAAATTGCAAAAAAAAAGGACAATTATACATTTTTTTTTGTTTTTTTATTCACTATGTTCATTATATGGTAGAACTGATGTGTTGGTATGATGCCTCGAGTTGGTATGAGTACGTAGATACCAAGCATGTATACTTTTACTGGTATCTAAGTGGTGAAAAAAAATTCATAAATTTGAAAGTAAAAAAGAATTGCAATTTATGTGCCATGTTCTGCAACATTCTCATTTTTCGGGATTTGGGGCTGTGTGATGGCTTATGTTTTGCAGCTTGAGCTGACGTTTGTAATAAAAGCATTGTTGCGTGGACACGCTTTTTGATCACCTGTTATGCATTTTATTGCAATGTTGCGGTGACCAAAGTAACACAATTTTGGCATTTGGACCTTTTTTTCCGTTACACAGTTTACAGCTCAGATTAGTTGATTTTATATAATGATAGATCAGGCATTTCTGAACACAGCGATACCAAACATGTGTGTTTTTTAAAACATTTTTAATAATTTTATTTTGAATTGCGCAAAAGGGGGGTGATTTGAACTTATGTGTTTATTTTTCATATTTTTAAAAACTTAGTTTTTTTCATTTTTACTTTATTTTACACTGCCCCATAGGGCGCCACAGTGCTACAGTGTCCGATCACTTGTGCTATTTCCTGATAAGCTGCAGCACATCAGAGCATAGCACAAATGATCACTTTCTGTGGTTGGCAGCGCTTGCCAAACATCAGCAGGAAGTGATCCCTAATAGCATCCGGGGTTACTGCAGGACCCTGGCTATCAGCTAATGTAGTGATATCCCGCAAACTTATCGCGGATCTCTGATCACAGGGGGAACGGCACGATCCCCGCCGCGTTGCTTTTGGATCAGTGAATGACAGCGTGATCCAAAGGGTTAATAGCATTACCCACGATAACATCATATCCGCGATCGGAAAGGCACTGTAAGCCCCACATCTCAGCTAATGAAATCAGCTGAGATGTGGGGGAATGATGTGAGCTCACCGAAGGAGAAGCTCACATCAAAGTGATGGACACGACCTATGATGTGCCCCTTACTGAGAGCTTTATATAATTTACCCTGAATGTGTGTTAATTTGCATGAATATCCAGCATTATTCTTTTCTGAAGATGTTCAGCAGCATCTGAGACAATACACCAAATTTACATATAACCATATACTATACATAACCAATGTATACCTCATATAACGATCCATCATCAGTACATGCACTATATAAAAACTTTTTAATCTCATAAAAATGGGCAAAGATGTAGACGTTTAATAAAGCATGTAAATTCACCCTACTGTTGCAGAACTTCATTTACAAACCAATCATGTAATCAATCAAGTACACCATGTTCCAAATTATTATGCAAATGTTCTTTTTCTCTGATTTTCTTAAATGGTCGGTGCAAATGACAGTCAGTGTAATAAAAGTCATCACCCATTAGAGTACACATCAAATTTTATTGAAGAAACCTTCCAATGATAACAGTATAATCTTCAAAATTAAAAAAAAACTCTAAAAGCACTGTTCCAAATTATTAAGCACGTAGAGTTTCTAAACGTTTGATATGTTTAAAAACTGAAAATACTCATTTGTTGAATTTGCAGCATTAGGAGGTCACATTCACTGAAATAAAAGCTATTTAAGTCCAAAACATCCTAACAGGCCAAGTTACATGTTAACATAGGAACCTCTTTGATGTCACCTTCTCAATATTGCATCCTTTGAACTTGTGAGTTTCTGGAGAGTTTCTGCTTGTATTTCTTTGCATGATGTCAGAATAGCCTCCCAGAGCTGCTGTTTTGATGTGAACTGCCTCCCACCCTCATAATATATTTTGCTTGATTACACTCCAAAGGTTCTCTATAGGGTTGAGGTCAGGGAAGATGGTGGCCACACAATGAGTTTATCTCCTTTTATGCCCATAGCAGCCAATGGCACAGAGGTATTCTTTACAGCATGAGATGGTGCATTGTCATGCATGAAGATGATTTTGCTCCTGAAGGCACGTTTTTGCTTTTTGTACCATGGAAGAAAGTTCTCAGTCAGAAACTCTATATACGTTGCAGAGGTCATATTCACATCTTCAGGAACCTTTAAAGGGGACTACCTGCTGTTTCCCAATGATTCCGGCCCAAAACATGACTCCTCCACCACCTTGCTGAAGTTGCAGCCTTGTTGGCACATGGTGGCCATCCACCAACCATCCACTCTCCATCCATCTGGACCTTCCAGGGTTGCTCAGCACTCATCAGTAAACAAGACCGTTTGAAAATCATGTATGTCTAGGCCTACTGCAACCATTTCTGCTTGTGAGCACTGTTTAGGGGTGGCCGAATAGTAGGTTTATGCACCACAGCAAACCTTTGAAGGATCCTAAACCTTGAGGGTCGAGGAACTCCAGAGGCACCAGCAGCTTCAAATATCTGTTTGTTGGTTTTAAGGCCTTTTTAGCAGCTGCTTTCTTAATCCGATGAACTTGTCTGGCAGAAACCTTCCTCATTCTGCCTCTATCTGCACAAACACATCTGTGCTCAGAATCAGCCACAAATCTCTTCACAGTACGATGAGGATGCTTAAGTTTTCGTGCAATATCTAATGTTTTCATCCCTTGTTCAAGACATTGCACTGTTAATTGCTTTTCAGCAGCAGAGAGATCCTTTTTCTTTCCCACGTTACTTGAAAACTGTGGCCTGCTTAATATTGTGGAACATCCAGTTTTCCTTTTATTGGGCTCACCTGCCAAACTAATTATCACAGGTATCTGAGATTGATTTAAGTGATCCAAAGAACCCTAAGGGCCACTTTACACGTCACGATATAGCAACGCAACATCGATAAAAAGTCACATGGTATGGGCATTGCAGTTGATATCGTTTGTGCGTTGTGTCGTGTAAATGCGCAATGCAACGCGAAAACAACCAAACCACAATATCATTTTGGAATTATGCATGTTCTCCAACTGTACGATATTGTATATGTGATGTGGCAGGATCGTGCTGTGTGACAGGGCAACTACGATTTGGAGTGCAACTTCCCCGATTCACTCCAATGTTAAATGGTCGTTTCCTGGGTTGCTCATACTCAGCGTGGGAAAGGGGCATGCACCATCATGGTTGCGTTGCCTGCCGATATCTCCCTGTGTGACATCTACTATGCGATCTTGGACAAGCGCCAAAAACGTGCGCACTCCTGTGAAATCGTATGCAATATCAGAACGATATTGCGACGTGTAAAGCGGCCCTAAGGCTACTTTCAGACTACGATTTTGAAGGGTTGCGATGCTGTCCGATAAAATCGGACAGCATTGGCTCCCTTTTGATGCCTGGAATCGAATGCCAAATAGGCATCTGATTCCAGCATAAAATCGTTGCCTCCGGGCTGAAAAAAAAAAAAGTATATGCTCACCTATCCCCGAGGCCCCCGCCGTCTCCTGCCGGCTCCCGGTGTCCTTGCCTTGTCTGCAGAGGTCTTCTTCTTCTGTACAGGACCTGCCGTGATGTCACAGTCACGTGACTGCAGGTTACACCATGGTAACTGCGTCACGTGACTGTGACATCACGGCAGGTCCTGTACAGAAGAAGAAGACCTCTGCAGACACAACCTGCGTCATGACTGTGACATCACGCAGTCCTGTACAGAAAAGAAGACCTCTGCAGAACCGCAAGGACACGGAGCCTGCGGGAACGCGAAGACGCGGGGGCCTCGCGGATAGGTGAGCATATACTTTTTTTTTTTTTCTTTAACCCCTGCTCTCCCAGTTTGGAGCAGTTTCACTGTACTGAGCATGCTCAGTACAGTAAAATCGGGTCCGAGGACACATCCGATGTTTCCTCGGACCCTGCTCCATAAGGCCCCATGTTAAATTGATCGGACCAAATCGGATGTGCACTAAATGGCATCCGATTTGGTCCGATCCGATTTTTGCACCGATAAAAAAATTGGACAGAATCGATCGGACAATCGGATGCCATTTAGTGCACATCCAATTCGGTCCAATGCCCATAGGGCTGCCTGGAGGCAAAAATCGTTCCGATGCTGTCCGATTTTTATTGGACAGCATCGGAACTGCTAAAATCGTAGTGTGAAACCAACCTAAAAAACCATCAATGGGTTTCATTGTCAAAAATAAATCCTTATACACGTAAAACCAATTTGCATAATAATTTGGAACATGATGTATATCAACCATGTACTACCGTATATACTCACGTATAAGCCGAGTTTTTCAGCCCAAAATTTGGGCTGAAAAGTCCCCCCTCGGTTTTATACGCGAGTATACCGCCCGCCCGCCACCCCCATCAGTATACAGGCCCCCCCATCAGTATCCAGGGCCCCCCCCCTTGCTCTGCAAACCTGTAAAGTAAAATGATTATACTTATCACTGTCCTCTCGCCGCCTCCCCGCCGCTGCCGACACCGCGATCCTCCATCTTCATTCAGCGTCTTCTGGCTTCCTCTGTTTGGCGCAGGCAATGACGTCATTGTCGCGCCAAACCACAGGAAGCCGGAAGACGCTGAATGAAGATGGAGGATCGCGGTGTCGGCAGCGGCGGGGACGGCGGCGAGAGGACAGTGATAAGTATAATCATTTTACTTTACAGGTTTGCGGAGCATGGGGGGGGGCCCTGGATACTGATGGGGGGGCCTGTATACTGATGGGGCTGGTGCTGTATATACCCCTGGGGCTGGCTGTTGCTGTGTTATAACCCATGGGCCTGCTGGTGCTGTTATATTATACCCCTGGGGCTGCTGTATCCCTTGCTGTCGTATATACCCCTCTGTGGGTGCTGCTGTAAAACCTACCAATTTGGGGCTGCTGCTGTATATACCACTGGGAAGGCTGCTGTAACACTGCTGGGGCCTGTATGTACCACTGGGGAGGCTGCTGTATACCACACTGCTGGGGGCTGTATATTCCACTGGGGAGGCCTGTATACCACTGGGGGGGCCTGTATACCACACTGCTGGGAGCTGTATACCTGGCTGGGGTCCACCCTCGGCTTATACACGAGTCAATAGGTTTTCCCAGATTTTGGGGGCAAAAGTAGGGGGTCGGCTTATACACGGGTCGGCTTATACACGAGTATATACGGTACTTCTCTTTTAATCAAAGTGATTTTGTATTAACTTTGCCATTTTTCTCTACTATAATATAGAACTCAGCTGCTGCAGAAACTCTTGCAATAAATAGAACCTGTATTCTGCTAATGCTTCCTGACAGCAAGTTTAGAGGAATTTGAACTTCCCCTCAGCCATGCAGGTTATTATCAGCTTGTACAGGGCTGACATACAGGCTTGTATCTGCCACCCCAAGATCTGCTCTCTGAGATTGAATTGCTGCAGAAGATTTTCGGCATATTTGAAGCGCATCCTGTGATCATCTCCATGAAATTGATTTGTGCAACATCAGAGAAGCTCATTAAATTAAGAACAAGGACAATCGTCTAATAGAGAGAATCCATTTATGGAACCCCCTACCTCGTGTGTTTTCTGCATGTCAGACTGCTTGTCCTATATACTTACAATATATAATGTGTGTGTTGTACAAGCCTCCTGCACTGTCACGCTGCCTGTGCTCAGTGATATGTCAGGACAACCATTTCTATTTAGATTTTAAGTCCAGAATCCTTGTCACTTATTATTCACCTTCTGATCAGCATTAACTCTCCTTCTGTACCTGTGTGTGCCTTGTATTGTTCATGATTATTGTACTGGTCTGTGTAAGCCCCTTTTCACATGTAAAGCGCCATGGAATAAATGGTGCTATAATAATAAATAATAATTTACAATAATAACATGGCTGGAGATAAAAATATCAAACGATGATCGCTCGGCTATGAAATGATGAAATCATCATAACTGGATGCAAGTTTTGAGGTGGATATTGCTGGAAAAGGGAACACTGGGGTCAATGTCAGACTGAGGGGCCAAGGGTTCATCAATAAAATTGATTGTGGTGTCCCACTGGTTCAGCTGCATGTAATATTACCTGCCCCTAGCTCAGAAATTGACCTATACTTATATATAATAGTAATAATAATAATAATAATAATAAAATAATAATAATAAAAAGGAGATCAGATACTGCATTGTCTGATGCTTCTATACACTTGGAGAGTCCAAATGGAGGTTTTTCACCCACATTACCAATAGTAATTGGTTGTACAAGTAGCACTACTCTGTTTTTTTAGTCTTAAAAATCTTTAATCTTTATTGTCAATATACAAAGAATAGAAAAGACATTACAAATTTTGGGTAGTGAACACACAAAACAACACCCTATTGGGTTAACATATATCAATTGCCCAAATGAAACAATGACTGACAGTAGGCTAACTGTACGTAAGCTCCCTTCACAGAGTTCTCCGGTTTGGGTACAATAGTATGACATACATGGGTATAGATTTTATCAGTATCCCGTGATTTAATGCTAGGGTTATCAGTTCATTGGAACCAAAAACTGGGATTCAATAATTAGCACAAGTACTGGATGTGGATCTTAATACTGTGATTGGTATGCTGGATTAGGAATATTGTAAGGCTTTATCTCACACTATAGGCTTGGCATCCAAACTATTGGAAATTGGGGACTATGGTTTAGTGGTGAGCAGTTTTCTGTAGGGGTACTATGCTATATATAGCCCACAGTATTAAGATCCACATGCAGTACTTGTGCGAATGATTGAATTCCAGTTGTTTGGTTCCAATATACTGATAACCCTAGCATTAAATCACAGGATACTGATAAAATCTATACCCATGTATGGCATACTATTGTGCCCAAACTGGAGATCTCCGTGAAGGGAGCTTATGTACAGTTTGTCTACTGTTTCATTTCGCAATTGATATGTTAACCCAATAGGGTGTTGTTATGTGTGTTCACTACCAGAAATGTCTTTTTGTTGGAATATGTTTAGTGCAACAACTCCATTCCTGTATATGTAAGTGTTTTGTTGCTAGGTTATGTATTGTCTATAAAAATAGATAAAAAAAGACTCCCAGAGGCTCCCACATAGGAAAGCCCATGTGACTGTAACCAGTTTCCTGTATGTGTGCATGAGAGGAGAAGCAGCCTGCTGATGCTGCACAGAGACACTTTTAGGCTTTGTGGAATCAGGAATATACATATCTTATCATATTAATACCTGTTTATTGCCAATTAAAGCTCTGATCTGTTGTCAACACGCTTGAGAGTATCCTGAATGATCCGCTGCCAACAGGTTATGGGCCCAGCGTGACACAGAACCCCAGCGTGACACAGGACCCCAGGAGTGAAACAGAGCACAGAGTGATACGGAAGTATAATACAGAAACAGAAGCCCAAAGCAAAAGCAGCACAGATCAACAGAGAAGATGTCCACTAGCAGGGATCACTGCAAGTTCTCACTGCAAAGTCTCACCAATCAGAATTATCAATCCTGGAAATCCAACGTGAAGATGCTTCTCATAAGAGAAGGTACATGGAAATATACGCAAGAACAAGTGCCTCATCCATTACCAGATGATTGGCTAGAGAAGGATCAGAAAGCACAAAGCACTATCTCCCTCAGTGTAGATGATGATCAGATTATGCATATATGCAAGTGTGCAACTGCAAAGGAGGTGTGGGATGAATTACAGAAAGTGCATGAAAGATCAAATCTCAGCAATAAGCTTTATGTCTTGAGAAAGCTGTACCAGTCTGAGCTAAGTGATGGCCTGAATATGCAGGACTATATAAGAAACACCTTAGAGGTTGTGGAGCGTCTCAGGGGTATGGGAGAAGAAATTAAAGACTTTAATGTAGCAGCACTACTATTTAGTGGTCTTAAACAGGATTTCTTCACTAACCTTGATGAAAGCAAGTTAGAAAAGGTTACCTTAGCTAATGGTCACTATATGACTTCAGAAGGAGTAGGAGATGGCTACCTCCACTTTCCAGTTTCCTCAGCACCAGGGGTGGGCTGGTGCACTTTGCCCCGGGTGGCAGTGTGTCTTTTCCAGCCCTTGCAGTTGAGGAGCGGGGGGTGCTGTTGTACGAGGTGAGGAGCGGGGGGGGGAAGTGCTGTTGGTTGAGGTGAGGAGCGGGGGGGGGTTATTGCTGGTCAAGGTGAGGAGCGGGAGGGGTGGGTTATTGTCATCACGCGGCCCGCACTCACCATGCTTTCTGCCGGGCACGTCCACTGTCGGCTGTTGTGATGCAAGCAGCTGCAGCCGCAAAGCAGGGCCGCCGGCTCGTTTCAGTATGGCGGCGGCCCTAGATGAGGGCAATTCCACCAGCCTGGGGAACACTTGCCCCCCTGCCACCTGGGCAGTCCGCCCCTGCTCAGCACAAAGCAGAAAGAACCCAGTAAAGGATGTTCTCTATGTTCCCAGTCTTGAAAGCAATCTTCTGTCAGTAAAGAAGATTACGCAAAAAGGGAATGTAGTTACTTTTAAAGACAACAGCTGCATTATATCAAAGATGGGTCACACTCTTGCACAAGGTAAAATCCAAAATGAACTTTATCAGCAGAACTGCAAAGAAAGAGTGTACAGTGCTAGACAAGATCTGCATAAGACCTGTATCCATGTATGGCAAAGAAGTCTTGGGCACAGAGACCCAGAAGCAGTAAGGAAGCTAGATCAACTTGCAAATGGTGTTGAAATAAAGCAATGTAGTCAAATGATGAAGTGCGCTAGCTGTGTTAAAGGGAAAATGTCCAGAAAATCCTTTCCTAAAGTAAGCACCACTAGATCTGCACAGCCACTGGATTTGATACACACAGATGTTTGCGGTCCAATGACTGTTCAAACTCCAAGCAAGAAGAGATATTTTCTCACATTTATTGATGACTACTCCAGTCGCCTACCTGCTCCACAGTAAGGATGAAGTTCCACAGAAACTTGAAGAATATCTTGCCGTAGTTTTTTAACAAATTTGGAAGAATGCCAAAAGCCCTGCGTGCAGATAATGGGACTGAATATACAAGTAGTAAGGTGCAAACCATTTTGGAAAAGAATTGAATCATGTTCCAGACGACCATTCCATACAAGTGAGACCAGTATGGCATTGCAGAGAGAAAGAACTGCACTCTCTGTGAAAGTGGAAGAAGTATGTTGTTTTTATGCCAATCTACCTACAATGTATTGGGGAGAAGCCATCATGACAGCTTGCTATCTTCAAAACAGACTGCCAGGTAAAGCCACAAATAAAACTCCATATGAGTTGCGAGAAGCCTAACCTCAAGCACCTCAGGATATTTGGAAGCAAAACATTTGTGTATGTTCCCAAAGAAAAACGTTTAAAGTGGGAATCACATGCAAAACAAGGAGTCCTGGTTGGCCATAGCGAAACTCAAAAGGGATACAGAATCCAACACAGTAACAATCAGCAAATACGTAGTGATTGCTGAGAACTCTGTTTCACTCAAATTCCATGATGTTACACCAGTCATTCAAGCCAAGAAACAAGAAAAGAATCTCAATCACCAAACTCGGACACTGAAAAAGGAAACATTGAAGTTTCGATAAGCTCTGAAGCCACCAAGGAAAAAACAGAAAAACCAAGTCAACCTCCATTCAGGAGATCAAAAAGACCAAACAAAGGTATCCCAGCTAGACGCCTTTCTTATATGGTCAGAACACTTCCTAAACCAGAGCCACAGTCACGGCAAGGAAAAAGAGCTCTAAAAAGCCAAAGGTTTGTCAAAACTCCAGCAATGAGAATTGCAGACAAGCAGTGGGGACACTTCTGTATATGAGGACAACCAAGGATGTATTAAACTTGCCAGCAGTGAGAAGATTAGTGCAAGTACTAAGCACATCGACGTTAAATATCACCAGTTATGTGACTTGGTTGAACGTAGTGTACTAGGGTTTGCTTATTGCGAGTCTGACAAAATGTTAGCCAATGGTATGACAAAACCGAGAGCCAAGTTTGAGGACTTCAGAACCACAATGTAACTAACAGGATAAGTAGTTGTTGAGTGGGGATGTTGAAATATGTTTAGTGCAACAACTCCATTCCTGTATATGTAAGTGTTCTATTGCTAGGTTTGTGTATTGTCTATAAAGTTGGATTGAAAAAAGAAAAAAAAAAGAGGCTCACACACAGGAAAGACCATGTGACTGTAACCAGTTTCTTGTGTCTGTGCATGAGAGGAGAAGCAGCCTGCTGATGCTGCACAAAGACACGTAGGCTTTCATATCTGTACCTGTTTATTGCTAATTAAAGCTCTGTTCTGTTGTCAACATGCTTGAGTATCCTGAATGATCCGCTGCCAACACTTTCTATTCTTTGTATATTGACAATAAAGATGAAAGATTTTTAAAGGGAACCTGTCACCAGGTTTTGTCAACCTAATCTGAGAATAGCATAATATAGGACCCGAGATCCTGATTCCAGCGATGTGTCACTTACTAATCTGCTCAGTGTAGTTTTGATAAAATCACTGTTTAATCAGTTGGAGATTATCATTAGCAGTCTACTTGGCCTGCTGCCAAGTAGACTGGTATATTCACAGACTGCTAAATCTGCAATAGAGAAAACACTAATTTTATCAAAATGATAGCAAGCAGCTCAGTAAATGACACATCACTGGAATTGGGGTCTCTATTTCTACATTACGCTGCTCTCAGATGGGATAGCAAAAACCTGGTGACAGGTTCACTTTAAGACTAAAAAAATGGACTAGTGCTACTTGTACAACTATTTACTATTGGTAATATGGGTGAGAAACCTCCATTTGGATTCTCCAAGTGTATAGATGTATGTAGAAGGAGGTGGCTTTGGCAGCCCATTGGAAAGTCATATTGCCTGTGGATAGCCCTGTTTTTGTTCATTGTCTGATGCTGCATTAAGTGCTCGTGTAGGGGAGCTGGGGTGCATATTAGGAGATTCACTTGTTCCCCTGTGAGCCAGTGCTAACCTGACTGGGGCTGTAATATTGACAAGTTGCGGTGGGTAGAGGTGCCAGTATATGTCTTTTCTATAATGGCAGAAAATAATATAAGTTGAGTATGGACCGAGGGGGAAAAAGAGCCTACAAGCTACATTAACACAGTGTAAAGCATAGTGGATCGTCTGCTGTGTATTCGCTTATTGAAAATCCGCTGCATTTTGTAGCGCCTGCAAGTTTTAAGAAAACTCATGTACTGGTTGCGAAATTTTCTGCACTATTAACTGACAAGAGCTGGGCGTTTGAGATTGGCAGCCTGTCAATTTATGCTGTAGATATAGGTGCAAGTTTCATCCTCTGTATGGCAAATATGCAACCTTCCCATGCTTTTTCTGGTCTATACTGCTGCAAGTATCAGTGTAGGATCCCTGCTGGAACAGGTCTATAGAAAATCCGTTCTGTGTGAAAGTAGCCTTATCCCGTCCACCTGTAAGAGACTACTTCAGAGGGAATCTAGGCTAGTATACTTCCCCAAATCCCAAATGCTGATGGGAAGCACACACGGGACCTCATCCACATGTGTGTGTATGTGTATATATATATATATATATATATATATATATATATGTATATACAGTATATATATATATATATATTGTGAGGCACCACCGGCATTGTCCTCATGGCCGGGGCACATCACATGCAGGATCAGGGTATAATCCTGTTCACACTGGCCGGTTTTATAGTGGATGACGCTGTGTGAACCTGTCCGGAACAGAAGGAGTTAAATGTGATAGTGAGTGCTGTAAAGCTGACACATTCATGAGACCAATGAGCGGCTGAAAGAGCAAGGTGTGCTAAATGCTAACAGCCGGTGTGGGTGTGTCCTGAGCAATAGAAGCCCAGCTGGATGAGTCAGTGTGGGAGTGGCAGGCACGATATAGAGCCTGCCAGCTGATTGAGTGAGAGACTTGTGAGATCATTAACAGCCAGAGATCAGCCTGAAAGCATGGTGATCCTGATGACCAGCCAGAGTGCACAGCAGTCCAGGGCTCTGTGTGTATGATGGGAGCATGCTAGCTCCATGCCGGGGTCTAGGACCGAGGTCGTGGCAGCACCTGGAGGGGGAAGCCGTGACTCACCCGGTGGACGCTGGACCGGACGTATCTCAACCATGCGCCTGGGAAGGAGCCCGTGGGGATGCCTGGTGGACCTGTGACACAGGTAGCGAGACCCAGATCCGTGCCCGGTAAGACGGCAGTTCCCGTGTGGCGGAGTGATCTGTGTGTAAAGCATGCCAGGCAAGCATAGCCGCCATTAGGTCTGACTAGTTAGTCAGTGAAGGACCTGTTGAACCATATAAGTATTTTATGGCTTTTTAAAAGTCCCAGCGAGTGTATGTAGCCATATAGGGGCAGATGTATGAAGTGTGCCAGGCGGGCATAGACCGCCCTTAGGTCCGACTGGAATAGTCAATGGATGGATATGATGAACCGGAATGTATGTAGCCCTTCGGGAGGCGAATGTATGTAGCCCTTCGGGAAGCGATTTTATGAAATATGCCAGGCGGGCATAGACTGCCCTTTGGTCCAACTGAGTTAGTGAATGGATGGACCTGATGAACCGGAATGTATGTAGCCCTTCGGGAGGCGAATGTATGTAGCCCTTCGGGAGACAAATGTGTGAAGTGTGCCAGGGGGGCATAGACCTGATGAACCGGAATATATGTACCAGAGGTCAGATGCAGGGGTTAATAGGGCTCATATAGTGGGTAACGGATGGTTTTCACGGGTACTAAGGTTTGCCAATGCCTGTTCTGAACCCAGAGGTGCCACAGTCCATGGATGTCTATATGATGGGCTGTGAGCATGTGAAAGGACGTGTTTGGTCCATCGTGGCTTATAGGATGGATCACATACAGTGTGTAAGAACCCGGTCAGGCTGGAGTCCTGACTCCGGCGTAGTGTGAGCTGGGGAAGTAAAGCCAGGCGGCTGGTTCCGCCATTGGGACCCACAGGGCCCGTTGATATATATATATATATATATATATATATAAATATATATATATAATATGAAAAAGATCCTTGCAGCACACAGCTACTACCATTGATGTACATAAGCTACTAGCTATATATATTTGAGGAAAAAGTTTAAAAACTTACGTTTTTTTCAAAAAACTCAAAAATCTCCAATTTTTTATTTAATTCTGAAGTTCTTGGTACATACATTGGCCAATGTCTGTTTGCTCATCAACTGCGACAAAGTGACTTCAGGTCTGATGAGTCCTATCTGACATCCCTGCCCTCCTTGTCCACCCCCCCACTTTTCAGTGGGCAGACACCATCTAGACCCTCCATCACCTGTAGGTAATGAGGGTGAAAATTGCAGCATGGAACCTGCAACTCCATATGATAAATAACAAGAGAGAAAAACTGCACAGCACTCAAAGACAAATGTGAACTGGTGCTAGCAAAGCTGCAGGGTTATATAATATGAAAAAGATCCTTGCAGCACACAGCTACTACCATTGATGTACATAAGCTACTAGCTATATATATTTGAGGAAAAAGTTTAAAAACTTACGTTTTTTTCAAAAAACTCAAAAATCTCCAATTTTTTATTTAATTCTGAAGTTCTTGGTACATACATTGGCCAATGTCTGTTTGCTCATCAACTGCGACAAAGTGACTTCAGGTCTGATGAGTCCTATCTGACATTCCTGCCCTCCTTGTCCACCCCCCACTTTTCAGTGGGCAGACACCATCTAGACCCTCCATCACCTGTAGGTAATGAGGGTGCAAATTGCAGCATGGAACCTGCAACTCCATATGATAAATAACAAGAGAAAAAAACTGCACAGCACTCAAAGACAAATGTGAGCTGGTGCTTGTTATTTATCATATGGAGTTGCAGGTTCCATGCTGCAATTTGCACCCTATATATATATATATATTGAAAAAAACTACTACCCTCTCACCTCTATGGGAAGGTTATTTTGTTCTTCCTCATTCTTGGGTTCTCTACCAGAGTCCTAGGAGTCTGAGGGTTCTGCGTAGGATCTTAGTTGTTCCCAGCGCTGCGATTTCTGAACAGAGAGTTCTGATGTTGCTCTTGGGATCTATTGTGCTCCTATCACAACTGGAATCACTGTTGGGCTACTGTAACAAACCATACATGGACAAGGCAAAAGAACCTGGATCTGATATATATACATGTATACACAGTGCCTTGTGAAAGTATTTGGCCCTCTTGAACTTTTCAACCTTTTGCCACATTTCAGGCTTCAAACATAAAGATATAAAATTCTAATTTTTTGTGAAGAATCAACAAGTGGGACACAATCGTGAAGCGGAACGAAATTTATTGGATATTTTAAACTTTTTTAACAAATAAAAATCTGAAAAGTGAGGCTTGCAATATTATTTGTCCCCCCTTGAGTTAATACTTTTTAGTGCCACCTTTTGCTGTGATTACAGCTGCAAGTCGCTTGGGGTATGTCTCTATTAGTTTTGCACATCGAGAGACTGAAATTGTTGCCCATTCTTCCTTGCAAACCAACTGGAGCTCAGTGAGGTTGGATGGAGAGTGTTTGTGAACAGCAGTTTTCAGCTCTTTCCACAGATTCTCGATTGGATTCAGGTCTGGACTGTGACTTGGCCATTCTAACACCTGGATGCGTTTATTTTTTGAACCATTCCATTGTAGATTTTTCTTTATGTTTGGGATCATTGTCTTTTTGGAAGATAAATCTCCGTCCCAGTCTCAGGTCTTTTGCAGACTCCAACAGGGTTTCTTCGAGAATGGTCCTGTATTTGGCTCCGTCCATCTTCCCATCAATTTTAACCATCTTTCATGTCCCTGCTGAAGAAAAGCAAATCCAAACCATGATGCTGCCACCACCATGTTTGACAGTGGGGATGGTGTTTTGAGGGTGATGAGCTGTGTTGCTTTTACGCCAAACATATCGTTTTTGCATTGTGGCCAAAAAGTTCGATTTTGGTTTCATCTGACCAGAGCACCTTATTCCACATGTTTGGTGTCTCCTAGGTGGCTTCTGGCAAACTTCAAAGGAGACTTTTTATGGACATCTTTGAGAAATCGCTTTCTTCTTGCCACTCTTCCATAAAGGCCAGATTTGTGCAGTGTACGACTGATTGTTGTCCTATGGATAGACTCTCCCATCTCAGCTGTAGATCTCTGCATTTCATCCAGAGTGATCATGGGCCCTTTGGCTGCTTCTCCTTGTTCGAGATGAAAGTTTAGAGGGACGGCTGGGTCTTGGTAGATTTGCAGTGGTCTGATTGGCTAGGGTCACACTTGGGAGGCTGCATCCAGTAACTGGATGCATTACTGGATCCAGTTTTTCCCCTTGTCTATTTTGAGACATTTTTACCGGATCAGGTACCTGATGATACCTATATGTACCATCAGGAACTGGATCAGGTTCCCATAGGGTCTCATGTTAAAAAACTGACCAGGTTTTGCTAAAAGGCCAAAAAATGTTGCAGACCCCATTAAAACCTGTCTTCTCAAAAACTGGATCCAGTAGACAGATTGCACTTTAGCAAACAATTGTTAACATTGGAGTCTATGGGTCAGGTACCTGATCAGGTTCTCAGGATGAAAAACTGGATCCAGTAACTGGATTGCAAACTGAAGTGTGACCCTGGCCATTGATACTCCTTCCATTTCAATATGATCGCTTGCTCAGTGCTCCTTGAGATGTTTAATGGCCACTTTACACACACCAACTTATCTGTCCAACTTCTGAACAACTTACTGGTGGCAGTGAAATCATGGACACATTGTTCCATTTGTACACAGCCACAAAATGGAGCAATGTGTCCATGATTTCACTGCAACCAGTAAGTTGTTCAGAAGTTGGACAGATAAGTTGGTGTGTGTAAAGTGGCCCTAACACTTGGAAAATCTTTTTGTATCCAAATCCGGCTTTAAACTTTGCCACAACAGTATCTCGGACCTACCTGGTGTGTTCCTTGGTCTTCATGATGCTCTCTGCACTTGAAACAGAACCCTGAGACTATCACAGAGCAGGTGCATTTATACGGAGACTTGATTACACGCAGGTGGATTCTATTTATCATTACCAGTCATTTAGGACAACATTGGATCATTCAGAGATCCACACTGAAATTCTGGAGTGAGTTTGCTGCTCTGAAAGAAAAGGGGCCAAATAATATTGCACCCCCCACTTTTTAGCTTTATATTTGTTAAAAAAGTTTAAAAATATCCAATAAATTTCTTTACACTTCACGATTGTGTCCCACTTGATTCTTCACAAAAATATTAGAATTTATATCTTTATGTTTAAAGCCTGAAATGTGGCAAAAGGTTGAAAAGTTCAAGGGAGCCAAATAATTTCACAATGCACTGTATATATACATATGAATGTATACACACAATATATGTGCTTATGTGTGTACAGTTGTCTGAAAAAGTGTTTGTCCCTGTCTGATTTTTCATTTTTTTACATGTTTGTCACACTTAAATGTTTGAGATAAGCAAAAAACGCAGCAAAAAACGCAGGTAAATACAGAAAAAGCAGTAAAAAAAGCAGAGAAGCAGCAAAATACGCAATGTGTGAACATAGCCTTAGTCTGGATCATCTAAGTGTGCATCATACAAGTGTATTGCACTGAGTTATACTAGAATTGGACCAGAAGTGAATTGAAAGTAATGGGATACATAATCACTATTAGCAAAGTTTCTGTTTCTTTCTCTTTTACCTGTATAAAACTTCACTTCTTACTAACACCTCTAATCCCTTCACCTACTAATGAACTGGTAATTTTCTCCCTCCATCCTCCACAACCATCTCACCTTCTTCTCAGAACTGTTCATCCACATAAGATCATTTGTCTCCAGACACACACAGCCATTGCATGCCCCTCTCCTATTCCCACCTTTGAACACTCTCTCTGCTTCTCCTCACTGCTGTTGATATCTCCCCAAATCCAGGCCCCTCCTCACCACATCCACACAGTCATTTCTACTCTATCACTGAGCTGTCACAAATTTTTGCAACTCTACTAACCTTATACCCATTCACTCAGAGCCTGTTCCCTCAGTCCCTCTATCAGGAGCCCCATGGAATGCTCGCTCTGTCTACAACAAACTCTCATACATCCATGATCTTTTCATGACAAAAACTCACCTTGTCTTCACTGAAACCTGGTTCACCCCCACCCGCCAAAGCCTCTCCAGCTGCACTTTCTTATGGTATCCCATCTCTTCCCCAAACCCCTGCCCCATTAACAGGCATAGTGGAGGAGTTGGCTTGCTCTTGTCTAATAGCTGCTCCTTTTCCCAATTCCACTTTCATCCTTCATTGCTTCTCCCCTCTTTTGAAGTAGCCTCCATTCCGCATCTGCTCCTACTCTAACCCCAAACCTGGCTGTCATTTACCACCCCCCAAGGCCAGCCACCAACTTTCTTGACCACTGTACCTCCTGGCTACTCCATATTCTTTCTGCTGACATTTCCACTATCATCCTTTGGTGTCACTTGACAATTCTCTGTAAGTACTTACCAAACCAAGATGGTTACACACTGGACCTCATCTTTACCTACCTGTGTTTCCAATCTAGCCTCTCAAACTCACCACTTTACCTTTCTGACCACAACCTACTTGCACTCCCTCACTGAAACCTCTATTCAAATAATTTTTATTAGAATTATAATAGTACAATAACATTATATGCATTACAAATATGTAAATAAATAACATTATATGCATCCCTCACTGAAACTCAAACACCTTGATTTACATTGACTGTCTGAGCCCCTTCTCTCTCCAACAGACATAGCTTCCTTACAAGATGCAGATGCTGCTACCACTTTATATAATAGCACAATAACTACAGCTCTCGATCCGCCGGCTCCCCTCACACATACAAAATCCCCCACAATAAACAGGTAGCCATGGCACACCAGCCTGACTAAAGACTGAGGTGAGCTTCTAAGGTCGCTGAACGGAAATGGAAGAAATCCCTTTCTCCTGAGCACTACATTGTATACAAGCAGTCCCTTGTCAATTTCAAGTCCACACTCGCTACCACAAAACAATTTTAGTTTCATCTCTCCTATGCCTCATAACTATTGGAAAGTAGGTTAGGTTCACGATACATGAGAATTCACCTTGTCACAGTTATCGGGCTCACTTGCGTTGGCCAATACGTTTGCTAAGGATCTCCCCTAATTGTTAGTGTTCTAATGTGCAGCATAATAACCTTTTTATAGTTATGTATTATTTTCTGCTGGCACCGTGTTCACACAAATTAGGTGTGCCAGTCAGTCTTTTTGTAATTTGTAGTAACTTTTTTTGTTTATGCACCCCACCCATTATCCGTAGAGAATCACCTTCCTTCATAGCGAGGATCCTACCTTCCCATACAAGCAGATGTTTAGTGCGCATTTCATTTAGGGTCTCGATACTTGAGATGCACCTTGTTGCAGTTATAGGGATCATTTGTATTGACCAATACATTTGCTCAATACAAGCATCTCTGTTAATTCTTCATGTTTTAGTGTGCAGTGGAAAAACCATTTATGACTAAAGAACTGAGGCGATCTTCTAGGGTCGCTGAGCGGTGATGGAAGAAATCCCTTTCTACTGAACACTTCATTGCATATAAGCAGTCCCTTGCCAATTTCAAGCCACACTTACAGCAAAACAACTTACTCCATCCTCATTCCCGTCTCACAACTTAAAACTATCAACACTTTCATCTGTCTTCTCCAACACCCTTCCTCCCCAGCTAAAGACTTTGCCTCTTTCTTCAAGCAGAAGATTGATATTATCAGAGAAAGCTTTGACCCAGAGTCCCCACAGGTTCTCCCCATACCTACTGAGCCCTCTTACTTTAATATCAGCTTCTCCACATGACAGAAAATCAGCTCTCCTCTCTTCTGTCCAGAACACATCTTACCACCTGTGCGCTTGACCGACGCCTGTCCCACCTCATTCCCAACCTCACCAGAGTATTCATTCCATCCCTAACACATGTCTTCAATCTATCACAAACAACTGGTATATTCCCCCCATCCATTAAACATTCTTCACCACAACCATTCTTAAAAAGCCCTCCCTTGACCCATCCTCTGTGTCTAGCTATCACCCCTTATCACTTCTCCCTTATGACTCAAAACTATTGGAACATCATGTCCATCTTGAACAGTCCTCCCACCTTTCCTCCTGCTCTCTCTTTAACTGGTTACAATCTGGCTTCTGACTGCATCATTCAACTGAAACTTACCCTAACTAAAGTCACCAATGACCTACTAACTGCCAAAGCCAAGTAACACTACTCAGTTGTCCTCCTGTTGGTTCTGTTTTCTGCCTTTGAAAAGTGGACCATTCCCTCTTGTGACAGATTACATCAAGGTTCAGTTATAAGGACCCCTGCTGTTCTCCATCTATACCTTCATCCAAGGACAGCTCAAAGAGTCCCATGGCTTTATACACTACACTGATGACACACAGATCTACCTCTCTGAACATTATATCACCTCCTTTTTACTCAAAATCCCACGTTATCCTTCTTTTCTGCTCGATATCTAAAACTGAACATGGACAAAACCGAATTTATCATCTTCCCCCTTCTCACTCAGAGCTATCCATCAAAGTCAATGGCTGCTCACTCACCCCAGTCACGCTGCTTGCTGCCTGAAGTAAGCCTTGACTCCACACTCTCATTCAAGCCACATATCGAGCCCTTGCCACTTCCTTCCGACTCCAATTCAAAAATAATTCCTTGATCCATACATTCCTTAACCAAGTATCTGTAAAAACACTAGTGCATGCCCTCATCATCTTCCGCCTTGACTACTGCAACCTCCTGCTCTGTCCTCTTCTTTGAAACTCTCGCACCCCAACAAAATATCCTAAACTCTGTTGCCTGACTAATCCACCTGTTTCCCCCGCTATTCCCTGGCCTCTCCTCTCTGCCAATCTCTTCTCTGGTTTCCCATTGCCTAAAGACTCCAGTTTAAAACCCTAACCATGACATACAAAGCCATCCACAACCTGTCTTTTCCGTACATCTGTGACCTAGTCTCCTGGTACTTACTTATAGGCAACTTGCGATTCTCACAAAATTTCCTCTATTCTCCTCTTATCTTCTCTTCCCACAACTGCATACAAAATTCTCCCATGCATCCCCCATACCCTGGAACTCTCTGCCCCAACATATAAGACTCTTGCCTACCATGGAAACCTTAAAAAGGAACCTGAAGACCCATAACTTCCAACAAGGTAAAACACAGCTGGTATTAACCCCTTATTACCCAGCCTGAAACCTGGCACCAGGGCTGCTGGAAGAGCCTGGTAAAGTGACTGGAAATGGTGCTTCTTATGAATGCCCCATTTTCAGGGGCAGCTGCAGGCTGTTATTCTTTAATGTGGGAGACCCTAAAACAATGGGCCCTCACTCCACTGAGAATTCCAGCCCTCAGCTGCCTAGTTTATATATATATATATATATATATATATATATATATATATATATATATTTATATATATATATATATATATATATATATATATATATATATTTTTTTTTTTTTTATTAACTTTTAAATCCATTATAAAACAAGACAAGGTAACCAAGCTTTCTGCCTTACAATGCAGACAAATATCTCCAAAAGATTAGTCATGCGATAAAAAAGGTACAAAGGTAACCAAATCCCAATGTCCACCCTCCCCCCTCTGCCATTTGTCCATGCGGCTCGGTCCGATAAAGGACAATAGTTTAGCTGAAGTCCAGAGCAAAATGTACAAATAATTAATAAAAGTAAGTCTATTGTTTTGGATGCCCCTTGAAGGATATTGAGGTAATGTAATATCTCCTCCCAATGTCTCTATGTCGGGTTGTCCATCTAGTCTCATATTTTTAGGTTACCCAAGGTTCCTTTCAAATCCTCCATGTTGTATCAGGAGGAGTGCGAGAAAGGGGATACAGTTTGTCTGATCTCCTCCGGGGACAACTGGGTGGACACAAACCCCCTCCATTTCTTAAAGAATCTGGGAGACAATCTATCTACATCTTTAGCTGCCTAGTTTTAACTTGTCTGGCAATTAAATGTAGGGCAGAACCCATGCATTTTTTTGCCAGACAAGGTAAAATAACATAGCTGAGGTTTGTAGCTCGCAGCTGTCTGGTTTCATCGGGCTAGACTTCAATCATTGCAAAGCCCCACGCTTTTTTTAATTATTTATTTATTTAACACCCTATGACAGCAGGTTGGTTGCCATACACTAATATGTATGGCAGCCAACTACAATCACTGTTCAGACTGAGGAAATGCAGTGTGACTGCAACAGCCAATCACAGAGGCTCTCACTGTGTCAGCATCTGTGATTTGCTGTTTTCCGGTCAATGCAGTGAATCTGCAAGTAGCATAATGGGTGGCACCGGAAGTGGCAGTGGGAGTCTGGTAAGCCCGATCTAGCTATTCTACTATCTATCTATCTATCTATCTATCTATCTGTCTTGTCTTACATTTTACTGCATGGAAATGTCCATGCTGCAAATTGTTCCTCCGCACATTTCTCGCGGAGGAAAACTTGCAGATCTGCATTGCACTATAGATTAACATGGTATGTAAGTGCAATCCGATTGCACTCACATACTATTTCCACTGATGTGAACGCACCCTAAATGACAAACCATCTGCTAAACTTACAATGTTAATAACGCACACCATAAGGCCTGGACACTCATGCCATCATGCCTTCATTTTCAGGGATTTGTCCTCTAGACTGTGAGCCCTCGCGGACAGTGCCCCATCCCCTTCTGTTCCTGTTTGTCCGGACTATATGAATATATTAAACTTGTCCTCGTCTACCCTCTTATCATGTAAAGCGCCATGGGATCTAATGGTGCAATATAAATAATAATAATAAATAGTAATGATACCCCGAGACTTATATGTGTCATTTTGATCTGTGATATCTCCCTGTAAGCCTATGTGCCCACGCTGAGTAGTTTGTTGCAGACGTTTCGGCACCAAGTCTGCACCCTGTGCCAAAAAATTATACAAGTTCTGAAATGCTTTTTTGCAGTTTTTACTTAGTTTTTGCATGACGAAAATGTGTGGATTCCAGCTACGGTTTTGTAGTGCTTTTATTTCCAGACAGATGAACCTGAAAAATACATGGCTGAAGAGACACAGACATAAAAGAAAAAGAGAGCGATTAAGAGACAGCAAAGGAGAGAGAGAAAAAGAGATAAAGAGAGCAATAGAGAAAAAGAGACAGAAAAAGAGAGAGACAGAGAAAGAGAGAGAAAAAGAGAGATAGAGAGAGCAAGAGACAGAGAAAAAGAGAGATAAAGAGAGAGCAAAAGGGAAACAGAGAGAGACATAGAGAAATAGCGAGAGCAAGAGAGACATAACAAGATAGCAAAAGAGAAAAAAGGAGAGATAAAGAGAGCAAAAAAGAGACAGACTGAAAAAGAGAGACAGATAAAAAGAGACATAAGCCCATTTCACATCTAAGCCTAGGCTGCGTTTTGCAGCGTTTCTATGTGTTTTTACCACTAAAAACGCATGTGTTTTTGCTCCCATTGATTTCAATGGAAAACACTTTGCAAACGTATGCAAAAACGTGGACTGCTGTGTTTGCAAAAACGCACGGGTTTCGTGTTTTTGCATGCGTTTGCAAAGCGTTTTCCATTTAAATCAATGGGAGCAAAAACACATGCGTTTTTAGTGGTAAAAACACATAGAAACGCAAATGCAGAGAAATGATGCCCAGGCTTAGATGTGAAAAGGACCATAGAGAAAAAACAGTAAAGGCCACTTTAGGCTGGTTTCACATTACGGATTTTGCAAATCCGATGCTGTCCGATAAAAATCGGACAGCATCGGACCGATTTTGGCCCCCAGGCAGCCCTATGGGCATCGGACCGAATTGGATGTGCACTAAATGGCATCCGATTTGGTCCGGTCCGATTCTGTCCGATTTTTCTGTCGGTGCAAAAATCGGAGCATGCTCCGATTTTTGCACTGAAAATAAAATCGGACAAAATCGGATCGGACCAAATCGGATGCCATTTAGTGCATATCCGATTCGGTCCGATCAATTTAGCATGGGGCCCTATGGAGCAGGGTCCGAGGAAACACCTGATGTCTCCTCGGACCCGATTTTACTGCACTGAGCGTGCTCAGTACAGTAGAACTGCTCCAAACTGGAAGGCAGGGGTAAAAAAAAAAAAAAAAGTATATGCTCACCTATCCCCGAGCCCCCACCGTCTCCCGCCGGCTCCCGGTGTCCTCGCGTTGTCTGCAGAGGTCTTCTACTGCAGTACAGGACCTGCCGTGATGTCACAGTCACGTGACCGCAGGCAACCTGCGGTCACGTGACTGTGACATCACGGCAGGTCCTGTACTGCAGTAGAAGACCTCTGCAGACAGCGCGAGGACACCGGGAGCCGGCGGGAGATGGCAGGAGACGGCGGGAGCCTCGGGGATAGGTGAACATATACTATTTTTTTTTTTTTTTACAGCACGGAGGCTACGATTTTATGCCAGAATCGGATGCCTATTTGGCATCCGATTCCAGGCATCAGAAGGGAGCCGATGCTGTCCAATTTTATCGGACAGCATCGGCTCCCTAAAAATCGTAGTCTGAAAGTAGCCTTACACACACAGATATCTGTGACCAACTTCTGAACAGATCTCTGGTTGCAGTGAAATCATGGACACATTGTTCCATTTTGTGGCTGTGTACAAATGGAATAATATGTCCATGATGTCACTGCAACCAGAGATCTGTTCAGAAGTTGAACACATATCTGTGTGTGTAAAGTGGCTTTAAAGGTACCGTCACACGGGGAGATATCGCCGGCGATGTTGCCGGCAACCGAGGGGCGTGGCCAGGTTGCGGCGACATCGCCGGCGAATTGCCGCGTGTGACAGGGCGATAATCAGGCGATGAATCGCCTGAGTCACATCGCCAGGTTTCCCAACAATGTTGGGAAACCTGGCGATGTTGCTCAGGCGATTCTGCCTGATCGCCCTGTGTAACACGGCAACCCGCAATGTTACGGGCGATTCCGCCTATCTACAACATTGCGGGTTATCGCTTGCTGGGTTGCTGGGCAACCCAGCGAGCGATAGCCGCGGCAACTAGCCGGCGACATCGCCGGTAAGTTGCTCAGTGTGACAGCTCACCGGCGATGTTGTCAGGGATGCGCGCTCCCGCGATCCCCGGCAACATCGCCGGCGATATGTCCCTGTGTGACGGTACCTTCAGAGAGAGAAAGACAAGATATAAAGAGAGAGCAAAAGAGCGATAGAGAAAAAGAGACAGCCAAAAAGAGAGAAAAAAAGAGCGCGAGAAAAAGAAAAAGAGAGAGCAAAAGAGAGTGAGAAAGAGAGGAAGATAAAGAGAGCAAAAGAAAGAGAAAAAGAGAGAAAATGAGAGGGATCAAGACAGAGAAAAAGAGAGTGATGAAAAAAGCAAAAGAGCAACAGAGAGAAAAAGGGAGCAAGAGAGCAAAAAAGAGAAAAAAAAAGAGAAAGATTTCTGATACTCAAAAACGTGGTGCTTTTTAGGTAAAAACAAATGCACCAATTGCGCATCAAATACACCCACTGTGAACACCCCTGTGCTTTTGCAGTTTTTCACCCATTATAAGGCCACGTGCACACGTTCAGTATTTGATGAGTTTTTTACCTCAGGATTTGTTTCCAAAACCAGGAGTGGAGCAATCGGAGGAAAAGTCTAATAGAAACACCTGCACCACTTCTGTATTAATTACCCACTCCTGGTTTTGGCTACAAATCCTGAGGTAAGAAACTCATCAAATACTCAATGTGTGCACGTGGCCTTATGGATTCTATGGGTGAAAAACATTACAAAAAACTCTGAAAGAATTGACCTGCAGCCACATGTTTCCGCAGCAAAATCTGCACCATTTCTGCAACGGAAAAAAAACGCAGTGTGGGCACAACACTTCAGAGCTCCCATAGAAGGTGCTGGGATGAAGAGTTTACACAAATCTGCATCATAATCCGCAGTGTGTGCACAAGAGGTAAATGTGTGAGGATCAGACTGCAGAAGACGGACATGGGAGCAGCACCATACCTATAGCCTGTAATGGGGGCAGTCACTGGAGAATGTAGCTGTGAGGAGGCCTCATACAGTGAGGGGATGGTATATATAATATACTGTATATATATATGTCTTGTTCCTGAGTGTCTGTGGTGTCTCTCCTCACACGGAGGGTTAATGATGGAGCCTGTCTCTCTGTCTGTCTCTCCCTGTGTCTGTCTCTCTCAGGCTGGTTTCCCATTGCTTGTCGTACTGTTTGCACACTGCTGCCTGTATGGCACTGCTGGCTTTATCACATGCCAGTTAAGCTGCCAGGACTGAGGATTGCAGCCAGCTCTGTGCCGGTCTGTGTCTCCCCCCACCTCCTCCACTCCCACATCACAGCTCTATACAGCCCAGAGCTGCCTGCACCGAGCACCGCACACACCGACACACCGCCGGAGAGCTGCAGGGGGCATTAGCCCGGGTGGGAGGAGGAGGTAACGAGGTCACCTAAAAGTTGCGGAGGGGGGGCCCGGTCCCCTGTCCCTGCCATTGTTTGCTCCTTATGTCTGTAGCGAGCTCTGCTCCTTTTTGATGTTGTAGTGAGCGATGCGCATGCGCGGCACTTCAGCATTACTGCACTGGGCACAATAAGTTGGATGTCTTCTGCTCTTCACCTAAATCATAGCAAAAAGCTGAAGGGATGCTGAGGATGAAGAGGAAGGGCTACGTGGGGATCTGGTCACTGCAAGTCCTCATTGCCATGGTCTGTGCACAGAGGTAAGTGATTGTGAGCAGGGGGGACATGGACCCTGGTGTCCTGTGCTGGGGCACACATAGATGCTGATGCTCTGTGTTTACTGTCTTCTAGTGCCAATGATCCCAGCAATATGTCACTGGTTAAGGAGACGGTGGACAGACTCCTGAAGGGCTATGACATCCGTCTGAGGCCAGATTTTGGAGGTAAATTGCCTGATGTGGAGCTGCTGCTGCTGCTGTACTTTGTCTCTGAATATTTGGTGCAGGTGGATAATGATGATAACTAAAGCAAACTTGTCTCCTGCCCTCCTCTGCCCTGTACTGTGCCATCCACTGCCCTATACTGTGCCATCCACTGCCCTATACTGTGCCATCCACTGCCCTATACCATCCACTGTCCTATACTGTGCCATCCACTGTCCTATACTGTGCCATCCACTGCCCTATACCATCCACTGTCCTATACTGTGCCATCCACTGCCCTGTGCCATCCACTGCCCTGTACTGTGCCATCCACTGCCCTGTGCCATCCACTGTCCTATACTGTGCCATCCACTGCCCTGTGCCATCCACTGTCCTATACTGTGCCATCCACTGCCCTGTGCCATCCACTGCCCTGTACTGTGCCATCCACTGCCCTGTACTGTGCCATCCACTGCCCTGTGCTGTGCCATCCACTGCCCTGTATTGTGCCATCCACTGCCCCATCCACTGCCCTGTACTATGCCATCCACTGCCCTGTATTGTGCCATCCACTGCCCTGTACTGTGCCATCCACTGCCCTGTGCTGTGCCATCCACTGCCCTGTATTGTGCCATCCACTGCCTGTACTGTGCCATCCACTGCCCTGTGCTGTGCCATCCACTGCCTGTATTGTGCATCCACTGCCCATCCACTGCCTGTACTATGCCATCCACTGCCCTGTGCCATCCACTGCTCTGTGTTGTGCCATCCACTGCCCTGTGCTGTGCCATCCACTGCCCTGTACTGTGCGATCCACTGCCCCATCCACTGCCCTGTGCTGTGCCATCCACTGCCCTGTGCTGTGCCATCCACTGCCCTGTGCCATCCACTGCTCTGTGCTGTGCCATCCACTGCCCTGTGCTGTGCCATCCACTGCCCTGTACTGTGAGATCCACTGCCCTGTGCTGTGCCATTCACTGCCCTGTGCTGTGCCATCCACTGCCCCATCCACTGCCCTTTACTGTGCCATCCACTGCCCTTTACTGTGCCATCCACTGCCCTGTGCCATCCATTGCCCCCATCCATAGCCCTGTACTGTGCCATCCAGTGCCCTATACTGTGCCATCCACTGCCCTGTGCTGTGCCATCCACTGCCCTGTACTGTGCCATCCACTGCCCTGTGCTGTGCCATCCACTGCCCCATCCACTGCCCTTTACTGTGCCATCCACTGCCCTTTACTGTGCCATCCACTGCCCTGTGCCATTTATTGCCCCCATCCACAGCCCTGTACTGTGCCATCCAGTGCCCTATACTGTGCCATCCACTGCCCCATCCACTGCCCTGTACTGTGCCATCCACTGCCCTGTACTATGCCATCCGCTGCCCTGTGCTGTGCCATCCACTGCTCTGTACTGTGCCATCCACTGCCCCCATGCATTGCCCTGTGTTGCCCTTTGCTCTGCCATCCACTGCCCTGTGCTGTGCCATCCACTGCCCTGTACTGTGCCATCCACTCCCCTGTACTGTGCCATCCACTGACCCCATCTATTGCCCTGCACAGTGTGCCATCCACTGCCCTGTGCTCTGCTGCCCTGTGCTGTGCCATCAGGCTCATAACACATCTAATGCATTGTATTAATATTTCATCTCATCAGAAGTAAAGTGCCCAGATTATCCTCCAGCCTGCTGTGGACATTGCCCGATCTGGGGCTCCGTCACCAGGCATTACTGATAAAAATTTATCCCTATGTGCCTATATTATCTCACACTGCACTTTCAAGGAGTTTCTATATGGCCACGTATAGACAGATGCCAATGGGGGCATATGTCATTGTGAATATTGCCAATCTGCATCCTGTATTAATAGCACTGACGCCACCGTCCATTGGGATGGGTATCTGGATCACAATCCTAAACCCAGAGCAGGCAGGAAGGAGTTAAGTTCTTAGAGTTCTCACTGTGGACCCTGCTGTTGGTTCTAGGTCCTCCTGTGGCCGTTGGCATGAACATCGATATCGCCAGCATTGACATGGTGTCAGAAGTCAACATGGTAAGTCATTAAAAAAATATGGATGAGAAATATTTTTAGGGGGATGTGAATATTTGTGCAAACCAATGATTCGTGATAACATGATAATGTCTCTTCTGACAGCAGGGCATGTGCGGACTACGTTCTCATGTTTCTATGCCAGTCAATTAATACAGTCACCAAGAGATTCGCCAGGTTTGGGGTGGATGGGGCCGGGTCACCTCCTGGAGCCTTTTTAAAGCCTTTGCTCATCTCTGACAGTCACTTTCTGTGTATTTGTAGCTGGTGAACACTTAGTTGAAATTCAAGAAGCAGCTTTTGACTTGCTGACTTCATGCAATAGCGTCCCCTGCTGACACATGTGTTGCACTGCAGGGCAGTCAAATTAGCTTTCAATCCCCAAGTCCATCATCCAGTTCTTGGAAGAGACTTGAGGAAGTTTCAGAGGAAGTCTTGTTTGTGTTTTATGACATTATTATTATGCTTGTATTATCAGGCTGCTCTATGTGACCGCATGATAAAGCTATTAAAAAGCCTCATCCGACCTCTTAGGATAGGCAAACTCTTTGTATTGTTATTTTGGTATATAATCTTTATTTAGAATGTTGCATTCTTTGTATTGTTTGTGTAACTGTGTTATTATGTATCAGTTGTGTTGTGTTTCCAAACAATTGATACAGCTGTAATAGAATAGCCTAGAACATGTAGATTTCAGCCAGGCTCGTGGCTTGGATTGATGTCCATTTGATCAGATCTTTCATTCATTTCTTCATGATCCCTGTATTCCTTTCCATTTGTGATCAGCCAATGCTCTACTATGTGATCTCATTTATGTGATGGATTCCTGGAGATCTTGCACCCCGTGTGATGTCATTGCTTCGTTCCTGGAGATCTCGCACCCCGTGTGATGTCATTGCTTCGTTCCTGGAGATCTCGCACCCTGTGTGATGTCATTGCTTCGTTCCTGGAGATCTCGCACCCCGTGTGATGTCATTGCTTCGTTCCTGGAGATCTCGCACCCTGTGTGATGTCATTGCTTCGTTCCTGGAGATCTCGCACCCCGTGTGATGTCATTGCTTCGTTCCTGGAGATCTCGCACCCCGTGTGATGTCATTGCTTCGTTCCTGGAGATCTCGCACCCTGTGTGATGTCATTGCTTCGTTCCTGGAGATTTCAGTAAAAAAGAAAAAATCCGGTCAACAAAATAATTGTTGCCAAACAAACCATATTATTGTAGATGGATGAAGAAGACCATCTGCAAGCGATGTACAGCATTCAAGAAGAAATAATAAATACTATATTTTACCTTATACTTTATGCTTTAGCATTTCATTTATTGCTTAAAATACATGGAGCACTGAATACCCCCCCCAATCCTTCACTATGAGAAACCACCGGAAGTCCATCGGAGCATGGAGGTGTACTCATGTCACCCCATAGCGGCAGAGCATGTTGCTAAGAAACTACATAAGCAAATAAGAATACATAAAGAATCTGAAGAGTTTCCTCCGGGGCTTGAAAGTATATTTTAAGCAATAGATCTTCTACTAGAGATAAGTTCCACAGTTGGATGTGTTAAAAAAATATTCCCGTATTAAGATATTTATAAATGTGTCCCTGCTGTGTACTGTGTCATGGCCGTGTCTGACCATGCAGAGCTGCTCCAGTTCATGGTTGACATCGGGGCTATGCAGTCAGTAAGACAAATGTCCGACTACGACTCATCGATTTCCCTGAATCCAACTCCACCAAAATGGACACAGACTCCAACTCCATGGATGTGATGTCGGTAAGCCAATCATCAGACTCTGACTCCTCAGTTTCCATGAATCCGACTCTAACTCCATTAAAATGGTAACCGACTCCACGACTCTGACTCCACAACCATGGCTGTGAAGTCAGTAAGCCAAACATCCGACTCCTCAATTTCCACGAATCCGACTCCATCAAAATGGACACTTATTCCACGACTCCAACTCCACAACCATGGCTGTGAAGTCAGTAAGCCAAATATCCGACTCAGACTCCGACTCCTCAATTTCCCTGAATCCGATTCCACCAAAATGGACACCAACTATGACTCTGACTCCACAGCCCTGGTTGGCACTTACCACAGCTTTTGCTCACAAAAGTAAGCGAAAGAGAGTATACAGACAGGACAGCATGGTATCACAGCTTATTCTTTCTGTGAGGTAAGACATGTCCTTAGACAAATCCATGATATGAAAGTCAAGAATCAGCTGCACTCACCCATCCCTAAAAACTTCCAAGCATTATTGATTTGAGTTTTGTGATAACGTCACTTGCACATGTCCTTGCCTGTTTTATCATGGTAGTTAGTCTGACTTCACACCACGTTTTTGAGCTGTCAGGTTCCTGCGAAACACCGGACAGAACCTGAAAGCCCCAGATAGAACCTGTTTTCTGCCGGATTCGACCAATCGCAAGGTTCAGGAGCTGTCCCTGCTGAAATGTCAGGAGCGCAGCTTGCAGGGAGCTAGCCACGGTCCTGAAACTCTGCAGGGGACACCTCCAGGTGCTGAAGTTCAGTGCAGCCAGCGCTGAGCTTCAGCACTAGATGTCCGGCAGCCGGATGCGATGTTTTTGTCGGATCTGGCACGATCTGGTGCCGTAGACTCCCATGTAAGGGGGTGCCGGATCGCGCTGGATCCAGGATGATCCGATTTGTTCAGATTTTTGCCCCGGACAGAAAATTGCAGCGAGCTGCAAAAACATGAAAAAAACATGCATTCTCCCGCATCCACTGAGACAGATAGAAACTGGATGGCAAATGACTGCCATCCGGCTCCATCCGGCCCCATAGGGATACAAAGGGGCTGAAATCGGATCCGGACTGTCCGGTTCACACCGCACAGCCCCGGATCCTGAAAATCGTGGTGTGAAACCAGCCTTAAGGCCCCGTCACACACTATGATATCGTTAACGATATCATTAGTACGTCACAGCTTCTTGGGTGGAGCAACGACGTTGTTGCGTGTGACAAGTGTAAACGATCAACGATAAGTTGGCTGAGCGTTTATGGGAGGTTTTTGAACCGTCCTTAAACCAAACGATGATCGTCCGTCCAACCTGCAGCATCGGTGTGTGACACCTCGATAACGATGTTGTTAACAACTTTGCCTATTCAGAACTGAAGGACATAGGTGACCAAACGACCACAACTATCGTTCGCTTGTCGCGGAATCGGTGCAGCGTCGTTAAAGATATCTGTACGTGTGACACCTCACCAGCGATCATTGAACGACGTTCAGGCAATCTAGGTCAAGTCGGATCGTTGATCGGATCACTCGCACGTTGACTGTGTGAAGGGGCCTTTAGTCTTTCTTAGGCGGCCGTCACAGGCTACGATATCTTGAAAGATATCGCTTGAACGCGCCTGATTAAACATCGCGTGAACGATGTCTCTGCGTGTGACGGCAAGATACGACGAGCGAGAAGTGTTCAAATCGCAAGATCGAGATCTGAGCTCCGGACCTCACATCTTGCGATGAACTATTTGACAAACAGCTTCATCGTGGTGTATAACACCACGATGAACGATCTCCCAGCGGCAGAGCCTATGCTGGGAGATGGTATCTATGGTAAACGTCGGGTTACTAAGCGATGCGCGGCGCCTAGTAACCCGATGTGTACCATAGTTACCAGCGATCTCGCTGGTCCACATCGCTGGTGAGTCTGTCTGTGTGACAGCTCACCAGCGATGTGAGCGATATTGTAAGCGATCGCGCGTGCACATGATCGCTTACAATATCGCTAGCGAGATCGTAGCGTGTGACGGCCGCCTTACACGTTTTTAGGCCCCTGATCTCATCATAAATGAACTCATTGAGGTAAGAGCTTCAGCTGTGACTGAACTCATGACACTGACTTCATTTGGGGTGAGCTCAGGGAACTTGAGAAGTTGAAGAAACACTTGCTCCCGTGATAAAGCAAGCAAGAAAAAGTGTTACCTCCCAGAAAGAATCAGCCGAATTCTCTGTCCAGTCTGTATACCTTCTTTTGCTTCCTCTCCTGCCCTGGAGCTGTGGTATATCCAACATGTCCCTGCATGGTCAGACATGACCATTACATCTCGGAACAGGAAAACATTTTTCTAACATCCAATTGGGGAAATTATCATTATTCCAAAATGTATTGATTAATATGTATATTCTTCATGGGGCAATCCCTTTAATGAGAATTTTTTGGCAACAGGAACTTTTCTTTTTGCTCCAATAGTATTTAGGCATCTAACTTTAGGAATTAGTCTTGTATGGTTAGCTGAAACCAAAAATGAGACTGTCCCAAAGAAACATATCTCTTTCAGGATGCAACTCCCATAACAGATTTGAGTAACTATACATCTACTTTATTAGATTTACTGTTAGATGGCAGCAATCCCACTGTAAATGGTGTAATATAGTTCTCAATAATGGATGACACCATTTTTTATCTAATAAAAGGGGAACGATCAAAATTGAACACCTCCAAGTCCAAATGTCCTAAGAAGAGTTATAGCAAATAACTCATTTAGCCTACACTACAAAAAGAAGCAAAATAAACCAAATTGTGTGCCACCTGTAGGTTAGAAAAGTTACTGCACCTTTCATAAATTGGTATATGGAGTGTCGAGGATTTATGCTCATACATTGCAAAACTATTGTAGGAATTTTGGTCCATTCTACAGTTATCTTTCACAACAAAATGCAGGTCAGTAGTATGGTAGTTACTGGAATTCTATGAAATCTACACAGGACAGAAAAATATGCCAGGGTTTTAGGGAATGGTACAGGGTTTCATATATCCTTATTAGCTGATGATATATATATATATAAAGCAGATTTTACAAATTACTATTTAAATCCACTGTGAATTTTGTAATGTAACCTATAGGCCTCATTCACCTTCTCTTTCGGGAAAAATGTGGTCGGATTGTCATCAGCGGTCTGGATCAGAGTTTTATCAGTGTTGAAGTTTTTCGCATCAGAGTTTCATCAGTTTTTCTCATATGCAGTAAAATATTGATGAAGAATAATCCATAAACCAGAAAAAGAATGAAGGGGGCACTCACCTATAGTAAAATCTTCCTTTATATCTTCATCATTCATCACGAATTACAGTACAGATGTATAGGGAGATGCGGGTCACGTAGAGTATGGCTTCCGCTCGCGAGCCCTTCTCCGAAGCTTGGTCACCGTGTCTTGCATATGTGACCCACATCTTCCTATACTCCTGCATTTTAATTTTAATGATAAAGAAATAAAGGAAGATTTTACTATAGGAGAGTGCCCCCTCATACTTATGGATTATCATACACGTCATTTAGAGGGTTGAGCACCAGGTTTGATTGAAACATAGAAAGCAGCTTGAGTTATATTGAATTGAGGTTGTGGATTTCTTGGTGCTGATTTGCTCTATTTTTTGACTGATGGAGGTTTCCCAAGTTCCCCCTAGCAAGTGATCATGAAAACTAGACAGCCCTAGGCTGCCATCAGGTTGTTGGTCGGAATTTTCACTGACCTATTGACATGAATGTGTAATTTTGATTGATGACTAGGATGAAAAATGCAAATAAAGAAAACTAGAAGGGCAAAAGAGTGCAGAATAGGGTCTTTCCTGATATAACTCTAAAGCCCCCGTCACATGGGGCGACATCGCCGCCCATTACAGAGGTGACGTGGGGGTGTGGCCTATCGGCGGCGACATCGCCCCTACGTGGCCTCATGTAAAGGGGCGATGTCGGCGGTGTTGGGCGGTTGCCTGGTTTCTGAGCACCCATGTAACTGGGCGCCGGCGACCTGTCACGCGATGGGAGCCATAGGCTCCCATTGTCCTGCATCGCCGCTGGGATTTCTATACACCCTGGCGGCGATGCCACTTGACAGCTCGCCGGCGCGGGGCTGGAGGTGTCGCCCCGTGTAAACGGGGAACGGCGACGCTGGCGGGGCGCCAAAAACATGCGCACACCCGCCAGTCGTAACAGGGGCTTTAGGAAGTAAAGTTTGGTCAGGTTCACCTTCAACGGTTGTGTGAGACATAACCACTATAGTCGCATATACCGGCTGCTACAGACTCACATGTAGGAGAAATATCTGGAAAAAGTGTCCAAACAGCGCTGCCGGCCGGAATGATGACTGTAATCAAAAGATTTGTGCTGCAGCTCATCGGGACCTGACACAAGGGATTGGAAGCTGCAGCAGTGTGGTGCCCTGTGGGGCAGTGGAAAATAACAAATGAATTAGAAAATAAAGTATTAAAAACATGAAAAAAAACCCACAAAAGTTCAAATCACTCCCCTCCAAAATAAAAGTATTTAAAAAAAATAAAAAAATACCCATATTTTGTATCGCCCTGTTCAGAAAAACCCGAGCTATCAAGATATAAAATCAATTTCATGAGAGCCGTAAACTGCGTAACGGAAAAAAGGTCCAAACGCCAAAATTACTTTTTCTTTGTCGCCGCAACATTGCTATAAAATGAAATAACAGGCGATCAAAACAGCGCATCAACCAATAAATGGTATCACTAGAAACGTCAGCTCAAGACGCAAAAAATAACAGAGCCCCAGAACCCGAAAAATGAGGATGCTACGGACGCAGAACATGGCACAAAAAGTGCAATTCTTTTTTTTTTTCAAACTTCTGAATTTTTTTTCACCGCTTAGATACCAGTAAAAGTATACATATTTGGTATCTACAAACATGCACCGACCCGAGGCATCACACCGTCACGTCACTTTTACCATATAGTGAACACGGCGACTAAAAAAACAAAAAACAAACGTGTAATTGCCCTTTATTTGCAATTCCACTGCACTTGGAATTTTTTTTACCCATTTTTCTGTACACTGTATGGTAAAATAAATGATTGCATCTGAAAGTACAACTCATTCCGCAAACAATAAGCCTTTATATGTCTACATTGATGGAAAAATAAAAAAGTTATGGCTCTTGAAAGCAAGGGAGCAAAAAACGAAAATGAAAAACGAGAAATCGCTGGGTGGTGAAGAGGGTTAATGATACCTCTCTAGGGGTGACATAAGAAAAAACGTTGAAGTGGTGCCTTACCTGTACAGTCATGTTGTTTCTTAGTAGTTTTATATACATTTTATGTATGAAATGTAATGGCCTTCCTCCTGTTATACTTAGGTATTCCTAAAGAGACAGTGTTGTAGATGAGTGCAATGGAAAAGTTCAGATTGCATTGAGGCTAGTTTGATGAAATGTGCCTGTTCCTGTCTAAAGAGGTTCAGTATATGGGTTATGGCCTGTGGACTCAAGGCTGAATTAATGGAGTCCTATGAGCGCTGGAAAGGAATCTGTGAAGAAATGAGAGAACTGTTATATTGAATTGTACATACAAGTTCTAACATTTTAAACTTTGTATACTCACCCTCATATGGAGAAATTGATCAGAACCTATTTAAAGTGAATCTGTTAGGTCAAAAATTCATATGTAACTGCTATCATATTTGATTCCTTCTTAAGCTCTAACCATGTACTTCTATATTTATATTTTCCTCTTATCATCTATAAACTTCTAAATAAAAAAATTCCATCTGTCAGTCACAGTGAGCTCTCTGCTGCCCACTCCCAAGGAATGAATATTCATGTATCATTACACTGTCCTGCCATACTGACATCGTATGCCCTGTGACTTACTGCAGAGCAAAAAGAGGGGGGAGGAGGTGTATGAGCTTAGCTGAAGCTCTGAGCTCTTCATGTCATTGTGTGTATCTGAGGCATATGTGCAGTGTGTTCTGTCTGAGATATTTCTATGTGTTTATAAGAACATTTGATAATTTGCTCCGCACAGCACAGAGCACAGACTGGAGGGACAGAACTCCAGCTTGGGTGGGTGTGAATATTTAAATTACATTTATGCAGCTTCTGGACTATTCAGCTGTGAAAATAATGGAGAGGACTAATGCAGGAGCTGCCTGCAGGGTCTGAAAATGCTTATAGCAAGGAAACTAGAAAGTGTACAATAATTATTTTACATGTTTTTAAAAGGTCTGCCCAGACACCATTCAAGAGTAATATTAGTATCATACTGAAAAATGATCTAACAGAGTCCATTTAAGGTCCTTTGTTTTAGCAATGTGTGGTGGTGTGAACTCTTTTCGGGGGAAATCCCTTCTGCTGTATTACTCCACTCTAGACACGTCTTAAAAATTTCCCTATAATGGAATGTCAAAAAGATATTGACCAGGGTTTGCTTTCCACTAAACTATCAAAAGCTGAGTGGAGACGAGTTTGTAAACATTTTGGGAACATCTTGAATGGGGTTTTCTTGTTCTACAAAATTGATGCAGTTTCTTTAGGATTGAGTATCAATACAATATTAGTGGGCTAGTGCTGCTTGGGCGATCTCTGTGTCTTCTTTTCTGTTAATGTCACTCAGTACACCATCATCTTGTACATTTATTAGTGTCTATGCTGTTTATTACAGACATGTCCTGCTCAAACACTAGCCTATCCTGATGTTGGAATGGTTTTAGGACATATAGAGATCTTAAAGGAAAACTGTCAGGTCAAAAATACACATGCAACTGATATCATTTTCCAATTCCTCCCTCTAAACTCTCTCTATTCATGTAGTTCTTTTATTTATATTCCCCTCCTATTTTCTGTAAACTTCAAATAAAGAGATTCATTCCATCTGTCACTCACGGTAAATGATCCACTTTGTTCTCTACTGTCCACTCCCCATGCATGAATATGCATGTCACATACTCACACCACATCACTGCACAGGAGATCAGTGGGGGGGCTGTATTTTCCTCTCTGCTCTCTGTGTTTGCAGTATCACAACAGGTGAACTACAACACAGGAACTGTCACAGCACAGCAGGGTATCTGCTTTACAGAAACAAATGGAGTCTAGATAACGCAGACCTGCAGTAGCTATCTCTTCTCCATGGTGATATCAACTGAACAGACATGTAAGTGAAACCTGACACTGCACTGTTAGCAAAGGGAGGAGGGAGGCGAGAGCTGCTGAGAGGGCGTGCATAATTACATGACAGTTTACCCAGCGCAGGTCGTCTCTACTTATAATGGGACAGGACTAATGCTGCAGCTCTCTGCAGGGTCTGACAGTGGTGATAACATGGAAACTACAAATGGCACAATAATGGTTTTACATGTTTTTAAGAGGTCTGCCCAGGCCCTATTCAAGGGTAATATTAGTATCATACTGAAAAATGACCTGACAGTGTCCCTTTAATTATCCCATGCTTGCTTCCATAATTAAACCACTTTTTGCACCCCATATAGCCACACCCATATATATGTGATCATTGTTAATTAAAGATAAGCAACATAATTTGCAGGACCCTGTTTCAGCAGGAAGGTCAGTATCCTATGACCACTGGATGGGAGCCCTGTGATTTCTATATGACGGGATCTGCGGCTTCTCTTTTCACTAGCTGCCTTGGCGTGACACCATGGTTGTGGGGTGAAATGCACAGGATTTCATTCCACCCCATCTAATCAAAAGAGGAGCCATGGATATCAAACAGTGGCGGATTATAATGAGGTGAATATGGACTGTTGCCCTGGGCCCAAAGCTGTTGGGGGGCCCACCAGCCTAATTGCCCCATTATAATCCGCCCGACTCTGCCATCAATCCGGTGGCAGCTCGTCGCCTATTAGGGGATTAAAATGGCCGCCGGCTCTTTGATTTACCCACCGTACGTCACTGGTACGCACCTGCAGTGACGTCAACTCCCGGCGCTGTCAGTTGACCGGCGACCTATCATAGGCTGCGTATCAGCTAGCAGCGTATCAGCTAGCAGCCTGTGGTGGGCAGGCAGAATGGCAGCTATTGAACATTATGCCAGCGCCGGGAGCTGACGTCACTGCGAGTGAATAGCAGTGACGTGCGCTGGTTCTAAGAGCTGTCGGGAAGCTCAAACAGCCGGCGGGAAGATGGAGGAGCCCCCAGCAGCTGAGCAGGTCAGCACTGTGTTCCGGGGGTCAGGAGGCTCCTCACTACTGCTGCTCCTCATGCCATTCAATGTGGAGGTGAGCATGGGGGCTTCCCAGCACATATGTATATAGGAGTGAGAATGGCAGGATGCTGTGGGCTATATATATTATATGTGAGCAGCCCACAGCACCCTGCCGTGTGTGTGTGTGTTTACATATATATACAGGGCTGTATCATGGCTGCTCTCTGCTTACAAGACCTGTGATGATGTCACATGGTGGGGAGGAGTCAGGGATCACATGATCAGGTCCTCAGTATATGCAGGATTCTGCTGTGATGGTTGTCATAGTGCTGAATAAGGTGAAATTAATGTGTGGGGTTGGGAGGGATTTACAGTGTGGATGTAGCAGTGCCGAGTGCGTATGGAGTGCAGCTGTGTCTGTATGAGGTGTACGGAGCGTAGTGTGTAAGAGGTGTACGGAGCGTAGTGTGTAAGAGGTGTACGGAGCGTAGTGTGTAAGAGGTGTACGGAGCGTAGTGTGTAAGAGGTGTACGGAGCGTAGTGTGTAAGAGGTGTACGGAGCGTAGTGTGTAAGAGGTGTACGGAGCGTAGTGTGTAAGAGGTGTACGGAGCGTAGTGTGTAAGAGGTGTACGGAGCGTAGTGTGTAAGAGGTGTACGGAGCGCAGCTGTGTCTATATGGAGTGTACGGAGCGGAGCAGAATGCGTATGGAGCGCAGCTGTATCTGTATGAGGTGTACGGAGCGGAGCCACGTGTGTACAGAGCGCAGCTGTGTCTGTATGTGGTGTACAGAGTGCAGCTGTGTCTGTACAGACCGCAGCCGCGTCTGTGTGAGGTGTACGGAGCGCAGCCGCGTCTGTGTGAGGTGTACGGAGCGCAGCCGCGTCTGTGTGAGGTGTACGGAGCGCAGCCGCGTCTGTGTGAGGTGTACGGAGCGCAGCCGCGTCTGTGTGAGGTGTACGGAGCGCAGCCGCGTCTGTGTGAGGTGTACGGAGCGCAGCCGTGTCTGTGTGAGGTGTACGGAGCGTAGCCGCAGGCGTACGAAGCAGAGCTCTTGAGTCTGTCAGCTCACCAGCCGACCGTCCCCATCTCCTGGGCTTGCATCAGAGAGGAGGGACCGTTACCTTGCCGAATGCCGACACTGAGCACAGAGGGAACGTGTCTGTATGACAATGAGTGTTGTGATATGTCCTGAGTCACTCCTGCTGCTGCAGCTGCTGTGGCTGAGCTCTGTGTGTGCCACTGCCAGACCTCCTGCTGGCTGCACACGCTGATTATTTGGTGAGTTGTTAACTCAGTATTTGTAAGGCCTCGTGCACACGCTGAGTATTTGGTGAGGTTTTACCTCAGTATCTGTAAGGTCTCGTGCACACGCTGAGTATTTGGTGAGGTTTTACCTCAGTATCTGTAAGGCCTCGTGCACACGCTGAGTATTTGGTGAGTTTTTACCTCAGTATCTGTAAGGCCTCGTGCACACGCTGAGTATTTGGTGGGTTTTTACCTTAGTATCTGTAAGGCCTCGTGCACACCCTGAGTATTTGGTGAATTCTTACCTCAGTATTTGTAAGGCCTCGTGCACACGCTGAGTATTTAGTGAGTTTTTACCTCAGTATCTGTAAGGCCTCGTGCACACGCTGAGTATTTAGTGAGTTTTTACCTCAGTATCTGTAAGGTCTCGTGCACACGCTGAGTATTTGGTGAGGTTTTACCTCAGTATTTGTAAGGCTTCGTGCACACCCTGAGTATTTGGTGAATTCTTACCTCAGTATCTGTAAGGCCTCGTGCACACCCTGAGTATTTGGTGAATTCTTACCTCAGTATTTGTAAGGCCTCGTGCACACGCTGAGTATTTAGTGAGTTTTTACCTCAGTATCTGTAAGGCCTCGTGCACACGCTGAGTATTTAGTGAGTTTTTACCTCAGTATCTGTAAGGTCTCGTGCACACGCTGAGTATTTGGTGAGGTTTTACCTCAGTATTTGTAAGGCTTCGTGCACACGCTGAGTATTTGGTGTTTTTACCTCAGCATTTGCTAAGTTATGTTTACATAAGGCTTCTTATTTTGTTTTTTTATTTGTTTAATAAAATACATGCTAATAAAGAGCTGAATTTTTTTTTTTTTTTTTTTTTTTAATGCCAAAAGATCACAGGAAACATTCTGTGTGAACATAGCCTTAGGCTGCATAGTCACGATAAGTAAAAGCAGCGTTTTGGATGCAGCATATTGCCGCTGCATCCAAAATGCTGCAGTGTACAGTGGCAGTACAGCAGATGATTTGCAGAAATCTCATCCTCACTATGCTTCCCCGACTGCAGTGTGTTTTCAGCTGCAATGTGGATTGTCAGCACTCAACTCCTCCACAGCATGTTCATTTCATACTGCGGAGTTGGAATGATCACCATCAGCTGCACGCAGGTAGAAGCCGCCCTGCACCCACTGCAGATCGTGGTCACAGGACACCTGCTGGTTCCTGCAGGTCTGGGGGCACTGTGTCCAAGGCCTGTTTCACACATCGTGCAAACCACGGACGTGTGAGTCAAGGCCGTTGTTGGGTGGGGTGTGTATCCATGTGTTACGGATTGTCTGACATGTGTGCTACGTGTGGATCCATAGATAGCACATGGACAGGCTGTCAGTGCATACTCGCCTGCCTCCAGCGCCGCTGCTCCTCTCACTTCCGGTCCACTGTTGGGCTCAGTGAAGTGAATATTACATGAGCCCCAGAAGTGAAAGGAGCAGGCAGCTCTCGAGGCAGGTGAGTATAAATTTCTTTATTTTTACACTTTAAACTGTTGGCCATGGTCTGTGCACAGTGAACATCCGTGTGCAGCATGTTTTGGGTCAAAAGTGGTCCTTGGTGCCGGCAAAAAAACATGCCGCCATGTGGAGGACACGGGTCTGCTCCACACGGCGACACGGTCCAACCATGCTAAATAACGGATGTCTGAAGGGGGCCATTGGGGATCATGTGTCCCTGTATATCTGTGCCTCTGACATGTATCAGCACGGACCGCATACGTGCTGGAGGCACGGATGTGTGCAACAGACCCTGCGTTTATTTTGCTGCGTTTTCTGCACTAAAAACACATGTCAATTGTTGGCGCTTTTTTTTTTCTTCCTAACTGAAGGGTAAATTGACTAGATCAATGGATGTTTGACAGGTTATAGTTTCACTCAGCAACTATTTGTCTGGAATAATCTATTTCAGGTATATAATGACCCCTGTCACATGACCCCCGTCACATGACAGAGGGGGCCCACAGAGTCTGGACAGCCCCGGGCCCTGGCTATCCTTAATCCACCCCTGATATCAAAGGGTGAGAGGCAGTTCACATGGCTCCCATCTAATGGCCACAGAATACTGACCTGGATAATGGAGCGAAGTTCTGCAAATGTATTCACTCATCTCTACTGTGATAAGGAATATGTCAGCAGGGCTTTGTAATGTAATCTGAGGAGAGCATGAGGTAGATGTTAAAACACTGAATTCAGAGATGTGTCACTTATTGGGCTGTGTGATCTTTTTTCATGCAATGGTTGTTTTATCATCAGGACTAGAATGTATTTGAGCCCTGATTCGACTACCATCCTCTGATAATCAGTTCACTTTCAATATCCAATGTGCACACATAGCTGTGATATGGGTGGGGTAAGCCTTCTGAGCTCTGCTACATTCTACACCTAAAAAACTCTGATTGTGTCAACTGCATTCAGTAAACGAAAGGTACCCTTACACGTTGCAATATCGCAATGCAACATCGACAAAAAGTCACGTGGTCGTTGCAGTTGATATCGTTGGGGCATTGTGTCGTGTAAAAGGGCAATGCGACTGCAATAAATCTCAGGTACGATATTGCAAGAAGATTGTGCAAGCCCTTCAACCGTACGATATTGTATATGCGATCTGGCATGATTGTGCTGTGTGATGGCACAACTACGATTTTGAACGCAACTTCCCCTATTAAATCCAATGTTAAATGCTCATTCCCTGTGTTGCTCATACCCATCGCAAAAAAGTTGCGTACAACATGTTAGTTGCGTTGCCTGCCGATATCTCCCTGTGTGACATGTCCTATGCGATCTTGGACAAGTGCCAAAAATATGTGCGCTCCCGTGAAATTGTATGCGGTATCGATATTGTGAAGTGTAACCGCACCTTAAGGGACACATCATTGGAATGAGGGCCTCTTTCCCTACCGTATGCTGTTCTTAGATGAGGTAGCAAAACACTTGTGACTGATTCTCTTTAGGTAATGTTCACACTGGGTGTTTTTGATCCGTTTTTGCTGCTGTGGTTTTTTTTTTTCCCTGTTTAAAACTGCACCAAAAACAGATCAGAAACGATCAGATCAAAACGTCTGCCGGCAAAGTGAATGGGATTTTCAGTTTGCTGTACAGACTCTGCAGTTTTTGCCTGCTGTGTTAGTGGTGCAGAAAGCACATCCAGAAAATAATGAACATGTCAATTTGTGCGGCGTTTTTTGGTCCACTTTTAAACCACTAACATCCAATGACTTATCCTCCACAGTGATCCCACGGCGAGCTCCGGTGATGTCTTCCTTCCAAGGATCACAAGGCCTGTGAGTTGTCTGTTCTTTAGGACCTAACCCATGTGACTTACCATGTGACTCAGTCACATGGTACACAGGTCCTAAAGCACCATGGAGACAACCCCCTGGTACTGCGATTCCCGGGACGAAGACATCACCAGGTCTCACCGTGGGATCACAGGAAGGGTAAGAAAGTATGTGTGTCTCTGTCTGTGTGTGTGTCTGTCTGTCTGTATCCCCCGAAAACGGAGCAAAAAAGCTGAAAAAATGGATGATGCTTTATTGCGAAAAGAAAATCTGTTTTTGCTGCAGAAACTGCGCCCAATACAGATCAATAAAAAATGGAGCACAAACGCCCTGTGTGAACTCAGCCATAATTTCATGACATTGCGCAGTGTTGCAAAAGCCATAAGCACCAAGGAAGCAACGCTGAGGATGTAAGCTGCAGAAGTGATGACTGCCGCTCTGCACCTGTCATGAAAGATCACACTGGATGTCAGACCATGGTAGCCTTTATATTAAATTATTTTCATTACTTATGAATATTAATCAGAAATATAAAGATACAGTTCTTGAACAGTCCCGAAGGCTAGCAAAGCCTCAGAGTGAAACCAAAGCCACAGTATTGACCAACCGTCCCTCACTTCTCAGCAGGACTCTCATGGGAAAGTGTGTGTAAATGGCATATACAGCCAGGATTTACTGAGAACAGAAATGGCACTTGTTTTGAATAGAAAATATATATTTGGAAATGTTTGGGATATTCGTATGAAAGAAGCCTTCTGCTTGATATATTCGCAACCCTCCGAACAGTTTTACTGACTTCCTTCTGGTACAAAGTGGGCACAGTGGTGGGAATAAGTCTCAATGCCAAACCAAAACCAGTCATTATGATGATGTGCTTGTGTCAACGTTTGGCAGTGGACAGCAGGAGTCATCTTGACTGTAAATGATGGAGTTGTATAATTTCCAATATGATAAATGTTTGGGATGTGAAGTATTTTTATTATGATGCGCTATGAGTAGTTCATTATTACCTTTGTGATACTTATTTTTTTCTCAATGGTGTATGTTCTGAAAATTATGTATGTAGAGCCTTGGGAGAAAAAGAGGAAAGGAACCTGGGTTGCTGTACTGTCCGTCAGGCTAGGGGAACCAGGACTTTCCTTAACTCAGGGGTACCCTTAATGGTAGAGAGGCCTGAGTCTCCAACCTGCCCCTCCTTCTGTCCAGCTCTGAGCTAAACCCTCAACCCCCATCCCAGGAGGTGAACTGTAATGAAACCCACAGATATAGACAGGGATAAAGCAATCAGCACAACACAGCAAACGATAAGGAAGATATGATATGTAGTGAGAACACAACTACAAATAGGGGATGAAAAAACAACAAGGTATACTTCACCAGACACCAAGCAAAGATTAGAGTTTCAACAGCAAATCCAGCACAGGACCAGTATGCAAGAGGTATGCAAATGCTATAGTCAGCATCCAGGAATGTTCTTAGCCATACTTAAAAGGAGAAGGCGTTCCAGCAGTCTCAACCTTCAATTGACACTAATTAAAAAGTTAACTCCTGCAAAGCTGAACAGCAGTGAACTTACCACTGCCGATGCCCTAACTGATGCTGAGCAAAAAATAGGTCTAAGGCTGCATATCAGTCTCCCCGGTGTGAACAGAGTCTTAAAGGGATCCTGTCACCCCCAAATCACCTCTAAACCTATTAAAACCTGTCCCTAGAGCATATTAACACTGTCCCTACACTCCTTTTAGCTCCTAAATGGCATTAGTCAAAGTGAATATAAACGTTTTATAAGTACCTGATTAGTCATGATAATGAGTGACTATGCTATTCATAGTCACTCATCAAGGCAGCCCCTCTTCTTCATATCACGCCTATTCAGGCGTGCTCGTCAGTCTATGTTCAAAATCGCGCCTCCCTGCGCGCCTCCCCTCTCTCTCATAGCGTCCGGGCTTCACTGTAAGCTGTATGACGCGATTCGCGTCATTCCCGGCGCCAGATGACGTATTTGCAGCCGCGCCGCGCTGTCAGCTTCAAGTCCCGCACTGCGCATGCGCATGGGCATGCGCAGTGCGTATTTTGAAGCTGACAGCGCGGCGCGGCTGCAAATACGTCATCCGGCGCCGGGAATGACGCGAATCGCGTCATACAGCTTACAGTGAAGCCCGGACGCTATGAGAGAGAGGGGAGGCGCGCAGGGAGGCGCGATTTTGAACATAGACTGACGAGCACGCCTGAATAGGCGTGATATGAAGAAGAGGGGCTGCCTTGATGAGTGACTATGAATAGCATAGTCACTCATTATCATGACTAATCAGGTACTTATAAAACGTTTATATTCACTTTGACTAATGCCATTTAGGAGCTAAAAGGAGTGTAGGGACAGTGTTAATATGCTCTAGGGACAGGTTTTAATAGGTTTAGAGGTGATTTGGGGGTGACAGGATCCCTTTAAGCCGACATGACAGTAGGTATGCAGTTCTCAACTGCTTCCAAACTATTCCCTGTGTAGACAGAAAGATGTCAGTTAAAGGAGTTGTCTGGTCTAGAATGCTAATTCTGCAGTCACTGTGTGTGACTGCTGACTTGTGAATCCGCCCAGAACACGCGCTGTGCCCTGGATTCATCGGTGTCTGAGCCGAGAACAGCAGGCAAGTATGCGATATGCATCCTCCGGACAGAACACAACTAGTGAGAGCTTAATACAGTTGCATACGCTGGGAAGATTCACAAGAGAGCAGTCATACAGACTGACGGCACGGCATGAGATGAGCAGTCTTAAATAAAAATGGTGTTCCAAACCTGGCAGAGTAATACAGCCTACTGTATCGTCTTGCACCGATCATTTTAGGAAATATTAATCCAAATTAGGAAGGACACATCTGTATATTTGATTATTCCTGATGTACCTGGGAGGTCTTGAATGTTTTATCATTAGAGCCAAAGTAAGGTATTTTGTATGCCGCAAGATGCCCCTAATTAATTAAGATACATGTGCCTCCTGATGAATTTGGCACAGTTTTTCAGCTGCTACTCGCCTCTGCCAGAAATATTATTCCAGTCATGCACTGGAGTACATTTCTGGGCAATATAAGGCACTTTAGTGGCATAATTTTTCATGATTTAACTGGCCGTGCCTCACCTAAGCTCTTCACACTTTTGTAAAAGTTGGTAAAGCCAGATGGGACGGGCGTGAATAAACAGCAACATTTCAAGGTGTTTTATGCCACAATTCTGGCAAAACCACCTTGTTGACTCAGGCCCTGTGTCTAAGTCTTAATATGCCTCAAGTTTAATAATCCCACATTGCTTTGAAGCATAGATTTTCTATTGGCCAATCCATGCTTGTCATGTTTTATGAATTCTGTCTATATGTCTGTAGCAACTTTATAGCCTCAGAACAAGACAAGAGCAGGAAGATCAAATTCCCATGGCTGCAAGTTCATCAGCACAGTACAAAACGGCATGTTTGCTGATGTGTACAGGGTATAACAGCGGGAATAGTGCTGATAACAAACATATATTAGTGAAGGAACTTCAATCTCGTTACCCGATAATCATATGTAATTGGTTTGGAATGGTAAACACCGCCTGCATTGTGCTCAATTACATAGAAACTCAAATATTGTAGCATGTTATCGGAAGATTACCATTTATATTAATTTGAAGGGAGGGTAATCAAAAAGAAAAATAAAGAGATAATGGAGAAAAGACAATACTATATTAGAAAGTTGAGAAAATTGCTATAATATTATAGTGTTTTTAACTTTTGCATCAAGTTAAATGGTCCCTAAAAATGTTATTGATCATGGTCCAAGTAATGTTGACATCTTATGGACTCTCCTGTCTTTCTTTGTCTAAAGGCCCACGTAGATGTTAGATGTTACTTACATAAACCCATTGGTTTCGGCAGGGCCGGATGACCATCTGCATTGTATAGGATTCCACCAAATTCTTTCAGTTGTTGGATCCTTTGGTTGCTAGAAGAGTTTGGGAGAGCCTTTCTCCTCTATCCATAGTCATAATATATGAACTTTAGGTAGAGGAGTTTGGGAGATGTTTTCTGCTCTTTCCATGTTCAAAATATATGAATGTTTAGCTGAGGAGTTTGGGAGAGGCTTTCTCCTCTCTCCATGATCAAACTACATGAACTGGTGACTGAAGAGTTTAAGAGAGGCTTTCTCCTCTATCCATGGTCAAACAACATGAACTGGTGAATGAAGTCTTTGCGAGAGGCTTTCTCCTCTATCCATGGTCAAACTACATGAACTGGTGGATGAAGTCCTTGCGAGAGGCTTTCTCTTCTATCCATGGTCAAACTACATGAACTGGTGGATGAACACTTTGGGAGAGGCTTTCTCCCTTCTCCATGTTCAAAATATATGATCTGGTGGCTGATGAGTTTGGAAGAAGCTTTCTTCTCTCTCCATGTTCAAAATATATCAAGGTTCGGTTGAGCCAAAGGCTCATGACTATGGTGGAGTAAGGAGATATAACTATTTGCCAGATGAATGTTATCTCATGTGTATGACCAGCTGCATTCATAGCCATATTTATACTATGTAGTGTCATTCCCTTACTCATATGCTATGTTTTCTATAATGCCCAGAAAGTAAAGTTAGTAACAGGGCCCCCATCTGCCTTGTATAATTTATAAAAGTTGTCCGACGGGATGTCTCAGTCTAAGGTGAAACTGCTACTGTTGCACCATCTAGTGCTACTCGCATGCTGCCAAGATCTGAAGGATAACGCAAGGCTGTCATCTGTCCAGAAATTCCATGACAGTCCATAAAAACAAGGCACTTTTTTGTCCTGTTTGTAAAAAAATTAAGACGTTTGTGATTTTTGAAGCTGAAGAAACTTATAAAGATTATTCTGACTGTAATTATTATCATTTTCCAGTGATTACAGCTGATGTCTTCATAACAGAATTATGGCTGAAAACATGGATCACTTATAATCATAATGAATTATTATAATGTGTCCATAAACAAATTGTGAGTCTGTGATCTTTTTGATAAGCTATCAAGTAAAAATGCAACGCCAAGTTGGCAACTCTGGGATGCAGGTGTCGGGTCTGGTAGTTTTGCACCTGAGTGGGTTTGTGGAGCTCCTGGGCGTGCTCTGGCTGCCTGTCGGATCGCCTGCTGCCCTCCACTGGCCACGAGGAGTGGAGAGTCACTACCTAGATCTACCCCGGACTAGTCATTCTAAACCCATACTCCCCAGACAGCATTTCAGTCTATGATTCTTCTGTAACTCTGCAGTGTTTTAGAGTAAAATGTACATGGCTGTAATAACACTGCCAGACTCTGTTTTATGCTGCATGTCGAGGAGCAGGAATCAGATGACAGGTTCCCTTTAAGTGTTTAAAGAGGACCTGTCACCCCCCCATGGATGTGAATTTAAGTCCTGCGCTGCATTCAGGCAAGGGCGCCCCCATGGCTCTGTGGGGCTGCAACTGCGATATATAAGCTTATAATAACTTACAGTAAAAATCCATGGAGGCGGGCCCTTGTGATTTAGGCACCTCGTTCACGGGGGCATTTCACGGCCCCTGCGCCTCTGCCGCGCATGTCATTGCTGCCTCGCTCGTTCCCTTCATGTCCTCCTCGCTATGCGTGTCCTTGTGGTGTTGACGCAAGCGCAAAGCGAGGTTGAGGTTCATGCCCTGCCTCCTGCTATGACGTCCTCTCATTTCCTCACCCTTCTCCATAGCACAACAGGGAGCAGGGTGGGGAAATGAGAGAACGTCATAGCGGGAGGCGGGTCATGCACTTCAACCTCGCTCTGTGCTTGCGTCAACACCACAAGGACCGCGCAGTGCGAGGAGGACATGAAGGGAAGGAGCGAGGCAGCGAGGACATGGATGGCACAGAGGCGCAGGGGGCCTGAAATGCCCCCGTGAACGAGATGCCTGAATCACAAGGGCCCGTCTCCATGGATTTTTACTGTAGGTTTTTATAATCCTATATATCGGGGTAGCATCCCCACAGAGCCATGGGGGAACCCTTGCCTGAATGCAGCAGACATACTGCATTCAGTGCTGGACTTAGATTCACATCCATGGGGGGGGTGACAGGTCTTCTTTAAGTGAGTAAAAGTGGGCAAAGAGATAAAGCTAGTTTAGACATTTGTTGCCTATCATGTGTCTGATATGTTCATAGAGGCATTGTGGCCTCTATGAACTTGGAGATGGCTGTGCATGTGCATATCTCTCCCATCATTTTTGTAAATTCCTGATATAATAGATATAAACATCTATCAGACATTTATGACCTGTCCAGCAGATATGCTAAAAAATATCTCAAATTACAAAACCCTTTAAAGGTATTTTTTTCTTCAAATATCGTGTGCACAGTTAGATTTAATTGACGATTTGTAGCATGAGATAAACATTGTTAAATATTCAAAATATTTTATATTCAATAATAAAAAGCTTGCATTCCTCGTAATTACCAAAATTGTTATTGCCTCTCCAGCTTTGCCTCTTTGCTTCTATGTGTCAGTCTTTACAGACATGAACATATATCAGGGACAATAACCAAGTGAGATCTTATCACAAAAAGACCCAAACCACTTTATTAAGTAAAATATAAAATATGCACAGTAGACAGAAAGGAACGATAATGCCTAGGGCATAAAAGAAAACCCCATTCATAACTGCACTCTACCCTCATCAGCCCTAACACCAAAGTACAACACAGGAAAAAAGAGAGTAAAGATAACCAGCATTATCCAAAAATCCACTGAAAGCTGGCTAAGTATCGAGCAAGGTACACTTATAGTCTTCAGGAAGCAAAGAGTCCCACCACTCCTGACTAGGGGTGAGCGGACTGGACTTTAATAAAGTTCAGTGTCCTTACTGAAAGCAGACTTTACAAAAATATTCAGGGTTTGGAGTTCTGGTGCTTCACATACGCAAATGGCTGGAGTGAGCATCACTGTGCTCGGGCATGCTTGGGGCTTATCCCTGTGCAGGCTGCTTACAGTGTTTGATCGGATCGTACCGGGGGTAAAATGAGTATTATCGGATGTGTACCAAAAAAATGAAAGTAACAAAACCTCGCCCTCTCTTTCCCTGGAAGTGCTTTGTTTATGGCTGGCTGTATGTGGGCGGAGAGCAGTACTGCTCAATCAGTGACTTCTACTGAAGTTCAGGTGACGTTTGGGTGTAGAACAGAACTTTTAAAACCACCGGTTGAATCCTGTGAAACCCAGATTTCAACAAGTCCGTTCATCTCTACTCCTGACTAGCTGATGCTAAAGGGAGTCTGTCACCACTTTAACCTTTCAAAACTATTAATATGGGTCTCCCTGACAAAGCCGCCATCGTGGTGATACGCATGGAATTGGGTTCCCCCGTCTCCTCCTTGGTTCACAGCCTTCCTTTCTAAGCGGTTTTTGGAGCCTGTACAGGTTTGCAGCTATCACCTTCTGTTAGGAGTTCTTGTCTCTATGGATACTTCTTTATTAAGCTCTTATCTTGGGCTCCTCTTTTTACAATGCTCAATTGACACATGGGCTGTAATGGTTTGGCTGTGGTCCTTTTTCTAGCAATCCATGTTCTATACCAGGTGTGTGACAGGTTGTTAATATACGGAGAGGACTACCAGGAAGTAACTTCCCCAGTTCTGGTGAACTACTCAGACCCACTAAGAGTATTGGCCTCTGGCCTGTTCTTGCGGTTTCCTTATCGAGATCCATCTTTGGAAAAGCAATTTCGTTAAACAGTATCAACTGTTTATATAAGCCTTATCTGTATTTTATGGTTATATATCTTTTTTATTAATTGTCCAAACCCCAGGTATATATTGTGCATGAGTCTAGCTAGCCACATGGATTTGCCCTACATTGTACAGGGTTGGGGACCCTCCTTCGGGCATTACTGTATGTTCTTTTTAACTGTTGTTAACTTGTTATTGTTATATGTCTTAAAATAAAGATTGTCTCACTTTTAATAGTGGAGTGCTGGACTGTGCCGATTCTTTCCTCCGCTTTTGTATATTGCCCATTTTGGCACACAGCACTCCTATGTCTTTTATGAAACTAACTAGCAGTGCACCACAGCTTTTCAAGTTAAAGGGAATCTGTCACCACTTTGACCTTTCTAAATTATTAATAATGGGCATACAGATTATAGTATGCTGAAAAAGTCCTCACTGTCATCCTCATAGCAGAAGCCTTGTTGTGGTTAAATCCTCTTTTATCACTTTATGTAAATGAGCTCATCCAGAAGATAACTCCGCCTCCAGAGCTTATTTTAAATAAAAGTGGAGTTACCAGTGTGATGTGTGATCCTGCCCTCTGCCCTCCTTATCTCACTGCAGAGCTATGTGTGATTACTTATCTACAGATTCTTTTCAGCTTCTATCTCAGGCCCCCTTCACATTATGGTTTTTTTTTTGATCCGTGTCTATCCATTTTAAAACTGAAAGCCACAGATCCGATTTGGCCTCCATGTATCCCTATGGGCACAGATGTGCCCGGGTTGGTCCTTATTGGCATCCGATTGTGTCAGTTTTGAGATGGATCCATTTTTGTCAGATTTTTTCCTATCCCCAAAATCGGAGCTTGCTCCTATTTTGGCCTGCCTTGAAGAAATCGGACAAAAACAGACAGAAACAGATCTGTTGCTATCCGTTTCAAATAACATGGAGCTCTATCGTGCTGGATCAAAACGGATCCGTAAAAAAATCGGATCCGTAAAACGAATGAGCATGCTGTGCTGCATATGCTCAGATACAAGGTAAAGCCCTATCTCTGCTAAGGCTGCTTTCACATGACGATTTTTGTGGATCCATGGCTATCCGTTGTAAAACGGATCCAAATTGGCCTCCATGTATCCCTATTGGCACGGAATAGCCCTGTATGGCCATCTGATTGTGTCCAAATTGTCACGGATCCGATTGTGTCCGATTTTTTGCTATACCCAGAATTGTAGTCTCCCCCAATTTTGGGCCCAGCGGGCCAAATCGGACAGAATTGGATCTGAAGAGGTCTGCGGCAAATAACATGGGGGCCTATGGAGCGCGGATCCGTGAGAAAATAAGATTGTTTTTTGGATTCGATTTTAGTGTACTGAAGTACACCAAAAACTGCTCTGCTCCCATGTTGTTTCACTTTTGCAATGTATATACATACATTGCAAAAGTAAAATTAAATAAAGCAAGTGTTAAAAATAGAAAAAAAATCCTCACCTCTCCGCCGTGTATCTCGCGATGTATCCAACTCTGATGGCTTAAGGACCTGAATCAGCGGACCGGACGGGGCAACCGGATCAGCTGATTGGCTGCATGACGGCATCAGCTGAGCAGTTTAAATTGCGTGCGGTCATGTGACCAATCAGCTGATCGGGTTGCCCCACCTGGTCAGCTGATTCAGATCCTTAAGCCATCAGAGGTGGATACATCGTGGGACACACAGCATAGAGGTAAGGATTTTTTTATTTTTAACCATTGCTTTATTTCATTTCACATTCGCAATGTATTTAGATGCATTGCGAAAGTGAAAGTCAGCCCGCTTGCCTGCACTTTGCAGGCTCGGGCTCCTCCCACCTCTTTCTGCAGATTCAGACACAGAAATGGCATCTGGAGATACACATCCGAGCCTGTCCGTTCCTGTCTGTGAGGTCCTGCAAAAAAGAGGATCCCCACGGAAAAGAAAAAATTGTGATGTGAAGGGGGCCTAACTGATGACGAATCCGTGGAAAACACGGATCATTGGGTATCAGTGGCATCTGTTGTCACAGATCCGTGCCTGTCTGTGTGATCCTTGAAATTCAAGGATCACCATGGATGTGCAAAAAATGTAATTTAAAGGGGACCTTAGGGTGCTTTCACATCGCGTTTTTTTCCTTTTTGTGGGATTCCTACTTTTTGCAGGACCCCACGCACAGGAAAGGACCACATCGGATGTGGCCTCCTGGTGCCATTTCTGTGTCACACACAAAGGCACTTTCACTTTCGCAATGTATAATATACATTGCGGAAGTGAAGCAAGGGTTAAAAATAAAAAAAAACATAGTCACCTCTCCAGCGCAGGTCCCTGTGATGTTCGGCATGTCCCGGCGCTTCCGGAGCTGGGAATCAGCTGACTGGGAAGGGGCGGAGCGACATGGTCAGCTGACCCGGTCACATGTTTCGGTCACGTTCCGGAAGTGAAATTACACAGGTGCAGAGCAGTTTTAGTGTACTGAGCATGCTCAGTACGCTAAAATCGTGTCCGAGAAACGATCAGCTGTCTTCTCTGACATGTGCTCCATAGGCCCCATGTTATCTCCCGCGGATCTTGTCGGATTCGATTGTGTCCGATTTGGTCCGCTGTGCCCAAAATCGGAGCAGTCTCCGATTTTGGGCACAGCAAAAAATCGGACACAATTGGATCCGACACAAATCGGATGCCATTAAGGGCTATTCCGTAGGGATACATGGGGGCCAAATTGCATCCGTGGCTCTCCGTTTTACAACGGACAGCCACGAATGGCAGAAAAATGCGATGTGAAAGCAGCCTTACAGGCAACCGAGGTGAAACATTGTTACAATACAGCAGAGCTCTGTGAGCTTCAAACATGTGTTTGCCAGAAATCACTATTAATGTCCCATGTTCTGTGTCAGTTACTTGTCCCACACTGGTGACGCCTCCTTTTATAATGAGCTCTGGAGGTGATGTTATCTTCCAGGCATCATCTACCCCATGGTCTCGAACAGCTCATTTATATATATTGTTAAAAGGAGATTTCTCCACAGCAAGACATCTGATAAGAGGCAGACAGATATGATTATTTTCAGAATTCTATCTATTATATAATCCCGAATGGGTTTTTTGCCCCTTTTGAGTCCGCTCGCGCTGCGAGTCAGCGTGGTCATGTAGATACGGCCGAAGCATTGGCCGCGCAGCGGCCATTGCGAGCAGTTCTAAGGCGACTCGCTATGCCCGCGCAGCGGGCATGGCGAGCCGCCTTAGCAGCGCGAAGCATTGGCCGCGAAGCGGCCATTGCGAGTCAGAGACTCGCTCTTCTAGAATCTCTATGCATGTGCATCGGGCACCCAGCTAGTGTCCTATATGTCCATATTAATAGTTTAGAAAAATCAAAGTGGTGACAAATTAATTCCCTTTAAGAATGAAGAAACAGTGGCAATCACACATGCCTCATTGAACTGCTGATAAGTGGTGGTTAGGATCATGACTTACCACCTCCTCCCATCTCACATGGATGGGTTAAGGTTGGTAGTGGAAAAGAGGCGTAATAACAGACTAAATAAAATCACCTTTAAGGGAAAAAGTACAGAATCTATTAGGAGAGGCAATGTGGCGATCACAAAGGTTCTCCATTAGTTTGCTCGGTGTCAACCTAACTAGCTTACTCTTCCCAGGTGTTTTTATGTGCTTTCCCAAAGGTGGTGGAAGAGCAAATCTATATGGTCAGTGCCACAAATACACTTATTATGATGTCATATCTATAGGCTGTTATTGTCTGTTAGTCTGTTCAGTGAGATGAGTCCACTCATCAGAACTCTGGGGGTGGAATTTACACTTATACGCTGATTGGTTATTATACAGGTAGCCACTTATTGTAGCACAATTCAATAGTAAGACCTGCAAATACTATAAATACTGGTTGTTACTGATTAAAACCTTTTGCTTACCTAAGACTGGAAACCATTGTCCGAGAGGCATGCAAGTTACTTCCACGAGTCTTGCATGACTCACCCAGGAGGGCTGACAGCTCTCTGAACAGGAGTGTGTCAGCTGCTTTTCTTTCTTTTGGAGCCGACACGCTCCTATCTAGAAAGAGGGAGGTCGGGCCGGGTGAGTCATACAAGACTCATGCAAGTAACTTTCATGTCTCTCAGACCATGTGTTTCCACCCATTAGTCTCCTGATGTAAATTCTTTCCTTGACGCTGGTTTAGTGGCCTGGTGGCATCCCTCCTCCTGATATATGTTTCGCTAAAAAAGTTTCATCTGGGTAGTTGAGGCGCCCCTAGGCCGTGGGGTACTCAGGAACAGGATCGCTGCTACTGTTGCTGGGGAGTCACGGGGGTCGTGACCCGGTCCTGACTGGGGATATGTACAGGGGAGGTTGTCGTGACGCCACCCGTGGTGAGTGGGGACCACCGCTGCTGCAGAACCTCCGTGGATGATATCACTGAGATGGGAAGGCTCTCCATGGGTAAAGTCAATCCCCGGGGCAGGGTAAATAGTCTTTGTGTGAGATGCAGGACGATGGGCACAAGGAATAAAACTACTATTTTGTAGTTTTCTCAGTCCTTTACTGCAGCAGATGGTAAAAGCTGTCCATGGAGTCTTGAGAGCAACTTGGGTTGTTCTCACCCGACTGGGACTTTGGCTCCCTTACTGCGCTTGGAATTTGGCTCCTTCTGCTACTTAAGCTTGGCTGCCGGCCCTGTCTCTTCCTATGAGGTACCAGTATGACAGGCAACTCGAGTCCTTTACTTATACCCTGCTCCCAGGTGTCAGTGTCTCTGAACTCTCTCTCCGTTGCTGTGTCTGTGGGTAGAGTGTGGTTGGGAATCTATAACCCACACCGTAGGTACTGACTGCCGAGATGTGTGACCCTGCACATTCTCGGACTCCTGTGTCCGTTCTATGCGCTTTTCCTCTGCGGAGAGCACGAGTTGCTCAGCCTCCCAGTGTGTTCTTGCTTCTCCTTTTCTCAGACCCTAACCTTAGGCCTGGAACTCGTCAGTGGACTCTGAGATGAGCTTAGAACAGCTCCTTTACACTCAGGTCCTCTTCACAGTCCTCCCAGGAACTGAACTACTGCTCCCCAGACCAGAATATATAGGGGAGCTCACCCTGAACCCGTCCTTGGTCTCCCCCTTCTGGCCTGGAGGTGTTAGTGTTGTGTGTGTTTGCCTGATGAGAATACCCTTTGTTGCTCGGGCAGGCAGTGATGACACTGTGGCACTTTGATCCAGCGGTGCCACAAGTAAAGTAACACATAGGTTCTGTTTGCCAATCATCGGGCTAAGTGGTCATGAGCTTTGCCTGCACAAAATAACTATTGCAGTCTGATATTGATCAGTATAACATTAGCCATTTACATGGAAATATCATACTGTCTAAACATCTATTACATTGCAAGACCATTTTAAAGATCGATTTTGGATTCTTATTCGTCTCTTTGATATGTTTGCTGTAGAGGGGTCTATAGGCCGTGTCGTGCACCATGGTTCCGTGCAGCTGAACTTAACTGAACTGCACAAAAGTAAAGGACTGGCTAATCACATTGATTTTATGATTATCCCAATAAAACTAGAAAATCAATTTAAGCAACACAAGTCTCTCCAGTCTCAGGAAACACTTGATGTCTGCCCATTTACATATTTTTCCATTCATCATGTTTTTAAAACATTTGCCAATAATATATACCGTAGATCATTTTAAAACATTCTGTAAGATTGTGCTATATATATATATAACACTTCTTTTGTCCATGTGAAACTATGTGTCCTCTTTCTTGGTAATGTCGCATTAGCCAATGGTGTTCCGTAGCCTATTCTCAGAGTATCACGTTACCATGGTAACAAACATTCAATGCAGTCGCTGCAATGCTGCAGATCCTGAAATATCAAGACCATTTTGATGTTTTACTTATATACTTGTCTCTGAACACAGCGAGGAATTATCACATGTAAAATGGCAGTGAGGGGCTCGCTTCATGGGTTCAAAGGTTTCCTAATCTGTGATTCATGGTGTCGGAGTCTTATACTGTACATCATCAATATCCCAGCTGTAAACAAGTCATTAGCTGCAGTTTCCTGACAGGAACAAGAGAAAAATACTAAAATGATTATATAGATATTCATTAAAATATCTTTTAGAAGCTTCCAATGAAGATGTATAAGAAGAAATAAGTGATTCTGGCCATGTTTACTGTTTCTATATGAGTAGAATCCATCACCAGGTCAGAAATGATCAAGTGTTGCTCTAATTTTGTTACTGTTGGTTCCCGTTAGAGGTGAGCGTACCCATGGAAGTTCTGGGGCTTCACTGACACTGATTGGGCAGTTCGTCTCTCCGCCCACACACAGCCCGCTATATACAAACCACTTCCCGGGGCGGGGGGCGGGGATTTGTCATTACTTTATTTTAGAAACACACTAGAGCCGATAACTCTACTTTTACCCCCAATATGAGCCGTTCAAGCAATGCAAACGGCTCGCACTGGGCCGAACACCAAGCGTACACAAGTATAGTGATGCTCACTGGAGTGCTATGGATATATAAAGCACCCCAACTCCAGCCTCAGACGGGTTTGTTCATCTCTAGTCCCTATGAATATTCTTTTTTTTTTTTTAAAGCTGACATATGGTTCCAGAAATATACGTCTTTTTATTTAACCTTCCTAGCGGTATTCCCGAGCCTGACTCGGGGTTAAAAATCACTGCCAGAAGCGGTAACCCCGAGTCAGGCTCGGGCTTACCCGCGGTCGCGGCAGATGCGGTTAAAAAAACGCATCTGCCGCACTTGCCGCATAGCCGCCGCTCTTGCGGCGCACTTGCGGCGCGGTTGCGGTAATCGCCATAGTAAGTATAGGGGGACTTGCGGCAGATGCGGCAAGTGCGGTTTTGCACTTGCCGCAGGTGCGGCCGCGGAAAAAAACGCACTTGCCGCACCTGCCGCAAGTGCAAAACCGCACTTGCCGCATCTGCCGCAATTCCCCTATACTTACTATGGCGATTACCGCAACCGCGCCGCAACCGCGCCGCAAGTGCGCCGTAAGTGCGGCGGCTATGCGGCAAGTGCGGCAGATGCGTTTTTTTAACCGCATCTGCCGCGACCGCGGGTAAGCCCGCTTTGAGCACAAAATTCCTGACCTATTCATACCGCCAGGGAGGTTAAAGGGAACCTGTCACCCCAAATCACCTCCCTAACCTATTAATACCTGTCCCTGCAGCGTCACTTCCAGTCGCAGGTCTCTCACAAGCAGACTTCACGCATGCGCAGATTGCATGCTGAAGTCTGCCTGTGTGCGACCGGAAGTGACACGATCCCGGCGTGACATGACTGCGTCTCAGTGGTGACGTTGCGGGCGTGATATTTAAATCATGCCCGAGCTCTGCATTGTGTAATGACGCCCATTAGGGCGTATTAGAGCGGCGAGGCAGGGGTAGCGCGGCACAGGGGACCCGCCTTCCGATCATAAACACTTGGAGGAACGCCTATCTGACAAATTTCGTAAGTTTGCTAACTACTTTATTGTACTCATAGATTAGTAAAAAAGATCAGACAGGGATGTGTTAGAAATGATTGCAAGGCTGCAGGTACAGGTATTAATAGGTTAGGAATGTGATTTGGGGTGACAGGTTCCCTTTAATGTGACCAAAATGCTAATTTTTATAATCTTTTTCAGTGGGGTGTTGCTCGCATTGTAATTATACAGAGAAGGCTAATGACCCGGAGGATCCAGTGCAATCCTTATTCACATATATTGGTGACTGTGTATACTTCAGAACAAGCAGTGTCAGACCACAGCAGGATAAGCTCAGCAGAAGGACAAAGATACAGACCAGAACTGTCAGTCAAGGAGAAGTGCCCACCCCCTAAGTGATAAGGAAGTGAAGAGACTAGATAGCTGTCTGCTGCTCAAACAAAACTGTAAATTAACACTTTAAAGGGAGCCTTTCAGCTTGTTTATGCCACCCAAGCCATCACTATCTGTACTTGCAGTTTCATAGTCCTATTCTTATCATCCATGTCTTAGTTAAAGATAAAAAAAGCATTTATAAACTTACATTTTCTTATGCAAATTAGCCACAGTCTAGTCTGCTTGGGGGGCCTAAATGATCTGACAGGTTCCCTTTAACTCAATGCCAGCTGCTCTGCCTAAAGGACCTGCGTGATGTCACGACAATATGACCATAATGGGCAAGCAAAATTGTTAAGGTCTATGTAAACTAGCTCTGCGTGTTATAGTCACAGGGTCATGTCCTCATACATGTCCTGTCAGCATTTTCTGAAATTTGACTGAACTGTTAACTATTAACCTGCTAGATGACTGCTTGACTGTTGTTGCCCAGCTAGCTAATGAAAATATGTAAGTTGTTAAAATGCTATTTGGGGATGAGCACAAGATTTTTTTTAAATGGTCACTAATGAACATTACATCATCTAAATAACGTTGGCGGTGAATTAATAACAAAGAAGGGCATGACAGGTTCTCTTTAAAGGCCCTATATATGGGTCTTTCCTATAGAGATGTTGCTTTCTCTACCGTAGTTCTGTAGAAAGCTTTGATTTTATGGTGCAAGCCAAGCTTTAATTACACTAGATGGCTTTGGTAGGTGGCTGTTTGCATTAAGTGTTATTGCTGGCGCTGATACAGTTACTCTTGGAGTTGTGAGCTCAAACAGGATTGTTTACTTCATATTAACAGTTCAGTCTAAATTGGGTTATCCTCTTCTAGACCTTTAGAGTTCATATTTATATCAAAACCTGGGCAAATAATTGCTTATACTAGTATATTGGTGGCCCATTGATGACCCTGTCCTATTCTGACTGGTCCCCAACACTGTAAGGTAAGGAATGTAACCACCATGCCACTCTGACACATGAACCAACCTTCCTGCAGAGTTCCTCATATCTTGGCAAGGAGCTCGATTTGTTCAATTATGTCTGCAGGTGTTACGGATAAACAGTTTTACACCGGAACAATAAAGTTCACTTAGCTCTGAAGAAACACTTTACCAACAGCAGGACTGGCTCTGGGTTTTTCAGACTCTTGGGTAGCAAAGTCCAAGTTGGCCCCTCTTCACTTTCAATTTTTTCTCGCATTCGAAAAGCTATAACTCAAGAATTTGCCAGGTTTTGGCGCTAACCCTCTCCAACGGAACAGACTTGTGTTGTCATTGTTCACATCCAGCTGTCATGGATGTATTCTAACCTGAAGCATATATAACCTATACACTTTTGGTTGGGATCATCATATGACCCCTTATTGATTCCTAAAATGGGCTCCCCATCCCCTACTAACCGGAAGACTGTAGCTAGGAAGAGCTTGAATGGAGCAGTATTCCATCATGTGCCAGGGCTACAAGTGTAGAGCCACAGATAGAAACGGCCAAGAGTTGTGCTCCATTGTTATTAAGTTTCCGATTGCATTTATCTTTGTATTACACTTCTTACTTATCATTTGCGTTGAATTCGCAGTGGGTTTTCACACACTGTAACCCTGAAGGCATGTTTCATAATCTGTGTTGAATAATTAAGTTGAATTACAAACTGAGCAATGTTGAGCAATCCGTGTGCAATAACTAATCTGGAAACAGTGAAAGATCTTATTTATATTTCATACATACCTTCTGCTTGAATTCCTCCCTCTTTAGTATGTAACTGGAGTACCCGCTGCAGGCTTTAGATAGAATACAGTGCATGAATATACGATTATGAATAACTACAAGAAAATGTGTGTTCTTATTCTGGCGCTCCCAAAATGATGCTCATGCTCGCCAGCTTCATGGGAGAAAAGCTTGCTTTTCTCAAAGGTATATCATTTTCACAACCTTGCTGTATATTTGGTTTTAGTAGGAAAAAGATACAAACAATACTGTAAATTGAATAGCTCTTACTGGGAACAGTTTCTAGGTTTGGAAATGTTTAGTTTGCAAAAAAACACTGAGAGGAGACATAATAGCTGTCTAGAAATACCTCAAGGGCTGTCACACTGTAGAGGGATCAGCTTTATTCTCATTTACACAAGGAAACAGTAGAATCAATGGAATGAAAGTGAAATGGAGAAGACACAGATAAGATATTAAGAGAAAACGTTTTAACAGTGAGGGTGATCAACAAGTGGAACAGGCGCGCCACAAGAGGTGGTGAGTTTTCCTTCAATGGAAGTCTACAAACAGAGACTGGACAGACATCTGTCTGGGATGATTTAGTGACTCCTGCTTGCAGCAGAGGGTTGGACCTGATGACCCAGGAGGTCTCTTCCGACTCTACCTTTCTTTGATTCTTTCAGTTGACCGGTATTAGGGCTGGTATTGTAAATCATTTTAACTTAAGCTCCCGTCACACACAACGATGCAACAGCGATCCCGACACGATAACAATCCTGTAGGAATCGTGTGCATTGTTACCTGTCGCTGAGAGCTGTCAAACAGCAGATCTCCTCAGGACCAGGGAGCCACTTCCACATCGCTGGAAGCGGGAGTACACTGGTAAATATGATAAACAGCGGGTATCTAGCGCGCTTCCTAGATACCCGCTGTTTATCAACTTACCAGCGTCCTCCCTGCTTAGCACTGGTAACCTTGATAAACACTGGGTATCTAGGAAGCGCACGCTGCCTAGATACACGGTGTTTAACATGGTTACCAGCCTGTGAGATCGCTGATCTCTCGCTGTCACACGCAGCAATCCATGCTGACCAGCGGGAGCGCAACGACCAAAAAATGACCCAGAGCACTTTGTAACGATCAGCGATTTCACAGCAAGGGCCTGATCGCTGGTAAGTCTCACACATAACGAGATCGTTAGCGAGATCGCTGTTACGTCACACAACAATCTCGCTAACAATCTCGTTCTCGGGGGCTTTAGGTTTCAAGACTGTTGGCAATATGACTGAAAAATTTAGTTGAGAAGTCAAATAGCTCGTACATTGGACCCATATTGAAGAAAAAGGGCAGTGTTGGTAACCAAGACACTTTTTATAAGAATATCTGATAATTTAGTCAGGAGGACACACTGCAGATCCCGCACATATGACTAGTTGTATGAGTCAGAAATGACTGGTATTGAGCACGCCAAATTTCTCTGCAGATAAAACATGTTCATTAACACTTTGCTGTGAAGAGAAATTACCATCTCTGTTTCATAGAAAAAGTGCAATTATTACATTACTGTGAATTGATGATGCCCCCAATAGAGGACCATTCATTCCTTTAAAGAGCATTTCTCCAAAAACAAATCTGTGACTAAGCACAATAGCTGACACCTACCTGCCTGTTGTGCCTGGCACCCTTCACTGCTGACACAGAGTGGTCTGAGACTGCCCCTGTAGGCAATTTTTGCTACTTCCGCTGATGTCACGTGAACAGAGAGATGGCTACTCCCTTCTGTTGATAAGCATCAGAGCTGACGTCACGCTGATTGACAGCCGGCTCCCCCAATCAGGTAGCAGGGAGCCGTCTGTCAATCAGCAGGAGATCAGCTGTCCCGCCCCTTCCACAAAAATCCACCTCTTCTCTTCTGCTCTACTCTATTCACCCTGCCACGCTGTCTCCGGCAGGAGCTATCTGTGACCGTTCTGTGCCAGGGGCGAACGGCGGTGACTGGCACCGGAAACAACTGGCGGGTAGGGGGCAGCTACCTGCCTGTTAGTGCTTAGGCAACTTTCTTTTTAATAAAAATCCCAGATAATCCCTTTAACCTAACAGAATGAAATTGTGGAGGCTCTTTAGAGACTGTGCATCTTCTACAGAGCTTTTGGAAAGGCAAAGTCTGACTATTGCGATCTACTGTTGGATGTAAACCTGTGCAGGATTTGCCTTTCTGGAAAAACTTGTAAAGCTAAGAATATTGCCCAAAAGATCAAAGAATGGGGGTAAATAGGCAATAGTCGCTAATAAGCCTTGATATTTTTGGTAGCAATGTTGAATATGATATTGGTGACCCAATTTGGACCTTGTCTAGGAGGTCTCTACTTTTTTATGTTGCATGCAAGCAAATCTTTTCATTAAATGTATTGATCACAAATGTTTAACGCTCAACAGGAATTTTTTAACTCTTTCCTACCATGCTGCGGTGTCACATGACAATGGGCAGCCGCCAACTAACACTTGTGTAGGAACAACACTTGACACTTTTTCTAGGATCACAGTTTTTATGATGTATGATAGGTAACATGCAATTATTTTCCTGAAAAATAGTCATTGTAATAATCACAGACACCCAAGGCTGGTGCGAAAAGTGATTATTGTGTTTTCTCTGTTGTGCTTTTTTTTTTCTTCTTAAAAACAGAATGTGACAACATATGGACATGCAGACGCTTTCTATTTGTTACATATCAGTTCTATATTTTCTGATTCCACATTTACAGCAGTCACCAGGCAAGCCTGGGAAAACTAATAATCTAATCCTCAACTAATTTACTTAACCCCTTCGCCCCTTGGTAGTTTTCCGTTTTTTGTTTTTTCCTCCCCTTCTTCCAAGAGTCATACATTTTTCATTTTTCCAGCAATATAGACATATGAGGGCTTGTTTATTCCGGGACGAGTTGTACTTTTAAGTACATTTATTTTACCATATAGAGTACAGGAAAATGGTGATAAAATTCCAAATGTGGTGAAAATAAAAAAAAGAGTGCAATTTCAAATTTTTTTTTTATTTACCGTGTTCACTATATAGTAAAACTGACCTGATACACGGCTCTGCGCAACAGAAATGGTCATCTCCTGTGAACGCTGGTCGTCAGCCGCGTTCACAGGAAGTGAGTTATGACAGTGACATGGGTCATCATCTGATCCTTTGCTGTCTTGGCAACCCATCAGCACGGGGTCGCCAACAGTGGTATGGACGTGTACGATCCCCATCAGCTCGCATGTAATATTACACTGTCAGAGTTTGACAGCGTCATCTAACTAGTTAACAGGCGCTGGTTAACCTCCGATTCACCGGCACCTGTTAGCTGCACATGTTGGCTGATCAGATCAGATGACATTTAACGAATGATGTTAACACAGCGTGTGAGCTTGCATCAAAGCAGGGAACTCGACTAATGACGTGCCTATACGTTATTAGTCGTGAAGGGGTTAAAGTAAATTTAACGTTTCCTCTGGCTACTCCAGTTTCCTCTTATACTCCAAGCACATACTGATAGGGAATATACTATAAATTGTGAGCCTCAATGGGGGCAAGGATGATAATATTTATAATGCGATGTCAAAATTAATGGTGCTATATAAATAAGTACAATTTAAATAAATGAAAGCATCACTCCGGCATTTTGTTTTTCTTTTCAGCACTAGAGTGAGGCTTTAAATCTTAAGTTTCCAAACCCTAGAGTTATACTTTCTCTCCGGCATTTTCACTCTTTTTCAGCAGTAGTCCAATCCTGTGACGCCATCAAGTACCCGCAACGTGTGACTGAATTAAGTATTCATCTCACAGACTTCCAATATAAGTCTATAAGAACCACAATGTAGCAAGAATGAGATTTTCAAAGAGTTGCATTGATTTGTGACCTCCGACATGCTCCATGAAACACTGAAGCTGCCGGCAAGTCACAAATCGCTGGAGACCAACTGGAGTGATGCTGGAAGCAGAAGAAGATGGCAGCAGGTGAGCTTAAGAGAGGGAAGGGGACTTACATTTAAAGCACCACTCCAGTGAGGACATTTAGAAAAAAAACCTGTAGTTGTGCAATTATTTGTTTAAAGGGAACCTGTCACCCCAAATAGCTTTTAACCTATTAATACCTGTCCCTGCAGCCTTACAATACATTCTAACACATCCCTGTCTCACCTTTTTTTCAAATCTACAAGTACAATAATGTAGTTAGGAAACTTACAAAATTCTTGTCACAGGGGCGTTCCTCCAAGGCATTTTGACCGGTAGGCGGGTCCCCTTGTGCCGCACTACTCCTGCCTCGCCGCTGTAATATGCCCTAATGGGTGTCATTATACAAATACAGAGCGCGGGCACGATTTCAATATCGCGCCCGCACGTCACCGCTGCGACGCGGTCATGTGACACTGGGATCGCGTCACTACAGGCAGACTTCGCGCATGCGCACATCGCATGCTGAAGTCTCCTGTGTACGACCGGAAGTGACGCGCGATCCCGGCGTCACATGACCGCGTCGCAGCGGTGACGTTGCGGGCGCGATATTGAAATCGTGCCCGCGCTCTGCATTTGTATAATGACGTCCATTAGGGCTTATTACAGCGGCGAGGCAGGGTAGCGCGGCACAGGGGAACCGCCTACCAGTCAAAATGCTTGGAGGAACGCCCTGTGACAAGAATTTTGTAAGTTTCCTAACTACATTATTGTACTCGTAGATTAGTAAAAAAGGTGAGACAGGGATGTGTTAGAATGTATTGTAAGGCTGCAGGGACAGGTATTAATAGGTTAGAAAGCTTATTTGGGGTGACAAGTTCCCTTTAAATTGTACTAGCTTATACAGTGAAGGAAATAATTATTTGATCCCTTACTGATTTTGTAAGTTTGCCCACTGACTAGGACATGAACAGTCTATAATTTTAAGGGTAGGTTAATTTTAACAGTGAGAGATAGAATATCAAAAATTAAATCCAGAAAATCACACTGTCTAAATTATTATTATTATTTTTTTATTATATTATTATTATTATTAGTAGTAGTAGTTATTTTTATAGCGCTATAGATTTCATGGCGCTTTACATATGGAAATATAAATGTATTTGCATTTTGCAAATGCAAATACAGGGAGAACATACAAACTCCTTGCAGATGCTGTTCTTGGTGGGTTCTGAACCTAGGACATTAGTGCTTCAAAGCAACAATGTTATCCACTGAGCCACCATGCTGTTATATAACTCAGAACTGGGAGATCATAGCAGAAAAAATGTTATTTAAATTAAACTTAGTAAATTGCTTGTGCAATTTTTTTTTAAATTAATCATCTAGTGAGATATCAATCTGTGATGCATCATCAAGATTATGTGTTGTGAGTCATGAGAATGTTTCCTGGGTTCAAATCCCACCAAGGACAACATCTGAAAGCAGTTTGTGTGGGTTACAGACATACTGATAGAGAATTTAGATTGTCCCCATTGGGGCTTACAGTGTTGCAAATGTATGTAAAACGCTGTAGATTTAATGGTGCTATGTAAATGAATATTTATTATTATTAATTACGTTGCCAACAGGACAATGATTCCAAAGCATACATTAGAGAGGTTGTCTGGGACTTTACCTTTGATGACTTATTTTTATAGGTCCCTTAGAAATCTTCAATTTCTGATTATTGGGAGTGCGACGCCCAGAATTCTCGCAAATCTGCTGTTCCTGTTGACACTACTGGCCTGAACTACTCAGTCTCAGAGCTGCACAGCACAGTCACAGCTGGTGCAAACACAACCACTATTCAAATCAATAGAAGGTAGATGTGCAGTACGTGGCTGTGGCCACGATTCCATCGACAATGCTTTGTAGTGCAGCTTCGAAACTGAGAAGTTCTGGCTGGTGCATAGCTTTAGGGGCAACTAATCGACAGGTGTGTCGGGTGTCACACCCCAACAAATCAGACATTGATTATCTACACCAGGGGTGGGCAACTCCAGTCCTCAAGGGCTGCAAACAGTGCAGGATTTCCTTAGCATTGCACAAGGTGTTGGAATCACCACCAGTGCAGGTGATTAAATTACCACCTGTGTAGTGCTATGCAAATTCTGACAATATGCGTTGTTTGTGGTTCTTGAGGATTGGCATTGTCTCCTGGATCAACACTAATGATAGGTCATCAATGTTAAAAGTCCCAGGGAATATCTTTCAAGTTCACCAAGGCTTGGATTTAGAAGAGGTTCTAAAGGATATGGCACTGCAATCACAGCAACCTGACGTGAGCCCCATAGAAAAACTTTGAATTCAATCTGAAGATTATAATTAAACTGGAGGCCATTACATGACTAAGGGCCCTTTCACATCAGCGTTTTTTGAAATTCGCGGCAGATGCGGTGAAAAAACCGCATCTGCCGCGATTACCGCATACCGGCTGCACTTGCGGCGCGGTTGCGGTAAACGCCATGCAAAGTATAGGCGTACTTGCGGCAGGTGCGGCAAGTGCGGTTTTGCACTTGCGGCAGGTGCGGCCGCAAAAAAAACCGCGGCTGACTGCGGTTTTTTTTCGCTGCCGCACCTGTCGCAAGTGCAAAACCGCACTTGCCGCACCTGCCGCAAGTACGCCTATACTTTGCATGGCGTTTACCGCAACCGCGCCGCAAGTGCAGCCGGTATGCGGTAATCGCGGCAGATGCGTTTTTTTCACCACATCTGCCGCGAATTTCAAAAAACGCTGATGTGAAAGGACCCTTAGGTTTTGTAGGAGTGATGCCTAAGTGGGTGTGTGGCTACGCATTACCTTTACAGCAGGTCATGCATTCAAAAGTGCTCTGCTATGTACCATGGAAATTAGAGCTGGTAGAAGAGATAATTTCTGGTTCCTGAAATCAGAAGCAGGGGGCATCATACCCTCTACTTCTGATTTCAGGTGCTTGGCCTTATCGCTTCTACCAGCTCTAATTTCCATTATCTCTCCTGCCTTGAGGGTGAGCGGACAATGCAGCATGAACATAGTGGCATACTAATAGGATCTGAAGCTCCAGGAACTGCGGTGACATCATCAACCATGTAATCACCCACGTGACCTGCCAACTCCCGAATCTGAAAGCCTGTGTAATGTGTGATGCTTGATAGATAACGGAGGCTCTGTATCTTGGTTATGCAGGCATACATAACCTCTTCAGGTTAGTCTAACCAATTTGAATTATATTCCACTTGACCACTGGATTTTATTCTAGGAGCGCCCTCTGATGCGAGTCACTGCAGTAATAACTAGTCCCAGGAGGGAAGTGAAAGACTACAATTGCAGATAGTAATAATAATAATTCTATTTACTGGATAAGTAAAGGGAGGTGAAACGATCCAAAGTCAAGTCCAGGAAATGGCGCAGTACAACAAAGGGTAGTCAGAGACCAAATCCACTTCACAAACCGGGGTCAAGAATACCAGAAAGACAAGATGGTTTACAAGGAGCAGGCAAAAAGATTAGTCAGGTCACAGGAAAATGGTCAAAGTCCAGGTAAGGGGATTAAGTCAGGCTGGGTCAGGCACAGAGCACAGAGAGATAAGTCTTACACAGGGAGCAGCAGGTGTACAACAGAACCTGGATGGAGGAGCTAGCATACTTAATTAGAGGACTAATCAAGGGAAGTGAATACCGATGACTGCAGCACAGACCCAGCACAACCAAAACAGACTGACAACTTCCACTCAAAAATAACATCGCAGACAAGGGCCATGTGGAGATTGTGACATGCCCCTTTGTCTCTTTTTCTGTCTCCCTACTAAGTACCATATGCAAATAAGTCTGTGGAGCCTCGGTTAGGAGTCTCAAACACAGGACTAGCCAGATATCCTTCAAGGGAAGGACCCAGTCAAGGGGTGGCTCCTTGCGGAGAACTAAGTACCATAGACACTTATTAAGATAGGGTATAAATACTGGGAATGCATTTGTCTTCAAAAGTACCACTTAATGTTGGATTTGAAATTACTTGTTATATTAGTTGTGTTGAGCAATGCAAAATGTTTCTTATTTGATTAATGCATTACAAGTAGTAGGAAATGTCTACATTTTACTGCTAAGCTAAATTAGCAAAGTGGCTTGAAAAGTGGCACGCCAGTCATTAAAAGAACATCTGAGTGTGATCTGAGATGGTTGCAGTTGAACCACAACTTTCAGATTTTGTTCTTAAATCACCGTATTAAATCACCTGTATAAAAATATGTGGATTCTGTCTTTATTATATTAGTTCAGGGAATTCCATAGCTACCTGTATATCGACTAAATGAAAACAGCGGGTGTTTGGTCCGAGCTCAAGGGTTTATTCTGCGAAGAATCAAAGGCACATTGATTCATTTTGAAGCATTTCTCTCTGATATCTTACGTCACTGCCTTAGTTGCAAGGTCACCCTGCCCGTTATGTAATCTTCTGCCGAATTACAGTACCTAGCGTCCTCCACGACATCAATAAAAAGATGAATGGTCTCTTTGTACTGTATATAAAGTGCTTGTTTTACCATTTGTAGTAACAATATTCCCTTTACAGCCTAAAACAAATCTTTAGAATTAACAACTAACACAAGAATTAACAATGTCATGGAAATGTTCCATCAGAATGGCGAGCCTGTCTTCTGGCTATATTTAGGGGCATTCATTTTTCATTACCTGAAGTTTATTTACATTGTAGCTCACTTATCATTCCAAATCTCCACTCCATCTTTGAATTTATGGCATGGATGAAATGTTAGCTAACAGAAAATGAATTTCATGCAAAGTGTTTTATGGAAACAATAAAAAGCTGCCTAGGTAAGGTACTTAACACATAACTGACGACATCATTTTTTACAGTCCACCCTGTAGACTCCATTAGTGTTGAGCGGTGATGGGATATAGAGGTGCGCTGGCATTAGCTACTGACTATTAAACAACTATGTGTAATTAATATCATAAAGTAATGATGACTTAGCTGAAACTGAAGATTCAACAAAATGTGTGGTTTATAATGTTAAACCTTGTAAAAGAATCTTAATAAACAAAAGATAAGATTTATTATATATGACTCCTTAAAAGGATGGTGTAGAATATTTGTCAAAATAAGGTAGGCTAAATGTGTAGGATCACGAGATAGTAACGAAAACTTTACAATAAGAAATAAATTGTGAATAGTCACTGTTGTTTCAATAAACTTTGCATAAATCAATAATACAAGCAAATCTACGAAACTTTGTAAAATACGACTAAGAAACTATTAAAAACTTTGTAATATACCTTTTCAGTGAAATATTCTTCTTTCTCCTCTTATGAGCCACTACTTCTCCCAAACCTTTTCCTCCTGAACTCATCATTCACACCGAAATACTACTAAAAACTCTCTTGGTCAACAGAAGTACCAGTTCACTGAGGTGTCAGATTACAGCAAGGAGCAAGGTGAGAATCAAGAGAGACTCAGTGGCCAGAGCAGCGCAATATGTCAGTGCCTGCCACAGACTAAGAGGAGACTGATATGTCATGGAATTCTACACCCCACCCAGGACACATCCCTATCCCCCAACTAAGAGCATGATATGTCATGGACTTCTACCGTATACCCCACTCTGGATATGTCTCTACTCCCGGCTAAGAGCCTGATATGCCATTGACTTCTATACCCCACCCTATCCTCTTAAAGAAGCCTGAAATATCCTGGACCTCTATATGCCTCCCTACTCCCTACCCATGTCCCCCTATTTTTACCATTTGCTTTGGCAATACTAACCTGTACTTAGTTCTGCCAATAAAGCCCATTTGAATTGAATTGAATTGAGTCAATGCTAGACACCATATTGCTGCATTTTTGCAAGTGTTGTATTTTACCCTAGAGCTGGATTTAATGCCAGAACACTTATTACTACTATATGATGACCTGCATACTTCTGATGCCTCTAAACATGCAACTCATATACACAGAAGAGCAGGAATCCTTTGTGTGCTGTGAATGGGAGGCATCATATTAGCCAATCACAACCTACTAGATCAGAGACAACTGGAAATTAGAGATATATCCTACCAAAAGAGAACATTGGTGAAAAATGCAGGACAAAAGCCTTATAATAGCCAGAAATGGTGTTTTTCTTTGTGTGCATATGCAATCTTAATCTGAACAGTCACCTAAAATGACAGCAATACTTCCAAGACTAATTTCCCAACACAATCTCTTAATAGCAATTTAAAGAGAACCTGGCAGGTCCTTACATTATGCTACTCTCAGATGAGGCATCAAAAACATACTCACAAGTTTCCTTTAAGTGGGAATCCATTTTAAATTCAGATAAAAGCCAGCGTCATTACCCCACAGTGTACCTAAACCACATTTAGCATTACTATGGTGAGGAGAGCCTGCTTAATGTGCAATGTGCTTGTTTCCAGAAGCATGAGCTGTGCACAGTGTTTGGGCACTAAAATGGCAGATTTGCAATTTTCACTCAGCAACATCCATTACTGCTTATTTCTGGAAGACACCCATGGTGTCCAAATCTTCACTATACCTGTAGATGAGTTCCCAGATGTGGAGCTCAAGGGGTGTTCTACCTCTTCTAGCATTTAGGTGCTCTGCCTATGAAGTCTGAATACTCTTGTTGAAAATCTGTGCTACAAGAGTCAAACAGTGCAACTTCACTCATGAGTCTCGCCTGATGGCGAATCAGTGCTACACAGCCACATTTTGATGCCATTTTTCTCCACTTCTCAATGGTATGAAATTCTATGACACATCTGTAGTGTCTATATCACCACTGCACCCCTGGATTAATTTATTGAGAGGTGTAGTCTGTAAATGAAGTAATTTATGGAGAGTTCTGCTGTTTTGACACCTCAGGGGCTCTGTCAATGTGACATGGCACCAGCAAAGTATAATGGCAAAATCTGCACCATAATATGGGTCTCCTTCCTTTTTGAGCTTTTAACTGTGCCTGAAAAGTAATGATTATTCACTTTAATACTGGAGCTCACCTTAAAGGGGTATTCACCTATGCTTATTAGCCTAATGTGCTGCTGCTAAAGTGACCCGAGAGGTGCTGTGTGCCCTCTCTCTTAGGAATTTATACATGTGATACCATTTGGTTGGTGTGGTTCCTAGCGCAAATATAAAATATTAATATATATAAAAGGTGGTATATTTGCGCTAGGAACCACACCAACCAAACGATATCACGTGCCTGAAAAGTAGTTTCCGATTACATGTAGGAAATTGGCACACTTGGTAGAAATCGAACCACAAATTGTTACCCTAAAGGCCTCGGCGACGTAGGGGCATGGCCTATCGGTGGCGACATTGCCCCTGCGTCGCCTCATGTAAACGGGCGGTCTCGCCGCCGCCGGGATGTCGCCTGGTTTCAGAGCAGTGCTCTGAAACCAGGTGACCGATCTGGGGCAATGTGCACACATCGCCCCATGTAACTGGCCGCTGGCGACCTGTCAGGCGATGGGAGCCATAGGCTCCCATTGTCCTGCATCACCGCTGGAGTTTTCAGACACCCCGGTGGCGATGCCGCCTGTCAGATCGCCGGCGCGGGGCTGAAGATGTCGCCCCATTTAAATGGGCGACGGCGACGCTGGCGGGGCGCCAAAAACGTGCGCACCCGCCAGTCGCCGCCAACATCCCCAGCCCCGTCGTCCTGTGTGATGGTACCTTTACTATTACTCTTGAGAAAATAAATGTAAGACTAAAGCAACATTTTTGTGGCAAAAAATTATTTTCTCATATCCACAGTTCAGCATTATAAAATTTTGTATAGCACTTGTGTGTTCAAATTGCTCACTGCACCTCTAGATAAATTCCTTCAGGTATCACTTGTAGGGAATTTTCATTATTTAGACACCTCAGGGGCTGTGCAAACAAACATGGCATCCGCTATCTATTCCATACCATTTTGCACTCCAGAAGTCAAATGCCACTCCTTCCCTTTCGAGCCCTGCTTTGCACCCAAACAGTATTTTTTTCTCCACATATGGGCTGGTGGCCTACTCAGGAGAAATTGCACAACAAATTGTACAGTTACCCTCCTCCCATTATCCTTGTGAAAATGCAACATTTTGGGATAAAGCAATATTTTGATTGCACAAAGTCAAAGTTTCAGTTTTCCTCTTTACCTGGTCTGGTCAGGACAGTCAAAACAGACCAAGGGGTGAAGAGGTTACAAATGCAAGAGAGTGATACCGGAGTGCTCACAATGTAGTGATCGATAACGGTACATTTCCCTGCACTACCCTGATGACTATTAACGAGCGGTTGCAGAAAGAATAAAACTTAATTTTTGCTTTTATTTTCTGCTGCGGTTCAAGTTACGCTGTTAAACATGAATAAAACCCTATTTAGCTGCAGTTTACTGCTATATCTGCATTTCATAGCATTTTTATTGGTGTCAGGTTCCTTTTAATAAACTAACTCTCCCTGCTTTCTCTCTTGAGGTTTTCTCTGAATTATGTAGAAATCGAGTATGCCTGTGTTTGCAGCAATAGAGCTAGAGTTTGAAGTGTATTGAGTTTCTCAGTAAATAATGAGTATCATGCTACAGATCAGAATGCGTTTTTATAGATATATTTTCATTAAAGGGAACCTGTCAGGACATTTTTACCCCCTAACCTCTCACTACCTGTCCTGCAGCTTCCTAGCATATTACTAACCATCCCTGTTTGAGCTAAAACTGTCCTATGTTGGCTGTGAAAAAAGACTTTGTGACTTACACATTCGCATGATAATGAGGCATCCAGCTACGGTCTGCAGCCTGACTAGGCGGGCTCCGTCTCCCCTCGTTGCTGCTGTTATCACGAAGCGGTGGGCGTGAGAATTCATTCTCCTGTGCGCTCCCAATTTGAAATTCCCGCCTCCTCCTTCTGTGTATGATGCGCCGGCCAGACGTTATTTCCGGTCCTGCGCAGTGTGTGGGATGTATTGGCTGTACAGGCTAGTTCTGGAGCATGCGTAGTGCGCTTATCAAAGCCGGCCCGCACATCCGATAAACACCCACAATGCACTAGACCCAGAGTGACCGATTCATTTAAAAAGATCATTGCTATTGGCAGCACTTTGCATAATATAAATGGGAGATGTTCTTCGTTAACATAATAGTTTATGGAGACAAGATTGGTTGTATTATTACTGATTACGCTGTTCCTTTCAACGGTCGGTAACAAATCACCGATGGCTTTGCATATAGTCAATCAACATGTGTAAATGTTGAATTGACTGGCTGAAATAGCGAAACTAGATTCACCATGACAGGAAACAATAAATTCTGCATTAATCTAAAACTTAGATTCATCACATCGAAGGCAGACACTGAAATAGCAGCCATAATTAGTGGCCTTCCTTTGTCGTGTAATTACTTTGTAGAAATGATTAGAAAGAAATATAATTTCCTGTTTTGCTTGCAGTTTTTTTTATATGCCCATCATCAAACTTTGATGGACCTTGGATACACTGTTAACATTGAGTCCCAAGTTATGTAATGCTATAAATTTGGTTCAATTATTAGTCTATAATTCCAAACATTTGTTCTGAGAGATCATTAGTAGTGGAAAATGTCTTTGCACTGATTTGGCAGATTAATTTACATTGTACTATACAGGCATCAAGTCTGCGGTACTCTGTACAATACTGGTCATAAAAAAGTCTGCAGCTCCATTTCCACAATAATCTTCTACAATATATTCTTAGGCACAGCTGAATAATGATTCCTGTAATGACATATTCAGGGTAATTAGTGCCTTTCTTGCTTATTGGGCTTGTCACTTATTAACTTTAACTAAAATAAATAACAAAAAAAGAACATAAAGTGGACCCGCATTAAAGAAGTATGGGAGCATAATTGACACAAATGATATCATTAATCTCACAAAGGCAAAAGCGTGACAAAGGAGATATTTTTCCACAGCAGTTTTATTCGACTAAAAGATTTACCTTAACGGTAGCAGTTAAGATATTTTACCACTGATTAAAAAAGGAGTAATTTCAGAAATATTCCGATATTTTCTCCATAATCACAAATGTCATTTAGTTGTTCTTGGGTTAAAACTTTAATTAACAACAGTTTAGGATCCGCAGGTGGGACATTGAGGACCATTATGGAATTCTCTTTATTCAGAATAACCTCTTTTCGGTTACTAATTTAGGGTTTATATATAGGTTCATATACATAAATCATTTAATAATAATCTTTATTTTTTAGCACCATATATTCTGCAGCGCTTTGCTATTCAGAGGTTCATATACAAACAGTAGTAACAGTTATTAAAAATACAATAATTAAATAATAAATAATGACAGCCCTGTTCGTAAGAGCTTACAATCTACAATGAGGTGGGGGGGGTGACACAAAGTACAGGTGCTTATTTACAATGATGGTTCAGCCATCTTGAAGAAATGGAAAATGGATAAAGGCTGCAAGAGCAGTCACCAGCCAATCTTTTGAGTGCTTTTGGGTTTGGTGGAGAGTTTATGTTCAGAGAAATTGTAAATGGGCTATATATAAAGGGCATGGCATGATAGACCACCCTAAAAAAGATGTTTTTAGGGAGCACCTAGAACAGTGTAAGTAAAGTTTAGTCCTAATTTCTTGGGGTAGAGCATTCCAGAGAATTGAAGCAGCTTGGGAAGAAGTCTTAGAGCTGGGAGTTTCGGATTAGTGTGGATGTCAGTTGATGGCAGAGCGTAGAGAACGGGTAGGGAGATAAGACAGAGATAAGGGTAGGGAGCTAGAGGAGGTGCCACGCTGTGAAGAGCTTTGTGGATGAGAACAAGCAAGTTAAATTGGATCCTATAATGTATCGGCAGCCAGTGCAATGACTGGCACAGAGCAAAGTATCCGAGTAATGGTTAGCCAGATAGGTGACTCTGGCTTCCGCATTAAGGCTAGACTGGGAAGAGGGAAAGCCTAGGAAGGGGAAGCTACTTAATAGAAAATTGCAATAATCAAGGTGCAAGTGGATCAGGTCCACAGTGAGGGTTCTTGTTGTTTCTATGGTAAGAATTGGACAGATTCTAGAGATGTTCTTCAGGTGCAAGTGACAAGAGTGGGTGAGAGATTGTATTTAGGAGGTGAAGGAAAGATTGGCATCAAACATAACACCCAAACAGCCAGCCTGCTGCCCATGCATTATTGTGGTGCCACAAACTGAGAGGGAGATGTCAGATTTAGGGAGTTTAGTAGAGGGAGGGAGCAAAATTAGTTCAGTTTTGGAAAGGCTGAGTTTTAGATAGAGAGCGGACATGATGTTGGAAACTGCAGACAGTCACTAGTGTTTTGTAGTACAGCGGGGGTAAGGTCAGGGGATGAAGTGTAAAATTGTGTGTCAATCAGCAAAAAGATGGTACCGGAAGCCAAATTTGGTGTTGATCAAATATAAGGTTTATATAATATAAAAACCTTGATAAAGTTTTAAAAAATCGTGCAGTCTTATTTGGAGTTTTGTTTCTATCAATGTATTATTGTGACGACCATCCGCTGTGATTCTGAGCTGCTGGTAAGGCGGCACCCTGAGAAACGCCGAGACACTTTACCCCTATACAGGGATCTGGAATTACAGAGGAGCCCAGGAGGTAGCTGCCTATGATGAGCAGCGGACTGGAGCAGGAAAGCCGCTAGGAAGGGAATATTAAATCAGGACCCAAAAACGTAGTCAAGAGTCAGAGTCAAAGTCGGGAAGGCAGCAAAGGTACAAAATCATCAGGCTGTAGAAGGGTCAAAAATCCAGGCAAAGGTCGGAGTCAAAATACAAAACACACACTAGATTACTGGGGAAACCAAGACTGTATCTGGCGGCTTCAAGGTATTTGAAGAGCGCGGCTCCCTCTCATAGGCTGGAGCTCACAGCCTGATGAACTCATCTGGACCGCCCCTAGAACCAGGTCAGATGGTGATGCACGACTGGTACCAACCACCCTACGTCTGATAGAAGAACGAAGCCTGTGCCTCCCAGACACCTCTGCAGGAATCTCTCTTCTGTAACCAACATCTCCCACAGGAGAAACACGGTGATGCCCAACGACAGAGGCAGGTGTCAAAGGGCAGGTCTGCATGAAGACATGGCCCTCCTATCCCTGGCACCACCAGCCGAAGGACTCCGATGCCTCCCAACAGCCGGGCAGGAACACCATCCACCGAGTCCAACGGCGACGTGACAATTATGATTATTATTATTGTGTATTATATCCATATTTAACTATGTGTATTTAGGATGTAACACTTTGACTCCTTTAGGACACCATACAATTTGAAGCATCAGTTCCAAAAACATTTATCTAGGTCTCATCATTACTGAAAATAGAGTCCCAGTAGTCTTCATATAGTTCACCATGGGGCCTGGAGAATTCTAGGTGTCCTTTCTTGTGATGGGCTTCCTTTGTGGGTGACACAGATGCACGTCATTCCTCTGCAGCAAACGCTGTATTGTGTCACAGGAAACATTCCGGTTTGGATATCTACTTCTTTAGTTAACGGCAGTGAACTTCGTGTTTGGGTTACCTTCTGTGGTCAGCCTGAAGTTCTCATTGGCTGCAGTTTCATTCATGTGACATATGTATATCACTTTTACTTTAGAATTCTGTATTAAACATTTGCTGATCTATTTGTAGCCTCCACCTTTTTGTGTGGATTTTTTTTTCTCGGGTCTTGTTCCTTTTCTATCCCTTTTGGTGCCATTGCTGGCAGCATTAAATGAGAAGGTGTCTCCTTTTTTGTAGCATCATGCCAGCATTTTTTTCAGCTTTGTAGTGGTGTTTTAAATCTAAGTCCCCTACCCCTGGTCCTGTTCTCTCTCCAGTCCACTGACAAGAGGTCAGAATTTATGTCATAAGCGCTTAATATAAGTCTATGAGAGCCAGAATGAGGCTATCAAACTCTTGCATTGAGTTGGGGCCTCCAATGCGCTCTATAAAACATTGGAGCAGGTAGCCGGTCACAAACTGTCTGACACTGAAGTGAGTGAAGTGAAGTGAAAAATAAAAAAAATGTTGGAGTGGCTCTGTTTTTCATGTCAACTGTCTACTGGAAACCAGTATAATGAATAATTAATCTTACCTGTGGGTGGATTCTAGTTAAATACAATTTTGTAAACTTTAACTTTGCTATTAAGACTTTCACTTGGATGTGCTTGTTTGGATGGTCTTGAATAAATAGGATACAAATGTCTTTTTTTGGGTGTACAAAAAAATCTTGTCTGCAACACATTGACATGGGTCACATTCACTCTGCACCCATTCTTTCTAAAATGCACCATTGTGAATTCCATCAAAAGAAAGTAATTTTCTACATGTCCTGAGCCGGATTCGATTTTGCTTCTATTAGCACTTGTTTTTGCTTCCATTTTTCATGGTCTGAACTCAAAGATCTAAGACTTTTTTTCTATACACAAAACACCTTTTTCTATCTAATATTGTTCACAAATATAATGTGTATGTTAGTGAGCACTTTTGACAAGATAATCCATCCACCTCACAGATGTGGCATATCAAAATGCTGATTAGACAGCATGACTGTTGCACAGGTGTGCCTCTGGCTGACCACAACAAAAGGCCACCTCCACATCCAGCATCTATCACCTCCAGGATCATCTAAGACCAGCCACCCGGAAAGTTGCTGCAACAATCAGTTTACATAACCCAACAGAAACTGTCAAAAATCTCAGGGAAGCTCGTCTACAGCTTGTCGTCCTCATTGGGGTCTTCATCTGACTGCAGCTCGTTGTTGAAATAGACTTCAGTGGGCAAATGCTCACTTTCGATGGCGTCTGGCACGTTGATAGGTGTTCTCTTCATAGATGAATCCAGTTTTCATTGTAGAGGGCAGATGGCAGACTATCAAGTGGTGGTCACACCAGATACCAACTGGTTTTCTTTGCATCTCAGACCTCCCAAAATACTTTAAAACTGCATATTTAAGAGTGTCCTTTTATTGTGGCAGCCTAAGACCCACCCATGCAGTAATCATGCTATATTATCAGGATCTTGATATGCCCCTCTTTCAACACCTGTGTTTCTGTCTGGATCTGGCAGATCCGAACAGAAAACCGCATCTGCCGCAATTGCGGCCTAACGGCCGCACTTGTGGTAGCAGTTGCGGCAAGCCCCGTGCATTCTCTATGGGGCTTGCGGCAAGTGCAGTATTGCCATGATCCGGCACTTGCGGCAGTTGCGGCTGCGAAAAAAATGCGGTGAGCAGCTTTTTTTTCACAGACGAAAGTGACAGATCTGCCGCATCTGGCAGAACCGCACTTACCACACCGGACCGCAAGCCCCAAAGACAATGCATGGGGCTTGCCGGATCCGAGCTTTAACTGCGGCCGTTAGGTGGTCAATCCAGCAGATGCGGCACCACCTGCCAGATCGGCCGCACATCAGTGAAAACGCTGATGTGAAAGGCCACTAACACAGATTTAGACACATTTGTGATCAATATTTGAGAGAAAAAGCCCTTGTGTGTACAATGAAAAAAACTTAGGCTGGCTTCACACCACGGCGTGATCTGGTCCGGGGGCTGTCCGAGATGACCCTGACATCCCCGGACCGGATCATCACACAGAACCGAGGGCCAAATGTGCCCTCCGGTCCTGTGTGCAGCCGGATCCCACTAATTGCAGCCGCAGCTGCTGATTTTTCAAGACGGCGGCTAGCATGGAGCTAGCCGCGGTCCTGAAACATCAGCGGCGTGCAGCCGCCAGTGTCCAGTTGCCGGATCCTCCGGTCCGGGGCAATCCGGCCCCATAGGCTCCCATGTTAGGGAGCGCCGGATTGCCCTGGCCCCGGGAGAATCTGGCAGAATCCAGGATCCGGCAAATTGGGGAGATTTTTTTCCCCGACGACAAGCATCATTTTTGTGTCCCGAGAGAATAATCCGTATTCCCCCGGATTGTCCGGGTGATGAAACCGGATGGCAGAGAGCTAACATCCGGCTCCATCGGCCCCATAGGCTGCTATGGGGCCAAAAACCGGTCTGGGGCTGTCTGGTTATACACGGACACCCCGGATCAAAAAATCCGTGATGTGAAGCCAGCCTTAGATTTTTAAGTTCAGCTCACGGAAAATGGGAGAAAAAACAAAAGTGTCATATATGTATATAATTATGTTTTCATTACTTTATATTTAAATATATATACATATATATTTAATTTATATAATATATATATATATATATATATATATACTGTATATAAAGGCTAAGTATTATATGATCGGTACTGCTGTAAGGCTTTGCCAACAACCTGGATTAGCTCCATTTTTTAATGACAAATTAGAAAAAAAAAATAAATCTTAAGCTTAGTAATTATGGGTAAGAGACCTAATTTTATATGCCTTGGGTACATCTTTATGTGACTGAAGATTTGATATATAGCATTTATTTCTAAAGTGACACTGATTCCAGTATTTCTTTAGCACATATGCTTTACAATGCTCACGGGAGGTTCTTGTTTTCATTGAAGATGCCCAGCTGGTATGGAATCTTACAGGCAATGCTCCATGGGAAAAATGTATGCAAATGAGTTCTTATTTTACAATTTTAGATACACTAACATGCCTTAGATACCCCAATTAAAGAATTCTAAAATCAGTAACTAAGTAATGTATATGCTTTACTAAGCTTTTGAGCCATTCTGGGAATCAATCACAGACATTGTTAATGGACCATACAGCAGTTATTATATGACCTATATTTATAATATGTCAGACATTAGTTAGGGAATAACTAAAATTAGGAATCATAGCATTATGATGTACATTGTATGTGATCCTGAAAAATAATGTGCTTATATTATTGAGTTTTGCTTAGAAATCCTGCAGTTTTAGCACAACAGTCACATACTCTACTTTGTCCTCTATAAAACAGTTGCTTGCCATTTTTGACAAGTATTGAAGGCATGATCAACCAAGACTATATAGTGTAATACAAAATATGACTTCTGCTTAAATTAGATGGGGAGGATGGAAGTTGACCAAAAGAATGAGAATCTCCTCTATACATTTCTTCTAAAAGCAAAATGTTCCTACATATGAAGATCGTTGTTAAAGGGATCCGTTCCGCCATTACGCTTCCCAATCTGCGGGTAGCAGGAATCACAGCTTGGCTCTGAGATTGCAGCCTGCTTTATTTTTTTCTCAAACACTATAGAATTTCAGAGAATGGGGACCATAGCCAGAAATGTGACTAGTCTGTTTACACCCCTATGGGCAGGACCTGTCAAGTCATCTGCAGCAGTATTAGGAGAATTGGGCCAGGGCCTTTAAAGCATATATCCCCTGAAACTCCAAGACATTTCAGAGAAAATATATCTGGCTGCAATTGTGAACCGGCTCTCAGTTATGCTGCTCATGGTTTGGACAACATAAGTAAGGGGACAGGTTCCATCTTTAAAGCTCAGGGTGGGTTTTGTTAGCCATATGTCTGTTTGTGCAGCACAGACCAATTAGATTCTAATAGTAAACTTGGAGAAGGAAATACCGTATTGTTCGAATTATAAGACATACTTTTTCCACCAATTTGGGGGAAAACGGGGGTGCGTCTTATAATTCGAAACTTGTGTTGTTTTTTTTTAAAGTTACTGAGGGGAGGTTGTGATGGTGGAGCGGGAGTGAAGGTGCAGGAGGCAGGTTTGCAGTGTCCATGGAGGGTGGGGCAAACCTGTGGGCCTGGGGCTGTGGGGGTGCCGTGGCGTGTATGGTGGAGGACGCCATTTTCCATGTACCTGCATGAATTGCCAAGCTGCAACTCGGCCTTTACTGTCCAGACTTCCAGAAAATGGCCATGGAGTTTCACGACTTCAAACCCCCTTCAGTAAACCATGGTGGCTCCAAGATGGGGGGGCCATGTACCAGGATGGGATATATATACAAATATATATATATATATATATATACATATACTAGGATTGGGGAAGCCATGTACCAAGATGGGGAGCTATGTACCAGGATGGGGGATATATATACCAGGATGGGTTGATTATGCATCAGTATGGGGGGGCCATGTACCAGGATGGGGGATATACATACCAGGATGGGAGGCCGTGTACCAGGATGGGGGATATATATTCCAGGATGAGGGGACCATGTACCATAATGAGGGGCCATGTATCAGGATGGGGCGAGCCATGTTCCAGGATGGGGGGACATATAGACCAGTATGGGGGACATATATACCAGGATAGGGGTGTCATGTACAAGGATGAGGGACATATATACTGATTGTAAGATGGACACTGGCATTGGAAGATGGATCCCATTTAACATTAAAAATGATTTTTCTCTTTTCCTTCACCAAATTTGGGGTGTCTTATAATCCGGAGCATCTTATAAAGCGAAAATATGGTACTTCACTATTTACAGAATTTCCAGGTACAAGAATTCCAGCTCAGCATAGATGCCCGGCATAGAGCAGTATTGGATATAATGCACATCGCCTTGGAGCAGTGTGGACCATCAGAGCTGAATATGGTGGACAACACCTTGGAGCAATATGAAACAGCAAAGCTGGAAATTCTTGGAGCATGGAAGGGCATAGCCAGGTATCTCTGGGGACTCAGTTGAACCAATTCAAAAAAGCCCTGGGGAATGACATGCCTAGTTCTGTCTGAAAACTCACATCAATGCAGCAGAGCTCAGTGGTGTGAATTCCAAACCCTGGAATACTCAGGCAGTGTGCCACCACCTGAGCTGGTAAAAGGAGAAGGACATAAGAAGTGTACACCAAAGTTCCCATGGTAGAGGGGTCAAAGGGCTCTGACATCCGGTGGAGGAATACAAAGAATCCCTGCCTGAAATATATACCGCGCCTCTTGTAAAAGTCGCCTCCTATGCATTCTTTTTTAAATATTTTTTCACATGGCCTTCTAATCTGCATAGGATGTGAAGATTATGGGGAATACACTTAAAGGAAATCATTTAAAAAATGATTTTTGGATGCATTCATAAATAAAGGATATTTTTATTTGTGGAAATTATTTTCCATATACAAATCAGCTCACATAAATATTCCATTTACTTTATAATCATATGTTCCATTAGGACTTATTTACACATTGTACAACATGAATGTAAATGAGGAATTCTTCAGTACATTCCTAACAGATCACATAAACTGTATAATAATGTAATTAGCAAGTGATAATTTGTACCTATGTATAAAATCATGATCCATTCACAGGGGAACGTGAGCATTATTTCATGAAAATATCCGTTTATATGGAAATGTCTGCTAACAATCAGAACAGGTCTGGACAAATCTCAGGAGTCTGAACGCCGGTAATAGCCATAAAAAGCATGGCATGAGAACATTATGCAGGGCATGCCTTAGAAATAGTGAAGAAGGAAAGACTTTCATGAAAATAAAGCTATGAACTCATCCAGCTCTCATGGCATGTCCACTATGTGGTTGAGATGTACTGCCACGATTCAACCTAAACTCATTCAAGCATGAAAGTTATTGCGGCTTTGAAATGGATTGTTAGAGGTCGAGAATAAATATATGGGCCGGTGGGCATCGGCATGAGACATAATTTCTCAAGATTTTTTTCTTTTTTAAAATGTTCTATATTTTATTTACCACAATGTAACAAGTATTCTCATTAACTTGATTCCTGTTTAATAGGTATTAAGTACACTTAGCATCTATGTAATCCGTACTATGTCATGATAGATTTTAAATATAAGAAAGAAAAAAAACAGGGGTGCACTGTGAAGGATCTTTTGATAATTTTAGCCAATGGGGCCGGGGGACCACTAACCTGAAAGGGTTGTGCACCCCTTCACAACCCTGGTGTCTGGCCTTTTAATATGCTCTGCCGGACTGGAGACCATGTATTCCTCTGTCACTGCAAGCCGCCGCGCTCGACTTGTTTCTGGGTACGGTCACGTGATTTGGCTGGCCGAAAATACATCACCGCAGGTCCTTCAGCGTTGTAGGTCGTTGCCAGGCAATGTCAGGTCCTTCAGGCTGGATAGTGTGATCCTGCCGCTACTCCTTCGGCGAGGGAAGGGGAATAAATACAGGAAGATAGTAGCAGCCTAATTGAAGCCCTTAGGGATAATATTTAGAGAGCACAAGGGGGTGAAGATAGGCAGAGGTCGCTCTGGTGAAGTCGTACATTTTGCATTGAACTCCAATACAAAATGCATGCCATCACCAGAGCCTCTTCTGCCTACCTTCACCCCCTTGTGCTCTCAATATTTTCCCTAAGTGCTTCCATTAGACCACTACGATATTCCTGTATATGATAGATTTTAAAGGAAATCGGTCAATAAGATCAACCCCACCCCCCAAACTTCTTATATACACCTATAGGTCTTTGAAATGTATATCCATTGACAGTTCAACTCTATCTTCCACGGCATTCCTGAGTAATTTGTGTTGCTTTACTATGCAAATGAGGCTTTAAGTGCTCTTAGCGTCACAGAGCTCTTCATTAAGAGTGGGAGGAGTGGGAAGAGAAGGAGTTAAAAGACTGGGTTACCTTATATTTCATTTGACCCGGGTCATTTGTTTGTTTCAGAGAAAAATGTTTAGAACAGTATGGAATTGGTATCCATTTCTAATATTGTGCCTGTGTTTGTTTAATCTGGCCTGCATGGTCTGCACCATGCGGCCCACATATTGTAGGCAACATGTAAATTCCATGTGGAACACAACATAGGAAGAATGACCTGTCACGCTACACCTTATAAGGAATACAGCTTATATAGAATTACATTTTTTTTCATAGTTTCACCCCACAGTGATTTTTTTTGTTTTCAGTTCAGTATGTTGTAAAATATATGGTTTTATTAAAGTCTACACATCGTCCTTCAAAAAAAATCTTATATGTCTTTGTAGATGTAAAAAATATAAAGGTTATGGCTCTTTTAATAAGGCCGGAGTCACGCTTGCGAGAGAATCGTACGAGTATCTCAATGCATCACACCGCGCGCCCACCGGCTTTACTGACAGAAGTGAGAAGCCACATAGAAATACATACAGCTGACACGATCCTGTCTGGAGAATGACCGGCCATTCCGGGTGATGTGGTGCGAGACTCGCGCCGGTCTCTCCCAAGTGTGATAACAGCTTAAGGGGAAGAAAAAAAGAAAACTCAAAAACGGAAATTGGCCAGGTTGTGAAGAGGCTAAGTGCTCATTAAGGGAATATGTAACCCCCAAAATAAATTTAATGGGCTTGACAGTGTTGCTATACACTTACCACCTATTAAAATCACTGGCAATGTACCTGTTACTCAAACAGTGCCTGAGAAAATGACTTGTACTCGGGTTGTACTGTATATACTGGACTCCTGAAGAAGGGTCAGGTCACTTCTTTTCACTGTTTTGAGGAACCCTAAGTGCTTTATTCTGTGCGTTTTTCAGGTGCTATACTCCAAAACCTGTCTGAAAAAAATGCTGAACAAAGACATCACACATACCTTTAGGCTATTAAAGGGAACCAACCACCTCAGATGACGACTATAAGCAGTTAATACATGTCCCTGCACCCTACCTACACCGTTCCAGCTATGTTTTTGCTAAGAATATTGATAAATGCAAACCGAAATATACACTTTGTAAACTTACATTCCTGCGTACTTGAGGGCGTCTCCCTGTGTGATCATCATGCCTGCTCTCCCCCTCCCTTATGCACGCCCCCTCTCAGCCTGCTATACTGTGTGAGGCTGATTGCGTCATAAAGGGGCGGGGCTAAATCGCGGCATCCCAGTAGCCCCACCCCCTTTATGACGCAATCAGCCTCACACAGTATAGCAGGCTGAGAGAGGGCGTGCATAAGGGAGGGGGAGAGCAGGCATGACGAGCACAGCTCACAAGTGCCAGCACACACAGGGAGACGCCCTCAAGTACGCAGGAATGTAAGTTTACAAAGTGTATATTTCGGTTTGCATTTATCAATATTCTTAGCAAAAACATAGCTGGAACGGTGTAGGTAGGGTGCAGGGACATGTATTAACTGCTTATAGTCGTCATCCGAGGTGGTTGGTTCCCTTTAAATATACTTATTAGGTTTTCTATATTCTGGTCATTAACAAAGATCTCAAAAATAAGGTGTGATTTATATTTCATCCTTGTGATTATCCACCTATGGGAAGAAAGTAATGTATTAAAACTCAATGAGGAGCATCATGGCAAATAATTACTGTACATGGTTAACGGTGATTAGTGCTTGCAACATGAAACTTCAATTTGTGAATTTTGACTTTTGAAAGTTGCACATAGTTATTTCATGGGTTGTCATTAGCATGTTCCATTTGCCCAATCAATAAAGCACTACTGATAAATCTAATTGCAAAAATAAAATCACAAGTGGTTTAATAGATTTTTTGCAAAAAACACCTAAAATATTATTGCTGCATACTGTGCACATCTAATTATGGAAGCACTATTGGAGCAGAAAAGCTCCAGATATAGCCCGTATCAGGAAGAAGAATGTGATCAAAAATAGAAAAACTTAAATTCATTCCATCTCTCAATTTGTAGAGTCCTAGTAAGAAATATCCGGAAATCTGCTATTATACAGTCTGTTAAATTTCAGCTATTTTGAGTTTCACTCCAGGAGCTGCCAGTGACTTATACTGATAGGTTTCAAGTACAATTTTTCAATGGAAGGTTATTAAAGAAATTGAGTGTTTTTACCAATAATTATTTGCTATTAAAGAAATTCTGTTTTGATTGGACATTTTACTTAATAAATTTAGCTTTTAACTCCCGAAATAATTAAATCTTAACTTACAGCAGAAAGGAAAAAATAAGCTTACATTCAAGGAAGGTTTAACCATCATGTTTTTTTTGCCTAGGACACAAAAAATGAACCAGACAAATCCACCTTTTTATCTATCTATCTATCTATCTCTATCTATCTATCTATCTATCTATCTATCTCCCCATATCTCCCAGTGTATCTATTTAAAATGAAGCAATGCAAGAAAAAGTGCAGGTACAGTCATATGAAAAAGTTTGGGCACCCCTCTTAATCTTACTCATTTTTCTTGTTTAAAATTGTTTTTTTGCAACAGCTATTTCAGTGTGATATATGTAATAACTGATGGACACAGTAATATTTCAGCATTGAAATGAGGTTTATTGCACTAACGAAAAATGTAAAATATGCATTATTTCAAAATTTGACAGGTGCCAAAGTATGGGCACCCTTCTGATTTTCATGATTTGAATACTCCTAACTACTTTTTACTGAATTACTGAAGCACTAAATTGGGTTGGTAACCTCATTGAGCTTTGTACTTCATAGCCCGGTGTATGTAATCATGAGAAAAGCTATTTCAGGTGTCCACTTGCAAGTTGTTCTCCTAGTTGCATCTTCTCTGAGGAGGGGCATCATGGGCTCCTCAAAACAGCTCTCAAATGATCTGGAAAAAAAAAAGATTGTTCAACATAGTTGTTATGGGGAAGGATACAAAAAGTTGTCTCAGAGATTTATCCTGTCAGTTTTCACTGTGAGGAACATAGTAAGGAAATGGAAGACCACAGGGACAGTTCTTGTAAAGGCCAGAAGTGGCAGGCCAACAAATATATCAGAAAGGCAGAGAAGAAGAATGGTGAGAACAGTCAAGAACAATCCACAGACCACCTCCAAACACCTGCAGCATCATCTTGCTGCAGATGGTGTTACTGTGCATCATCAACAATACAGCGCACACTGCACAAGGAGAACCTGTATGGGAGAGTGATGCGAAAGAAGCCGTTTCTGCATGCACACCACAAACAGAGTCGCCTGAGGTATGCAAAAGCACATTTGGACAAGCCATTTTCATTTTGGAAGAAGGCCTTGTGGACTGATGAAACAAAGATTGAGTTGTTTGGTCATACAACAAGGCGTTATGCATGACGCCACAAAAACACAGCATTCCAAGAAAAACACTTGCTACCCACTGTCAAATTTGGGGGAGGGTCCATCATGCTTTGGAGCTGTATGGCCAATGACGGCATCGGGAATCTTGTTAAAGTTGAGGGTCGCATGGATTCCACTCAGTATCAGCAGATTCTTGAGAATAATGTGCAAGAATCAGTGTCAAAGTTGAAGTTACGCTGGGGATGGATCTTTCAGCAAGACAATGATCCAAAACACCGCTCCAAATCTACTCAGGCATTCATGCAGAGGAACAATTACAATGTTCTGGAATGGCCATCCCAGTCCCCAGACCTGAATATCATTGAACATCTGTGAGATGTTTTGAAGCGGGCTGTCCATGCTCGGTGACCATCAAACTTAACTGGACTGGAATTGTTTTGTAAAGAAGAATGGTCAAAAATACCTTCATCCAGGATCCAGGAACTCATTAACAGCTACAGGAAGCGACTAGAGGCTGTTATTTTTGCAAAAGGTGGATCTACTAAATATTAATGTCACTTTTCTGTTGAGGTGCCCATACTTTTGCACCTGTCAATTTTTGAAATAATGCATATTTCACATTTTTGGTTAGTACAATAAACCTCATTTCAATCCTGAAATATTACTGTGTCTATCAGTTATTACATATATCACACTGAAATAGCTGTTCAAAAACCCAATTTTAAACAAATAAAAATGAGTAAGATTAAGAGGGGTGCCCAAACGTTTTCATATGACTGTATAAGTGCTAACCCATAGGTTGCAACCCACTTTTCTTTGGTGTATCATAAAACAAAGAATGTTGTAGCACTCGATAGCAAATTCCATGCAAAAAAACTGGTATATATATTGCTCCATATAAACAAGAGGCCACCTGCTACTATGTGTATCAACGTTTTTGCTTTTTTTGTAACCTATATCTCTTTACTCTCTCCCTCTCTTCATTATATTTGTGTTTTTATACCTTCCATCCTTCCATTCTTCCTTTCCTAATTTGTCCCCCAATGCTTCCCTTTCTGTCTTCCCTACCTTGTTCCTTCTTAACAATATCCCTTTTTTCCTTCCGTCCAACTTCTTCCTTCATCTTTTCCTCACTATGGTCCTAAAGCCATCCATCTCACCACCAATTCTTCGGTGCTCCTTCCTTACTTAATTTCCTTCCTTCTTCCCTTACTAATTCCCACCTTGTTCCTTCCTTCCTTTCTTCCTTCCTTTCCTCCTTCCTTCTTATCTTAATTCCTTCTTTCCTTAGTATGTTCATTAATTCCTCCTCTCACTCCTTGCCTCCTTTCCTAACTTTCTCCCTCTACATTCTTTCCACCCTTCCTTCTCACCTTCTACATTCCTTTATACTTTGTCCCACTCTTTTCTCTCTTTCTCTTTTCTTTTTTCTCCTCTACCTTCTTCCCTTTCTACCTTCCTTCTCTCCTCCATATGTTCCTTAATTCCTCCCTCGCCCACCCTGCCTCCTTCCTTCATCCCTACTCATTCTACACCCTTCTTTCCTGTATTCCTCAAATCCTCCTCTCCTACCCTGCCTCCTTCCTTCATCCACCCCTACCTGCCTTTCTCCATCCTTTCCTCCATATTTTCTCTTTCTCCCATTCTTCCTTTCCTAACTTTCCCCTTCCTTCATCCTTTATTTCTTCATGGATTCCAGGTATGACACTACATAGCTGTAGACTCTGGTGCAAGAACATTATTTCCTTTTGTGGATAAAAAACAAGGTTGTGACTTTCTGCTCAGGTTTTAGTTGCCGACTTTCATACATTTGTGATTGCAGTAAAAAAATAATATTGCATCTTTTTAAAGTGGGCTACGCATTTGTTTAGATGGGAATAATACTCTACTAAATACTATAGCTTTATCCTGCTGAGTATTATATTTAAAATAACTTTTCAATGAAGTTATGAAACTTAGTTTGAGTGAAGTTCACAACAATAAAAATGTCATTTTTTTTTTCAACATCATATAAGTAAATTATCCCCCATTCTGAATTTAACAATTTAAATAGACCACCACTGGGATCCTCCTTCTATCCATAGCAATCATTATGCAAGCAAACATTGCAGGTGTATACATTCCTGCTGTGTCAGCATTGCCTTTGCAAAAATGACAGACGTAGTCTAAATTTAATGTTAAAGGGAAAACATTAACAGGGATTTGCTGCATGAAACATAGAATTCAGATTTTTTTTAATACTGTATTTCTCCTTATGTATTAAGCGCTTAAAGGGAACCAACCACCTAAAAATCGCTATCTAAGCTATAAATATCTTTCCCTGGAGCCTAAAATTACTATTCTAACCATTACTATTCTAACTCTCTCCAACAAGTCGGGGATATAGTATGATCCATGCGATTCAATTTTGATGGGGTCCTATACCATCTGGCCAAAAGCTTGAAGTAGGATTCTTGTATTGAGGCACAAAGAGTGTGTGAATATGAGAGGTTAATTGCCGAAGACAATTCATCAAGATCTATAGTGGAGTTTAATTCATTCTCCTATACGTGTGGCTCTTCACTAGCGATCATTGAACGTCAGTCAAGCGATCTAGGTCAAGTTGGATCGTTGGTCGGTTTGCCGACATATTGAAGCGTGAGACGGGGCCTTTATTCTAACAAGTCTGGTGCTGAGGGTCCTGAGGTCCCTCGTAGAGAGGGTGGTACTGTCTCCCGTCATTGGGAGATCTTTGAATAGTCTCGGACTTGAGACATATTGCCTTATGAAACTCTGGTTTTTATATGTTTATTCTTTCTTTTGGTGCTGCAAGATTTGAGGATTCTTTTCTTGCTGGTTGTTCTTTGTTAGTCCTATCTCAGGTACAGTCTTTTTGTTACTACTCTTCTTCACTTTATATATTCACTTGTTCCAGCATCTGATGCTGGCTATAGAACCCATTTCTGTGTCTATCACCGTGAAAGGAACAAGTCTCTGGAAGTGGATAAAGTTGTGTTGCTTGCAGCCCTGGTGCTTTGCTGCAATTATGGAGTTGGAGTATATGTGTCCACCTGGTTCTATGGGTTATCTCACCTCTTTCCAAGCGGTGGAGTAGCCTTTTCCATCCTTGTTTATCTCCTACCGTAGTAGCTTGTGGGTGAACCTATGTTAACAAAATATCTTGGCAGGATACAACTTACTGCTGTCTTATTATATGTATGTTACTGTGTGTCTTAGGCACAGGTCTCTGTTGTGTGTATAATTTAGCAGAAGGTACAACTTATTATAACAATACACACACTAGAGACCTGTGCCTAAGATACACAGTAACATACATATAATAAGACAGCATTAGGATGTATCCTGCCAAGATGTTTTGTTAAAATAGGTTCGCCCATAAGCTACTAGGAGATAAACAAATAAACAAGGACGGAAAAGGCGACCCTACCGGTTGGAAAGAGGTGAGATAACTCATAGAACCAGGTGGACACAAAGTACTTTAACGAGGGAGCAAACAAAACTAAACTAACTAGGCATTATACCTCTCTCCCCAGAACAGAAAACAGCACCCTCCCAGCAGATCAACCAATAAACCTGAGATATAGAAACTACCTCAAGTACTAGTATCAAACTCGATATTTTATTTTATTTGGTTTTATGCAAATAATTTTTTAAAAAAACTACAGTGTTTTTACAATACATAGCATTGTTTTAGATTCTTGGTTTATATATGGTTAAAAATGCCCTAATATAAGGAGGTTTTAAACATACATCAGGCCAACATTGTGTGGCAGGTTAATACCAAGGTGATTTCAGAGTGTGCGCTGGATCTATACACCAGTCTATCCAGGGATTGGGTAGTAATAGCGATGAGGGGAAGGACCTATATAGAGACATTAGGGGGATTGGGGCAGACATATCATTGGTGCAGCCTGTGCAGCCACACAAGGTCCCAAGAGGGTATTGGACCCATTTCTACCTCCAAAGCTTTTGGAATTGTGCATTCCTTTAAGCTCTTTGACTGTAAAGGGCCCATATATTGTTCCTGCACAGGGGCCCCCTTCTGTCTGTATCTGCCAGTGGTTCAGACACAGGTTAGTGTCAGGAGGTAGCTCATTTTCCCTGTCCCTACCACTAGGGCCTCCTTCCTTTCCATCCTCATTGTCACCTCTGTATTGCGCTCTGCATCGGGTGTTCCTTCACCTGTGTGTGACAGATGGCTTTGTGCGCACCTCTTGCGGTTCTCTTTTATGGGATTTCCAAGGAAAGTCACACTTGTTATATTTGGACTTTAAGGCTGCTTTCACATCAGCGTTTTGCGCTGATCGCGGCAGTTGCGTTGAAAAAAAACGCAACTGCCGCGATTACCGCATAACGGCCGCACTTGCAGTTCACTTGCGGCAAGCCCCATACAATGTCTATGGGGCTTGTGGCAGGTGCGGCAAGTGCGATACCGGCACTTGCGGCAGGTGCGGCCGCGAAAACCGCACTTGCCGCAGCTGCCGAACACTTACCGCAAGCCCCATAGACATTGTACCGTTATGCGGTAATCGCGGCAGTTGCGCTTTTTTCACCGCAACTGCCGCGATCAGCGAAAAACGCTGATGTGAAAGTCGCCTAATTGAAATAAACACTTCACATGGATAGATATCTCTTTAGTCTCTTGTCTCTTAATGCATATTAGGTTAGGTAAAGACTCAGTGGTTAGCTAGTAGGTCAGTCCTCTGACTTGTTGGAAGCTAGAAGTTAATTTAGGCTAGGGTCACACTTGGCATGCGTTTTTTTGCATGTTTTAGGCAGCATGCGTTTTTGCTGTTAGGTGTGGAGCACTCTTAAAAAAGCATGCAAAAACACATGCGGAAACGCATGGTACCATTTAGTGCCATATAAAAACGCATGCGTTTCCCATAGATCCCCATGTTAGAAAACCGCATGCGTTTTTGAAAAAGCACCAAAAAACGCTGCTTGCCATATTTTTTGGTGCTGATCTAAAAACGCGTCCCAAAAATGTATGGTACATTTAGACATGCGTTTTTTGCATGGGGGCCTATGGATGCATTTTTGAATGCGTTTTCACAAAAAGCAAGTCTCAAAATCGCTTGTAAAATCTGCAAGTGTGACCCTAGCCTTACATGCATTTTTGTTACTTGAAGTAATAATATACATGTAATAAGTCAAAGAGAAACATATTGGTTGAATTTGTTTAAAGTTAACCTGTCACCATGTCAAAATTGTTCAGTTATTGCTCTTATTTTATTCTAATGTCTCCTCCAAGTATGCATTTTTTTTTTGTATGTTATTAGATTCATCAGATTCATCATATGATTCCAAAGGTTTGGTTATTTTTATCCAGTGCTAACTGCTATAGGGTCTAGTTCACAGGGTAATTATACAAAACAGTCTAAAGACAAGCCCCAGAGGGTCCTGTGAGCCCCGCCCCAGAGGGTCCTGTGAGCCATGCCCCAGAGGGTCCTGTGAGCCACGCCACAGAAGGTCCTGTGAGCCACGCCACAGAAGGTCCTGTGAGCCACGCCCCAGAGGGTCCAGTGAGCCAAACCCCACTTTATAAAGACCATAAAAATAAGCTATAAAGGAAAAGACCCATATCTCTGCCTCTGTATGGCATGTATTAAAAAAAAAAAAAAAAGCTGCCAACTTTCGACCTGATGATATGTCCTCTTTTAAAATTAGCTCTACAGTTTCTTTTTTCCCAGAAACAGTGCTGCTGTTAGGTAATGCATGATATTTCAGCTCCGGTCTATGAATATGATGAGCTCGGAAAATAAATGCATATTTTTTCCTTCTCTTGTGATTCCCTGAAATGAGTCTTGCAACGTAAATAAAACTGTCAGCCTAAGCCTCAGTGATCAGGAATGAAATGTCACCCAATATGTCATAAGTGGAGTTATGAGTTATACAGATCTAGGCTTGGGGCATATGATTCAAGCAGGTTATCTGATGGAGAGCAGAAATAGTCTGTATACAGAGTAATTAACAGGTTGCTGTCAATGTTGGATAGCCATCCTATCCAGCAGATGTGTGCCAGTATACCTCCACTGGCACATTGGTTTTAAATGCTAGGGTGGTAATACCTTCACATTTGGCTGTAACTCTACACTTCATAGCTTAAGCAAGTGAAAAAAATAAATACTTTTTTTTATTATAACTCTAGTTTTGCAGAATCCATGGATATGTTAATGATCGAGGAGCATATTTGCATCTGTGAGTAAAATTCCCAAAATTTTGGAAGTGGCCAACCCACAGGAGCGCAATATCTCCCTGAATTACGAATACCTCATATTTATGTGTGGTATGTATTGAATGCTTGAAGGATATTCCATAAGATGATGACCATATTGTTTCTCCACGTGATTCCTGGGGTAAAATATGACCGACAACTGAGATGAGGGCTAACACTGGATTACAAAAATCTAATCAGCCATCCCCCTATTACCTCAGCACAAAGGAGGAGTGAGGGGTCTGGGGAGACCCTTTATAACTTCTCATCTATGAAATATCAATGTCAGACTCCAGGAGAAGCAATGTTTATTTCCAATCTGTCCATTTTGCCCCGCCTGGAGTGCTCACCAATCCAATTCATAAGACGTATCTATATTTTATCCTTTTTATTTAACACTGTTCTTGCTTGTATATATGTCTTTCTGGTACTTGGGAAAGCTGGGTGGCATTTGTGATAGTGTGTGACCTCATGCAGGCATCTCACGCACTTGACAAAACAGCAAGTGGTGACAACAAAAAGGTGTGTGGATGTGAGAACTGGCTAGGCGGTATGCTCATCTCATTGTCAGCCTATTACGATAGGTGAGGGAAGTGGAGTCTCCCTTTTTAGTAACATCCAAGGCATATGGCACAACATATATTGAATGTCCGATACCTCTCACCTGACCTGTGATCTAATTAAAAGCCTCAGCAACCAGTTGACCAAAGAAAGAGAGAGTATTGCTTCCATTTCTGTTGGAGACCTGTGTTGTAGCTATGGGGGTTAGAGCCATTTAGACGTTTGTTACTTTATACCATTATAACATTATTTGACCTGAAGAGGTTTCCTGGGAATCATTTTCTTCAGCCTATAGTTATGATAACATGCTTTACACCCCTCAGCATCATCAGCATTTCTATACAAAGCCATGTTTGCACACATCTTTGTATAGCTCAGCATCAAGCTTCTCTGAAGCCGGGTGTGTACACTCACAGAGAGGCTCACTGTATGTGATAAGAAGTCGTCCGTACAATCAGTCCTGCGCACTATGCCTCTCTGAAGCTTGGTGTACGTGTCTCGGCTTCAGAGAGGTGTAGTGCACATGAGCAGAACTGCGGATGACTTTTGATCATGCGCGACTTTGTATTGCGAAGCTGATGATGCTGTCTGATGTGATAACATGCTAAGTGGGCATGATAACATGGTAAGTGGGCCGACTACTCGGGGGAACTAACGCCCTCTTGACTAGTCATAGCCCTAATTAGCATAGGGAAAATGAGCATTATAAATCTTTTTTTCAACATTAGATTTGGACAATAGCATAAGAAAGGGCTGGTTTGGCAGGGAATTTTGGCCCACACTTGCCTGCTGGTAGTTTAGAGGTCTTAGGGGACATGATAGGTTCCCTTTAAATAATAAAAGAGTTGTTACATACCCTCCGCTGCTCCAGCTACATCTGCCTTACGGTCTCTGTTTTCAGGTTGCAGTGGTGACATCACTTTTGCAATTTATGTCACCACTGCATCCAATCACTGAGTTGAGCTCCCTAAACCCAGGTACTAGCTACCTTGGTCGCGTATGCTGTACTCATAGCATCTGGGATGCTAACAGTCCAGAAAATTCCAGGACAGTCTGTAAAAAACAGGGCACTTTTTTCCGTATGTAAAAAAAAAAATAAGGTATCCTTGAAATTTTTGAATTTGAAGAAACTTGTACAGAGTATAATAACTGTAAGGCTGGAAACACATGGTCCAAGTGGCATGCAAGATACTCGCATGAGGCTCACATGACTCACACCTGATTGCTGCCGGCTCTGGATGGGAGCTGTATGTGTTTCTATGCAGCACATGACACACTTCCATCCAGAAACACAGCGGCCGTTCTGGATTGGTGATGCAAGACTCACGCAAGTATCTCGCATGCCTCTCGGACTGTGTGTTTCCAACCTAATTTTCATTATTTTTTAGTTTATTTTTAATGCAGTTAATGTCTTTATATCAGAATTTCCGGATACAGACATGTTTCACTTGCAATCATAATGATTTATTGTTAGATGGGGTAGCAGGTTTCATTTAAACCAAGAACATGCCTATAGGATGAATAAACGAATCCCCTTAAAATCCCTTTTTAGTTGGATAACCTCCATAAAAGTTTTGTTCACATCTATGTTAGGCATGAATATTAAAAAAACATCCAATATTAATGGACATAAAATGTAACACTATGCACTTTTCACTTCTTGCCTAGTTTTCTAGCCAAATATATTTAAAAGCCTTACACTGTAAACTTCTTTCCAGCTTCCTGCGGGTTTAAAATAGCTTTACAGCTTGATTGCCAAAATACGAGAGTTAAAATAAAATTAAATGGTGAATAAAATGGGATTGATCTCAGGGCACTGTTGGAAATTAGCAAGTATGACATAGAGAAGTAATTATATTACTGATGAATGTGATCTGTGCCACGAAATGCCCATGTATTTATATTAATTCGCTAAAGAGGATGTAGGAACTTGGATTGTGTACATAGCTAGAGATTGCATTTTGGCTAAGACTGAGGCTTTTGGCATAGTGAGTACTGCTGCAGAATTAAACTAGTTTTAGAAAATATGATTAAAAAAGTTATCTCCGTGGTCAAAAATTGAAAATTACTTGTAAAAACAATCAACTTTGCAATTTACTTCTTTTGCTGCTTTCACAATGCGATTTTGTTAAATCCGAGACTGTCCGATGAAAATCGGACAGCATCTGATCCGAATTAGCCCCCATGTTCTCCAATGGGGATCGGATCGGATTTGCACTTAATGGCATCCGATTTGCCTTCGATCACATTCTGTCCAATTTTATTCAGTAGCCAAAATCGTAGACTGCTGCGATTTTGGTTTCCAAGTGACAAATTGGATCAAATCGGATCCGATTCTTTCCAATTAAAATAAAATGATGGTCTATGGGGATCGATATCGGATCCGAAAATTTGTATTGAGCATGCTCCAAATCCCAGACCGCTGCCGTTTAAATTGGATCTGATAGGAAATCGGACAAAGTCAGTTGCCATCGGTATGATTTTCTATCGGATCCAATCAACAAGACCCATTATAAAATCGTATCGATGGCATCCGATTTAGTGCATCCGATGCTGTTCGATTTTCATCTGACAGCATCGGATTTAACAAAATCGCAATGTGAAAGCAGCCTTACTAAAAATCCTTTCCGCTCTCCAGAATAAAAGGATTTTTAACTATATAGTGTAAAGCTCAATGCTTGAGTTATGAGCCACTTCGAGGTGGTCACAGAATGCCCGAGTACCTAGGTAGGCAGCTCCCGATGCTAGCAAGCTTTATGCTTTAGTAAAAAATAATGGACCAAAGACCCATAGTAAAACTGTCAAAAATGAAGACACTTTAAATAAATACCAAAAAATATATATATGTAAATAAATTATACATTTTATTAATTACTAATAATTATATACAAAAAAATTAGACTAAAAAAAAAAACACCCTCTAAAACCCAAAAAGGAAAAAGCAGTGTGATCAATACTATGTCACACTATGGCAAAAACTATAATAAATAGATAACAATTACAATAAATCTAATAATGATGAACTTATCACTCAGAAGGTAGTTTATGTTGATTATTGGGATCTTTTATTAGTGGTAATCCAGGATTCAATTAGCAAAACTTATAACATTATGACGTTTGGGTCAAGAACCAGATAAATTGTTGTGGAGAAGATCAGAGTGACATAGAATGCATGACAAACCGTGTTCTTCTACTGGCCAACATAGAAAGATAGCGAATAATGCTCTCCAGAGCACTATACAGCAATGAGGAAATCATCATTCCCAGGCTCTCCTGATATTGTGATCCGCAGATTTTCCTTTAAGCCTAAGCTATCTTTCGATGTTGGCCAGTTGGAGAACACTGTTTCATTACTCCTCTCCATAACACGTCTGTGCACAAGTTCACACTTTTTTCCCGCTTCTCGATCATTTCCCTTTCTCTATCTCTTCCTTTTTGCCCAATGGACCTTCTCCCCCATCCCTGGACATTTGGTTCTTGTAGGTGAACCTGAAAAAAGATATGTATATACCCAAACAGAAAAACAAATTACAAATCAACTGCTCGTTTGTCAAACGTGGATACAGTGAAGCAAGTTTCCTGCTGTATCAACCACAGTTAAAATAAAAAAAATCATGACCATAACAGGACTTCATAATGGTCTAAGAATAAATGTGTTTAGTGTCCTCCTGCCTAACCACTTGTATTAACCTTATTTTTGTACAAATCATTACATTTTGTCTATACATCTGTATGTACTGTATGTCCACATACCTGTAGCTTTGATCAGTTTGAATAGGACAGGTTGCACATGTACAATATTCAAAGTCTAAGAATGGACTGCAATATCCAGCTTGCATACGAGGCTGTAGAGTTCCGGTCAGTAGACCTGCGGTCAATCACTATTGGAATACAACAGTTGGTGCTTTAACCATGAGTTTTGGGAGTGAAACCAAGCTTAGGCTCAGCTCAGATGTTGTGGACCTGAATATCAAAAGTGTTAATAACCAACTAAATATGTATTTGGAAGTAATTTTAATTTTGCACTTTTTTTCTGCCAGCTCGAAGATGTATCACTCTGAAAGCTTCAAAGTGTCAAAGGCATCTAAATTGTCTTTTTGATGAAGGAATAAATAAAGATATAGCTGCACTTCCTTTGTTTAAAAGATCAAACGGAATTATTTAATTATACCACATGGCTTATTCAACTCCTGGCTTTAATTTGTCACTTACGGCATTGACAGTTCTGGTGATTTAACAGTCTTAGAGTCATGCATGATAATTTGTTTTTAAAGGGACGGAAGAGAACAATGAAAACAATTGTTAGATACAAGGCACTCAGGAATCATAGGGAGCTCAAGTAGATGATTCAGAATAGAACTTGGAACTCCAATGAAGACGCAGCTGCAATGAAGTACCAAGTTATTTTTTTCTTTACTACAATAAAAATACGCAAAAAAATAAACTGATTTTGTTTCACTGATAGAGCGTTGTGATTAGTTAGGCTGCCTTCACACTGCGGCAGTGTCCGGTCCGGGGCTGTCAGAAGTGACAGCCTGGACCGGAGTTTTCCTCCATAGAATCCTGTCGAGCTGCACGGAGCTGGATCCCGGCGGGTGGTAATTAGCTGCTATCCGGCTGCTGTGTCGCCGGATGAATCGTGCAGAAGTGGGGATTTTCTGCCGATTCCAAAAACGTTGCATGCACCGGTTTTGGAATCGGCAGAAAATCCCCACTTCTGCACGATTCATCCGGCGACACAGCAGCCGGATAGCAGTAATTAACCACCCGCCGGGACCCAGCTCCTGTGCAGGCCCGACGGAAATTCTATGGAGCAAAACTCGTCCAGGCTGTCAACTTCTGACAGCCCCGGACCAGGACGCTGACCGCAGTCTGAAGGCAGCCTAAGTCTACCGGAGATCAGTGCTACAGACTAATTCTTCTTTAGATGCGTCACATGATTTTTTTGAATAACAAACCTACTGAATACTGAAAAATACAAAAGCAAAATATTTCTAACCGTAGAAGGTATATTCTATAGGTTTACTTAAAACTGTTCACTGAAACATATTCAAGATATGGGCTTAAAGTGCCGACTCTCAGCTTTAATTTGGGGGTATTGACATCCTACTTGGAATAAGAATTTAGGAATTACAGCTCTTTTAATATACGTATATGTGCCTCTTTTTCAATGGACCAAAGGTAATTGGACAATTATCGGCTTCATGGGATATTCCAATCAATTAAGTAGGTAAAAGGTCTCAAGCTGATTCCAGGTGTGTCATTTGCACTTGGTAGTTGATGTTGTGAACCCACAACATGCGGTCGAAGGAGCTCTCAATAAAAGATAAACAGGTCTTCATTGGGCTAAAAAGAAAAAAATCCTTCAGAAAGAAAGAAATGTTAGGAGTGGCTAAATCAACAGTTTGATACATTCTGCAAAAACAATAAGCAGGGAACTATTGAGGTTGGGGTTTCAAAAAGGTCTAGATGTCCATGGAAGATACCAGTTATGATGTTCGCACAATACATTCCAATGGTGAATAAATGACCCTTCACAACATCTATCCAAAACTCCCCAGGAAGTAGATGTTTCAGTATCTTAAGTCTATCATAAAGTGAAATCTTCATGAGAGCAAATACAAAGGGTTCACCACAAGGTGCAAACCATTAGTCAGCCTAAAAAATATAAAGGCTGGATTAAAAAAAAATCTAAAGAAGTCAGCCCAGTTCTTTAAAAGCATTCCTAAGACAGATAAAAGTAAGATCAACCTGTACCAGGATGATGGGAAGAAGAAAGTATGGAGAATACTCTATATTCATGGCTCCCAATGGCACTGGGTCACTAATGCTTGCTGATGAACGTGACTGAAGAAAGAAGCAGCCGAAAGAATTCTGAAGTATAGAGGGCAATATTTTCTGCTCACATTTAACCAAATGCAGCAAGGTTGATTGGGTGACCCAAAACATGCAGAGAAAGCAACCCAACGGTTTTTAAGGCAAAAAAGTGTTATATTTTGCAATGACCCAATCGATCACCAGACCTCCACCCCATTCACATGCTTAAAAGAAAAGTTAAGGCAAAGAGCCACAAACAAGTATTAAAGTCAGCTACATTAAAGACTGGCACAGTAAAACAAAGGGGAAACTCAACGTTTGGTGATGACAATGGCTTCTAGATTTCAGACATTGATTTGGTCAGTGTCCCGGGTGTTGCCAGGGTTACAATAATAAAAAGGCGTAAGGCGGTATAAAGGGGGTGGGTTAACTGGAGGGGGTGGAGCCATATGCATCTGACAGATTAAGTAGATGGTGGGGCTAACCAGAGGGGACGGAGCCATACACATTTGGAGAATTTAAAAAAATGGGTGGAGCTTACTGGAGGAGGCGGAGCCATATGCATCTGACGCATTATGGTGGGGCAGGACTAACAGGAGGGGTTGGAGCCATACACATCCGGTGCATTATGAACTATGGAGGGCTATAAAAGGGGCGGGGCTATGTGTGGACATACATAAACACACACATTGTATACACTCAGCTTTAATTTAAATATATGTTCAATGTGTGTGAACTGGGTAAGGCGGTATAAGGGGTGTTTGGATTGGAGATTTCTACAGAAAAATGTGGTACAAGGGATATAACATTTAATTTAAAAATGGAACTCACCCAAGCAGATTGCAAGGTGGCAACTACTGATTTACCATACTTCATAAAAATAGCAAAGGGGGTTGGAGGACGTAGGACTATGGTCTACCGTTTCGTACCATTTTGTACCATTCAGGTAGTATCTTTGGGTCCTTGACATGTGACGTCAGATCCGTTCCTTTTAACAGGCATTGCCTGTCATACATCACAGCCTCAGAATAAGTTAATGAAAACATATGACAATACAAACAACACTAAACCCAATAATAGAATGCAATGCAAGTTAAAACCAGATACATAAACAGAACAAACATATCGGCAGGCAAAGAGAAAAAAGCAATGGGTATAATCACTTATCATCAGAAAAATGAACGCCTAATGTACATAGAAAATGGAGAGAGAAAAAGGGAGAGGAAAAAAACAGGGAGGTAGGAAGGCCTTGTTTTTGCTGTTATTGGGTGTAGTGTCGTTTGTCTTCCATCCTCCGTTCTCCCACCCACTCCTTGCATTTTATATGAAGTACCCAAAATAAAAAGCTGCTGCCTGCAATCCACTTGGGTGAGTGCTGTTTCTTCTAATGAATGTTAATATACAGGGTGGGCCATTTATATGGATGCAACTAAATACAATGGGAATGGTTGGTGATATCAACTTCCTGTTTGTGGCACATTAGTATATGAGAGGGGGAAACTTTTCCAGATGGGTGGTGACCATGGCGGCCATTTTGAAGTTGGCCATTTTGGATTCAACTTTATTTTTTTCAATGGGAAGAGGGTCATGAGACACAAACGTATTGAGAATTTCATAAGAAAAACAATGGTTTGCTTGGTTGTAACGTAACTGTATTCTTTCATGAGTTATTTACAATTTTATGACCACTTATAAAATGTGTTCAAAGTGCTGCCCTTTGTGTTGGATTGTCAATGCAACCCTCTTCTCCCACTCTTGACACACTGATAGCAACACCGCAGAAGAAATGCTAGCACAGGCTTCCAGTATCCGTTATTTCAGTTGCTTCACATCTCGTATCTTCACAGCATAGACAATTGCCTTCAGATGAGTAATGAGGCAAACTTTTTTGTGAATGGTGAAGTTAACAAGCAAAACCACCGCGATTGGTCTGACACTAACTCCAAGACTGTTGGAACACAAAAATTATAGTATGTTGTGGTATATGGGGTACAAAGATAGTGGGCCATTTATCATCAATGGAAACCTTAATGCCACTGGATATCTGAAATTACAACATGAATACAGCTGTCTACACATAAATTTTAGTCTTTGACATGTTAGTAGTGGTAAAATAATGCCCTGATGTCGATATAAATAATTATTTTTTGGTTTCTTTAGGAGAGGATATATTGTTATTACACATTCCATTGTAATTAGTGACCGAGTCGGGCCCACCCCTTTAAGTGGTTTCCTCCCCCCGCTGAGACTTAGACATGCTCCTTCTTGCCATAACAGCTGGATGCCTACATCTGGCGGCTTCAATCTTGCCACTGAACGTGACAAAGTGATGTCATATGGGGTATTCCCCAGTCATGCGCAGATGGAATGAATGTGAGGAGTTTGTCACTTCCAGTGCGGTGGTGGTGGTGCACGTTGATATGGGCCAGATTGAGAAGAGGATCCTTCATTAGGACACAGGTATATAGGGGGGGGCACCTACAGCCCTTAAAGAAGGTATTGCACCGAAATGGCGTTGGGCGCGGTCCGAACACAGCCTGTTACACACTGTCCCTTAATATAGGTAAGTGTCAGACCTCTTTGCTGCTTAGTGGAAATGCTGGGAAGGGATCTCTTTCACCAACAACCATGGGCACTTGATCTAAGAACGAAGCAGGAGACAGGAGTGGCTGGGAATGAACCCCATTATGGATAATAGTCTGTGACCTGGCTTTCTTCCAATCTGTTTGGGGAACCCCCTTTTCTCCATATCCATTTTTAGAGAAGTTGAGAGGTATTATATATACCACTAAAGCAAATGTTGCAGCAAAGTACTATCACAAATCTTGTGGGCTATAATAACTTCCTACTGCTGTGGACATTGTATGTGCATAGAGCTATGTTGTTGACCTTACATTAGGTTCACCTCCTTGACATCCCCTATTGAGGGGGACTATTTGTGACATTGTTTTTTTAAAAAGGATATTAAAAAAACATTGATATACACAAACTCTATTGTGTGGTAGCACTAATGTTTTGACTGATAGTTTTACTTGTAAAGTGAAAGCTATCCTAATTTGTCAGATGAAGTGCCAGGGGTGGGGGTGGCCTTAACATTGATAAAAAAAAAGGTCTCAAGTGGTAAAGGGGTCCATTTCCACCTCCAAAACAAAGTAGCGTTTGACAGAAAAAACATTACTGGACTGCAAAGGGCCCATAAATTGTTCTTGCACAGGGCCCTTTTCTCTCTGTGTCCACCACTAGTCTGTGTTATCTACAGATGTAGCATTGTAACAAAATTACAGTTTTTGCTTATTGACATAACTACAATGTATTCTCCAATCCACTGTCCTATATGTATAGATTATCAAATATTACACATTTTTATGTGGCCATGGTTATGTATATAAAACTCACTTGTAAACGTAGACGATTGACATTGGCAATCTATCCTTGTAGCTAGGTCATGATTATGAGATTTATGCTAGGGAACTCTGATTGATCATCTCTTGTCGCCTCCCGGAGCTCTCAGGTGTAAGCAATGTACAGAATAGTGTAGCACAGCCTCGCCCTTGTTTAGTAGCCCTCCTATATTCTGCAGTTTATCTTCCAACTAATACTATAAATGGCCACTTTACACGTCCCAACGTTCGGTCCGATATTGGATACAACGCTGCGGGAGCGCGCTTTTTCTGAGCAGAATTCCAAGATCGCATAGGAGATGTTACACAGCGCGATATCGGCAGGCAACGCAACAGCGATTGTTACGCCCCCTTGTACGGCCGACCCAAGAACGACCATTTAACATGGGAGAGAATAGGGGACGTTGTATTTCATATCGTTGTTGGGCTTTTACACAGCCCGATCCGGCCTCACGTCCAATCCAATATCGGCCCGTTGGAGAGCAGGCTCATTTGATCGTTTTGGCATCGTCCGTGCATCGTATTGGGCGTTTAAACCATACAACGCACGAACGATATAGGGGCCAAGCACGAACCACGTGACTTTTGGTCGGAGTTGGACGCCGATATGGGACGTGTAAGTGGCCATAACTTCAATTATATCATTTTTCCAATTGGTTCTTGTTCCTCAGTAACTCACTTCTGCTTTTGTTAAAGTCATAATATAACACAGTTTGTCCAGGAAAAATTGAAGTTCACAGGTTTTGTACTACATAGTAGTGAATTAAAGGGATTTTGGAGTATGGTTCAATTGCTTAACAATCTTTTTATCTAGTTCTCGCACTAGTTATTGCAAATTTATGCCAGCCATTAAGACCTAGTCTCTGCTAAAATGAATACCACTACACTGCAACCCACAGACAAGTAGTGACTCCCCTTATATCTCCTATCCCCCAATTACAGATGGCCTAAAATCCCTGTAAACAGTGCAAAGTAATAATTAGTTAATACATTGCTATGCAAGTTGCCATTTGTGCGAAAAATGTAATAACATTTATATCTGTTCCACTAAGCAGATTAGTTTAATTCATCAACAGATTTTCACAGTCAAAACCAAATTTATTCATAGAGGTTTATTAATGCAGCAGATAATGCATTTTTTTTAAAGAACCAAATGTTTTCGGTGGAATTACAGAATGACTGAAAAGAACATGACTGTGATAGTGGAATGAGGGCAATAGGTAAGCATCTACGCAAAAAGCAAGCATGGTATTGAAACTGTTATGTTACCAGTTACCCAGGGTTTGAAGATTTAATGGGTTAAACTCTGTGTTAGGATATTGTTTGTTTAAAATCCACCTTTTAGCAGTTTTTCTGCATATAAGTTGCAGCCACCAACCATAAGGCCTTATACACAGCATTCTAAAATACTGTATATAAGTCCCCAGGCAGATCTGCAGAATGCAAGAAAAACAGCTTCTATTATACTTGGAGGCGATCCAGTCCAATGGGTGTCACTTGGTCTGTCTGTTGACTCCTTTCTTCCTGTGAATGCCATCCTCTTCCCTGCTTCTTGTGGATGATGTGTCCTATGTCATCCACTCACTGGCCTTCATTGCGCTCATGCACATGCACATTTCTCTCTGCCCTGCTATAGGCAGACCCAAGTACTATAGTGCACAGGCGCAGGAAAAGATCAAAGAATACTAGTACATGTACATTACACCGGCATTCATTGACCTTTCCCCGCCGGCATCTTCGACATCTCTGACCACTTACTGAGTCTCTCTACATCAGGGGTGGGCAACTCCAGGCCTCGAGGGCCGTACACAGTGCAGGTTTTCTATATATCCCAGCATTTGACAGTTGGTAATTTAATCTCCTGCACAGGTGATGATTCCAACTGTCAAATGCTAAGGATATACAGAAAATCTTGACTGTGTACGGCCCTCGAGGCCTGGAGTTGCCCACCCCTACTCTACATAAACACACCAGCAACTGGGATGCAGGGCTTTATGATATGGTGTTAGAGCTGCTCCTCTTCATCTTTATTCACAACTTCTTTGTATTTAAGGACCATGTTTTTCTTCAGAAACGCAGCACTGCCATGGGTGCAGCCTGTGCGCCCTCATATGCAAACCTCTTTCTGGGATACTGGGAGAGGGAGATTTTTGGTGGTGTGGCCTGGCAGGACTCTGACCATGTGCAGTGCTGCCATAGATACATAGACAATCTTTTGTTTTTCTGGCAGGGGCAGTTCGAAGCACTTATATGGAAGTTGAAAAACAAAACATTGACATCAAACTAACTTATACATGTGATCATACTAGAGTTGACTTTCTGAATGTCTGTCTAGAGGTGGATCACTTTGGTGTGCTGTAGACGGATGTCTTCATAAAGTCAGTCTCTGTCAACTTCCTTTTGCTTGATACCTCTTCACACAGCCAATCTACTAGCAAAGTGAACCCAGTTGGCAGTGCATCAGGATGAAGTGCATCTGCTCCACTCAAATCTCCATTAACATGCAGGCAGATGACCTAAGGGTTAGATTCGAGCAATGGGGGTACAGTAGGAGATCATTAAAAACGGCTTAATCGTGTCCGATTTCCACTACCCTTCCTCACATTGCCCTCTTTTACTTTGCATATATATACATATATAGATAATATATAGATATATTTATATGTATTTTTAAACAGGTCTTTTTTCTGTGTTATCATCTTCTTTCCTTTGGATTCCTAATTATGTACCTCATCATGTCCACGTGACATAATCTTGATCCGCCTCCCTGAAAATATGCAATATCAAAGCAGATTTTTTCTGCATCTTGTAGTATTTTTCAGTAAAATTAAGGATAAGACTAAGATTCTGCTGTGGATTATTGTAACTTTTTCTGTTACTTTTATAATGTATACTGTTATCTAGTCAATTGGATCTATATATGAATAATGGGGATGGGTGGTGTGGAGAGTTATTATAATAAAAGCGTGCATTACTCTATTGGGACACTCTTCTACTAATTCTACTTATTTCAAAACTCATATACCTCTCGTTCTTTCCCTTTTTTTAAATTTAATACATTTAACACAATTCATGTTTCCAGTGATGATCCCTCCTGTGATTGCGACATCTGTCCCTTTAATTGCACATAACATGTAATTTAGTAGTTTGATGTCTTCTCCACCTTGAGTGCACACGTGGCTGCAAGGGTGACATGTCCCCTAGGACCACACTTCCGGATATGCTCAGTAATGTGATGCCATACCCGGAAGTGCGGTGCGCGCTCACTTAAAAAGTCCTGGCAGATCACATTATGAAATATCCCCACATGAAGAATTTTTTTTATGTGTTCACATCTAATTTTTGATGATGCCCTTGTTTTCCCATCCTTGGTGGTTGATTTGCCTTTCACCATGATTAGTGGAGAAACACTGTAGACCAATAGAGAGTTTTTAAAATTGATCATGGCAACATGTAAGGTTAATCAATTAGCCCGAAGCTTCGCCATGATGTTCATCATGCAGCAATGTCATGACGTTATTCCAGAAGTGGAAACAGACAAAACAGAACAATTTGGGCTCTTTGAAATCTAATAGCTCACCATAATGCACAAATCAACCTGCTTTGGAGATTAAAGAGGGTCTTGTTACCCTCTAGGCGCCCTTTGTGGCTGCTCAGGTTGCACAGTGGTGTGTCTGCACCTGTGTTGCGGGCCTGTTAAGGACCACAGGCACTGAGTATGCCACGAGAAGGATATTGGGTGTAGACGTTAAGACCGACTCCAGACAGGACCGGACAGACATTGGACAAGGGCAGTACAAATGGAATGGCTCATCTCTTATATTAGTCAGAACAATTAAATCACATTTCATACACAAAGGTACATAATTTTTTTCAGCTGAACAGTCTTTTTAGAGCTAATTGCTGGGATTTCCAGCTGTGGGTCACCTTGTATTTTCAAGTATCCTTTATACAAAAAGACATTGTCCACAGCGGAAAACATATTTCACAAGAATGACTATATTTTTCTTATTTTCAGACATTTTATAATAAAACAACATTAGTCATTAGTACTATGAAGTCATCCAAATGTACAATAATATAAATAGAAATGGCATATGTGCAAGGATGCTGGTGCACTTGACTTGGATGCACCGTAATCTTAACTTTGCATGTGCAAGATTTTTATCTGGATTGTGAATATGTCAATCAGACCATATTAGACAGGATTAAGAAACAGTCATCTTGACTGCTTTAGTGATCTCCTTCTCCTTGACTTCAAAGTGCTCCTGCTTTTATAATAATGTGGCATCTACTTGGGCTCATACGTCAGATTCTGAAACAATGGAACTGTTTTTATACTCCAAAAATACTACCCTAGTCTCTAACTGGAGTAGCATTTCCGATGACCTGCACGGAGATCCATGCCACAAAAGGTGCACCAAAATTATTAATTGATATGTGCCTTTTAAAGAATTCCGCTCAAAATACTTCAGCTAACCCTTCATTAAGAATGGTGCATGAATTATGAAAGTAGAGTCCTAATAAATCTGCCCCTAAATGTCACTGAAGTTTTAAAATAATGTAAGTGCCTTTAAAAAGGATATTGTTGTTGCAAAACATGTACTTAAAGGAGTTGTCCAGGACTTTAAGGCTGATGTCACACTGGCGTGTGACTCCCACTAGTGCAATGTGAGGATATCTCACAGTGACATGCTCATGTTTGCCAATCAGACAGCTCTGACTGTGAGTTTTTCCTCAGACCTATGTGGTTGGAGGAAAAGAATTGCAGCTCGCTGCGATTTTCAGGGAGTCTCAGATCACTCTCACCCAAGTCTATGGGTGTGATAAAACATTGGACTGCACTTGGAAGACCTGAGTGGCTGGCAATGGAGGAGTTCTCTGCAGCTGTAATCCTATCACAGTATCGGATCACAGTTGCATGACAATGGGCGCACGCTCCCAACAGAGTGTAAATTCCATATTGCTTTCGATAATCTTGCATCAATTGACCTATGCTATTGTGACTTCAGCCTAACATTGATGATCTATCTTATCAATGTGTAATGGTTGGGCTTGAGACATCTGGCACCATCACTGATATGCTGTTCCCTGGGTCCCCTCCTTTGATGAAATAGCGGCTGCGGCTGGGTACTACACATCTTGATTGGACCCGTGGAAACCTAACCAGGCGAAATGTGCCCCCGTCGTCCTCCCCGCACCTCCCTCCCCACCACTTAAACGTATGTAACCTACACTTTCTTACAAAGTAATGGATTAAAGAAACCTTCTATTAATGGTGAGTGCCGTTTCCTCTTCTAAATATTTGACTAAAGCTCTGTTTTGACTTGTGCAACACCTGACTGCAGGGAGCTGAGACCAGCCTAAAATTAAATCAAGCCTTCTAGTGCCCAGATTCCTCTCTTTTGATTGGTACTACACATCTGCCCACTATCGATGTGCATAGGGGGCAGATATGCAATACCCAGTATGGCCAATATATAGTTTATGGAACTGTGCAGTGCAGCTCCGTAACTGAGAAGTTCCAGGCAGTGGCAGTGGCAGCATCGAGAACAGCTGATAGGCGGGGGTGCCAGGTGTCGCATCCTTTTACATTTTGACATTAATGACCTATCTGAAGGATAGGTCATCAATGCTAAAACCCCAGACAACCTCTTAAAAGGGAACCAACCAGTGGGTTTTATGGCTATAAAGTGAAGCAAGTGCTTTACAGACACTGGAATACTGAGATCAGTCATACATTTCCTTCAATGATTATGTGTATGATTGCAGAGAAAAGTGTTATCAAACACTGGAAAAACTGCAGCACATTAGCATAGGTGCAGCTCAACATCACTATGTGAGGCTGGGTTTCTTTGTATTACTCCTCTGTTTACTATAAGCCAAGCTCTCCTCCCTCCCCTCTCTCCCTCCCTCTCTCTGTCAGTATATACCAGGCACATTAGGTCTGCATGGTGATAGCGCAATGTCAGGCTCCTATGTGCTCATCACTCCTTCCATCCTGTGTCTGTGGTTTCTCACCGCTTCTCACTGCTTCTTCTCTGGCTGTCTGTGATCCGGTCTGTGACTGTGAGGAGACAGCTGAGCTGAGGACGTGCGAACCGGAAGGATTCGAGTCTTCTCCTGCTCTCCGGTGACCTGGTCACAGACAACCAGAGAAGGAGTGAAATGCCGGAGACACAGGAGTGTTGGAGTGATGAGCACATAGGAGCCTGAGATTGCGCTATCACCATACAAGATGTCGGACCTAATGTGCCTGGTTAATACTAACAGGGAGAGAGGGGAGGGGGGAGGGTTTGGCTTGGAGCAAACAGGGGAGTCATACAGAGAAGCTCAACCCCACATGTGGACACTGTGCTGCACTTAGTTAATGTGCTGCACAGTTTTCCTGGTGTTTGATAACACTTTTCTTAGCAATCATACATGTAATCATTGAAGTAAAGATATGATTGCACTCAGTATTCCAGTGTCTGTAAGGCATCGGCATCACTTTATAGCCTTAAATCCTGCTGGTTGGTTCCCTTTAATCCAAACATATGCATCAATTGCAAATACTTGTGCAAGAAAATTTGAGGATATTAGCCTGTAAAACAAGATATTGCTAATTTAAAGTGATCCTAAACCCAGAAACTGACCCTCCCTTATCTTTAGACCTGTCCCTGCACACCCTCTTTTCATTTCTAGCCATCCCTTTTGCAGAAAAAAATCGCTTTTGTAAAGTAAGAGAAAAGGTTATAATACTTTGACCTGTGGGAGTTCTCTCTTTCTGTGGAAGCCGAGATGGGACGGGCCTGTCTGCTGCTGCCTGGTAAATATGCACGCCTCTCTCTGCTTGTAAGAGCCTGGCCGCGTCATGAAAGGGGGCGGGGCTCCGGCATGGCGCGATTTAGCCCCACCCCTTTCATGACGCGACCAGGCTCTTAGTAGCAGAGAGGGGCGTTCATAATTACCAGGCAGCAGCAGACAGGCCCGTTCCATCTCAGCTTCCACAGAAAGAGAGAACTCACACAGGTCAAAGTATTATAACCTTTTCTCTTGCTTTACAAAAGCGATTTTTTCTGCAAAAGGGATGGCTAGAAATGATAAGAGGGGGTGCAGGGACAGGTAGAAAGATACGGGGGGGTCAGTTTCTGGGTTTAGGATCACTTTAAGAGTAAACATTTAGCCAGATGAGCTAAACTGATCATGTAGTTTTACAAATTGTTACTTCTACATATTATATTTCCAATAGAAATGTAGTTTTTTTTAACTTAAGTTTTGATACATTAGTGATTGAAGTAAAGTTTGCAATATACATTCATAACCAGGTCTGAATATGTTGCATACAACTTTTTTTTATGATGCTGCAAGATAAGCCTAATGCAACAACTGATGTGTCAAATGACAAGGAAAGATACGTAAGGCGGCCGTCACACGCTACGATATCGCTAGCGATATTGTAAGCGATCACGTGCACGCGCGATCGCTTACATTATCGCTCACATCGCTGGTGAGATGTCACACAGACAGACTCACCAGCGATGTGGACCAGCGAGATCGCTGGTAACTATGGTACACATCGGGTTACTAGGTGCCGCGCATCGCTTAGTAACCCGACGTGTACCATAGTTACCATCTCCCAGCATAGGCTCTGCCGCTGGGAGATCGTTCATCGTGGTGTTATACACTACGATGAAGCTGTTTGTCAAATCGTTCATCGCAAGATGTGAGGTCCGGAGCTCAGATCTCGATCTTGCGATTTGAACACTTCTCGCTCGTCGTATCTTGCCGTCACACGCACAGACATCGTTCACGCGATGTTTAATCAGGCGCGTTCAAGCGATATCTTTCAAGATATCGTAGAGTGTGACGGCCGCCTTAGACATCTTTGGTATTAGATCTAGTATGAGTTTCCCTCGGGTGTTTTTGGTAAGAGAAAGGAAGTGGACACTCTTTTTAATGGAAATGAGGACTTAACCCAAAAGGCATTAAGTTTACCATAATGCAGAACACTTTTACTTGACGCTTACCATAAATAATCAGTGTTACTTCAGCAAACATCCTGTGAATCAGTATTCCAGATAATGATGAGACGCTAATATATTTTACCAGAAATGTTCTACTTTCTCCACTGTTAAGCCACTTTTATCCCTTCCCCATTCTTGATGACCTCATCACGCAGTCTGAAAAAAACAAATGAAATCAAGACAACTGCCAGCTCAGTGAGGTGTCAGGTTACAACTCTTATTATCCTCAACAAGAGGGAGAATAGATGGAGGAGACCAAAAAAGACCATTAAGCAAGGGCAGATATATGCAGCTTTCATCAGCTTTATGCAACTCTCTCACTCAACACCGCATTCATAGCCACACAGCTCCATACTGCTGTAAAATGCCTTCCATGCTGCTGTGACTGTGCTGCTTAGACTGAAGAGCAGGACCAGTCTTTTGGGGTGTATTAGAGAGTTCATACCATCTGTTCTTCACCTACCAGCTCAGAGGCAACTGGAAATTAGATATCGCACCTGCAGTAGTGAAAAGGAGGTCAAAAATGCTGGATACAAGTGATATAATGGGCAGAAATGGTGTTATTCTTCATGTGCACACAAAACCTTATTCTGAAATGATAGCTATGCTTTAACCCAGCATTAGGCTTTGGTCATGTTGAGTTAGGTCAAGTTACAGTTTTCAACAGAAAAAATAAATACTGGAGCTCCGGTAGTCACGAGATAAGGCAACAGCGCCTTAAACTTAAAAGAAGCTCCAGGTATTCAAAGAAATAGGCCCTGTATGATGACTTATGAGCAAAACAGAAATTACAATGCACATCCAAGAATATGCGCTATCCCGAAAGAAATGTGTACTAAACCTAAATATATGCACACTTATAGCATGAAAAAGCACCTGTCCATACCATCAATAGTGGATAATAATAAGATGGCTATCATATATATATATATATATATATATATATATATATATATATACCGTATATACTCGTGTATAAGCCGACCCGTGTATAAGCCGACCCCCCTACTTTTGCCCCAAAAATCTGGAAAAACCTATTGACTCGTGTATAAGCCGAGGGTGGACCCCAGCACAGGTATACAGCCCCCAGCAGTGTGGTATACAGCCTCCCCAGTGGTAGTATACAGCAGCCCCAGTGGTAGCATACATATTCCCCAGCAGCCCCAGTGGTAGTATACAGGAGCCCCAGCAGCCCCAGTGGTAGTATACAGGAGCCCCAGCAGCCCCAGTGGTAGTATACAGATTCCCCAGCAGCCCCAGTGGTAGTATACAGGAGCCCCAGCAGCCCCAGTGGTAGTATACAGGAGCCCCAGCAGCCCCAGTGGTAGTATACAGGAGCCCCAGCAGCCCCAGTGGTAGTATACAGCAGCCCCAGTGGTATACAGCAGGCCCCCAGGGGTACATATAGCAGCCCACTGGGGGTACCCAGCAGCCCCTGGGGGTACCAACAGCCCCCTGGGGGTACCAACAGCCCCCTGGGGGTACCCAGCAGCCCCCTGGGGGTACCAACAGCCCCCTGGGGGTACCAACAGCCCCCAGGGGTACCAACAGCCCCCTGGGGGTACCAACAGCCCCCAGGGGGTACCAACAGCCCCCAGGGGGTACCAAACACCCCCCTGGGGGTACCAACAGCCCCCAGGGGGTACCCAGCAGCCCCCATGGGGTACCCAGCAGCCCCCTGGGGGTACCAACAGCCCCCAAAAGCTGGCACTGTCCCCCCTTGTAAGGGACCCCCCCCCCGCTGCTTATACATTACCATCCCGGTGTTCTGATCGGCGCCGCTCCTCGGTGCTGCGTCTTCATCCTCCCGTCCGCGCTGGCTGCTTCCGGGATCTCCGGCGGTCGCGCGATGACGTCATATCGCTGCGACAGCCGGAGATCCCGGATGCAGCCAGCGCGGACGGGAGGATGAAGACGCACCGAGGAGCGGCGCCGATCAGAACACCGGGATGGTAATGTATAAGCAGCGGGGGGGGGGGGGCCCTTACAAGGGGGGACAGTGCCAGCTTTTGGGGGGCTTATATGAACTGCTTCCCCCTGCCGCTGATTGACAGGGGGAAGCAGTGCATATATAATGAGCGGCCCCACGTGACGGGGCCGCTCATACAGCAGCCTCCCCCCGCCTCCTCCAGCCTCCACAGCCCTGGGACACAGCCCCCCCACTCCATGTACCGTATATGACCCGTGTATAAGCCGAGGGGGGACTTTTCAGCCCAAATTTTGGGCTGAAAAACTCGGCTTATACACGAGTATATACGGGATATATATATATATATATATATATATATATATATATATATATATATATATATATATAAAGAGGATACAATAAACTTGAGGAAGGTAGCTTAAAATAACAAATATAGCACAATGATACAAAATAATATACTGATATAAAATCACTTAAAATGAATAAATGCAGCCTTTAATTTATATATGGACAAAGACACAGTCTTTGCTCAATGATGGCTGGGATTTAATGATTGTCCAGAAAGTGTATTTAGTAGGAGAGTCACTATGTTAAAGTGAACCAGTCACCTACCTAAAGCCTCCCAGGCTACCACTACCTGTCCCTGCACCTTCCTATTACTACTCCTACTATCCCTCTCTGTCCTAAATGTGACCTGTGACTGTGTTAGAAAACGTTTTTAATACTCACTCATTAGTATGATAATGAACTGGGGGGGCTACCATTGCTAGCCCCCCTGGGCGTCCTCTCTATGTCACCTTCGCCACCTACTTTCTTGTTTATCATGTCCCGATGGGCATGATATTGACTTCCCAATGCGCGCTCCCCGCCTGGCTCACAGCCGTCTGCAGAGTGCCAGGTATGACGCCGAACGGGTCCTTTCCGGTACTCCGCAGGCCAACTTCAAGCTTGACAGTACGCATACTCTGTGGATGCACTTATGGCAGCTCATCACAGAAGGGGACATAGAGAGGACGCCCAGGGGGGCTAGCAACGGTAGGTTTCCCCCCCCCATACCCCCTGGTTCATTATCATACTAGGTGACAGGTTCCCTTTAACTTTTTTTGCAGCAAATAGTGTTAAATAAGACCTAAGTAGAGCTGAGCGAATGTGTTCGGGGCTTGTGTTCGGGTGCTTTACATCCTAAGTGCAGAAGCATGCAGCACTGTGCTCCGGTATGCTTGCTGCCTGCCGAATACAAATGCATGCCGCATGCAGTGTTTGATCAGTGGGCACTGGGGCTGAAATCCTAGTTTTGACAGTTGTGTGATGGGCAAAATAAAAAGAGAAAAATCCCCACCCTGCCTCCCCTGGAAGTGTTTTGCTAATGGCTGGCTGTATATGGATATTGAGCTGTACAGCCAATTAGTAACTTTCAGTGACATTAGGGTCAAAGTTTGGCACGTGAACAGTGGAACCCAAACCCAAACAGCCCCATGTTCGCTCATATTTAGTCCTAAATAAAGAGGGCACTTACAGAAGCCAGACAGGGGTCCTCTACTGAAGAGCTGCAAGGTGAGATTAATTATTTTGGCTGGGAACGCATGGTACCTGCGTTTGACTGCGTTCGGTTGCGGTTGTGTTCGGATGCGCATAATGTATGCGCCCTCACCACCCTCTGAACGCAACTTATTGCATTTTAAGTGCGTTCACGGGCGCTTGTTATATCAGCAAGCGTCCGCAAGCGCACAAAGAATGCAAAAAAGTCAATGGATCCGCAGTGTCTTCTGCATGACAGCGCAGGAGAACGCTGCAGATCACATTAACTTGCCTGGAGAGCAGCTGACCCAATCGCTAATCTCGAAGCACTGACAGTGTATCTCCGGACGGGCGCCGCTAATCACCCGACGGTGTCGGCGCGAGAGATTTAAAGAAACATCTGATCTGACAGCTGTTTAAATCTCCTGCGCCGACGTCACCTATTTGTTTCGGCGCTGGAGATTTAAACAGCTGTCACATCAGATGTTTCTTTACACCGCCGGTAGATTAGCCGCGGCCACCGGGAGGAGGATATCTCCGCCGCTGATCTCCGCCTCCCGGCTGGCACTGAGACAGCTGATTGGCGGGCCGGGCACCATACTATGTGAACGCATGTGGAAAATCTCCGCTGCATTCACATCAATATGGCAGAGTTTGCACTGCGTTTGTGTCTGCATGCTTGACGCATGCAGACACTTCATGCTAGTGTGAAAGTAGCCTTAGTCTGACGCGGGATTCAAAGTGACAGTAAAATTTCTTCATCTGGCGTCACTATTCTTACAGGTGCCTGCCGGGTTCAATTTCAACCGCGTTTTGAAGGGAATGCTCTTATTTTTCAGGGAGCGTATTTTCTTTATACATGTGATAGCCATCTTATTATTATCCATTATTGATGGTACAATAAGAAACAAAAACAATGTTGCGCCAAACTGCTGATGTTTATGGCATGGGAGCGGTTAAATATATCTAGGGCTCACCTTCTCTAGTTGTGCTGACCGCACAACTAGTTTATGCACTGATTTGTTACCCCAAAGGGTTTCCACATCAGCTGGTGTGCTGCAAGCAGGGATGAGCGTGATTTCCAATATGCACACGCTGCTGATTCTCGTGCTTGTTCCAAAGAAGTGGTGATTGACGTCTGATGCGTCCTGGGTGCCCAGCTGCTGAATACCACGCTTCCCAATGGGAGGATACGTGTGCGTTCAAATAAAGATGTGGTATTAGATTAGCGCTACAAACCACTCCAGGCGATCGTTCTGTATAAATTACCTTAAAGCTTTATTCAATCGATGTAGAATGCCCAGTCTCCACAACGCGTTTCGGCGCTAATTGCGCCTTTCTCAAGTGTCTCACTTGAGAAAGGCGCAATTAGCGCCGAAACGCGTTGTGGAGACTGGGCATTCTACATCGATTGAATAAAGCTTTAAGGTAATTTATACAGAACGATCGCCTGGAGTGGTTTGTAGCACTAATCTAATACCACATCTTTATTTGAACGCACACATTATTGATGGTACGGACAGGTGCTTTTTCATGCTATAAGTGTGCATATATTTAGGTTTAGCACACATTTCTTTTGGGATAGCGTGCTTTTCTTGTGTCTGTATTGTGAGTTACAGATTTCGGCATATCTTGTTGCATTGTGGTACTGTAGGTACATCTTGTTGACGTCCATTTACTGTATTTGGTTCAATGGATGTTTTATGACTGGTTCAGTATGTAAATTGCCTCTTCAGAGAGGAAGAGGGCTTGAACTTTAGTGCCACCTTTTGAGTCAGTATCGACTTTTAGGCTTGCTACTTCCAATAGGTGGCACTAGAGTTCAGGTCATCTTCCTCTCTGAAGAGGTAATTTGTATATGTAATTTTTCCCAATGGAGCATGCAAGGCATTTTAATCTCCTTATACTGCCATTCCAAACCTGATATGTCATTCTCCACAAGGAGAAATTGTACCCCCTAGTGTGCATTCACACTGGCATACCCGGAAATCCGGGTCCATCAGTTTTAAAACTGATGGCCACTGAACTTTTATGGACTCCTATGTTCAGATGCAAACCGATGTCTAAGGACCATTTTTTTTTAACGGATCTGTCATCAGTTATCAGAGGTAAGGGTGGGAGGAGCTGTACCTTCTGAGCATGCTCAGTACAGCAAAATGGATCTGTTTCACGGATCCGTTTTTTTTCACAGATCCAAAGGGATCCATCCTCCATAGCGCTCCATTATAATTTCATACAGACACCAACTGATCTTTATCTGTTAGTTGGTGCCCGCAATTTTCAAGGAAGCCCAGAAAAGGAGCAGTCTCTGTTTTTGGGTATATGAAAAAAGCTGACACCAATCCTTACAAAACTAACACACACTGATGGCCACTTAGGACCAATCCGTGCCCAGAGGATAACATGGGAGGCCATAACTTATCCATGGCCATCAGTTTCAAAACGGATGGACACAGAATTGCAAATTTGCCAGTGTGAAAGCAGTCTTAGGGCCCTTTCACATCAGCGGTATTTTCAAATCGCGGCAGATGCGGTGAAAAAAAACGCATCTGCCGCGATTACTGCAAGCAGCGTTTTTTTTCGCGGCCGCACCTGCCGCAAGTGCCGAAACCGCACTTGCCGCACCCTTACCGCAAGCCCCATAGACATTGCATGGGGCTTGCCGCAAGTGTGCCGCAAGTGTCGCGGTTATGCGGTAATCGCGGCAGATGCGTTTTTTTCACTAGACACTAGTTTTTCAATAGACAATGCATGGGGCTTGCCGCAAGTGAACCGCAAGTGCGGCCGTTATGTGGTAATCGCGGCAGTTGCGTTTTTTTCACCGCAACTGCCGCGATCCGTGAAAACCGCTGATGTGAAAGGAGCCTTAGATCAGTGTTCATCAACTCCAGTCCTCAAGGCCCTCCACCAGAGCATGTTTTCAGGATTTCCTTAGCATTGACAGTAATTTAATCTCCTGCACAGGCGATGATTCCAACTGTCAAATGCTAAGGAAATCCTGAAAACGTGAACTGTTGGTTACCCTTGAAGACTGGAGTTGGGGAACTCTGGTTCAGTTCACATACATTATCCAGTTACTGACGGGAGAATGTGATCTATCAATGTTAAGCTTCTTGCGTTGTTATTTTACCTGCCTTCCTTTCGAAATTAGGTTAGCATAAAACAGCTTGGATCATCCCGTCCCGCTGATTAAATTTGTGTTTATACAGTTGAACGTTAAATGCGTAGCGCTTTTTAACCACCGCGCCATACTGCGATGCATGTTTTGTTTCTGTGGATTTCAAAGAACACATGACATTGTGAAAGGACATTTAAGCATGTCTGGCATCATTTCAATCCTGAGTAACATATCCCTTGGGAAGTGGTGATATATATTCATAATGTTCTGCAAGCTGCATTCTGCGCACCTGAAAAGAAATCCTGATAACCTTTTGTGGACATTAAACAAACGTTAGGGGAGTACATCTTTGTTATTGTGGCCATGTTTGAAGATTGCCTGGAAATATGCCAATCATTAAAACTTGAAGTCTACCGGTAGGACATTACTGATGATACAGAAGAAAAAGCATTGCGATATTGCCAAACTCCTCCAGTTACTATAACAACCGCTTCAGCAATGTTATTATTAGAACATATCAATATGGAATAAGAGACTAAAGCAAGATTAGTATTGTGTAAGGGAACGAGGATTTTTGATTGATAATTCAATATTTTTTTTAAAGTACAGAAGTTAAGAACTAATCAATAATTTTTAAAGGGGCTATGGTAATTATTGAAATATTAAAATTGATCCTGACATCTGATATATGGTGTCTGGTCAAAGGATTTTAAATGGTATGTTTGGCTGTGTTCACATGTTGCATTTTTGCTACTTTTGTGCAGCTTTTTTCACAACTTTAATGCACATTAAGGGTGCGTGCACATGATCAGTGTACGCAGCGTCTTGCCACTGCTTCCAAAACGCTGCGTCATACAGTACTAGCACAGTGGATGGGATTTCAAGGAATCCCATCCTCACTTTGCGTAACCCGCCCGCAGCGTGTTTGAAGCTGCGGTGCGGATTGCTGGGAGTCCGCTCCTCCGCAGCATGTCTATTTCATGCTGCAGAGTCGGAAGCGGCTCCCATCGGATGACTGCAGGGAGAAGCCACCCTGCACCCACTGCACATGGTGAGTACAGGGCGGCTGCGGTCTCCCTGCGGCCACACGCGGCTTCACTCAGGTCCGGAGGAGCTGCGCCCAACACACAGCTCCTCCGGACCGTGTGCACGCACCCTAAAAGCTGCTTTTTACAGGACCAGCAAAGGCTATGGGATTTCAGAACTCTTGGGGTACCTTTACACGTCGCAACATTGCATGCAATTTCACTTGCAACTTACTGGTTGCAGTGAAATCATGGACACATTGTTCCATTTGTAGACAGCAACAAAATAGAACAATGTGTCCATGATTTCACAACCAGTAATTTGCCAGTGAAATTGCATGCAATGTTGCAACGTGTAAAGGTACCCTTTATGCTCATAATTGCTTTTTTTCCTGACAAAAATTAAAAAGTGCTCGGTTGAAGCAGCATGTCAATTCTTTCAGTGTTTGTGCAGCATTTTTCAACCAATAAACAATGGGTAGGTGCAAAAATGCAGCAAAAACTCTACTATCAGTTATTGCAATGATTTTTAGTGAAAAAAACACACAAAAAAGGTAAGCAGGATGTAAAACCTCTTTATTTTTTGTGATTTTCCAAGGTATAAACCACAATATCCCAGTATTCTTACATGGCCATGGATGTGTTGTCTGACTTTGTACAGTTTAAATAAGTGATAAATGTCAGATTAAACAATGCCCTACCAATTGAATGCCCTACCAATGTGTGAAAGTAAACAATGCCCTACTAACTTAGTGCCCTACCAATGTGTGAAAGTAAACTCTGCCATACCAATTGAATGCTCTACCAATGTGTAAAAGTAAACAATGTTCTACCAACTGAATGCTTTACCAATGTGTGAAAGTAAACACTGCCATACCAACTGAATGCTCTACCAATGTGTAAAGTAAACAATGTCCTACCAACTGAATGCCCTACCAATGTGTAAAAGTAAATATTGTTCTACCAACTGAATGATCTGCCAATGTGTGAGAGTAAATAATGTCCATACCAACTGAATGCCTTACCAATATGTGAAAGTAAACAATGTCCTACCAACTGAATGCTCTACCAATGTGTGAGAGTAAATAATGTCCTACCAACTGAATGCCTTGCCAGTATGTAAAAGTAAGCAGTGCCCTACCAACTAAAATGCTCTACCAATGGTTGAAAGTAAACAATGCCCCACAAACTGAATGCCATATCAGTGTGTTAAAGTAAACAATGCCCAACCAACTGAATGCCATACAATCTGTGAAAGTAAACAATCCCTACCAACTGAATGCCCTACCAATGTGTGAAAGTAAACAATGCTTTATCAATTCAGTTGCCCCGCTATTTTTCATGTACCCTCCCCCTTTAAAGATTAGCCCCACACCTTGTCGAATGCTGACAGCTCCTGTTTGATCTCTTCCCTCTGGTCATCATACATAACACCTATGTTGAAAAATTATCACTTTGGCCACAATTTGATATAGCCATCGCACTCTCCACAGTCGTTTCATTCACACAATCATTCAACATGATCTATCCGAGTTCTGAAACATGTGACTTAAAGATTCTGCCATGATGAACAGGATCTATTGTCTGTTTGGCTACATTTTATCATAAATGATCAATACAGCATACCCTGTTACGAAATTTAAACAATGATGAGGTTACCAGTCTAAGCAATAAGAACCACCATGCCATTCATCATATAGTGTATATACAGAAAGAAGAAGAGAGATGAGCTACAACATAGGACAATATAAATCAAAAACTATCATATAGATTATTCCAACATCATGTTGCTTTGGGTACATGATATGTTTTTTTAATCTTACGAAATTTAATGATGTACTTCAATGGCCGTCTACAATAAACTCATTTTCATTTTGATATTGCAGTTTGAAAAAATTAGTCATTTGATTAAATACATTGAAATCCAGATTTGTCGTTTGCTATACTGTATGATTGATGCTAACTCCTTTTAAAGCATAATGCACACGGGTAGAAATTGGAGTAATTAAGCATGCTAGATCAAAGTTGTGTAAAAATACAAAAGATCTTTATTAACATATACTTGACAGACAAAAGTAAAGAGACAGTCATTTTCCATATTGATGCATCTGAATTGGATCATAAGAACACAGTGTCTATGTAGTTATAGGTAGAAAAATAACAACTACACAAAACGCACAATCATGTATTTGTATAGCCTGTTAAACTCTCAATACTTATAGTCATAACAGATAGTTGGAAAATAGTTACATGTGATTTGGCTCTGAGTTTAGCTGCATCATCAGGCTTGACCCATGTGGTCTCTCAGTACCCATATACATGTATACCTGTGATGTTAATGCACATATGGTTACATAGTCAGTGCACTTTAAGAATAATGCCACACATTACCACATTATTATGCATGTTATCAGGCAGCAGTATTAAGTGCATATAAGGATCGATTCGAACAGTATGTTAGAAACTATGCATGAAACGTTTCCAGCAGTTACCCATTATGGCCCCTTTACACGCAGCTACAGGTAACAGGTTTCCACAGGTAACTTGCTGGCTGCAGTGAAATCATGGAGAGATTATTCCATTTGTACACAGCAACAAGATAGAACCTTGTCTCCATGATTTCACTGCAGCCAGTAAGTTACCTGTGGAAAACCTGTTACCTGTAGCTGCGTGTAAAGGGGCCATTAATGTGCAGAGTAGGACCTGCCTGACAAAGTGAAGTAGACCAAAAGATCCTCAAAAGCTACATATCATGTCATGATCCAAAGAAATTCAGGAACAAATGAAAAGCAAAGTAATTGATTTATCAGTCTTGAAAAGGTTATAAAGCCATTTCTAAAGCTTTGGGACTCCAGCAAACCACAGTTAAAGCCATTATCCACAAATGGTAAAAACAGGGAACAGTGATGAACCTCCCCAGGAGTGGCCGGCCGACCAAAATTACTGCAAGAGTGTAGCGACTACTCATCATAGAGGTCACAGAAAACCCTACATTAACATCCAAAGATCTGCAAGCCTCACTTGCCTCATATAAGATCAGTGTTCATGACTCCACCATAAGAAAGAGTCTAGGCAAAAAATTGTCGCATGGCAGAGTTCCAAGATGAAACCACTGCACTGCTGAGCAAAAAGAACAAAACGGCTCATCTCAGTTTTGCCAGAAAAGCATCCTGATTGATGATCCGCAAGACTTTTGGGAGAATACTCTGTGGACTGACGAGACAAAAGTTGAACTTTTTGGAAAGTGTACGTCCCAGGAACAATATACCAACAGTAGGATATGTTGGTGGTAGTGTGATGGTCTGGGGCTGTTTTGCTGCTTAGGACTTGAAAGTCTTGATGTGGTAAATGGAACCATGAATTCTGCTGTTGACCAAAATATCCTTAAGGAGAATGTCCGGCCATCTGTTTGTGACCTCAAGCTGAAATGCACTTGGGTTATGCAGTAGGACAATGATCCAAAACACACCAGTGAGTCCACCTCTGAATGGCTTAAGAAAGACAAAATGAAAATGGAGCAGCTCGGATCAAAATTTGGACCCATTCATCCATGGAGATCGCCTATCGATGGTCACAAATGCATCCATTGTCACAATTCTGTCCGATTATTATGCTGCAAAAATCGAGCTGCTCCGATTTGTGGCTGAATAATAAAATTTTGCAGATTCGATGAAATGGATGGCTTAGACATCGATTTCCATCCTATCAGGAGCCTATGAAGGATCAAAAACATCTGAGTTTCTACCCGTTTAAACTGACTGAGCATGCTCATACAGTAAATGCTCCTAACAGGGCATAAAGGTTAAAAACAAACAGTTTTATTCTCACCTCCCGAGCTGCCGTCTTCGCCACTTCGCCACTTTTAGCTCACACGTGGGTCCCGTGCTGGTGTCAGCAAGGCTTCTTTTATAGGACTCTGAAATTCAACAGTCATGTGAACTCGGTTACATGTGAACCTGGTCAGTGACATTCTTATCGCAGGACCTGACATTCATGAGGGACCTTGCATGACTGCGGTAGCCGGCGCACCACCGGAAGGGTCAGAGATCGGAGACGGCGTGGGCTCTGGATGTGAGCAGTTTTTTTCTGTATATCACGTCCATTTTATGCGAATAGGCTGCCTAATTTGGGTACCGATTCCAGCATCAGAAGGGAGCGCATGCTTCCAAATATACTACGGCAGCCATCGGCTCCTCTAGAAACGGATTTGTGAAATGATCTAACAAGTTAAACAATATTTTCACGACAATGTATTTAAAAAAAGCCTCAAAGGGAATCTGTCAGAGGTTTTTGCTGTTTTGCTATTTATTCCTAAGGCAGCATAATGTGAGGACAGAGAGCCTGATTACAGGGATGTTTCACTTATTAGGCTGTGTGTTGTAGTTTGAATACAATCAGTATTTTATCAGCAAGAGATTATCACTGCACGACTCAGTTTCACATGCAGCACAGTTTGGCTAATATGTGTAACCCTGTTTAACCACTGATTGGCTTCTTGATGACACTTCACAGTGTACATAGGTAACTGCCAGGTAGGAGTGTGGGTGGGTTATACTTAGCCTAAAGGCCCCGTTACATGCTGCAATGTCCCAGCAACCCCCCAATGATCGCTATCTGATCGCTGGTGAGCTGTCACACAGGCAGATTCATCAGCGATCAGCGACCAGCGAGAACGCTGGTATCCAGGGTAAACATCAGGTAACACACTCAGATGCTGGCCGCCCAGCGGGGACCAACGGTCAAAAAATAATCCTGGCCATTTACCAACGATCAGCGAGCTGATCGCTGGTGTTTGCTACACGTCACACGCAGCAACATCGCGACGAGGTCGCTGCAACGTCACAAAACCGGTGACATTGCAACGATATCGTTTGCAATATCGCAGCGTGTGACGGGGCCTTTAACCCCTTCATGACCTTAGAAGTTTTCATTTTTCATTTTCGTTTTTTGCTCCCCTGCTTTCAAGAGCCATAACTTTTTTATTTTTTCGTCAATATAGACATATGACGGCTTGTTTTTTTGCGGGACGAGTTGTACTTTTATATGCAATCATTTATTTTACTATATAGTGTACAGGGAAATTGCAAAAAAATTCTAAGTGCAGTGAAATTGCAAAAAAGTGCTATTACACGTTTGTTTTTTAGGTATTTTAGTCGCCATGTTCACTATATGGTAAAACCGACATGACGGGGTGATGCCTCGGATCGGTACGAGTTTGTAGACACCCAACATGTATACCTTTACTGGTATCTAGGTGGTGAAAAAAAATTCAGAAGTTTGAAATAAAAATAAAAACTGACTTTTTGCGCCATGTTCTGCGACCGTAGTGTCCTCATTTTTCAGGAACTGGGGCTTATTTTTTGCATCTTGAGCTGATGTTTCTAATGATATCATTTTCTGGTCATCATAATGGGAGACCCAGACAATGGGGTTTAGGGCACTGCCCTCCGGAGGTCACACTAGGTACTACAAGTTTGTAGACACCGCCTCCTCCGCTTATAAACCCCTACCGCAGGGAACATCCTCAGTTTTAAACTTAGTGTGCTCGGAGGATCACGCTGTGCTTGCACTTCACTGCATTCTCACTACTTACGTGATGGCGTCTGAAGACAAGGTAATATGGTCCTGGTCGGGACCTGCGTCAGCCTCCCCGCTCACCCTTGTGGCACACGCTGGTGGAGGTACCGGAGGGCCTAGAGCCTGGACACTTGGTGTTCTCCCGGTACGCTGTCGCGCTCCTTTCCATCCCTCTCTGGGGGGCTCTGGAGAGTGGGAGATGGGAGCCTTGCACAGCTCCGCTCCGTCCGAGGCCTCCCTAAATGGTGCTTACAGACCGGACTGGAGCCAGCCCAGTCCGAGGCCTCCCTAAATGGTGCTTACACTCCGGACTGGGCTGAACCCCCGTCCGAGGCCTCCCTAAATGGTGCTTACAGACCGGACCGGCACTGAGGCACCTTGTGTGTCTCCTGTGTGCCTGGGGGTAGTGTCTGTCACTTTATGTGTCCTGACACTCAGACCGCGCGTTACCCTCGGGTCCGCGGATCTGGAGGTGTACCCTGTGCTGGGGTCACCCTGGCTGACCGCCCTGTGTGTGTCACAGGGGCTGAGGCCGTAGACTGCTGATCATTGGATGTAATTGCAGTCTGTGTGTGTGTAATGTGTGTTTTACACTAATTTCCCGCGCTGCGGGCTCCAGCACCTCCATTTTGAGGCTGCCTGGAGGAGAGGAGGCAGCCCTTGCGGTGACGTCACCGGGGGGCGTGTGTGTGTGCTTCCCGCGTGTTCTCGGCGCCGCCCACAACTTTACTGGCGGCGGCCATCTTCTCCCTCACTTCCCGGCTGGGATCTACGGCAGCGCGTGTCTGCACTTCAGAGGGAGACCGGAACTCGCGGAGGTCACACACACACACCGCTTCCTCCCACCGCTTTACTGCGGTCGGTAAGCCACCGGGATTCCCGGTTTGTTTGTCTGTACGACTTGGCTTATACTTCCCCTACTGTGGCTATGTCCTCAGTTAGGAAGCTTGCTGCTAAGGCGGCGGATGCCACCATTACCTGTTCCACATGCAATGGTACACTGGTGGAGGGGTCCTGCAATAACTGCGGACGCCCAGAAGCCCGAACTGGCACTGCTGAGGCAGCAGCTCCGGCGCTGTATCCTGAGATTCAGGTGATCCCAGGACCATGGGAAACGCAGAATAGGATTAATGAATCCCTGCTGTCCCAGATGTCCTCCATGTCACAGTCACTGGAGGCACTTCATAGGAGACTGGAAAACCCAGCTACTCCTTCCAGTTACCCCCGGGTGTCTCCCTCTTCTGCTGTGAGACCCCTTAAGCGAGCTCGTCGTGAGGAGTCACCCGAGCTCCAGGCTCTCTCTGAGGAGGAGCGTTCCTCTGATGGTGAGGAAGATGATGGGGGGTCTACTCTCGGGTCTGTGTCTGAACCTCCAGATGGGGTGGAGGATCTGGTGTCCTCCATCAATGAGACCTTACGTCTCGTGACTCCCCCTGAAGAGGTTATCGTGCACCCGAAGGAGGTCTATCAATGGCTACGGCCAGAGGCTAGACCAAGTGGCTCTTTCATGGACCACACTAATTTTGGAAGGGTGGTTAGAGCACCCAGGTTACATCCTGGGCGGCGCTATGTCCGCAAACCTAAGGACAATCGCTTCCCCTTCTCCCAGGAGGTGCTTCAGGAATGGTCGCAGTCTCCAAAGGTGGACGCTTCCATGACTAGAATTGCTGCACGCTCCCTGTTTTCTGCCTCTGATAGCTCCTCATTGAAGGATGCAACTGATAGCCAGGTCGAGCAACTCGCCAAGTCTTCCTATGAGGCTGTGGGGTCATCATTTGCCCCTAACTTTGCCACGGTCTGGACCTTACAAGCGATTACTACCTGCTTGGATGGTATCACGGACCTGGCGAGATCCAGTCCAGAGGTCCTGGCGCTTACTGAGAGGGCAAGGGCCTATGCAGACTATGCCAGGACGGCATCTTTGGAAACTGCCACTCGCTCAGCTGTGGCTTCGGCCAATGCGATAGCGATCCGCAGGTTGTTGTGGCTACGTCTTTGGGACTCAGATGCCACATCTAAGAAGATTTTGCAGAATCTTCCATTCGCTGGTGACAGGCTTTTTGGCACCGAGCTGGACAAGCTGATAAAGGATTCTGCTGAGTCTAAGATACCGCAGAATAAGCCTAAGCCACGGTATACCGTTAAAAGGAACCCTAAACAGTGGTCCTTTCGCTCCAGCTCACAGTCATCCACGACGTCCGCTCGCGCGGACCGAGGGGGCAAGCCAGCTACTCAGTGGCGCTCCAAGAGTCGTCAGAAGAAGCCGGCGGGGGCAGCAGCTGCCACCCCCAAGCCCGCCTCGACATGACTCGCTCTCTCATCCTGCCTCCCCACAGGTGGGGGGCCGCCTGTCTCGATTCCAGGACAGGTGGCTACGTCACGTTCAAGATCAGTGGGTTCGAGACGTAGTCTCGCGAGGTTACAGGATAGAGCTGACATCAAGACCGTTATCCCGATTCCATCGGTCTGTTCCATCCCCAGAAAAGGCTCAGGCTTTTTACCTGGTGTTGGAGGGACTCCGCAGAGACGGAGTAGTGGTCCCAGTGCCCACGGCAGAGAGGTTCAGGGGTTTCTACTCCAACCTCTTTATTGTCCCGAAAAAGGACGGATCCTTCCGCCCGGTTCTGGACCTCAAATTGTTCAACCGTCACGTGTTGGTTCGGAAATTCCGCATGGAATCCCTGCGCTCCGTGATCGCGGCTGTGTCGCAGGGAGACTTCCTAGCGTCCATCGATATCAAGGACGCTTACCTTCACGTGCCCATTGCACCGGCTCATCAGCGCTGGTTACGATTCGCAGTGGGGGACGAACACTTCCAATTTGTGGCCCTGCCCTTCGGGTTGGCCTCAGCACCACGGGTATTCACGAAGGTGATGGCCTCTATGATGGCTCTCCTGCATGTGCAGGGTCACGCCGTCATACCCTATCTGGACGACCTATTGGTCAGGGCGCCATCGGAAGACCTTTGTCGGGTGAGCCTGGAGGTGACCATGAGGTCTCTGGAACAGTTCGGGTGGCTTCTCAATACTCAGAAGTCGACCCTGGTTCCGACCCAGTCATTGACATATCTGGGCATGGACTTCCACACGGACTCGGCTCGGGTGTCTCTACCCCAGGCCAAGCAGCTGGCGATCCACTCAGGAGTACAGAATGTTCTCCTGTCACCTCACTCATCCCTTCGGGCGTTGATGAGACTGGTGGGACGCATGGTAGCGGCGATAGAGGCGGTGCCCTTTGCACAGTTTCGTCTCCGTCCTCTCCAGCTGGAGATTCTTCGCCGATGGGACAAGAGAGCAATCTCTCTGAATCGGTTGGTGGCACTGTCACAACCGACCAGGGACTCCCTGCAGTGGTGGCTCCAGCCACGTCACTTGTCACGGGGCCGGTCATTCCTCAAACCGTCATGGTTAGTGGTGACCACCGACGCCAGTCTGAAGGGCTGGGGGGCGGTGTTCTTACACCACAGGGCTCAAGGCCTCTGGACTCAGTCGGAGTCGACGTTGCAGATCAACGTACTGGAGATCAAGGCGGTCTATCTGGCGCTCCTGGCGTTTCAGAAATTCCTGACAGGACAGCCCATTCGGGTACAGTCCGACAATGCGACGGCCGTCGCCTACATAAATCATCAGGGAGGGACCAGAAGCGCTCAGGCCCTCGCCGAAGTCCACCGCATTCTGTCGTGGGTAGAGGAAAACGACTGCCTGATCTCCGCAGTTCACATCCCAGGGGTCGAGAACTGGGAGGCCGACTACCTGAGCCGGCAGGGGATGGACGCCGGAGAGTGGTCTCTACATCCAGACGTCTTCCGGGACATCTGCGGCAGGTGGGGCACTCCGGACGTGGATCTGATGGCCTCACGGCTGAATCATCAGGTGCCCCAGTACGTGGCGAGATCGTGGGATCCTCAGTCTCTGGGGGCAGATGCCCTGATCCTGAGTTGGTCCAGATTCCAGCTGCCATATGTGTTCCCGCCTCTGGCTCTGATTCCCAGGGTTCTGTGGAAAATCAGGTCGGAGTGCAGAGTAGCCATCCTAGTGGCTCCGGATTGGCCCAGGAGGTCCTGGTATCCGGACCTGTGGCAACTGTCAGGCGGACACAGGTGGGCTCTTCCAGAACGCGCAGATTTACTCGCGCAAGGCCCATTCTTCCACCTCAATTCCAAGGCCCTCAGATTGACTGCATGGCTCTTGAGGCCTGGCTGCTGACATCCAGGGGTTTCTCCCCTACAGTGGTGGCCACTATGAATCGGGCTAGGAAGCCCGTTTCCAGGAAGATGTACCACAGGACGTGGAAAATCTTTTTTACCTGGTGTGCCTCTGGTGGACGGTCCCCCTGGCCCTTGTCTATCCCGACGTTGTTGGCCTTCCTACAGTCGGGTTTGGAGTTGGGATTATCCCTTGGCTCTTTGAAAGGTCAAGTATCAGCACTTTCTGTGCTGTTTGACAGGCGATTGGCGCTCCTCCCGAAGGTCCGTCAATTTCTGCAGGGGGTGTCGCGGATGGTTCCGCCCTACAAGAGACCTCTGGACCCTTGGGACCTTAACATGGTCCTGGCGGCATTGCAGAAACCGCCGTTTGAGCCTCTGAGGGATGTTTCTCTATCTCGTCTGTCACAGAAAGTGGCCTTTCTGGTGGCGATTACATCTCTGAGGAGGGTCTCAGAATTGGCTGCACTATCGTGCAAGTCACCCTTTCTGGTGGTTCACCAAGACAAGGTGGTGTTGCGCCCACGGCCAGAATTCTTGCCGAAGGTGGTTTCAACTTTTCACCTGAACCAGGAGATTGTTCTCCCATCATTTTGCCCCGCTCCCGTTCATCAGGTTGAGCGCGACCTCCATACTCTGGATCTTGTGAGAGCTGTACGCATTTATGTGTCCAGGACCGCCTCCTTTAGGAGTTCGGATTCCTTATTTGTTCTTACGACAGGTCGCTGTAAGGGGTCCGCGGCTTCGAAGTCAACCTTAGCCAGATGGATTAAGGCTTCCATTCAAGAGGCTTACCGGTCTTCTGGTTTGCCTCTCCCGGTGGGATTGAAGGCTCACTCTACCAGAGCCGTAGGTGCCTCCTGGGCCTTGCGACATCGAGCGTCTGCTCTACAGGTGTGTCAGGCGGCCACTTGGTCCAGCCTGCACACTTTCTCTAAGCACTATATGGTGCATGCCCATGCCTCTGCGGATGCAAGTTTGGGCAGGCGGGTTCTCCAGGCGGCGGTTGCCCACCTCTAAAGGGAACCATGTGTTATCCGTCTTGTTGAGGAACTCTTCCCGCCCTGGGGTATTGCTTTAGGACATCCCCATTGTCTGGGTCTCCCATTATGATGACCAGAAAAAAGAGAATTTTGTTTACGTACCGTAAATTCTTTTTTCTTTAATCATCAATGGGAGACCCAGCACCCACCCAGTTGTTCCTTTGCATGTTTTGCATTTGTTCTGTTCTCTGTTGAGACAGTGTTTGTCGGGTTGTTGAACCGTCTGTGTACGGCGTTCTTCCCGATGTTTCGGGTGTGGTTTATTTCCTCCTCGCAGCTTATGGACCAAACTGAGGATGTTCCCTGCGGTAGGGGTTTATAAGCGGAGGAGGCGGTGTCTACAAACTTGTAGTACCTAGTGTGACCTCCGGAGGGCAGTGCCCTAAACCCCATTGTCTGGGTCTCCCATTGATGATTAAAGAAAAAAGAATTTACGGTACGTAAACAAAATTCTCTTTTTTTGGGGGGATCCGCTGTTTTGATCGCCTGTTATTGCATTTTATAGCAATGTTGCAGCGACCAGAAAAACGTAACTTTGTAATTTGGATTTTATTTCCGTTACGGAGTTTATGGCTCTCATTAACGGATTTAATATGTTTGGGGGTAAAGGGGGGGGTGATTTGAACTTTTTATTTATTTATTTTTTTTTTTTACAGGTTTTTTAAAACTTTATTTTTTTATTAATTCTTATTTTTACACTGCCTCTTAGAGAGCCACCTTGCTGCACAGTCCGATCACTTCTGGCAGATACAGATGAGGTGCAGCTCATCTGTATTTCTCAGAATTGCAGACCTGTTGTGGTTGGCAGCGCCTGCCAACCACAACCCAGAAGTGCTTTCTGACAGCATCCGGGGTCTAGCCAGAACCCCAGCCTGTCATGTGAGCGCCAGAGACCCCGCAATACTATTGCAGGATCTCTGGGGCAGGCGGGGAACAGCGCATTCCCCGCCGATGCGCCTTTGGATCCCGCTGTCCGAGATTGACAAAGGGTTAACAGCACCGATCGGATCCCGGGTTGTTAGCCCAGCATCTTAGCTGATCATATCAGCTGAGATGTCGGCTGTTTGATGTGAGCTCTGCGCCGGAGCTCACATTAAACACCGGGACACGGCCCATGACGTTATACAACGTCATGGGACGTGAAGGGGTTAAAGTCTTAGATCTGCTAGATCTACATCAGACAAAATAAGGATTCTATCAAAATTGTTCCAAGCAGCTCAGTAAGTGCCACATCCTCAGGCTCTCTATCTCTACATTATGCTGCTATCATATTCCAACCTGCTGACAGATTCCCTTTAAGGTGCAGATTGAAATGTCTATCATCGGTAATTCAGTAGCCTGAACATGTGGCTCATAAGGACATGTAAGGCTAAAGGGCATCAAAAAAGGTGCTCAAAAGGGTAACTTATTCTGTTTGTCCGTCACCCTCATCAATATCTGTCATTATAATAAGGGAAGTGTTTCTATTTTTTTATTACTTTTACGCTTGTGTACTGTAATGTCAAGAACAACATAAATACATTACTACTATAAAAATACTTTAACATTTATAATCCAGTGTCTGAATACGAATGCTAATTCTATTTCCGCTACTAAATATGTAAAAATAATGCAAAACATACTTTTTACATTTTGTTAGATGCCACCACTTCACTTATCTTACTTAATAGCTACATAGGCAAGTAATCATTACAGGCTATTTCTGGTTCCTTGTCACAGTGGTGGTCACAGACTTATCCCGCTGATTATCTAATAGGAGAATATTTACATCTGTGCATTGTACAATTAATGGACTACATAAAGTATCCTGCTGTGGTGGACATAGGCCAGCATGGCACCGTTATACATCATCATTAGGATATAATGATAACATATAAATAAACCTAATATATTAAGATATATTGTTTATCATAATAGATGCATGTTGCATAGACGTGAATGAAGTCCAGAAAGGTTTCTATGAATATTCACACATACACTGGTGAGCAGAAGGGTAACAATGTTTTGATCTTTTGACTTTCAGACTCCATATCTAACCATCTCCTTCATCTTTGAACATAAGACTACTTTCATTTTATAGACAATAATCTTGGTTAATCATACATAAATTGGACTTGCAACTATTTAGCATATGATTAGTTATGCAGATTATTATCATGTTACATCATTCGAGTTTTCTTAATTTGTTAGTATTTTGTAAATCCACTTTTGCCTTTCAACACTGCCTGAATCCTTCTGGGCAGCTCTCGATCAGATTCAAGCAGGTCTCAACATAAATCTGATGCCAGATCTGTTCCTACACCAATATTGCTGCATACTGATTGACTCACCTGGGTATGTATACAGCGTTTTCTTGAACTCTAACCACAATGTTCCATTGGGTTGAGGTCTGGGGACTTGGGGGTCAATCCAGCACCTCTACTTTCATTGTCATTGAACCATTTCTTCACCAATCTCGATATATAGGTGCTTCGGGTCATCCTGTTTGAACACTATGTCATCCCTATCATACCCATAGTATTCGAGTGTACAGAAAAACTCGTTCTGTAGAATACAAGAGACCACAATTGATCCCGGTCAAGTATCCAATGCCTTTGGCTGTGAAACGATCCCATATCATCAGGGTTCTCCAGCAAACTTGACAGAGCCTTCAATTTCTCGATCCGTTAGCCCCTTTTCCCCTTGTTTCTTTTAGACCCATTTGCACCCTTGGAAGGCCTAGTCTATTGACTGTCACCTTTCACTCCAAATCACCCATTTTCAATCTTCTCCTGTGCACTCTTTGCACTTTTATGAAAACTCAAGCCAACTCTTCTTGCAGTCATATTGAAGTTGAGGCTTCTTTACCTTTTTTCAGGCCACCATTTCAGACTTGTGTAATGTGCACTGCATGGTGCTTGCATGGATGTATGTGATCCACTAGTATGAAGCATATGAGCCTCCTCCATTGCCATTGTTTGTGGTGCCAAACTGATAGCCTTTGTGATGAGCCAACTTGCTGACTCTAATATTTTGCCTGGATGTCACTTCCTGGCTTTTAAATTGATGGACGGACTTCATTTTGTATTCTTCCAACTGTCATGACCTCATATGATGCAGTTTGGCAATTTTCTTGGCAAAGAGACAGCAAAACATGAGCAGGATGATGCTGTTTATCTTTTCTTGTTAAATCTTCATTGTTGTTCCACAATTTGAACCGGTGACCTTTTGCTTGGCAATAAACCTAATAATAATAACACATGAGCTACTAGGGAATGTGAGAACAGGTTACAATTTGTAGTATACAGGAAAAGATTTTTCAAACATCTGGAGCAATACAGTAACAGCAGTGACATTACAAGAATCTGCATAACTAATCTTATGCTAAATAGTTACAAATAAAATGTATGTTTGCGATAGCCAAGATAATTTTCTGTAAAATCAAAGTAGTCTCATTCTCAAAGTTGTAGTAGATGGTGAGATACGGAGCCTGAAAGTCAAAAGTTCAAAACATTGTTACCCTTTTGCTTGTCAGTGTATCGTCTAGAATATTATAAGGTGAACAGTTGTTGGGCTAGCCAGGATGCATCATGTTTTCTAGGACTGCACACTATTTACCATTATACATGATCACAGGATCTAAGAAGAAGTAAATGTCAGTATTTCTCTCATCTCACACAGCAACACCATATACTTTGAAGACCCAGATGAAAGAAGATGAACTGTATTCTGTATTTTCAACTTTTAATGACCAGTTTACCCAGTTGGTTTGGCATTTTGTAGAATAAAAGATTGAACATAACTAGTTACATCTATGCAATGACCTAAAATAATAATAATAATAATAATAATAATAATAATAATAAATAATATAATATATTGGGCAGTAACAAAAAAAATTCCCTAACAATGTCTCTAAGTGTGAAAAAAATAATATGGTACCATAGGAGATAGAGAAATCTTCAGCACTCTATTGTAAGAGAATATTAATATGGCAATTGCAAAGGAAGCTGCCAGCAATGGATCTTGATGATTTAAGTGCATTAAGTGTAACAACTAAAAAAAACTAAATGTTGTGAAGGTTACATCAGTTACCAATCAGTAGGGAGTGTACAGGCCTTTGCTTTGTACAGGCCTTTGCTTTGAATGACTTCAGCACATCTGCGGCCACAGGACATCACTAGTCTCTCACACTGCTCTGGTGAGATTTTGGTCCACTCTTCCAGTCTTTTCCACAGTTCTGTCACTGTTGTGGGTTTCTTGGCCATAACTGTCACAAAGTAATTTTCAGAAGTTTTCTATTGGGTTTAGATCAGGACTTTGGGTGGCCACTTCATTATTTCAGTGTTTTCTGTTTCATGGAGCTGCTTAACCCGTTTTGCTTTGGGACAGGGGGCATTGTCCTGCTGAATTCAAGCAAGGAACCATGTGTTCTTGAAGACGTTTCTGATACACACTTGCATTCTCTCTGCCATGTAGCTGTATAAGATCCAACCCCTGCAGCAGAAAACATTCCCCAAACCATTTCATATCCTCCACCACTTTTCACTGACTTCTTTACACACTTAAGTTCTGTCTTTCCCCAGTTTATTGACAAACAAAAATGTTTCCCATCAGACCCAAATAAATTAAACTTGCTTTCATCGCTAAAATGAACTGTGGACCACTTCTCCTCTGTCCACGCAACATGCTCCTCGACAAAGGTAAATCTAGCCTTTTCATTCTTTTTACTAATGAGAGGTTTGGTCACTGCAGAGTGGGCTTTCAGACCAAATGCTCTTAAACATCGTCACACTGTATGAAAAGACAAATCTTTACCCTGTTCAGTGCTGAACTGACGAGCTAATCTAGCTGCAGCGTTGAAACAATTACTCATGGAGATTCTCTGCATTATCCTGTCATCTCTTCCATTTGACTTCCGAGGGTGACCAGCCTTATTGGGGGACTTGAAAGAGTTTGTGATATTGTAAAGATGCAATATTCTAGAAATCACAGACATAAAACGATGATCAACTTCTGTTGCTATAGCTGATAGAGCGACCACTTTGACCTTTATCTGGACAATTTGCTGCTGGAGGGTTTCAGTCACTTTGGAATGGCACACCATGTTTGCAAAGTGAGTGCAAACTGGAAAGTTAGGCTGCCAGTTAAATAGGGTTTGTCAGATAATTAAGGAAATTAGCACCAGATGCCAGATTAACACCAATAATTTGCAGGTATCTGAAGTGTTCTCTAGTTTTGATCAGTGTTTTTTTTTATGTGTCTCATTTACATCTTTATTCTGTGCTTTAGAATATATTAAACCACCATGAGTCAGGCAATGGCTTCTTCTCTTTGAGAACACCTCTTCTTGGCTGAGCTGATGTGTATAGGAAGATCTGTGAAATCATTAATAAGGAAGGCAGCACATCCTTAGGATATAATGAAAATTGTAAAGGGTGATAATTGCTTTGGAGCCCCTGTAAAACTGTAGATAGGAGGAAGGATCTGCAGACCAAAAGACACATAGAGATACTTTAAATCAGATTGATTAGAAGTATCTCAACTCTATTAATCACAACACAGTAGGTACAAAATAAGTGCAACGGTATAACATGAACATTATTATATTGAGAGAACTTGGCTCACCTTAGGGTGTTGCACAAAAATAAGTCCAATATATATATAAAAAAATGGCACACACAATAAGTGATTATTTTTGTTTATTCTTTTTTTGCTTTAAGTATTTAAGATAATTCCCAACGTTTCGACTCTATAAGTCTTCTTCAGGGTAAAAACGTCAATTTTTTACTACAAATAAGGAATCGACATAAAAATAATCAGACATTTGTATAATATAAAATCAGTGTACAGAAATAAGTCACACGTATGTCATATAGCTGAAAACAAAAGCATACCTATATTGATAAACGTAATTGCATTGTTTTTTTGAATGTACATGAAGGAACTTGAATTCTGTTTGATCCCAAAAGGATTTATTGTCGGACCGTGTATTGTCTGTACACTGATTTTGTTTATACAAATGTCTGATTATATTTATGTTGTTTCCTTATTTGTAGTAAAAAAAATAATTTTCCCCTGAAGAAGAGTCGAAACGTTGGGAATTATCTTAAATACTTTAAGCAAAAAAAGAATAAAACATTTTTTGCTGAGCAAAAATAATGACTCATTTCACTTATTGTGTGTGCCATTTTTTTTTTGATAAGATGAACATTAGACGTGTAAGCAAGGTCAATGCGCGTAAGTTAGGGAGTTCCAGGTTACGGGATGAGCTTCCCTAAAGACTTTTAAAAAGGCATACCAGGACACAGTACCGCTCTGCTGGTGACAATAGCACACTATTTTTGCGTTGAAAATATCGAAGCCAAAATTCAACAGCAATAGATGCCTTCAACTTTAATACAAGGTACGTTCTTATTCAATTTAAAGTTGATCGGTTCCCAGATTGTTCAATATAAATTTTATACAATACTAATAAATCATTTAAACATGACATACACTGTCTTGTGAAATTATTCACCCCCTTGGCATTTGTCTTGCCTTGCTACCTCACAACCTGGAATTTCACTATTATTCACCCCCCTAAAGTCAGTACTTTGTAGAGCCTCATTTTGTGACAATTACGGCTGCAAGTCGCTTTGGATAAGAATCTATGAACTTTTCACATTTGTCACTAGGCTTTTTGCCCATTTCCCAAGGCAAAATTGCCCCAGCTCCTTCAAGTTGGATGATTTTCTCTAGTGAACAGCAATCTTCAAGTCTGACCACAAGAAGAGAGAAGTGTACCCTGTAGAGCTAAGCAGACCATTGTGATATGCAAAATGTGTTTTATTTATAAACAAAAGTGATAGCAAAAGAGCCAACAGAGATTTAAAACATTAAACAATGCTGTCCGACCAGCCTCCCTCTGTATAAAGCACATAGTACAACAGTCAAAAATACAAGATAGAACATGCACAGATTATACAGTTGGTTCTGTCATAAAACACGTTATACAGTTGATACAATCAATAGATACGTGCAGATTCATAGATCATAAGATCATTGTGGGACATACACACAACCATGTATAGACATCAGTATAGATGGGATACCAGTACTTCGAGCCAAATGATTTGACATTAATACAATACGCACAAACTGTGGAAAGTAGACTCCTGGAGTATGGTCCCCACATATATAGCATAAGTCCAATAAACAATAGCTACTAGCAAAAGTTACCCTGATGCTTGTAGTGCTACAGAGAGGTGGCGGCCAGCCCACGCGTATCGCCGGATGCTTCGTTAGGAGCTAGTGAGGTGATCAAGTGAGGCTCTTTTGTATAATAGCGCCAGGTGAAGTTTGTTAGGGATAATAATCCCGTCACATCCAGCACTCCCATCGGGTTGCGTGATTGACGCAACATTTAGGAAGTGAAAAGAGGTTACAGGTGGCCGGACGCCGTGCCATTTCGTGACGTGATGCAAATACGAAAATGTGCGGGCGGGAGGCCTCGCGTCACTTCGGTTACTCGCGCAACCAAGGAAGTGGTAATTGAGGTCCGTGGTTGGTGCAACGTCACATCTGGTGACGCGTGTCAAAATAGAGGTGGGTAACGATCGCGTCACTTCCTTGAGCGGCAGCAAAGGGCAGCATATGGGCCGGAGGCCGTCGCTCACTTTCGGTGACGCGGCGCCAACCAAGGCAGTAGTTGGTGATGTCTATGGTTGCGCCAACGTCATATCCGGTGACGCGGCATCAGGTAGGGTGGAGTGAACAGTCGCGTCACATAAGTGCGCCGCGTCATCACGGGTGTGTACCATCAAGTCTGACCAGAGTATAATTGATTAAGATCTGGTCTTGACTAGCCACCCAATACATTACATGTTTCTCCATGAACACTTGAGTATGCTATATCAGTATCTTCAGGTCATTGTCTTATAGGAAGGTAGAACTCCATTCAGTCTCATATCACTGACAGATGAAACAGTTTCTCAAAAATATTTCTCAAAGTATTTTGCACCATCCTCTCCCCTCGACTTGACCATTTTCCTTGTCCTTGTCGCCAAAACATCCCTTCAGCATGAAGCTGCCCCCACCACCACATTTCACTGTGGGATGGTGTTCTGGGATGATGAGCTGTGTTTGTTGGCACCAACATATCATTACCTTGGTTGTCAAGAAGTTACAATTGGTCTTATTGACCACAGAACATTCCTCATTCATTTCGGAGACTCCACAGTCTATTGTATAATTATAAGGAGCCCTCAAACTTTACTGTAAGTAAAGGTTTTTTCTGCCCCGTTCCAAAAGGCAACTCTTCAGGTACAGCTATTGTGCTAGTATGACAGATATTCCAGTCTCTGCTTGGAACTCTTCAGCTCCTTCAGGGTCACCTTTGGTCACTGTGCTGTCTCTCTGACCAATTCCTTCCTTGCCAGGCTGAGAGTTTTAGTGAGCGACCTCTCGGTTTGTTGAGGTACCATGTTCTTTCTATTTGATGATAATGGATTTTATGATGCTCTGTGGATCACCAAAGATTGAGATATTTTTTAAGAGCCAACCTGACTTGTCTTCAACAGCTTGTCTCGAGTTGTTTGAGACCTCCCTAATGTTCATGTGTTGCTTGGTTATGGTCTTTTGCTTCATGGTTTTGCAGCCTCTGTGGTCTTTCAGAAAAGGAGTGTATATACTTACTGACCAAGGGACACTTACATTGCACATAGGTGGACTTCATTTCACCAAGCATTTGACTTATCAAGGTAATTGCTTGCGCTAGAAATTTTTATGGACTTTATAGCAAAAGGGGTGAATATATATGCACATGACAATTTTTATTTATATTTTTATTACTTTACTAATTATATATTATTATTATTTTGTCTATATCTTTCTCACTTCACTTCCAGAACTTAGACTATTTAGTACTGATGCAACACATTCAGATCGGATTACATTTATATTTAAACACCGGTTGTAATGTAACAACATAGCTAAAATGCCAAGGAGGTGAATACTTTCTAAAGGCACTGTATTTACTTTGATAATCCTTATCAAAATAGCTATGTAATTTGGATAATAAGATAGTAAAAGGTAGTCCAATTATTGAGTGAGAGAACTTGTGGAAAGAGTATTCAGTCAGTCTTATATCCTGACGGACTGTCAGCTGCAGCTTGTACTTATCTATGTGAGATCTCGGCAGTAGGAGGGAGGAGAGACACTGAGGAGTTGTCAATCAGACAAGGTGAGCAAAGATAAAAGGTCCCGTCACACTTGGCGATGCACCAGCGATCCCAACAGCGATCCGACCTGCCGGGATCGCTGGTGCATCGCTGTTGGGATCGCTGTGAGATGTCAGTCAGATCAGATCTCATCAGCGACGCAGCAATGATCCAGAATGATCCGGAGGTTGTTGGGACCCTGTTTTTAGACCTGTAGTATTGAGATCATTGGTCAATTTCCCTGTCAAACACAGCGATGCATGCTGCCCAGCGGGACCCCAACTATCAAAAAATGGTCCAGAATAGTTTGTAACGAGCAGCGATCTCACAGCAGGGGCCTGATCGCTGCTAAGTGTTTACACAAAGCAAAATCGCTGTTGAGATCGCTGTTGCGTCACAGCGATCTTGCTAGTGATCTCGTTTAGTGTGACAGGGACTTTAGTTTGGTTTCACACTGGTGTTTAGGTGAATCACATTGGCATGTGTACAACTTTGCATGCCTACAGATCCGACCTGCGTCCCTGTATTTTTTTTTTTATAATTCTTTATTTTTCGTTTTATAGTAACAATAGAAAAAAGAACCAAAACTTACAGATTCAATCATCTTGCAAGTACAAAGAACTGTTCTTAATAAAATGTATTCTCATTAATTGAATCACGAATCAGTTTCTAATAGTCAATAAGCTTGATAAAAGTATTCAATTTACTATAGCAATATTAAAACTAACTCTGGCATGAAAAACAAGCTGTCTAGTATAACACATCGGAGTTGTTTGCCAGTCAGAATTATAAAACAAGCATTACCTACTCCATAGGTACCCGTCTATTACCAATAATAATGACAATGACAGATAAAAAAAAACAAAAAAGAAAGGAAAAGATAGGAAACACATAAAGAAAGAAAAGAGTAGAATAGACCAGAACGGGGGATAGGATGGGTGGGGGGGTATGAAGAGGGGTAGAAGGGAGGGTAAGGTAGGGGTCTCGTGAAGCTACCAAACCTCAATGGAGTAAAAGGAACTCTCAATCGCACCCATTTACTAACCAGTTCTTAAGAGCAAGTTCCTCAGGAGCTTCTGTGAGACTTATACAGGTCAGATTGTTGGAAACTCATCCAATTAAACCACGTGTTTCTGAACTTCTCATATGAATCATGTATAGCTGATGTCAGGTCCTCGAGAAGCATGAGGTCGTTCACCTTCTCTATCCACATAGCCACAGAAGGACACGTCTCTTTTTTCCAGAGCATCGGGATGCAAGATCTCGCAGCCATGACTAAGAACCTCAACAGTGTATGTTTATATTTGTTTGGTGGAATCCTACAGTGGTGCAACATGAAGAGGCCAGGATCTAACTCATCCGTGTATCCCGTAACTTGCCTTGTAATCTTTTTCACCTCCGACCAGAATGGTTGGAGCTTCGCACACTCCCAGAACACGTGTAGTATTGTACCATCCGCCCCACCACACCTCCAGCACTTCGGGTCTATAGAAGGAAAGAGTCTATGCAAATGAGCTGGGACTCTATACCATCTCGTCAATAATTTATAATTTGCCTCCTGCAGTTTTGAGCTTATTGAAGTAGAGTGAGCTAAAGAATAAATTGCAGATCTCTGTTCTGTAGACAGTTTGAGACCAAGATCTGTCTCCCATCGCAGCATGAAATGGGGAGTCGGGAGGTCCGGTGGAGAAATCAAACACGCGTATGTCTGTGATAAAGCATGCCTACAGTCAACTGTGGTAGAGCATAGAGATTCAAACAGTGTCTTAGGATTTAAAAACGTCCTCTTAGGAGGGAGTCTATGAAGATAATGCACAAGTTGTACACATCTCCAGAAACCCAGAGCCGTCGGGTAGGTAATTGAATTAAGTTGTTCAATGGTTGGCCACGCTTCTCCCTCACTCCATTTTTCAATCCTATCCAGACCTGCTTTTATCCAACGTTGGAACACGGGGTCATCAAGACTTGGTCGAAAGTCCGGGTGACTAAGGATCGGACTCAAGACAGAGGCAGATGGTATCATTAAGGATCTAACTAACGTGTGATCACAAATCTTGAGAGTAGACCCAATTGTCGGATGGTCATATAATAACTCTTCTTTTCGAAGTGACACCCAGGGTAATGTCTGAAGTCTGAAAGGAGTAAAATCCTGTTCGATTTGTACCCACAATTTATTTGTACCATGCCTGCACCAATCTATTACCCGCGTGAGGTGGGTGGCTATGTAATACAGTTTGATATTTGGGAGATTCACACCACCATCTTTTTTGCGTCTATACAGGATTGATCTCGCTAGACGTGGTTTCGAGTTACTCCAGATGAACTTTGTCTGCAGTTGTGCAATTGTCTTAAAGAAGGATAATGGAATGGTGATAGGTAATGTCTGTAGGTAATATAATATCCTCGGAAGGATATTCATTTTGAAAAGCTGGCATCTACCAGCCCATGTGAAAGTAGACAATAGCCATCTCTCACAGTCTACTGTAATTGACCGCAGCAGTGAAGGAAAATTTGCACCATACAGATCTCTAACATCTGGAGTAATCTGTACCCCTAAATAGCGAAGAGATTTAGGAGACCAATAAAATGAAAAGGCGTTCTGTATTCTAGTAATTTGACTCAGGGGAAGCGACACATTTAGGGCCTCAGATTTTGATCTATTTATTTTAAAATTGGAGAGAGTGTAATATGTCTCCAATTCTTTCAACAAAATGGGGAGAGAAACCTCTGGATTTGTTAGAAAGAACAGGAGATCGTCTGCATATGCCGCAATTTTATGTACACCTGATTTTACTTGCATGCCTGAAATATCTCCATTCATTCGGACATGACGCAATAACGGTTCGAGAGTCAAAATAAAAATTAATGGGGACAACGGGCATCCCTGACGCGTGCCATTGTTAATATCAAATGACTCCGAAAGGATCCCGTTGACCCGCACTCTTGCCGACGGGACGGAGTACAGAGAGAGCACCCAACCAAGCATCTTAGCTCCCAATCCGATGTGAGACAATGTCTCTTTAATAAAAGTCCAATGTACGCGATCGAACGCTTTTTCTGCGTCTGTAGATAGTAACATCAGCGGGGTTTTAGATGTCTTGGCTGTATAAATTAAGTCTATAGCTTTGGTGGTGTTGTCTCTGGCCTCCCTACCCGTGACAAATCCCGTCTGATCTGGGTGAATCAAGTCCGGTATGAACGGGGAGAGTCTTGACGCCAAAATCTTTGCAAAAAGCTTAATATCTACGTTCAGCAGGGATATTGGGCGGTAACTGGAGCATAGCAGAGGATCTTTCCCTGGTTTATGAATCACTGTTATATTAGCTCTTAATGCATCTTTGGGTGGTGTAGATATCGCCAAGGCATTAAAAAAGGCTTTTAGGTGTGGCAATAGAGCTTCTTTTAATTTTTTATAATAACCAACCGTAAACCCATCTGGGCCAGGTGCTTTCCCCGATTTAGATGAGGACAACGCATCTTCAATCTCCTGATCTGAGATAGGCATCTCTAAGGATTGCGAAACTGAATCCGCCAATTTCGGCATAGCCGAAGATGTAATATATTTTCTTATGCGTGATGTAAGTGCATTCAATGCTACCGGCGCTTTATTCGTGTCAAGATTATACAAAGCGGTATAGTAATGTTTGAATGCCTCAGCTATGTCGTGGGGAAACTTTGAGCGTTTTGAGGTATCTGGGTGTGATATTTCAGAAACATACGTAGTAGCTCTGCAAATTCTAGAGGCCCTCGCCAAAGCTCTACCGGACTTATTCCCATATTCATAGAAATGTCTACGGCATCTGGTAAGTACCCCTTTTGCCTTATATAGTAAAGTAGTGCGTAGCTTCTCCCTAACATCTAATAGTTCTCTCTTCAGATCAGGGAGAGAGTGACGTTTATGCCTAGTTTCGAGGTCTCTCAGTCTAATCATTAGATCTTGGATTTCTGTATCTCTAATTTTCTTAAGTCGGGCACCATGTCTGATTAAAATGCCTCGAACTACACACTTGTGAGCCTCCCACACTCCCCCAGGTGTCACATCTGTGGAAACATTTAAATCAAAGTAATCCTTCAATGATTTAGAGACGTCCGCTAGGACTACTGTGTCTTCTAATAAAGAAGCGTTTAGCCTCCATTGCCACTGTCTTGGGATCGGGGAGTGGAGCATAAGGGAAATCTTAACCAAGGCATGGTCTGAAAAGGAAATCGGCTCAATAGAAGCATCTATTAGTTGTGTCAGATCAGTGTGTCTCAGGAGAAAGAAGTCAAGTCTAGAATATACGTCATGTATTGGGGAGTAAAAGGTATAGTCTTTAGAGGAAGGGAACAAGAGGCGCCAAGCATCTAGTAATTGGTGATCATGGAGCGCTCTGTTCAACCTTCTAATAGCTGCTTTAGACATACTAGACCTGCCTCGAGACGTGTCAAGGTCGGGGTCAAGTGTAACATTGAAATCTCCCCTAGAACCAGCGTTCCCTCTGCGAAGACCTCAATTTTATCTAAAAACTGCAGGAGCGTTGTGATCTGACCAGAGTTAGGGAGGTATAGCGAGGCAAATGTATATGTTCTGGAGGCGATCTTACCTTTTACCATAAGGAGTCTTCCGTTGCCACCACTGCAGGAGTCCACAAATTCCCATGGTATCGACCTCGATATCACGATACTGGAACCAGAGGAGTGTGAATTATTAGATAAGCTGTGGTATGACGTAGGAAACCAATGACTGGAGAGCTTATAAGGCTTGTTCTCGCACATATGGGTCTCCTGAAGAAAAGCAACATGAATTTTGTTAGTTTTCAAATAGTTAAACAAAATAGATCTTTTCCCTGCATCATGTAGACCTTGCACATTCAGCGTGCCAATTTGTATAGCAGATAGGGTGCTATGTGTCATAGTGTTCCCTTCTGCTAACTAGGAACTTCAAGGAAAAAGGGGACCAAGGTACAGGAAAGAGGGGGAGGTAAGAGGGGAGGGAGGTGTAGAGGAGTGTAAAACAAAGAGATTGAGAAAAAAAGATTAAAGGGAAGATAAGACTATTTTAGTCTAAGCCGGTCAAGCCAGCAAATCAACTCTCTCTAAGAAAACAGAAAAGAGAAAGAGAGAGAGTCGTAGGGACCGTAACTGACCAAAAGGCAACGATCCACAGACCCAGGACTCTTGTATATCATCAAGATCATCTCTTTACACCACATTATCAACTTCTTTAAAAGTCAACAAGAAAAAGTTACAATCGATAAAAGGGAAAAAGCAACACAAAACCCTTAATAAATTTGTTATACGTAACGAATGCACTATCTTTTTATATAACAATTGTTACCAGGCAGACCAGTCTAGAGCAATTCTGGGTGAGGTCTGAGGCATCAACCTCATATAGCTCAATCAGTTCCAACAAAGGTGGATCAGGAATCTCATGTTGGTAAGTCCTCTGCAAACGCCTCGTCTCTTCCGCCCCTCGGGCTGCCAGGCTGTGACGAGGGTGTACGTGGAGCATTGCCACTCCGTGTCTTCCTCTTGCGGAGAGCATCTGAAAGGGAACTGCGTTGGCGGCCCATTGTTGCGAACCTCTGAAATCCTTCCAAAGAGAGCCAATCCGGGATCGGATGGATGGGATATCCAAGAACGAAAATAGTCCAGGAAGGTCATCCCTATGCCAAAGATAATATGTCTTGTTGTTTCTTCTCACTATAAGATGGAAGGGATGACCCCAGCGGTACGTGGCTCCCGCTCTTTAATCTTCACAAGTAAGGGGCGCAGCTGCCGTCGCATATACAAGGTGCGACTAGAAACATCTGGGAAGAGGCGAACATTTACGTTGTCAATCAGAATGTCGCCAAAGGACCAAGCCGCTTGTATCAGAGCATCCTTGTCTGTAAAATTATGAAATCTACACAGAACATCTCTGGGGTTGTCTGGGTCAATTGGGCCAGGGCGAGATACTCTATGTATCCTATCAATTTTATATGATGAGCCTGGTGATTTTTGTGTTACCGTATTAAAGATGTCTAGAGTCCTGTCAAGGAGCATATTAGCTGTAATGGTCTCAGGCAATCCTTTCAGGCGTATGTTGTTGCGCCTTTCCCTATTCTCCTGGTCATCTGCTTGTAGAATCAGGGCAACAATATGTGCATTAGAGCGTGTAGCATGTCTCTCCAAGGCAGTGACTCTCTCTTCAATGGCAGCTATGGTCTCAGACACAGCAGTGGATTGTGACTTTAGAGTCTCTATATCCTCCTTAATGGGGCTCAGGGCTTTGGCTTGGGATGCCTCCATGCGGGCCATTAAACAGTCTAGGTCTTGTCTGGTGGGGAGAGCAGCAATCATGCTCCTAATAGCCCTCAGTTCAGAGTAGGAGCTGCTGGACTGGTCTGAAGCAGGCACCATTATTGCAGCCTGTGTAGGGGAGGGGGGAGAATCCCTCCATGTCTCCTCCGTCTCCTCTCCAGTGTCTGCAATCTCCTCTAATGTTTCCACAACTGCAGACTCCCTTGATCTCTCCTTCCCCTTATCTGAGGAGCTGATAACAGCTGTTACCTGGCTTCCAGTGTTTTGTTTGCGGGGGTTTCTCTGTGGCAGCTGTGAAGGTGACTGTGCCTGCAGCTTCTGAGCATGAGGTCCTCCCTGTGCCATTACAGAGGAGTGTGCTGCCTTTCTTCCTGCTGTCCCAAACAGTTTTGCCATGCCTGCCTCTCTCCCTTGCTTCTCAGGAGGTGTCAGGGCTGTCACAGCATCTTCAGGCTTCTTTCTCCGTGACATTGGAGCAGAGATTGTGAAGTTGAATAGCTCTATAAAGTCCCGGGTCTGCAGAGCTTATGGAGGTGCTTCCTCACACTTCCATGGCCAGGTCACGCCCCCCCTGCGTCCCTGTATTTAACATGGACACGCAGGGCTCATGCACAGGGATTCGTTGGTGTACGCTTGCGTCCCGTCGTGTCTTTTTCATGTGTTGCCGAACGCATCATATTGCGTTTTGGGGGACCATGAGGCTGAATGAAATAAGCGCATGCATCCCAGTGCGCTGAAACCATACCTGGATTGCTATGGCGGTGCATCATCCTCCGGATGCACGTGGGTGCACACGGATGCACCAACAAGCAAAATCTCTCTCTATTTCTCACTCTCTCTCGTCCCAACCTTAATTTTGTGGATTTCAATGGAAGTGTACGTTCTTGCGGATCATCATAAACAACGCACCGCTGACATTCGTCATTGTCCATTCTGGCATGCATCTGCGCATCCACACACAAGCGGATGCATCAGGAACTCTAGTGTGCAACTAGCCTTAAACATTCATGAAATATTATATAGCCATACACAAGCATTGGGTCACAATACACTACAATATTTGATATCAATGCTATTGCATCTTAAGCAACTGATGGGAAAGTGCACATTTCACAGCTTGCCTATTTATGTCACCAAACATAGGGAAACAGAATGAAAGCCTTCCACAGACTAAACAAGACCGTTTTTGTCTAGCTGCCTACAGAAAGGATATTGGCAGTTAAGGTAAAGTAATCTGTCAGCAGCAATGAATTAAAGTGGACCGAGGTGCATAGCAATGTGTATGAGGGAGGCTGATGATAAGGAGATTTATAGCACTTGAGAGGATGATGAGGAGAAAGGATTAAGCATTACAATAGTTGGCTGTTGGAAATACAGAAGAAAATTGGGAAATCTGTACGTGTCACAAAGAACGAAAATCGACAGGATTTTTTGTAATGCTTATTCATTTCAGGATGCCAAGCTGCAATCTCAGACCCCACTGCTGTACACATTTGGTATCCATGTGTTACTTATTCTGGAAAATCACTGGTATGACCATGGTATATACTAGGGGTTAAAGTTAGTTATTTTCCCAGTGACTAAATGTAAATTTTAAGACTCGTTAAATACTTTAAATCTTAATGCAATTTAGGCAGTCACTAGCTTAAAGGGGATTTCTCAAAATTGAAAATATTTCAAATTGCAAAGTGCTTTCAATACAAGAAATTTATGAATTTACTTGTTATTAAAAAGCCTTTTTGTTCTCTAGAATGGAGGGATTTTTGATCTTATTGATTATTGTTAAATGCCAATGATGCCGGCCATTGTGGTGGTTAGTTTTCTAGTTAAGGAGTGCAGCACTTACAAGCTTTTTGCTATAGAGCTTGTACATGCTGCACTGAAGCTGGCAGTATTGCTGGATTTGGCCAGCTCTAGTGCTTCTACACTGCTCTGTTATTACAAAGTAAAACCCGCTTCTGCTGCAGCATCAGTGAGAGCACAGTTTAGGCCAGCAGTGCAAACATGCCACTGGTCTGAACAGTCAATCAATCTGGAGCACACCACCCTCTATCAAGTTGGAGGCTGGTTATCAGTGTGCGTCTAAAGATTAAAGTATTAATCTCATCATCAAAGAGTTATTCTGGCTCTTTTTACTTCCATACATTTAGAAATAAGTATTGAACACCTCAACATTTGTCCAAGTAAATATATTTTTAAGGGTGTTATTGACATACATTTCTCACTATATGTCAGTAACAATCAATCCAATCCACACAGGCAAAAAAAAAAAGCAAATCATAGATGTCCATAAATTTAGTGATGTTTAATAATGTGAAATGACACAGAATTGAACACATTTACTGAAACGTATTTCATACTTCATACAGCAGCCTTTGTTGATGATGACAGCTTCAAGATGCCTCTTGTATGGATAAACGAGTCTCATGCATTGCTCAGATAGGATTTTGGCCCATTCTTGCACACAAAATCTTCAAATCCTGAAGGTCCAGTGGGCTTCTTCTATGAACTCTGAACTTTAGTGGCTTCCACAAATTTTCTTTTGGACTGAGGTCAGATGATTGGCTCGTCCATTCTAGTAGTTTATTTTCTTTCTCTAAAACCAGTTGAGTTTCTTGTGTGTTTCAGGCCATGGAGTCTAATTGCATTGCTTATTGTTTCTTTTGAATCAATTGTACCTGCAGATTCAAGATCTTTAGCTCTCCACAGGTGGTCCTTGGCTCTTAGGGTTGCCGTACACAGCCGATCGGCTTCGATGTCGGGCGGCGCGGGGTGCCCGCCGTTCAGGAATGCTCCAGCTGTCACACAGCATTCCTGTCGGTGCGGCGGAACGGCAGCGATGTGCGGCGGTGACAGCGTTAGCGCGGGCTGGGCTTCGCCAGCGGCGGATCGCAGCACGCTGCGGTTAGCGCTGCGAACCGCCGATTTAGACATGCTCTGCTTGCTAACAGGGCGGCGATCCAGCGTTAGCGTGCAGGTCGCCGGTTGTGAACAGGGGTACGGTTTCCAAGTTCAATGTACCCGATAAACGGGGCTTTTGGTCATTTACAAGCGACCCTAGGAACGACGTCACGTTTTCCGCTGTAACGCTCACGACGGCAGTGTGACGGCACATAGCCATTAGACAACTCTTCTGAATGAACAAAACAGGCAAAAACCAGCTCACCTGAGATAGTATTATACACGTGGAAAAGGATCAGTGTCCTGGTGAACGAGAAGAATACAATAAAATAGAAGAAAAAGGATCCAGCTCCATATAAGATAAAACTTTAATCTTTTTAGAGCAATACAATTTTAGTCCATGTGCAAAAGATGTAAACAAAGTGCAAATAATCAAGTTGATTCCAGACATTTAAATGCATATAACAACGGCCATCTTTTAACTACTCTGTTTGAAATCTGTTGGGAAGCACCTGGTCAAAGCTGGATAATGGTAAAATTATGTTCTTTCCCCTTCTGGATTATGGCCCCAACAGTGCTCACTGGAACTTTTAGTAGTTTGGAAATTCTTCTGTAACTAATGCCATCAGAATATTTAGCAACAATATGGTTATGAAGGTCTTGAGACAGCTCACTTGTTTTGCCCATTATGAGCTGTTTCTTGTGTGGCACTATGGTAATGAGACATCTTTTTATAGTCCATCAGTTGAACCAGTTGATATTATTGTTCACTAAGTGGCATGATTGCTTTATAATTACTGATAGATTTCAGGTGCTGTCATGACTTTCCATGCCTTTTTGTGCCTCTTTTTTAAGCATTCAATACTTTCTTCCTATGTCATTTCTCAATATTACACATAACTTAAATAATGAACATCTATGGTTTGATCTCTTTGCCTGTGTGGATTGGATAGGTTTTTACCAACATCTGGTGGGAAACAATATTATTATCATCTTTAGAAATATATTTACTTATGAAGTTAGTGACGTGTTCAATACCTATTTCATTCACGGTATCTCAAAGTGAATAAAGTCAGTGATGTCATGGCTACTTATATTTTCCAGATTTTGAATTTTTTTTCACACCATTCATTTTTTCTCGAATTATAATGGTGCTCCAGCCAGAGATGTAATTTACAGAATTGATACCGCTAATCTTTATTTGAGGCAGAAAGCTGTTTGGTCCTAGGCCCTTGACCTGGCATGTGACTGAAACCTATAATTACATTATTAAATCTTACATTATAGGTACCGTTACACGGTACGCGATCGTAACGATGTCGCTTGAACGTCACAGGTTTGGAGTTGTTCAAATGACATCATTACTACCTCGTTGCGTGTGACACTGAGATATGGATATGATAAATCGTTGGATTGTTGATCGCAGATTTGAGAACATGTTCTCTAATCAGATGATCTTCGAGCAGCCAACCTGCTGCATCGCTGTGTGTGACACCGCGATAACGATGTTGTTCACGACTTCGCCCATTGACATCAGTGAACAAGTATCGTTCGCTTGAGTTGTGCCAACGATACCTGCTCACTACATCGTTGGTGCTTCGTCCACGATATCTAGACGTGTGACATCTCACCAACGATGTCCTAATGACCGCGCACCCCTGAGATCGTTAGTGATATCGTTTCAAAATTGAGGCATTTTAACGGTACCTTAAGAAAGAAGGACCCATATGTATATGCCTTCATATATGGCATAGAGAGCCCGTCATTGCCCCGTCTCCATTAAGACTGGATATCTACATGAAGATTTTTATTTCAGTGGACAACAAGACTTATTTTTGTGTATCTCAAGACGGATAACTTCTAATTTTGCAAATACTTGAATCAGTAGTTTAGGAAAAGTTTATAAAATCAGTTTCATTTTAATCATCTCCAGCAGAAATGCAATTGTTTTACAAAGCTAATTCACCGTCTGCCTCCTTGTTTCTTCTATTCTGCATTGTCTGAACTCAAATGGCAAATGAATTATTTTAATCAACAACTATATCAAGAGATTTCTGAAACCCACATCAACGCGGCACTTATCACACCATGAAAGCTTTATTTACATATTTCCCATACTTTGTAACATGATTATAGTATTCCAAAGTGTTACAGCAAAGATAGAAAGAACAGTGACTTTTATTTAAATGGAATGCGGTAAAATTGACATAAATTTATAGCGTGTTTCTAAGGCAACAGACGAGGAAGGTTGTTGGTGCATGTTCTGATGAGATGTGGATTCGCTACTCGTGAAGAGTAATGTGTTATACAGAGTACTTAGGGAGAATATTCAATTATGTAATACCTATAGAAGCATATGTTTGCTTAATTCTACGCAAGCGACTTTTTCACACCAATGTACAATTTCCTATATCTACACCATTTCATCGACATGAATGTTTCCATCTATTGGACATGATTGCAGGCGCTGTTCCACCATTAATATTGAATTGCACTGACCACCTTGCGGTATAGGTGCTTAATTCAATTCACAGAGACGGTTAGTCCTCTCTGGTTTAATATGGACAGCTATTTACATTGGAGGAGAGGAGGAATCCAGCTATTTTTCAGATAAGAAATATGCAAAACTTTATTATAAATTTAGAAAAAACATGGCATACCCGGTACTTTGCAAATGAGATGCTTCCTTTGCTTTTTGGGTAAAAACGTAGCCTTTACTTATGGATCATTCTAACTAATCTATTTTCAGAAAAAGATACATCATGTAAAACAGCAAACACCCTAAAGATAATAGGGTGGAGAAAATAATCACTATGGCTATGGAAGGGCTATTAACTGTCCTCGAGTCTGTAGGAGATTCATGATAGCTCAGGATCTGCAGGATTTTACATGCAGTTAATTTGTTTTATGCCAGTAAGGGTTAATGTCAGTTTCCCTAGCTGGCAGCTCCAGTTTACCTCAACTTGCAGCCTGATTGGTGACCACTTCCATCTATATGGTCACATGATTCATCACATATAGGTGATAGACTCATTTCATACCCTGTCCTTGGTGGAGTGAGGAGGTGTCTTGGGATTTGCTGGCATCCTTTGGCACAGTGATGGTTGTAGCTCCTGGTGTTAGGCTACAGCTTGTTAGTTAGCATCCTTTTGTCTAACACCTGTTGCTTTTCTGTCCCCATGTTGGATAACATCAGAGGTGGTGTCTAGTGAACCTATCTGCCTGGACACTAGACAGGTGTCAAGTGTAGACTGCTCTGCAGTCTCTGCGAATTGCTCTGCATACGTTAAATGGAGTTAATTTCTTTTTGTATCTTTAGGGTATGTGCACACACATGCCGGGTTTGTGACGGCGGCGGCTGGGCGGACCCGACAGGAAGCTCTGCAGCCGTCCACCGGCTTGCTGGCGGGTATGTGCGGCGGGTGTAGGGCGGGTGCACAGCGGGTTAGCGGCGGCGGTGTTGTGGCGGCTGGAAGCTACATGATTCTGCGCTTGCAGCCGCTGCATAACCAGCCGGTTTATTGAACATGCACATTCGTTGCTAACCCGCTGGGAACCCAGCGGTTTAGCAACAGATGAGCATGTGTAAACCGCCGGTGTGTGCACAGCTTCCATAGGTTTTAATGTTAATCCAAACGCTGGTTTGTATTAACATAAATTTACATAAAACTTATGCAAACCGACCGGCGGTTTACACAGCTAAACCGATGCTAACCCGGCATGTGGGCACACACCCTAAGAGTTAACGTCAGTTTCTTGGGCTCTCTAGTGTTAGCTGGTGTTGCTGAGTGTATCAGGTAATGTAGGTTGACCACTCCTCCAGCCTTTTAAAGTGTCCCATGACCCATACCTGATGTCACTGATAGAGTTCATTCTCTGCAAGACAGTGAGCTGTGTGGATTGCAGTTCATGTTGTAGCCATACTGTAGCTTTCCGGGAGATTGCCATCTTGTGTGGGAGTTGATGTGTTTATCCTGGTCCTTAGTGGAGGTGAAGGGTAATAGCCTAGGGCTGATCAGCAGCAGGGAAAGGTTTATGACCTGACATTCTCATCTTCAGAGGTACTTCTGGGAACGGGGTCAGCTAGGGACCCACAGTCAAAGTGTCAGACTAGTAACCCTGATTGCCTTTTCACCCTGTGAAAACATGCCTAGCTAAGGGAACAGAAATGGACTAGGCAAGGGACGGTGTGGGGGAAGGACCCACATAGGGCTGATAGAGCAGTCAGGGTAAATGCAGGAGAGTGGCATTAGGTGTCTTATCCCCTGCCCCCTAACGTCAGGGCCTTCAGTCCCTAATATCCCTTATGTTGTATGTCTTTGTTGAGGCATGCACTAGACATCCCTTGGTCCAGCATGACATTTACCCTACAATAATTTAACACATTTAAGATAAAGTATGAAAAAAAGAAAAATAATTTAAACTAATAATAGTAGTACTAATGAAACAGAAATGTTGAAAAATATGTACATAACATAAGAACCAACACATTATCTTCCACTTGATTGTTGCCGCCTTGCATGAGTGGTTTTATTTGAGCCGAGGATCGTTGGAAGCTTCATTAAGGTTGAGCTGAATCACAACTCCTTTTTTTACAGGCATTTACATTATACTCAAAGTTGTGACAAGACGCGTCCACATATGACAACGGGCACCTTTTATGAAACCTTAAGATAAAAATCAATAGGGTAATTTGTCTGTTTTACGTTATTAGCTATATTATTGCATTGGTGTCTAGTATTTTCATAAAAATATAAGTGAATCAGTGCAAACAGGTGGGTCAGGACACAAAAAACTAATAAGAATAGGAAATGAACAATAAACAAGAAAGAGAGTCCGAGATATGAATAGCAGATATTATTAGAATTGTTCATGTAAATGTATTTATTTTTGTTTTGCTACTTTGATAAAGGAATAAGTATGTTTTCAAGACATAGCATATTGATATCCACTCAGATTATCAATATATGATCGGTGGACGTCCGAGACTTGACATCCCCACCAATTAACTTGTTTTTTTTTTACATCAGCCACCAGATATAAATGTTTTCATGGTGCTGCATTGTGCAGCTTCATTCACAGTATAGAGACTGCTGTGGGTTCTGCAGAGCAGATATATAAAATATTAGATATTAGATAAATATTGAAAGGAGTTGAACAGTGCAGGACCATTAGGGTATGTGCCCACATAGTGGTTTAGTGACGTTCAAACCGTCAGTAAACCGCTGGAAATTTGCAGGAGCCTAGAGTTCTGAGCTCTGAAGTCTCCAGCTGTTTCCCAGCGGTTTTTTTCAGCGTGTGCACAGCGTTTTTCAGTCGGTTTTTCCGGCGGTTTTCTATGGAGGATTTTGTTCATGAAAACGATCAAAAACCGCTGAGAAGAATTGACATGTTGTATGCTCCTAAACCGCTAGGAAACCGCTCAACCGCGGCAGATCCGCTCACATAAACCGACTGTGCGCACAGCGTTTTCTAAATTACATAGGGTTACTTGTAAGTTCTAAAGCTGCTAAGGATTTACATAAATTTAAATAAAACCTATGCTAAACCGCCGGCGGTTTTCGCTGCTAAACGACGTTAAACCACTATGTGGGCACATACCCTTAAAGCGTTTACATTTAGGTCATCAATATTCTCTGACTAAAAAAACATTTTAAGTTTCATTGAAATATGGGGATATGTATGAATATCACCCTGTTATACAGTAACTAAGCAATATTCAATATGTAATGAGCATGCTGTATCCTTCTATGCTGAAGGAGTTAAGAACCTTTTCACTGCTAGATTATTATTCTATTAGCTTTCAGCTGTAGCTATGATTACCGTTCCTCTAAGGCTACTTTCACACTACGATTTTGAAGGGAGCCATGCTGTCCGATAAATTCGGACAGCATCGGCTCCCTTCTGATGCCTGGAATCGGATGCCAAATAGGCATCCGATTTCGGCATAAAATCGTAGCCTCCGTTAAAAAAAAAATAAAATATGCTCACCTCACCCCGAGCCCCCGCCGTCTCCCGCCGTCTTCCTGCAGGCTCCCGTGGCTCCCGCAGGCTCCCGGTGTCAGCAGAGGTCTTCTTCTGCTGTTCAGGACCTACGGTGATGTCACAGTCACGTGACACCAGGTTCACCATGGTAACCCGCGGTCACATGACTGTGACATCACCGCAGGTACTATACTACAGTAGAAGACCTCTCCAGACACCGGGAGCCTGCGGGAGCCACCGGGAGCCTGCAGGAAGACGGCGGGAGAAGGCGGGGCTCGGGGGGAGGTGAGCATACACTTCTTTTTTTTTTTTTTAACCCTTGCGCTCCCAGTTTGGAGCAGTTTTACTGTACTGAGCATGCTCAGTAAAGTAAAATCGGGTCCGAGGAGACATCAGTTGTTTCCTCGGACCCTTCTCCATAGGGCCCCATGTTATAGGGATCGGGTCGGATCGGATGTGCACTAAATGCCATCCGATTTGGTCCGATCTGATTCTGTCAGATTTTATTTTCGGTGCAAAAATCGGAGCATGCTCCGATTTTTGCACCGATAAAAAAATCGGACAGAATTGGATCGGACCAAATCGGATGGCATTTAGTGCACATCCGATTCGGTCCGATGCCCATAGGGCTGCATGGGGCCAAATTCGGATCCGATGCTGTCCGATTTTTATCTGAAAAATCCGTAGTGTGAAACCAGCCTAATACATCTACCAATCTCTGACCTCAGTCAGTGGTAGAACTTGTCTTCTTTCCTGTTGTGAAGCTCGCTGTTGTTCAGCTGTGAACTTGTTGCTCTGGCAGCAGCAAAGCTTCTATTTGGGGATCCTCTGGAACCCTGCTATACCTGCCTTTACCTGGGTACTCTGTGTGCTTCCTTGTTCTCCGGTTTATGCAATCACTTGGTGAGGAGGAAGGAATAACTGTGTGAGTCATATCCAGGAGTCCAGTAAGGTAAGAGAGCCAGGCATTCCCACCTTCAGGGGTAATATTGGATGCAAGGAAGCCTATGGTTTCCTAGCTGGAAGGACAGCTCAAGTATACACTATCACTGCTACCACTCACTAACATTCGTATTGTCTTCCTCTGTATGCTTGCGCTGTTGCAGTTGTTGCACTTAGCAACCTTGCATATTTTTCCTTAGGAGGTGAAGGAAACTCTTGATGGCCTATGAGATAGCAAGACCCAAGCAGTCATCTCTAGTCATATTATTAGGCTTACTCCTGTTTATGCAGGGGTCTTTAGGGACTGCGCAGTTAGGAGTTCTAGCCTGTACTGGAACGAGCTGGAGTGAGGTATGGCAATAGAGAAAAAGTGGTATTCTATCCTACATGTGCGTGACACCCTGCTACCAAACCGTCACTGGCATGCCATCACATTTGCCTACAATCCAAGCAGCAAGGTGCCATGCTACCAAGTAGCTCAAGACTTTATTCTACTGGTGGATCTACTAAGTGCCATAACAATTGGTGAGTTGCAGTGGGGTGTTCCTATCTTGAAAGATGAACGATATATTCCTACTATAACGGTTTAGTTGCATCTTTAGCAAATGTCTACAATGTAACTCCTTTCTAATTTCTTTTGATTTCTTGCAATTAGTGTCTTGCTGCAGAGACTGCAAAGCATAAAGCATTTGATGCCTACAACTTTTGAGAGTATGTTGGGACTGTTATACCTGTTAAAATACAAGCAACAAGCTACAGGTTTATTATATGTTGGAGGAGTTACATTGCAATGTCGGTAGTCGGCACTTCTCTATCTGCTGATGTTATAATATGGAGGGTATCTTAACTGTTTTTTTTTACCTGCTCTCTCCGATACAGCAACCATTTTAAGTCCTGTCATTTTTTTCAGTTGATGATATGTATAGTTGATGTTTCTCCCACAAATGTCTGATTGCTGTTACTTCTGCTAACGTCTAACATAATCTGCAACAATACCACCATACACATTCTTCAGGTGGGTGGGCATTTAGGTGTGGAAACACCCACTCAAAATGCTGCTCAGAAGGCTCAGGCCGGCTTCACACCACAGTTTTTTCAGGTCCGGGGCTGTCCGGTGTGAACCGGACAGTCTCGGATCCGATTTTGCCCCTATTGTATCCTTATGGTGCCGGAGGGGGCCGGATGGTAGTTATTTGCCATCCGGTTTGGTGTCTGGCCGGCAGGATCCGGCTGTTTTCATTTTTTGCCCCGGACACAAAATCGAGCTTGCAGCATTTTTTGTGTTCTGGGCAAAAATCGAACAAAAGCGGATCCTACCGGATCCTCCCGGATCTGGTACGATCCGGCGCCCACAACGTGGGAGTCTGTGGTGCTGGATTGCATCGGATTTGGCAGTAAAACGATCCGGTTCCCAGATGCCGGGTGCTGAAATTGTTAAAAGCAGTCACTGGTGAATTTCAGCACCTGGAGAGCTCCACAGCTGAAATATCAGGACAGTGGCCAGCTCCCCTGCAGCCGCTATGCTGATATTTCAGCACTGGACAATGGCACAGACGATTCTGGCACAAAACAGGATCAGAGGGCTGAATTTACCCTCCAATTCTGCTTGTCTGGGGCTGTCAGGTTATGTCCGGTGCTTCCTGCAAAACACCGGACATAACCTGACAGCCAAAAACCGTGGTGTAAAGCCGGCCTAAGTGAGCAGAAGCACTTTGCTCCTGCATAAAGGCTGACACTGGTGTACAAAAGCACTATGTGCAGCTGCTCATGCAGAAGTTGAAATCCTGTGTTTGCTGGGTTGGAGTAGAAACTTTTCACCAGTCACTTAAACAAATTGGAACTAGAGCAGGAATTTAGCTCACCTTCAATGAGACTTGCATATTGGAGTGTCTGGAATAATGATCCCAGTGTCAGGGAAACTCCTGGGCTTTGAAATGGTGGTAACTAATATAAAAAGTTGAGAAAATTCCAGTACCCAGTCTAAAAGTTGAATTTCTTGAGTCATAATTAAGAACACATGTGCTGAGATCATTAGCAGAGCTTACATATTTTGGTTGTAGCTATGATTATGGGAAGAAACACCCAAAACGCGTAGGTACTTTTCATGACTGAGTCACATGACTACATGTGTTTTTAACTCTGGTTCAATAAAGGAATAACATTTTTACACTGGATGCTTGAATTCTATCAATTTTAGTATTTTTGAGCAATCAGTGGGGTTTCAGGACTCAGTTCCCCAACCCAGTGGAGATGTAAAGAATTGTAACGTAACATTTTTTTTTAAATGATAGGTACATTTAAAGGGAACCAACCACCTCAGATCACCTAATACACAGTTAGTACATGTCCCTGCACCCTAAGGATACCTTTCCAGCACTGTTTTTGTGTAAAATCTTGCATTAGTATAACCGATATAAAGACTTTATAAACTTACTAGCCTTGAGACATCTGGGCGTATCCCTTCTTCTGTTATACTTCAGGGCTGTGCATTGCATGGCTGTGCTCCCCTCCCCGTGCCTGCTGCCTGCTCTGATGGCGTGATCGTTATCTTCTCTGCACAGAGGGAGGGGAGCACAGCATGCAATGAATGCATAGCCTGAAGTATAACAGAAGGAGGGATACGCCCAGATGTCTCCAGGCTAGTAAGTTTATAAACTCTTTATATCAGTTATACTAATGCAAGATTTTACACAAAAACAGTGCTGGAAAGGTATTTTTAGGGTGCAGGGACATGTACTAACTGTGTATTAGGGTGATCTGATGTGGTTGGTTCCCTTTAAAGGGAACTTGTCACCTCATGCACCCCCTGACCTATCATCACTAGCTGTCCCTACACCTTCCTAGCTGCTCCCTAATCATCCCTCTCTGCTGTAAATCCGCCCTATAAAGATGTTTAAAAATGACTAATACCTTACAGACTGTCGCTCAGTCAGAAGACTGGAAAGGCGGCTCCAGGCTCCTTTCTGCCCTCCTTGCTGCATCACTGCTGGGCGTCATTATTCTTGTTTCATCTCCTCTGTTGGAATCTCCTGCCCTCCTCTCCTCCTTTGATGCACTGGCCGGTACATCATATCCAGCCCGATGCATTGCGGTACGGTGCCGGCTTCTGGCGCATGTGCAGTGTGCATATAGAAGCTGGCGCCGTACCACGTGATTAAGCTTCACAATGCATCGGGCCAGGTATGACGTACTGGCCAGTGCATCATAGGAGGAGAGGAGGGCGGGAGATTCCAACAGAGGAGGCGATGAAGAAAGAATAATGACGCCCAGCGGGGCGTGCAGTGATTCAGCGAGGACCGGAGAATGGAGCCTGGAGCCGCCTTTCCAGTCTCCTGACTGAGCGACGGCCTGTAGGTTATAAGTCATTTTTAAACATCTTTATAGGGCAGATTTACAGCAGACAGGGATGGTTAGGGAGCAGCTAGGAAGGTGTAAGGACAGCTAGTGATAGGTCAGGGGGGGTAGCATGAGGTGACAGGTTCCCTTTAACAAATGTTATGATAGTTAATGAAATGAGAGTCTTTTCCAAATAGAAAAGTGAATTGACTTGTGTATTTTTCTCCCAAGCGAGCGTTGCCTGTTATATTAGTGTCTCTACATTAACTTAATGGTCTCCTTAAGGAGAAACAGTATCCCCGGAGTCACTGGTTATCTAACACACTATCAGTTGCTGAATTCTGGAGGAATGATTATTCTGAATCATATTTTTCAGATTTCACATGTTTTTGTTATTAAGTTATTCCCCCTTGATATAGCACTGCTGAGACAGTCATGTTGGGTCACCCCGTGTTTGTCAGTGTATTTGATTTTCAAGCTCGAGAACTTCATAACTTTACATCAAATTCTGCTGATCTTCATTGTAGCGTTAAATTATTTAGTGGCACTTTGATAAAATCTTCAAAAGGGCAGTCGCTATCTATTCAGGCATTCATCTCACACTCTCAATAGTGATAACATTGGCATATATTAATATGTTATTTAGTAGTGCAGTTATTAATACATATTCTATAGAGGTCTTATCATTTGCTGGAAACACATCAAGCATGCAGCTAGCATATATCGAACGTTTGCATAACGGAGATGTATCTTGTCTATTTCATTTATATTCAACTTCATTCAAATGTATTCTGTCCCTGCTGTTTGTCTATAAGGAGGTTGACATCTTAGAAGATGCATTATTTAAATGTTGGTTAATCATACATCTCGGAGTATGAGCGCTTCCCTTATGACTGTTTTTTAGATTTTAAATTTATTCAAACTGAATCTTGATATTTGTTTATCTAAAATATTTAGGACTTCAGTTTGGTCGTCAAATGTGACAGTCATAAAAGTGATAGCTTTCATTCTGAACATTTATGAGGTTGACAGTTTTTTTTCCGGAAATACTTTTCACTTTTATCCATTGTTTTTAATTGCTTTTAATTTTATCACAATGTTATAAAGTTTGAAACATCATTTTTCATTAACATTTCATCTAGTGCTTATTCTAGTAGTTTGTTTTTGATCTAGTAAGATGTTTTAGGGAACGTTGCCTTTGCTTTGATGCATTTTTGCTAACGTACCAATTTTTCGGACCATAAGGGCACATTTTCCCCCCAAAATTTTGGGGGTGAGTCTTATGGTCCGAATTTTAGGACCTGTGTGGCTGTGCTGCGGGGAGCTGCAGTCTAGAGTGGGCTGGGAAGAGGCAGCGGGAGGTCACATGCTCCTGCTAAATATGCTCATTTAATATTCACTGCACCCCCGCTGTCCACCTCTCAGCGTGAGAGATGGCAAAGGGATGTTGTGCATATTAAATTAAGTGCAGTGTACAATTCACCATCACTAGTATGCCACTCATTGTCCTGGGTATGCCCCTCCCATCATTCCTGGACATGCCCCCCATCATGCTGAATATGGACCCCCATCCTTCTGGATATGTCCCCCTCATCATCACATCCTGGATATGCCCTCCATTCTGCCACCCACAAGAAAATAACTATGTGAAACTTACCCTTCAGAGATTTCCTCTGTCTCTCCCTGCTGCCAGTAGCATGGGAGGCTATATTCAGGAAGATGGGGGGGCATATCCAGTAAGATGGGGGTCATATCCTTGATGATGGGCGGCATATCCAGGATGGTGGTAATGATTCTGGATGTGTGAGCTGTATCCTAGGGTGGGGGGCTGTATACAATGATGGTGAGGCTATATACCAGGATGTGGGCTATATCCCAGGGTGGGGGGCTGTATACCAGGATGGGGAGCCATATCCAGAATGGGGGGCCTTATCCAGGATGAGGAATGCTATATACCAGAATAGGGGGCCATATTCCAGATTGGGGGGGGCTATATCACAGGATGAAGGGCTATATACCAGGACTGGGTGTTATATCCAGGATGGTGATTATATACCAGGATGGCGGGGCCATATTTTACTTGAAAGGGGCCCAGGATGGGGACATTATCCTCATAATTGTCAGCAGCACATCCCCCCTCATAACAGTGCATTATACCCACAATTTTTGCTTATTTTTTGTTTTCCTTTTTCTCAAATTTACTCCTTTAAAATCTGGCTGCGTCGTATAGTCTGAAAAATACGGTAATCGTAGTTATTTTGTGAGACGCTCTGATTAAGGGGATAATTGTTCTTGGGATATGAAGAAGTTTGAGTGAAATCACTGTGATTGTACAGAGAACAATATGGTGGGAAAGTTATCAACTGTTAGTTAAAGAAGTTTTGCACTTCTAATTTCACCCCCTTTTCTTCTGTCCTAACTCTTCCTAAGGGGTACTTCATGCACAACGATATCGCTAGCAACATCGCTGCAACGTCACAGGTTTTGTGATGTAACAGCGACCTCGCCAGCGATCTCGCTATGTGTGACACGTAGCAGCGATCAGGCCCCCGCTGTGAGATCGTTACAAACCGTTCTGGACCATTTTTAGGTTGTCTATAAAAATTCAAGAATGCGCACATAGGGTGATATCTTCTTTGAAGAAGGACAAAAGGTTATACAAAGAGGCTGCTCACCTGATACAGTTGTGAATACCCACAACTGGTAATGATCGCTCAGATACAAGTAGCTGCTGCAGGACCGTACTCTCCACAGATCCCTGTGGTATAATCAGCTCCCAGGACACAGTACCTCGAGGTCCGCGCTGCCACTTCAGAAAGGAACAAAAGAAGCCAGTACAAGGGAATGTCTGGATCAACGATTCTTCTTTATTATCCTATGCGTTTCAGAGTTATCTCCCAACTCCTTCATCAGGGAATGTCATGATCACAATGAACTTCCACATATTTATAGCGATAAAGTGCACAGTCATTCAATTAATGACGTCACATAGAGGGCGCTCTATGTGACGTCATTAATTGAATGACTGTGCACTTTATCGCTATAAATATGTGGAAGTTCATTGTGATCATGACATTCCCTGATGAAGGAGTTGGGAGATAACTCTGAAACGCGTAGGATAATAAAGAAGAATCGTTGATCCAGAGACATTCCCTTGTACTGGCTTCTTTTGTTCCTTTCTGAAGTGGCAGCGCGGACCTCGAGGTACTGTGTCCTGGGAGCCCATTTTTAGGTTGTCGCACTCCTGCTGGGCAGCGTGCACCGCTGTGTTTGACAGGGACAACGACCAACGATCTCAATACTACGCCCGAGAGTGACAGGCTCCCAACAACCGCCGTATCGTTGCTGCGTCCCTTTTGAGATCTGACTGTTTGACCACATAGCGACGCACCAGCGATCCCGGCCAGGTCAAATCATGGTCGTCATCGCTGGAAAGTTGCAGCGTGTAAAAGGGCCGTTATTAAAAGTTTCCTTCTTCTGCTATCTACAATAAAGGTATTTACAACCATACTAGAGATAAGCTTACAGGAGGAGTGTAGGTAGCAAAGGTGTGTTAGGAAACTGTTAAGAGTTAGGACAAAAAAACGACTGATAGTAGTGGAAAACATTTTTTTAAGCATTACAGTGTAAAATACTTCTTACTTTTATGCAAGTCACCTTTGTCAGATGATCATACACTTCATTCCTGGCAATAGGCGGTGGCTCCTCTGAAACTAAGTGGAGTTTCCAATGTCTAGCCTATATTATCAACAGCACTCTGTTTTTCGGAAGGGCTTGTAACAGTGGCAAGCTACTGTAAATCGTTAGGTGAGTTTGATCGTCAATGAGATCTTCAGCTGCCCTGTTTAAATCACCTTAATATATTCTGCCATTTCCAGTTTTTATATGCATTCCTACAGTGAAATCTGTCCCTGCTTTGAAACTGAAAAATCTCTTATTTAATCCCTAGATACAATTTTATATTGACCTCTGGCCTGTTTGACCTCTTTCTCTGCTAGCTAATATATCTTGACTTTATGAACTATTACACATCTTCCTTTAAAGGAGTCCTATAAAAAATGAATGAAATAAATCAATTAAGTGAATAATGCACATTTAAATATTAAATATATTTCTAAATACAGTACCTTTATTCCAAAAAAACGTATGCTTTATCTAGTGCACTCTCTGTAGCCTGTCCCATATTTCAGAATACACACAGTCGGATGGGCTGTGTGAAGCACAAGACAGATGCACTAAAACTGTCAGGCATACTGAGATGTTTGTTCATTCTCAGTTTGTTAAATTAAGGACTTTATCATTTCTTTTAGTCACCGGAGCTCAGTGTCCTCTCAGGGTGACTGGGCAGAGATATGTCATGAATATGAGGTTGCTCTGATGTGATCATTATCTTGATCAGATTTTTTTTTACGCAGTCCGTCCTACATGTCTAATTTAGGATGGGTTGTGATTGATCATAGTGTCCATCTTTAAAATCCTGACAGAGTGCACTAGATAAGGCAGCCTTTTTGCTAATAAGTCATTTGACGCGCTAGGGAAAAACGCGAAATTTCAAACACTGGCACTCAGTTGCTGGTGTATGAGCTGCGCTAGGGGCCGCGTCACCATAGGGAAACCTTAACAGCGTTAACGTGGCGCTACCACGGCGGTAACACTGCATTAAGGCTGCCAAAACCTATTTTAGAGTTTGGGATCAATCGTGTATACAGTCCGCTGCCGTAACAAGGAACACAGACATTCAAGTAAAAAACCATTTTTATGCGAAATGCCTGCCTTAGGACCACTTTGATCTAGAAATTTCTTGATATACAGGTGACTATTGAACCATAATGTCAGTGTTTTCTCAATAAATACTTGGCAATGGACTTGTCACCATTTTGTTGCGTTTTGCAGGCTTTTTGATGTCCAAAATAGCCAAGTCTCTTTCAGTAGTATTGTCACAGAAACCTGACAAAAACTTAATAGACCCTTTTAAAAAGTCATTGGGATCTAAAATGATTTTGTAAAATCATTTCCCAAACAGATATCAAAGCTATCATGACTCTATTAGAGTAGATGCCATGACGCTAATGAGGAAAGAGCTTAACTTGTCAGTCACAGTTATTACACGTTTCCTCAGGCATATATAGGAACGGAGGCCTGACTGGTGTCTGAAATGTAACAAGTCTAGTGGCTGGCAAGGTAAAAAAATATGCATGTAGGGAATGGAGTTTGATTCCTGTCTTTTTAGGAGTAGGTACAAAACAAGGTGCAGCTAAAGGGCTTAGAAAAGGCATGCAATGTATACCATATGTAGATAAAAATGATAGGCTAAATTTGTTGTGCAACAGGAATTTAGCTGGTAAAAAATAATAAAAAATGTGTTCTTTAACCAGCAGAAAGGATGAAAGGTTCATTTGTTTTTTTCTTAACCTTTTGCCATTTTTTTTAATATTCTTAGGGTGATTTCACACTTGCATTTTTTTATCCAGTGTCCTAATCTAGCCAAAATCTGATGCTTCCTGATCAGGGCTGTCTCCATAGACTTAGAATGGGGATGCAGGCACATGCGGTGGCATACGGTTTCCGCAGGATCCTAACAAGTGCATCCTTTGACTTGCTCCCCGGACACACAAAATTGCAATTTTGCAGCGTCCTCATTTTTCGGGATCTGGGGCTATGTGATGGCTTATTTTTTGCATTTTGAGCTGACGTTTCTAATGATACCATTTTTGTGTAGACAACGTTTTGATCCCAGTTATGACATTTTATTGCAATATTGCGGCGACCAATAAGTAATTTTGGCGTTTGAACCTTTTTTCCATTACGTAGTTTACCGATCTGATTAATTGATTTTATATTTTGACAAATCGGTCATTTCTGAACGTGGTGATACCAAATATGTGTATTTCATTTTTTTTCTTCATTTTTTTAAATAGTTTAATTTTGCATGGGGCAAAGTAGGGGTGATTTAAATTTTCGAGGTTTTTTTCATATTTTTAAAAAACATTTTTGTATTTTTTCTTTATTTTACACAGCATTGCACCATCCAATCGCTTGTGTTATTTACCGATGAGCTGCAGCTCATCTCTACATAGTCCAAATGATCACTTCATGTGGACACTGGTGCTTGCCAAGCCATCCACAGGAGTGAACCCAGAGAGCTTCTGGGATCACCGCAGGATCTCCAGTCCTCCTAGTAATAGATTGAGATCCTGCGATCGCTTTGCAGGATCTCAGATCATGGCTGGGATCGCGATACCCAACGTGGGGCTTTGGATCTTGCTGTCAATGAATGACAGTGTGATTCAAAGGATTAACATCCTTTGACAACAATTAACAATTAGCTACATATGTGAGGGAAAAGATTCAAGCTCACCCCGGGAGCTCACATCAAAGGAAGGGAGCTGACACATGAGGTACTGGGTATGTCATGTGTCGTAAAGAGGTTAAAAAGCCTGATGTCACCAGATGCGGCACACTGCGGCCAAAAATAGAATGGACTTAAATGGGGCCAGATCTTGCCAGGCTGGATCCGTCTTTTACATTGAGCATGCCCAAAGCCCATCCCAACACCCTCCCATTAGGTGTGTCCAATGTAAACTTTTAACTTTCCAACAGATCAGGCAAAAAAAAACGGATGCAACTATATTAAACAGAAGTGTTTCTTTGCCTGATCCGACACACTTGAAGTACGTTTGGGATCATTGGTCTGCTGGAAGACCCATGACCAAGGACACAGATCAAGCTTTCTGACACTGGGCACTACATTGTGTCATAAAACCCTTTGGTAATCTTCAGGTTACATGATGCCTAGCACACAGTCAAGGCACTCTAGTGCTAGAGACAGCAAAACAATCCCAAAACATCTTTGAACCTCTAACATATTTGACAGTAGGTACTGTATTCTTTTCTTTGTAGGCCCCATTCCATTTGCTTTACAAAAAACTTGTTCTCATCTGTCCACAAGATGCTTTCTCAGAAAGATTTTGGCTTACTCACGTACATTTTCGAAAACTGCAGTCTTTCAGTGTTGTTAATTCAGTTTTAGAGTGTAGTACCCACATTACGCATGAGATTCAAATACCCCACTAAATTGTTTTCTGCTATTTTTCTGTGCCTTTTCACAGCTACTAAGCAGGGGACTATGGACCACCGAGCTAGGGAAAAACCCTGGCTCTCCAAATTGGACCATGTCTTTGACAGTGAAGGAGATGTGGTACCAGCAACTGACAGGAAGGTGGTGACCAAGCAGCTCAATAACATGAAGGCCTTGCTGCATCAAAAAACACGCTTGTTTTGGAACAAGGCCTTCATGCAAAGATACATTGAAAAGCGGTTAGAGCCTTAAGGTTTAAGAATTCAAGTGTTTCTGTCTTTTAACACCATTGAGGAGGACTTTAAGTCAGCTTGGGAGGACATGGCGACAGCCTGCTTCCATAGCTTTATGGAGTTCCTTATCAAACACAATAAAAAGTCGATCCTCGACCTTGAGTCCGAGATAACCGAAATTCAGAAGACCCTTGTGGCACAAATGTCCCAAGAAGAGCAGACCACAATAAATGAGATGCTTGAACGTGAATTTTCAAAGTGGGAAAAGGAAACACAAAGTCGAAGAAATACCTAAGGGATGTGACAGGCTTCTGAAATGGACGAGTTTATAAGTGGCAAGGGAGCATTGGAAAGAAAACAATGGTTATACCCTCTGATCCTCAGCCTCTGGGTCCACCGGCATCCTCAGTCTCATCTCTAGATGAGGAGCCATCAGGTGATGAGGAGGGTGGAAGTTGTCCTTTGACGAGAGCAGAGTCTGCTAGAAATAAGGGGATGATGGATCCACCAAAGAAGGGTCATATGTCGCCTCGCACCATGGGAGGTAAAAGCAAGGTGAATCAGTTAGAGGTACTTAATCTATCTAACCATACCTTGACTGAGGCCCAGAATGAAGTATTGAAACTTGGTTTAACCTTTGTCCCCAGTTCTAACTTTGACTATTTTACTGTAGCCAAAGATCTGAGTCTGTTCCTGAGGAAACATGTACTGCACAAGCTACACTTGAAACAACAGGCGACTTCATCCTCCCACACCGATCCCTCACCTCAATCTGAGACCTTGATGGTGCTGGAGGTGCTTGAGGAGGAGTCAAGTTCATCTCTAACAGGTACGTTCCAGAAGCATGTGTATCCGAGTTCCACAACGTTTCCCTCTTTCTCTACATGCCCTCAGGTAGAGATCTTTAATACACTGGTTTTGAGAGACCTAAAACAACTAGACACCAAAAGATTTATGAAAAAACTCTCTTACAGACAGAGAGCAGCTCTTCAGGAGCTGGAAAATTGAAAGGGGTCATCATAAAGTCAGCAAATAAAGGGAGAAATGTTGTGTTTTGGCCCTTGGATATGTATGAGAAGGAAGTGATGCATCAGTTGCGCAATAAACTGCTTCATGAATGACTCCCCTCAAACACCATAAGCCGTTTTTCAGTTGAACTGGCCAGTGTCCTTGAGAACGTTTTTGAAAGGCATCCCTAAAAAGGTTTTAAACGGCCTTCTCATCAAGTCACCGGTGATCCCTACCTTCTATTTGGTGCCTCAAATACGCAAGAATCCACGGACCCCTCTGGGTCGTCTGATTGTCTCTGGCATGGGGGGGGGCTTTGCGATATGACCTGCAAATTTCTTGAACATTATCTGCATCCCTTGGTGGAGATGCTGCCCTCCTGTGCTGGGCACACTTTGGACGTCGTGCGGCATCTAGATGGACTTACTTTGGAGGGTGGGGTTTCGTTGGTGGCGGTTGAAGTGGAGGCCTTAAACATCTGTATTGAACATCACCACAGGCTACAGGCAGTTAGGTACTTTCTGGAGATGAGTAATCTGGAATAGCATCTCTGCTCCCTAATCCTTGCGTTGGTCTAATTTGTCCTAAGACAGAACTTCTTCCTTTTCGGAGTCTGGTTCTACTTACTTAAAGTAATCCTAAACCCAGAAACTTACCCCCCCGTATCTTTAGACCTGTCCCTGCACCCCCTCTTATCATTTCTAGCCATGCCTTTTGCAGAAAAAATCGCTTTTGTAAAGTAAGAGAAAAAGTTATATTACTTTATCCTGTGTGAGTTCTCTGTTTCTGTGCAAGCCGCAAATAGGCGTGCCTGTCTGCTGTTGCCTTGTAATTATGCACGCCCCTCTCTGCTTCTAAGAGCCTGGCCGCGTCATGAAAGGGGACGGGCTCCGGCATGCCGCGATTTAGCCCCGCCCCTTTCATGACGCGGCCAGGCTCTTAGAAGCAGAGAGGGGCGTGCATAATTACAAGGCAGCAGCACACAGGCCCCGCCCATTGCGGCTTGCACAGAAACAGAACTCACACAGGACAAAGTAATATAACTTTTTCTCTTACTTTACAAAAGCGATTTTTTTCTGCAAAAGGGATGGCTAGAAATGATAAGAGGGGGTGCAGGGACAGGGATAAAGATACGGGGGGGTCAGTTTCTGGGTTTAGGATCACTTTAAGCACGGCACTTCGATGGGCATGGCCTATGCCCCATGTTAGGCAAACCTCTTTCTTGGATCGTGGGAACGGGAGGTTTTCGGCGATGGGGTGCCGGCTGTGGCCCATGTGCAGTGCTGGTTGTGCTATATTGATGATATACTCATTATCCGGGGTGGAACTGTCCCTGAACTGGGGATGTTTATCTCCTTCCTGAACTGCAATGAACTGCAATGAGTAACATCATTCTTACATATAAACATCCTCCTGAAAGCATTGAGTGGATATTAAAATTACTATTCATTCTGGGGGTGATTTTGGGACCAGCATTTTCAGGAAGGAGACCTCCGTCAACTCCCTGCTGAATGTGTCATCAGCACACACGGGGCCCACGATTGGAGCAATCCCTACAGGCCAATTGTTACGCCTTAGGCGGATTTGCTCTGATAATGTGGACTTCGACATGTGTGCGACGGACGTGCAGGAGAGGTTTGATGATAGGGGGTACAGCAATCAGTGCATTAAGCGGGGATATAGCATGGGCTACACTGAGAGGCACTTTACTTTCTCCAAGAGCTCCAGAGAGCCCTACCTATCAGCCCGTGGTGAGGTTCATAATAATCAATGGCACACTATCAGGGGCATCCTCAACAGACACTAGCAAGTTAAGATAGATCTAGCTCTCTGGGAATTCCTCCCGGACCTTCCACTTATGACGGCAAGACGTGGCAGGAGCTTTCGAGATATTTTGGTTCACAGGCATTATGTGCGTAGGGCTGCATTGCCTTTTAATATAGGGAAACCTAAGTGGGGCTGCTACCCCTGTGGCTCCTGCCTTGCCTGCAAAAATATTGTTTAAATATTGGCTGGCTTCTTCCCCAAACTAGATCTCTAAATAATAAGTTTAGTCTCTGAAACAAACCTCACGGGAGCCAACCAGGAGAGTTATGAAGCACATAAGAATCATTTTGGCCAGATTTGCCCTACCCACCACCGAGAGACGCAATTCAGACCAAGCTTGAGCCTTATCTTTCAGTTTAAGTAATAGCGAATCCACATTCAAGCAAACAAAATCTGTGATTGGCAGGGCTATACTAACTCCAACGTTCTCCATGCTTAATGTGGCACCCAGACACACAATGCAAATATTGCGTCAATGTCTCCCCTTTTTATTTGGTTTCAGGTGTGATTTTCATATTGCCCACACCTATTTTTTGCCATAGTTCAGTTTTCTTGAAGCAAAGACCCACAGTTTTGGAAAGTCTCCAACAATTTTGATGTTTGGTGTAAAATTATGTCCAATTTTCCTTTTTTTCTGCAGTTTTTATTTTGTTGCGTAGATTCAATATGCACAAAGGAAATATGGATTGCATTAATTATCTGGAAGAAAAAAATCATTTTCTGAAATAATTTCAAGGTTGCCAACACTTTTGGTCATGACTGTGTGTAGACTGTTCATACAATTAGAGATAGGATACCAGGTCATATGCCAGGGGCTCTACTGTATTGCCAACAAACAAGCTGCTTTCTCATCCTTTATATAAAGAACAATTTCCAGATGTCAAACAGCGATCTGCAGCTCAAGGGAAATTTGACAACAATCCAAAGCACAAGATGAAGTACATCCCTGAATGACTTATAACTGTCCAAAATCCGGATTGAACCTCTCTCCGAGATGAAGTGTCAAGACCTTAGGCTCTCAATTCCTGCTCACAATCCCTCTAATGTGTCGGAATTAAAGCAATTCTGAAAAGAAGAATTAGGCTTAATCCCTTGAGAGCGATGTGAATTATTTTGATTGCATTGGACATGCTAAAGGTAGCATAGAAAAGTTTGAAACGGGTTGGCAATAACTTTTTCATGTGGCGAAAATGATGTTTTAATCTAGGGCTGTGTTAGAAGGGCTGTTAAATCCCTTGTAGAGTTTTAGTACAGCATCAGCAATTTTGTATTACATAATAAATTCTTTGGTTAACTTTTTAATTCTAGTAAAATAAAAAAAAAATATGAAACAAAAAAAAATAAAATAAAAAACACGTCTTTTGCACCTCTAAGGTTTTACAGGGGCACATAAAAAAGGCATAAAATCCACTGGAATATTTTATAGTTGATGCTGCCCTGCAGCAAATAAAGTATAATAATGTGCATTTCATTTTCATCTCTGAACATCAAGTATTCTCTTGCAAGTTATTCTAGTAAGTATATTCACTTTTCCAAAGGCAAATTGGGCTTCCTATCAGTTTCAACAGCCTGGCAGCCAGCATGAAAGCAATGATGTGTAGTTAGTTAAAATTGTCTTTTCACTTTATTGCTTTCAGCTCTCTTCACTATGTGACACATCAGAGAGAATAAACTTATTACCGTACATGCTGTGACATGGGACACAAAATGTACTACTAGTGTTTTAGGGTGTTTGTTGCTATATTACTCCCCTGAGAGAGAAAAATCTTTTATAGCTAATGGACAGCATATATCTTAAGGAATTTATGCCGCTCTACGAATGTGGTAATGTCTTTGCCTTGGCTATCAGTGCAGTAGAGTAGTACTGAGAGTGCCTGACAATAAAGTCTAATGCTTGCCATAGAGTACTTCTACATGTTTGTTATACTGTTTTTTCTGTGGCCTAGTTATTTGGTGGCCCTACAGACCTGTTCACATTGTGCTTTGGCTCAGTTGTAAGTTTTCATTAGTGTCTTGTTATGCAAGATAGGAAGTGCCCTACCGCTTCCATTCATTAGGTGCTGTCTGCTGCACTGTGTCCATATTGAACCCGGGCTTCATTTTGCATGCATGAGGTATACTTATACAGGATCAGGTTTTAAATTAGTTAGATAGGGACCGTTCTGGTATGAGCCACCTTGGCGTTGGTAGAACGGCTTTGTACATTTTTTGCAAAAAAACGTATTAACTAAGTACCTTATTTTTGACACTGTTTTTTACTAGCACTAGCTTTTTATAATTATCTATTATAGCAGAGTCCTCCTACACATTTGTTATACTGTTTTTTTTTCTGTGGTCTACTTATTTGGTGGTGTGAACACGGCACTACAGACCTGTTCACATTGTGCTTTGGCTCAGTTGTAAGTTTTCATAGAAAAGAATGAGTATATTTACAAAGGATGGACTGAGCTTGCAAAATCCTTAGCATAGTCAATGAGCAAATTGCAAACTGTACATCATATTTTAACAGAGCCAAAGAGACCAATTCAGGTGTGGTGATGTGCGAATTCCTGGAGGAATAGGGGTTGCATGTTGAGGACCCGAACATGATCCCGTATGTCATCGCTAGTCAGTGATTGGCTGTTTGGCTCTCTGCCCACATACAGCCAGCATAAGCATAACACTTCGGGGGGTGGAAGGTGAGGATTTCATTTTTTAATAAGACAAGGCATTCTATATGATAACTCTGTTTTTAGAGCCAGGGAGAGACAATGACACATAGCAAGTAGCTTGCACTGGCCTGACCACCCAGTGTACAGTGTACAGCAATCCAGGCTACAGCACTTTGAAGATGTGAATCCCCCGAACACCAGCCACAAACAGTCCCGAAGCAGATTCGCGCATTTCTATTCAGGAGCCCTACTGAAATATTGTGCGTCAAAAGCCACAGAGAGGACAATCTATTATTCTGGCATGCCGTAAAATTATACAAACCTTAGACTAGTTTGGCTCAAGAACAAGGGCTAAATGCCCAATATGGTTCAATTAAATCCTAATCTAAGTATAATTCAGAACCTGTAGCATTAGAGTGTCAACTGATTAACCTGATAGAAACGCTATTAACGCATTTCAGAGTAAAATCTCCTTCATCAGGACAATCACATTTTTCCTAATGGAGATTATACTCCGAAACATGGCGAATAAAGTTACATATTGAAGATCTGGCATTCATTCTTGTCCCATGACAGCGTGACTTTTAACACCTCTCCAGCTTGCTAATGGGTGTATCTACTTGCAAAGAAATGTGTTAGAGTGGCACTAGAAGGCGATCCACCAGTCACATGCTATACACCAATAATGAAAGGGAGGAAAGAACCAGAAAGCATGTATGGATGACCGGGATCAGAGAAACAGACCAATAATTCAAAAAATTTTGTAAATCTTTATTAACAATAATACAGAGAAATATGAGCAAAAAACACAAACAGAATAAAAACACTTAAAATGTGTGATGGACAACCACCAACACAGCAATGACTATGGCCCCAGATGTCATCAGAATAGCTGTATCATGAGACCCAAACATGGGTTTAAATATTTGATTAGGACCTGCTGGTGACTAGACTTACAGGAAGGCAAGCCTGCTGACATGAAAGAATGAAAAAAACAAGAGATTCCAGGACAATATAGGTGGCATTGATAAAAAAACAAGAAAATCATAAATAGCAATCATCAAACCCAGTTGAAAGATAATGCAGCTCAGCTAATATTGAATCAGAATATATTGCACCAATGTACAAAACAGTGAGATGCGACTCATAGACTCCTGTGATAAAGTATAGTACAGGGACCTAATGTCCTTATGGAGTAACAAGAATGAAAAAAGTCACAAATACAATAATGTCAGTCCAGCCTAAGAGCTAATTAAGGACAAAAGCTCTGAGGTCAGTAACACAGGTCTAGGAGAGCACACCATAAACTGGAATGGTCAGTTCAGTTAATGCTGAGGCATCAAAAATCATTCACCTGTGAGCAGGGTAAGAAAACATGAAGGATAAACAAAAAAAGTCAGGACAATGCAACACCAATGCCTGGAAAAAAGTCAAAAATAGGTTATAGTCACCATAGCAGGTCAGGAGACCGGGGCACATAGCAGCAGGGACCGAGGCGTATCGCCGCTCTAAAACAACGGCTTCATCCTCGGGAAGCTGTGGCAGGAAGTGTTAGTTCTGCCCATATATATAATGCTATCTGTAATCATGATAAAGGTCACCTGTGTCTGCATGTGTGCAGTCTCTGGCCTTCAGGCCGGATGTGACGTATCGTAACTTAGAAGGAGGTGGGCGGGCAAATAGTGCTAAAAGTAAACAGAGGCTCAGCTCAGGACACAGCGTCTAGTTGCCTAGAAACATCAGGCAACTGCAAAGTTAGGACTGCAATCAAGATCTATGTGAGAGAGGGGGGAGCAGCTCCGAGGGGAGAGATTAGTGACATGGTGATTTGCAAAGCAAACCACTGTCACAGAGACCGGCCGGTCTTTTAGACATTGTGTAAGAAAAAAAACTCCACTAAAGAGGTTGAGAAGCAGACTGTACATGGGGATGCACTAATTGTAGTGAAACTAGAGTCTGTAAGGCCCAAAGAAAGCAAGCCAAAAGGACAAACTACCTATAATAACCTAAAAGGAGGAAAAAGTAGGACAAAACATGTCAGAAACAACATTTGAAATCCAAATTGATAGACATATAGAAAATATATTGCGGAGCCGTGGACCTTGGAGAAAAACTCATCCTGATAAACCTACGGGACCCGACAGACCATTTGGTGACAGAAGAGATTCCTCTTCCGTTACATCAGTACCATCCACCTCAGATACAGACGGTTTTTTATCCGAGGAGTCAGATCTGGACAACCCACCAGGAGGGGGAGACGCAAGTCCTCCAAATTTGCGCAATCGGAATCCACGTACCGGCAAGTGGTCTCCCATATTACCACTGGGCGCCAGGTTGGGCAAAAGATGGTGAATCCTTTGCAAATCACCATGTCACTAATCTCTCCCCTCGGAGCTGCTCCCCCCTCCTCTCACATAGATCTTGATTGCAGTCCTAACTTTGCAGTTGCCTGATGTTTCTAGGCAACTAGACGCTGTGTCCTGAGCTAAGCCTCTGTTTACTTTTAGCACTATTTGCCCGCCCACCTCCTTCTAAGTTATGATACGTCACATCCGGCCTGAAGGCCAGAGACTGCACACATGCAGACACAGGTGACCTTTATCATGATTACAGATAGCACTATATATATGGGCAGAACTAACACTTCCTCCCACAGCTTCCCGAGGATGAAGCCGTTGTTTTAGAGCGGCGATACGCCTCGGTCCCTGCTGCTATGTGCCCCGGTCTCCTGACCTGCTATGGTGACTATAACCTATTTTTGACTTTTTTCCAGGCATTGGTGTTGCATTGTCCTGACTTTTTTTGTTTATCCTTCATGTTTTCTTACCCTGCTCACAGGTGAATGATTTTTGATGCCTCAGCATTAACTGAACTGACCAATCCAGTTTATGGTGTGCTCTCCTAGACCTGTGTTACTGACCTCAGAGCTTTTGTCCTTAATTAGCGCTTAGGCTGGACTGACATTATTGTATTTGTGACTTTTTTCATTCTTGTTACTCCATAAGGACATTAGGTCCCTGTACTATACTTTATCACAGGAGTCTATGAGTCACATCTCACTGTTTTGTACATTGGTGCAATATATTCTGATTCAATATTAGCTGAGCTGCATTATCTTTCAACTGGGTTTGATGATTGCTATTTATGATTTTCTTGTTTTTTTATCAATGCCACCTATATTGTCCTGGAATCTCTTGTTTTTTTAATTCTTTCATGTCAGCAGGCTTGCCTTCCTGTGAGTCTAGTCACCAGCGGGTCCTAATCAAATATTTAAACCCATGTTTGGGTCTCATGATACAGCTATTCTGATGACATCTGGGGCCATAGTCATTGCTGTGTTGGTGGTTGTCCATCACACATTTTAAGTGTTTTTATTCTGTTTGTGTTTTTTGCTCATATTTCTCTGTATTATTGTTAATAAAGATTTACAAAATTTTTTGAATTATTGGTCTGTTTCTCTGATCCCGATCATCCATACATGCTTTCTGGTTCTTTCCTCCCTTTCATAATGGGTGTATCTACAGTACTTTGGTTGCTGCAACTGTGTTTTTAAGACTATGATAGTGGTTGTGTCTGACACAACCATTCCTGGTTAGCATAATCATACCCTAAAGATTTCAACCTTTGTCACAGGTTAGTCCCTATTATGCTTGCTTCTCTCCTGTTCAGCTGATTAACCTGTACATTTGGGAACAAATCTTAAAGCAAAAAAAAAAATCAAAGTCTCTGAGAATACGTAATTACATACTTGAAGAGGACCTGTCACCTCACTGGTGCTTTGCAAACTGAATGCAGCACTGAATGCAGCGTGTATGCTGCATTTAGGGAAGGTATCCCACATGTTTTTACCTTGCCTGTAACCTGTAAAAAACACTTTAGAAAGTTTTCAGTTAAGAAGTCCGGAGGGTGTTAACTTAACTCGCTCTCCTCACTGCTCAGATGGTCCTCTCTGCCTCTGGCCTCTGTGTGCCACCTCCTGCCTCTGCCTCTCTGTTCCACCTACTGCCTGTGTGTGGTCCCCTCCTCGCCTGCGCATCAGCGTCTCAATTCACACAGGCGCACAGCAAAGAATAGTTAGAAGCAGGTCCCGGCTGCTGATACCGCCATTTTTTTGTGACGTGACCGGCAGAGCTTGCCCTGATAAAGATTATGTTGTAGGAATACAGCAGGGGGGCTCTGCCGCTGACATCACAAAAAATGGCTGTATCAGCAGCTGGGACTCGCTCCTAACTATCCCTGCTGTGGCCTGCGTGAATTGAGATGCTGACGCACAGGCGAGGAGGGGACTACACACAAGCAGGAGGCGGATCAATGAGCCATGAGGTGGCACAGAGAGGTCAAGAGGCGGGGAGGACCCTCTATGCAATGAGGAGAGCGATATAAGTGAGCATGTTCAGTACACTAAAACCGTATCCGGGAAACAATCCTGTTGTTTCTCGGATCTGGCCACATAGACTCCCATGTTATAGGCACTGGATTGCCCCGGATTCATTTCTGTCCATTTTTTTTCACCGGAGCCCAAAATCGGAGATGTCTCTGATTTTGGGCTGGAAAAAAATAGGACAGAAACGAATCCGTGAATGACTTGGAAGAATCGGATGTCCATTTATGGCAATCCTGCACCATAGGGATACATGGGAGGCAAAAACGGATCCTGTTCTGCCCTTTTCAAAACGGACAGAACAGGATCCCAAAAATCAAGTTGTGAAGCCAACCTAATAACTTTGAAATCAATGGTCAAACAGAGACCACAAATTAGTAGTTGGAGCAAATCATGAGAAGTTTTGTTGCGGCTCTTGATATCTGGCTCCTGGAACGTTTGACTGTTCTGCCTAATGGCTTGTCGATCAGTAGTGACCAGCATCACACTAATGAATTTTTACTGCATGAAGAATAGTTTCTAAAGTTTTAGTTTGCCTATTTTTATTGTTTTCTGACCAAATGTTAAAGACAATCTTTGGTTTCTTAGTATTAATTTTCATAAACTTAATTTCTTTATTCTGAGTGATTACACCAAAGATGATTGAGTATGGTGCATTTTAAAGCATATTACGTTATCCTTCTATGCTCCAGTGAAGGGACACTAACCTAATAAATATTGGATGGAGCTGGAAAGTATATTCCAGTACAATTCTTTTCATAATTTATTTTACTGACTTTTACTCAATATTGGATTAACTGGATCTATGCTCTTTCAGTCCTATAGTTATGACCAATGTGATGTCAAAAATAGTAAAAAAAATGCAGTTACCTCAGTCCCATCTTTAATTACATGCTGATATGATAATCCTTGAAGTTTTTTAACATTTCTGAGCCAAACATTAACTTCACTTATGCTAGAAGTGTTATTTCTTTTATTTAAAGTTTCTGAATAGTCCATAGTCTAATGGTCCCATGGGCTCTTGCTACTTCTCTCTGGGCTTTGCTCTTGCAGATCAAGATGAAAACTGTCGACTATTGGTTCTCACAAGAGCTTGTTGAATAGATATACCACTGCCTCCAGGTCACTGTCTGACATGCAATACACAAATCGCCAGTCCATCGTAATGGTGCTCCCTTGATGAACAAGCTCACTTGACCTCACACTGATAATTCTTTGATGGACAAACATCTGGCCTAACATTTTACATTGGCTAACACCACTTGTGGGCCAAAGCACACATACCCATGTCAGTACACTCTTTTCTTAAGGCTATACTGGCAACTCTTCCTAAGGTGACAGGGCATGGCAGTGCCAATGAGTATCAATGAGGACCCAAGAGTGCACAACTTTTGGAGAATACTATACATATTTAACAGGTAGCTAGAAATGAGGAAACTAAAGCTAAATAGCATCTTATCCTTTTTAAAACAATGCAGAGTTTCTAAAGTTGCTGCTCACCTGGATTGATTGTGGGACACACAACCAGTATATGCATGTAATACAGCTGCCACTGAGTGGACACTCCATGTCATCTCCGTGGTGGTTGATATGAATCCAAATAGACAGTGTTGTTCGATCCGCGCAAGCTGTATGTAAAGAAAGACTTCAGTGGATTAAAAGATAATAAGATAATGGCGCCTTTATTCTACGTGTTTCAGAGGGGTTCCTGCTCCATCAGGAATGCAACCATGTTACAGTGCTAAGTATATATAAAATCACCTCGTGTTAGCACTGTAACGTGGTTGCTTCCTGATGAAGGAGCGGGACATGCTCTGAAACACGTAGAATAAAGGCATCATTATCTTTTAATCCACTGAGTCTTCTTTACGTATGACTTGTGTGGATCGAACAACACCGTCCATTTGGATTTATATTAAACAAGTATATACATACATTTTTACACTGCCTTTACATTGCATATCCTTTTCAAATAGCTGAGCAGTCTATCAGACAACTAAATAGCCATTGATAATAGTAGTGTCTTCTCTCGTGTGTTTGGACCTACATATGCTGCCTATGCTTCTCTTATAGATACTTCATTGGTTAGTTCTAACATCCTATACAGATAGAGAAAACTAATTTGAACAAAAATAGCACAATTAATTCAGCCTAATAAAAACAAAGTACAAACCCATTTAGCTATCCTCTCAAATCAAACGTCTCATTATGGAAGATGTCACGGCCACCAGTAGTTAGAAGACTTCTCTGAGCTTCTGTGAGCAATCATCTTGGGAAGACTAAATAAGAGGCAACAGAGGAGCTTGTTCCTTGTCAGATTTAGTCATAGTTATTTGTGGTTAAATTAAATAATGGCCTTGTCACTTGAACAAGTCACCCAAAAACTAATGATGTGTGTAATCAGAGACAATTAGACACACTCCATCCCTCTCACACTAACTTGCATATATGCCATCTCTGCCACAGGCCATGTATTCTAGCTGTGAGATATCATGACAAAGACCTTCAGTTACATGAAAAGTCATCTTTACCTATCTATTATTGCCTATGCTTTATCCGCATAGCTGGCATATAATTATATCAAGCATAGTCTATACACTAGTCTTCTGAATGATTCTGCTTGAAAATCTCAACTGGCTAAAGGGGTTTTCTGTTTTGTAAGTTTGTGTGCATGTTATCGATAAATTCATGATTTACTTTAAAGTAGGGAACTTTAAAGATGAGCGGATATGACACAATGCAACCTCACCTGTATTCTACTGGGAAACTAGATTTGCAGAAAAGTTATTCAGTAGAAATGTAATGTTCCCTATGCTCTGTGAAATTGTATGATGTAGAATTAAAATTAATACTTATACTAATAAACCATTCAACTCGTTAGCCATGTCACTGCTCCTTCTGCTGTCCGGTCCTCCTTGCATATGATTTCCACCCCATTGTTCACTCTAAGGCCAAGGCATCCTGAAGTAGCAAGTCCTGGAGTTTACTACAGTGGCACAATGAAGTCCAGGGCCTGAGGCCAGAAGTCTTGGGCCCAGTGGCTCGGTGTGCACTCTAGCCCAGAATGTCTGACTGCAAAGAGGGCCCTGAGTTTACTGCACATTCTCCAAGAGGCCTACTGACTGCCATAAATTCTGGGTATATCAGCATTTTCCCATTGAATTAAATAAGACAACACTGCAACAACCATCACAGCTGCGACTACATAGACTCTTTGCAAGTAAAGAGAAAAGAAGAGGCTGCAACACTTGTCAAACACAGTTTCCCCTTCAAACAGCTAATTGGCAGAGATAGCTAATATAAGAAAGTAATAGTGGATTGATTAAATTTGAGTAAATTGATTTGGTCCCTGGTAGAGATGAGCGAATTTGTTTGAGGTAAGAGTTTGGGTGCTTTTCATATCCAAAGCACTCTAGCGAGCATCGCTGTGCTCAGGTATTCTTGGTGTTTTGCTCAGTACGAGCTGCTTCCATTGTATAATTGGCTCGCACTAGGGTTAAAACTATGGCTGGCTGTATGTGGGCGTAGAGCCAAATTGCCCAATCAGAGTCATCACATTAGGTTCCAGTCAAGTTTAACATACCTTTAAAAAAAAATTCACCTGTACCACCAGAACGCAAGCTTCCAAGGGTCCTCTCGTCTCTAGTCCCCGGTCTTCTGATTAGTAGCTTCATGGTGAGACAATACATGCATCATGTTGCATTGGGTCTACTAATCAGAAGAGGCCGCCCGCATGCAAGCAGGTAGGAGGAGGTAACACGGGCCACTTACTTGTCTGCTGGGCCACAGTCTGGAACTGGAAACCCACTTGCTTTCTTATATAAAATTAGCTTACATTACAGAATATGCCTCTGGTAATAAAAGGGTTTATGTAACATGTAGAATGTAACCACTACACTACTATGTAATTATCTAAGATAGAACTTCACATGATATCTCTACATATAGGATTCCTGAAAATTATTTTATAGTAGGCTGTGCGCCCTCAAGGGCAGGGTCCACTCTCTCCCTGTACTTATGTGTGCCTTGTATTATTCATGATTACAGTAGCTGTCTACATAAGCTCCTTTTCACATGTAAAGCGCCATGAAATAAAAGGTGCCATAATAATAAATAATAATAATATTAATAATAGTAAAATTTAGAAGCAAAGGACATGTGCCCTACATGTGTTCAGACAATACTACCGTGCCTGTTGCATTTTCATGAATTAGACCCACAGTCTTAACCAGTGTAATCTAATATTTATATAGCATTACTTATTCAGCACCATCATATTCTGCAGCACATTACAGACATGATAATCACTGTCCCCATTGGGGTTCACAATATAATTCCCCTATTAACATATGTTTGGAGTGTGGGAGGCAACTGAAGACCCCAAAGGAAACCCATGCAAATGTGGGGAGGACAAACAAGCTCCTTGTAGATGTCGTCCTCAGTGGGATTTGAATCCAGGACCCCGGGCTGTAGGACTGCAGTGCTAACCCTGAGCCACCATGCTCAGTATACTGTATGTATTAGGTAAGTATTATATCTTATAAGATAAATGTGTTGAAGATTCATTATTCATGGTTTATTATGGTCAGTGGAATGGATAATTCATTTACCATACCTTATTGTGTGAAGTTATGTATAGGACCCCTGATATTGTAATATTCAGGACATTAAAATTCACTTATTAGCATTGGTCCAACTGGAAAACAAGGAAAAAGGATCTGCTGTTTTAGCGCAGAATTATGTCTCCCATGTAACACTTTTGATTATATAATTATGGAGCTACTGTAAATGTTATTGCTTCTGTTTGTTGCAGAACGAATATTACGCAGCGCTAATGGAGCATCAAATTAATGAATATTTTGCTCCCCCTAGGTTTAACCACTGTTCAGTTTCATTAATGCAATTAAAATTCATATTTTATTAATCACCTTCCTCTACAGACAATGCTCTAAAACTATGATGTACATGTTTAATGTTCAAGTGTCATTGGATTTGGCTTTTTAGCTTTTGAAAATGCAAAATGAGTTAGTAGACGAACAGTCTAGATGTTTCTACTGGAATATTTCCTATGATCAGCGTCAAACACAAATCCCATATTGCTCCAAATTAGAGAACTTAGTGGGGGAAATAGTGGACAAAGAAAAAATAAAATACAGTAAGGATAGGTGTAACTTAGAGGGGTGGTCTTGTGGCTAGGGTCACTTTTATACAGTTCACCCCGCTGGACCTACTGTATATGCTAGTATTCAAAAAACATGTGTTTCTACACTTATGGAGGTGTACCCATACAGTAATGTCAGCAACTTGTAGTCAAAAAATTGTACTTTTGACTGTTTTTTCAGGCTTACAAGCTGTTGCACTTTTTCTTTTAAATTAACAGAAATGAGTACCGTATATACTCGCGTATAAGCCGAGTTTTTCAGCCCAAAATTTGGGCTGAAAAGTCCCCCCTCGGCTTATACGCGAGTATATACCGCCCGCCCGCATCAGTATACAGGCCCCCCCATCAAGATCCAGGGCCCCCCCCCCCCCCTTGCTCGGCAAACCTGTAAAGTAAAAGCCTTATACTTATCACTGTCCTCTCGCCGCCGTCCCGCCGCTGCCGACATCGCGATGCTCCATCTTCATTCAGCGTCTTCCGGCTTCCTGTGGTCGCAGGCAATGACGTCATTGTCAGCGCCGACCACAGGAAGCCGGAAGACGCTGAATGAAGATGGAGGATCGCAGTGTCAGCAGCGGCGGGACGGCGGCGACAGGACAGTGATAAGTATAAGGATTTTACTTTACAGGTTTGCCGAGCAACGGGGGGGCCCTGGATCTTGATGGGGGAGGGGCCTGTATACCCCTGGGGCTGGTGCTGTATATACCCCTGGGGCTGCTGCTGTATATACCCCTGGGGCTGCTGCGTATATACCCCTGGGGCTGCTGCTGTATATACCCCTGGGGCTGCTGCTGTATATACCCCTGGGGCTGCTGCTGTATATACCCCTGGGGCTGCTGCTGTATATACCTCTGGGGCTGCTGCTGTATATACCCCTGGGGCTGCTGCTGTATATACCCCTGGGGCTGCTGCTGTATATACCCCTGGGGCTGCTTCTGTATATACCCCTGGGGCTGGTGCTGTATATACCCCTGGGGCTGGTGCTGTATATACCCCTGGGGCTGGTGCTGTATATACCCCTGGGGCTGGTGCTGTATATACCCCTGGGGCTGGTGCTGTATATACCCCTGGGGCTGCTGCTGTATATACCCCTGGGGCTGGTGCTGTATATACCCCTGGGGCTCTGGTGCTGTATATACCCCTGGGGCTGCTGCTGTATATACCTCTGGGGCTGCTGCTGTATATACCTCTGGGGCTGCTGCTGTATATACCCCTGGGGCTGCTGCTGTATATACCCCTGGGGCTGCTGCTGTATATACCCCTGGGGCTGGTGCTGTATATACCTCTGGGGCTGCTGCTGTATATACCCTGGGGCTGCTGCTATATATACCTCTGGGGCTGCTGCTATATATACCTCTGGAGCTGCTGCTGTATATACCCCTGGGGCTGCTGCTGTATATACCCCTGGGGCTGCTGCTGTATATACCCCTGGGGCTGGTCCTGTATATACCCCTGGGGCTGCTGCTGTATATACCCCTGGGGCTGGTGCTGTATATACCACTGGGAAGGCTGTCACTGCTGGGGCCTGTATGTACCACTGGGGAGGCTGCTGTATACCACACTGCTGGGGGCTGTATACTACCACTGGGGAGGCCTGTATACCACTGGGGGGGCCTGTATACCACACTGCTGGGGGCTGTATACCTGTGCTGGGGTCCACTCTCGGCTTATACACGAGTCAATAGGTTTTCCCAGATTTTGGGGGCAAAAGTAGGGGGGTCGGCTTATACACGGGTCGGCTTATACATGAGTATATACGGTACTTGTTTTATAAAAACACTTTTTTTTACAATTATTTAAATGGAGCTATATTGTAATGTAAAGCAGAGCGTCAAATACAAAATAGTAAAATATACATGTTACTGAATTTTGTTGGAGGAAAGGTTTGCTCCTCTTGACACACCCTCTGCACCTCCTGCAAAATTAGTGCTGAGATCCTAGGGGTAGACCGTCTATAGTAAAAATTAATACATTTTTTATTTAATTTGTAAAGGGTACTTCACACACAGCGATATCGCTGCAAAATTAACCCCTTCACCCCTGGGCGATTTTCCTTTTTTCTTTTTTTTTCCTCATGTTCTTCCAAGAGGCATAACTTTTCATTTTTCCATCAATATAGCCAAACGGGGCTTGTTTTTTTGCGTTGTACTTGTAAATGACATCATTCTTTTTACCATATAGTGTACAGGAAAATGGAAAATAAATCAAAGTGCAGTAAAATTGCAAAAAAAGTGCAATTTCACCCTTGGTTCTTGTTCATTTTCATTTACCATGTTTCTGACCCGTCATGATGCATTGGGTTGGTACGAGTTTGTAGATATGAAACATGTATACTTTTAATTTTATCTAAGTGGTGAAAAAAAATCCAGAAGTTTGGCCAAAAAAACTAATTGTGCACTTGGTGCCATTTTCCATGACCCGTAGCATTTTCTTTTTTCGTGATCTGGGGCTGTGTGCCAGCTTATTTTTTGCGATTTGAGCTGACGTTTCTAATGATATCATTTTTGGATAGATAGGCTCTTTTGATCGCCCATTATTTCATTTTATTGCAATGTTGTCTTGACTAAAACAAATGTAATTTTTGGTGTTTTTACTTTTTTTCCATTAGATTAATTTATTATTATTATTATTTATTATTATTTTGTATTTTGTTACATTGGGTATTTCTGAACGTGGCGATACCAAATATGTGTTCTTGTTGTTAATGGTTCAAAAGGGGGGTGTTTTGAACTTTTATTTTTTATTCTTTTTTCTAGTTTTACAAACTTTTTTTTTTTTCACTTTTTATCCATTTTACTTGTTTCTTTAGGGGACTTGAAGTCTGCAATGTCTGAAAAGTTCTCTCAGTGGTCAGGAAGGTTGCTGTGTCCTAGTTCTCCATCACATAAAGCTGCCTCTGGATGATAAGATATACATATTTTTTAGCAAGATTTTCTCTTTCTTAATAATGTGGCTTGTAGTCCAGAAAGCGCAGAATATACGCAGACTTTTGCCTTATGTATATAGCATCTGGAAATTCTTACAATACATTTCTTGAGCAACAGACTATACCAGAACTTAAGGAAAAATATCTGTGGGGGGCCTTTTTTATTGTGTTAAAATACATTAGCGCTTTGAAGTCATCAGTTTGTCACTAACAAATTAATGGAGCGTTTAGGTGAACGTCCTGTGACTCAGCAAGATACAGAGGATTTTAGTTAAAGAGAGTTTAATGGTTTTTGCAAACATATTGAACAGGGTTCATTTGTTCTTGTGCAATTTGAAAATGTCACTTAAGGACAATTAGAGTTTTTTTGATCACTTTATGCATATTTTGTAGTTTATTGTTCAACCTATAAAGAAGTGAAGGAGTCTCTCATTCATTTTCTTTATGGTCTTATCACTATTTGGCCAAGGTCAATAGTGTGAGAGCATTGGATGCAATTTTCTAATGCCATTGGGCCCAGGCTGTTTTACGAGTGTGAGCCGAGTGTCGTTTTCCTGTGATCCGATCCTGAGATCAGATCGCCAGTGCGCAGAGGATGAAAGAGATTAATCTCTATCTTCTCCATTGCTTTTGTCGACGTATATTGCATTAAACCCAGATTACATCAGCGCAGTCCGATGTTTCACTTGCACCCATAAACTTGTATGTGTACGAGTGAGCTGAGACTTGCTCACAGTTGCAGCATGCTGCAAGTTTTTCCTTAGTCCGATTTGGGCAGAGGAAAAAAATCACAGATCGGAGCTGAATCATTGCCTAACACAACAAGTCATACACTCGTGTGAAGTATGACTCACATGAGGATTGTATATATTGCACTGCCCGGATTGACTGGCAGCTCTTCTGACCAAGCGAGCTTCATGTATTTCTATGCAGCTCCCTCTCTAAGGCTACATGCTCATGATCAGTATACACAGCGTTTTGGACGCAGTGTCTTGTAGCTGCATCCAAAAGTTGCATAGTACAGTATAAGCATAGTGGATGGGATTTCAAGAAATCCCATCCTCACTATGCTTAACCCGACCTCAGCGATCTGACAGCTGCAGTGCAGGTTGCCGACATTCTGCTCCTCCTCTGCATGTTCATTTCTTGCTGCGGAGTTGGAAGCGGCTCCTATTGGGTGACTGCAGGGAGAAGCCGCCCCGCACCTGCCACACATGGTGAGTACAGAATGGCTGCGGTCTCCCTGCGGGCATCCGTGGATTCACTCAGGTCCGGAGTGTAAGCACATAGCCTTAGGCTAGGGTCACACTTGGAAGGACGTTTTTGGGAAGCCTGCGTTAATGCTAGGCGTTTTTTTTTCTGTTGCCACTTTGAGGCAAACTTAACTCTAGTGTTAACGCATGCGTTTCCCATAGGAGGCCATGTTAAAAAAACGCATGCATTTTTGCAAAAGCACCAAAAAAAGCTGCTAGCATTTTGCAAAACGCCTAGCGTTAAACACATTCCGCTTTTGCAATGCTTTTTTAACATTGGAGCCTACGGAGGCATTAAATCTAGTGTTTTTCACAATTTGCACTTGTGAAAAACGTTAGCTTTTAGCGCTAATGTGACCCTAGCCTAAGGTCAGAGAATCCAACACCCAATTTGAGATTTGCGATGCGATCCTCACGAGTCATATGGCAGTGTTACTGCAGCCTTACATTTTTTGTTTGAAATAGAGTGAAGGGACTACCAGCTAAATATAAAAAAACAACATAACTTTAGTAAATGTTTCACTGTCAGACTTTAAATTGAGAAATGTTCTATTACTATTTTAGTCTTCTTTCAGACATCAGAAAGCATCTGTGGAGCTCCAGGGCACGAATACTCAAGACAGTATTATGAAGCATTTAATTACCCCTTAAAGTAGATGTCCACTTCTTGGACAAACTCATTCCCTACATGTGCCCCCATAAAAAAAAAAAAAAACAACTATATTCACCTCCAGAGTCTGCACAGTTCCAGAGATGTCGGAAATTACATTCTCAGGGCTCAATGTTGTTATGACGCTTGAGCCCCGTGACAAATTACATCCAGCTTACTTCTCCCTGCCTTTCAATGCAGGAGCAATTAACAGGAAGTCAGAGGCTCCTGCATTGGTCACTTCCTGTGAAGTACTTAAATGTTCGAAGACAGGAAGAAGGAAGCTGGAGGTGATTGTTCGTGAGCCATAACAATTTCATGTGGTCCCCAAGAATGTGAGTTCCGACATCGCTGGAACCACGTCCGCATCAGAGGCTAGTATAGGTGCTTTTATTTTTTGGGGAGCACAGATGTAAAATGAGAAGGGGTACCCAAGTAGTGGAAAAGTCCTTTGATAGTTCATTACATAGCTGGCATCTGCCTCTAAAAGGCCTCTAAATCAACACTACCAATGATTGCTGCTATAATCCTTTTAAATACCATCAATCACTCACAAGAACATTTAAAGAGGACCTGTCACCAAACCAGGCATGGTGATCTAATTACAGCACTGGATGCAGCATGTCTGCAGCATGCAGGCAAGGGGTCCCGCAGCACTTGAGCAGCCCTGTACCCCGAGATAATACACTTAGAAAACTTACATCCTGCAGCCTAAAAGGAGGTGGCTAGGGGCTGGAGCCGAAGGGCAGATTCACACCCCCTGCATGTTTAATCTGCCCAGAGAATGATTGGCAGCGGTGGGCAGATTAAACATGCAGGGGGTGTGAATCTGCCCTTCGGCTCCTACCCCTAGCCACCTCCTTAGTGGCTGTTAGCATGTAAGTTTTCTAAGTGTATTATCTCGGGGTACAGGGCTGCTCAAGTGCTGGGGGACCCCTTGCCTGCATGCTGCAGACATGCTGCATCCAGTGCTGTAATTAGATCACCATGCCTGGTTTGGTGACAGGTCCTCTTTAAAGGCTGTAATCCAGCTCCAACATTCAGGCTCTCATCAGCCCTCCAAATAAATTGCTGTGATAGCCGGGGCCTGCTGAAAGCTCCCATGCCTGTCATTTTATTTGTCTTCTAACATGCAGAAACAGGCTAGGAGTCATAGGAGACTGTTGTTTCTACTATATATAGCAATTGTAATATTTCTCCATGGGAAATGAAAAAAAAAAGTGGAAATAAAAAAAAAAAGTATATTATATATAACAAACACAAATTTGAATCACCTCCTTCCCACAGTGAAACATAGAGATGTGAACAAAAATCATATTTGGTATTGAAACGCCCATTAAAGTCCAATCGATCAAAATTTTAAATTAATTATGCTGATTGGTAAACCCTGTAAACAGGAAAAAATGAAAAGCCTAAATTGTGTTTTTTTTTGTTACTTAGCACCACAAAAGTAAGCAGTAATAAGCAATGAAGGCATGGTATGTACCCCAAAAAGATAGAATTAAAAACACTGGCTCATCACACTAAAAGCAAGCCCTACAATGTGTATCTCAGTAGAAAAATAAAAAGGTTATAGCTGTTTGAAAATGCGGGGAAAACATTTACATCAATAAATGGGTAATGCACCTAGGCATCACAACAGTTTTACCAATTTAGGGCAGGGACACACTCTCCTAGTTACATCCGAGTTTGACGGAGGAGACTCGGAAAGGGCTGGAGCAGTGACCCTGAACGGCCTCTTCCTCTCTGGACAGGGAGTCTGGAGCTGCACAGAAGCACAAGCAGCTGACAGCCCCGTCCTGACAGAGAGAAGCCGTTCAGGGTCACTGCTCCAGCCCTTTCCGAGTCTCCTCTGTCAAACTTGGATGAGTGTGTCTGAGCCCTTACTGTTTAAGGCTGGGGCACATGAGTGAATTACGGTCCTCTTCTGGGTGCAATGTGACAAAATCTAGCAATGCATTCTGCCCCATGTTAGACTATGCTACAGCTCAGACCTGCAATGTTTTCTTCAGCCCTAATCGGAATGCAGAAAACAAAATTGCAGGAAGCCATGATTGTCAGCGAGTCTCGCATCACGTGCACCATACAAGTCTATACATTTGACTGTACTCAGATGACTTCTGATATTTGCAAAGACAGTCAATGGAGGAGATGGGAAATTAATCTCTCCCTCCTCTCCACACCTGTGATCTGATCGCTGGATTGGATCACAGTTGCATGATACTCGGCTCACGCTCTCCGTAGAGCCTGAGCTGAGTGTTATTAGCAGACCGCATCCGATGCTGGTACATCGTTATTCCATACAGTAATGTGACCGCGGCCTATATGTGATTAAGGGGACTTTTTTATTATCCATACTTAGTTTTCTTGTTTCAATTTTCATTTGGGACTAAAGAACTAATCAACTAGGATTAAAGTGACTTGAAGTATGTTTGTCAAGAACAGTTGACCTCCTATGGTGATAGTGTGTATGGTGACAGTGTAAACACAACACCAACTCCTATTTGGACATGTAGTTTTTTTTTTAAATATTTGTCCATTTTATTTATGGACTAAATCAATATAATATGTCATGCATCAGCTTGCTGCATTGCCAATGTGTATGCTGGAACTTGAGGTTTCACAAGTTCAATTAATACATTACAAATGCTAGACTGCAGTTGAGCTAAAAGCCAGGGGAGTGTCTGGCTAAAATTGATTCCTCACACACCTGGGGTCTGAGGGAATATAATTTCGGTGTTAATGGCTGTCACAATGCAAGGAAGGGCTCTGTGTATTTGGGAAAGGTTGTTTGATGCCATTTTCCTGGAGACACGCTTGAGGTTTTGGAGACTGATGTAGCTCCTGGAGCTATACCCAGTCTGGAGACACAGTGAGAGGATCCTGTTGTGACCTCCTGGATTCCAAGACTGGCAGAAGCCTGTATGAATTCTACTAAACTGCAAGAGCAGGTAAATCCTGAATGGGACATTGTGTGTGCTGACTGAGTTCAGTAAATGAACAGTGTGGGATAGACGTGGTAGAATCGGACTGGAGGTCATAAACGTTTCTCTAATGTGTGCGGTATTCCCTGTGCAGTTAATGGACTGTATGTCATTTCTGTTATAAGTGCCTAATGGGGACGTCACACACGTCAATATTGCTTGCAATATCGCTGCTGCACATGATGTTGCAGCGATATTGACGTGTGTGACAGGGCGCATCAACCAGCGATAAATTGCTGGTTGATGGTCGCCAGGTTTTAGAACCTGCTCTAAAACCTGACGATGGTCGCCCGATGGACACGCAGCATCGCTGCGTTAGACACGGAGACTAGCGAGAAGCCAGCTCCCAGCGCCTCTCAGCAAGCGCTGGGAGCTGGTATCAAACAAGTGACTTTGCTACACTCTTCATATAAAGTACTGGTCATGTGCGAAACAGAATGGAGGAGGAACCACTTTCCTGTGATGAACCCAAAGTTGAAGTGGAGCTGTGGAAACTGGTGTTGACAGTGGGACATTGGTGGAGCTTGAATAATGAAATCCATGACCACCGGTCTCTCATTTTGCATTGGGGGTGAATGTCTTACTGTTTTGGATGTCTGGGAAGCATATGATGGTGGCGGTGTGGTCCTTTCGTGGTGAAGGCCCTTTTGTCTTCCCTTTTATATATAACTTGTCAATGAGTCTTCTCTTTAGTAGAACTGCAATAATAAAGATAGTGGTAGTTAGGTTTATTGGTAACAAAACGAAATAGAAAAGAAATAACGTGATTTTAATGTCATGTCATCTAGTTTATAACGTGCAGAGTTGTCAGCTGTCTTCGTACAGTTTAACCTTTATGTAAAAGCTTTTCATCTTAACATATGATTATCCAATCACACTTGATGCTATATTTGTCTTCTGTGAGAAGAAAATAGCTCATTTGATTTTTCTAAGATGTGAAAGCTTAATCACAATGCCTAGAGTTATGACGTGAAGTCATGAGCTTGGTAGGTGAGCAAATAAAAAAGTCAAAGTGCAGAAGAGGTTGGGATCGGACTTTCCAGATGAAAAAAAACTTTTTTAACTTGTCTTATTTTAAAGTCGATCCTTCACATTAAGCAAAATTCTGGGTTTTATAGTCCTTGACAGTCTATAATTTCCTTTGTTTACTTGAAAATATGTTTGGCATTATTAAAACAAGAAATAAAAGATTATTTAAAGGAGCACTCTAGCATTTTGTATTTCAGCGCTGGAGTGGTGCTCTAAATCTAAGCCCCTTTGATATAACAACCTTTCGGTGGCTTCACCTTTTACTAACACTGCTCCGTACTCCGGTGCCACCATGTGATTATAGCTTCTGATTGGCTGGAAGTCAGAATTTCTGTCACAAGCTCACAATGCAAGTCTACTAGAGCCAAAATGAGGCTCTCATCGGGATTTATTGAGTTGTGACCTCTGCCGTGCTTCTTGAAACAATGGAGACCCACCGAAGCAGTCACGAAAAAAAAAAGTAGGCGACGGAAGTTGAGTATAATACAGGGGCAGGGGACATAAGGTACCGTTACACGGCACGACGTTGGAACGACGTCGACAACGATCTCGGGGGCGCGCGGTCATTTTTTACATCATTTCAACATCGCTGGTGAGATGTCACATGTCTAGATATCGTGGACAACTCACCAACGATGTTGTGAGCAGGTATCGTTCCCAAACCCCGTGAACGATCCCTGCTCATTGCTGTGAATGGGCGAAGTCGTCCACGATGCAGCAGGTTGCTGGAGTTGAGATCGTCATGTTTTACAACATGTTGGTAAACCTGTCAACTCTGATCCAACGATTTATCGTAGCAACTTGCCAGAGTCACACGCAACGAGGTAGCAACGACATCGCTGGTACGCCTCCAAACCCGTGACGTATCAACGATGTCGTTGGCAATGTCATGCCGTGTAACGGGGCCTATAGATTTAAAGCACCACTCCAATGAATAAAAACTGCTGAACAGCTGCTTTAAACAACAAATACAGAAATACATTTGCAATCCAAATTATTCGACCTCCATTAGAAATAAGTTATATAAGTAAATATACAAACTTTTCTGATGATTGCAACAAATTAATGAAAAAGAAAAATGAACTAGTGTAACTGCCATATTATTTTTTGTTATAAATCAATAGTACTGTAACAAAAAAAACAAGCAACTTGATATATTCTGATCGACAAATTTGTTTTTTATCTCTCAGAATTGATCAGTCATCATCAAAATTCTCATTTCCCAGTCAAATCTGTATTCAGTGAAGACTTTACTATCAAGAGAGGTATGCAGATGTACTGATCAGATTCTATCATACAAAGAGGGAGGAGGGGCTATATACAGCAGGAGGAGCTAGAGACAGGGAGAAGCTAGAGGCAGAGAGAGAGGACTATAGACAGAGCTCCACCCCTCCTCCCTTTTCTATCTATATTTAATTTCATCAGTAACAGTTGCCATCTCCTATCTCAGTATTGGGATAGTCTTCACTGAATACAGATTTTACCTCCAATGTTGAGAATTTTGATAATGACTGATCAAGTCTGATAGAGAAAGGAGCACATTTGTCAGATAAGATATTTGTCATGGGGAGCTAATGGAGAAAAGAAGAAAAGGAACCTAGACCCCTGAAATGCCCTCAGGCTCGGGGAACCCTGACTATCCTGAACTCAAGGGTAGGGAGGCCTGAGTCTCCGATCTATCCCTGTCTCCTTACCACCCCTGAGCTAAACCACAAACCCCCACCCCTGGAGGTAAACCATTAATGAACCTGCAGAAATAGACAAGGATAAAGCAAACAGCATCAAACAGCAAACAATCGGGAAGATACAACATGTGTGTAGGGCGAACACAAATACAAAGACTGAATGAGAAAACAACAAGGTCTGCTTCACCAGACACCAAGCAAAGATTGGGGTGTCAACAGCAACTCCAACACAGGACCAGTATGCAAGAGGCACGCAAATGCTATAGTGGGCATCCAGGAATGTTCTTAGCCATACTTAAAGGGAGAAGGCGTTCCAGCAGCCTCAACCTTCAATTGACACTAATCTATTAGTTAACTCCTGCACAGCTGAGCATCGGTGAACAAACCACCGCTGACGCCCGAACTCAGGCTGAGCAACAAAGAGACTTGAGGCTGCACATCAGACTCCCCAGTGGGAACAGAGTATGAAGCCGGTATGATAATATATTACACAGTTACTTATTTTCATATGTACTACTGATTTATAAAATATAAATGAAAACTATCGTTACGTTTAAATTGTTGTCCATTACCGACAGCAGTATTTAAATTATGTAAGTGCAAAGCATGCGGTCACACACTCCAAACTGCTCCTTGAGACATAATTGCGGGGAACCAATGGGGTATAATTGCAGCCGTAGCCCTATTAAAGGCATGTATCACAACCATCAGGATCCTCCCATGAGGCCCAGTCTGTAGGTGAATGTCTTTTTCCCTATATTATTCAATGCTGGATTATTGCAGTATATTATATAAGGGAGGTTCAAGTCACTATGGCAATTAAAAAATAAATAATAAAAAATATACAAAAATGAAATAGAAAAATTATTTGAATAACTTTTCTTCCTCTATTAAAATAAAGAGGCTTGTACAACCATAACAGGTGAGCAGGGTTCCCCCCACCTGTAAATATTCCCACTAGACCACCAGGTACTGCTCAATTGCGCCTCTCTCTCCTCCTTTTGTTTTTCATTCTGTCTTTATGTATCTGTTGATGTTGGTCTATCTTTTCCTGATCTATGTTTCATTAGTTATGGCTATTGACATTTTCATCGTATATCTTGAGGTTGAAATGCCTTACTTGCTTGTTTCAGTATCAGATTCTGATATGATAATGGACCTTGTCCTTTTGATGTCTTGTTGAAATTCATGACTCGATTCCCCTGAGCGATGCCTATCTTTCTTGAGTTTGTCTTCTTTCACTGTATCTTCTGACATTTCATTCCATTGCTCGTGTTTAAATGCATGTATCATTCATTAGTAGAGCCTATAAATTTACCGTAGGTATCACACAGAACTGTTCCCTTAAATGTTAATGAGTATCAATATGGAACATAACACCTATACCATTCATGACTTACATAGACAGCATGTTGTTCTACTTTTCTCTTGTATTAACTGCTGCAGGGAAAAGTGTGATTTGATAACAGCTAGTCCAGAGTTGCTGAAGTAAACCTGGGGCAATCAGTTAAACACGATGCCACCTCTACATCAGGGGTCCTCAACCCTTTGCTCAGAAGACACATGTGGCCCATGATGTGTGGCTCGTGTCAACCAGTTTGTTTCATTAGAACCTGGTTTAGCAAACAACTATGAAGAGCAGGTCTCCATCTGGTGATTCATGTGAGAAGCCCCATACAGAAGAGCTGATCGCGGTGGCCATCTACTGGCCTTGGGGCTTAGCGATAATTTAAGTGTGGTAAACTGGAGTCAGAATGATTCTACCTGTCATAAGTGTTGCCTATGGGGGTAATATGGGAACCCTGGATCTTGGAATACTACCTCAGTGTTGAGTTTTGTAGAAAACGTTGGCTGAAAATAAAAAGATGGATTGGCACCACTAAATAAAGAGAGACATGTGCCATATACCCAAAATAGTTATGAAAACAGGGGGATGAAATAATCTTTAGGACCCAATAATATTGCTGATAACAAACTATATAAAAAACGTAGCACTTTCTTGAACTCAGACTTGAAAATACTGGATGAATGTGGCCCGTGACCCTCTGACAGAGATGAATGAGGCTTGTGCCCCTCTCTCAGAACTGAATGTGAATTGTGACCCTCTCTCAGAGCAGAATGTAGCTCGCGACTATCAGAGATGAATGAAACTTGTCATCCTCTCTCATAGATGAATTTGGCTCGTGACCCTCTTACAGAGCCTTTTGTGGCTTTCAAGGTCAGAAAGTTTGAAGACCTCTGTTCTACATAAACAGGGGTGTAATAGTGAGGCATTCCATTTAGTCTATCATAAAATACTTTTTTATAGCTGAATTTTAATTTACCAATGAACCATTGAACATTTTACATAAAGCAGACCTGTCATTCGTCATAAATATTTATTTTCTTTAGCTGGTGTAACTGCCTCTGTTCTTCTGAATCTGAATAGTTTGTGTTTTGTTCCTCCTCCTCTCTAGCACTGAGATATGATCATCTTCTTCTCTCTACCACTGAGATATTATCGTCTCCTTCTCTCTAGCATTGAGATAGGATTGTCTCCTCTCTAGCACTGAGATATGATTGTCATCCTCATTCCATGCTGAGATATATCGTCCCTCTCTAGCACTGAGATATAATCGTCTCCTCTTCTCTCTAGCACTGAGATATGACCGTCTCCTGCTCTCCCCAGCACTGAGATATGACCACTCCTACTCCTCCCCAGCACTGAGATATGACGTCTCTTGCTCCTCCCCAGCACTGAGATATGACCGTCTCTTGCTCCTCCCCAGCACTGAGATATGACCACCTCCTTCTCCTCCCCAGCACTGAGATATGACGTTCTGCTCCTCCCCAGCACTGAGATTGACCGTCTCTTGCTCCTCCCCAGCACTGAGATATGAACATTTCTGCTCCTCCCCAGCACTGAGACATGACCATTTCCTGCTCCTCCCCAGCACTGAGATAGACCATTTCCTGCTCCTCCCCAGCACTGAGGTATGACTGTCTCCTGCTTCTCCCCAGCACTGAGATATGATCGTCTCTGTCCTCCCTAGCACTGAGATATGACCGTCTCCAGCTCCTCCCAGCCTGAGATATGACCATCTCCTGCTCCTCCCCAGCACTGAGATATGACCGTCTCCTGCTCCTCCCCAGCACTGAGATATGACCATCTCCTGCTCCTCCCCAGCACTGAGATATGATCGTTTCTTGCTCCTCCCCAGCACTGAGATATGACCGCCTCTGCTCCTCCCAGCACTGAGATATGACTGTCTCCTGCTCCTCCCCAGCACTGAGATATGACCGTCTCCAGCTCCTCCCAGCACTGAGATATGACTGTCTCTTGCACCGCCCAGCACTGAGATATGCCATCTCCTGTCCTCCCCAGCACTGAGATTTGACCATCTCCTGCTCCTCTCCAGCACTGAGATATGACTGTCTCCTGCTCCTCCCAGCACTGAGATATTATCGTCTCTTGCTCCTCCCCAGCACTGAGATATGATCCGTCTCTTGCTCCTCCCTAGCACTGAGATATGACTGTCTCCAGCTCCTCCCCAGCACTGAGATATGACCCGTCTCCAGCTCCTCCTAGCACTGAGATATGACCGTCTCCTGCTCCTCCCAGCACTGAGATATGACTGTCTCCTGCTCCTCCCAGCACTGAGATATGACCGTCTCCTGCTCCTCCCCAGCACTGAGATATGACCATCTCCTGCTTCTCCCCAGCACTGAGATATGACCGTCTCCTGCTCCTCCCAGCACTGAAATATGATCGTCTCTTGCTCCTCCCCAGCACCGAGATATGACCGTCTCCTGCTCCTCCCCAGCACTGAGATATGACCGTCTCTTGCTCCTTCCCAGCACTGAGATATGACTGTCTCCTGCTCCTCCCCAGCACTGAGATATGACCGTCTCCTGCTATTCCCCAGCACTGAGATATGACTGTCTCCTGCTCCTCCCAGCACTGAGATATGACCGTCTCCTGCTATTCCCAGCACTGAGATATGATCGTCTCTTGCTCTTCCCCAGCACTGAGATATGATTGTCTCCTGCTCCTCCCCAGCACTGAGATATGATCGTCTCCTGCTCCTCCCAGCACTGAGATATGACCGTCTCCTGCTTCTCCCAGCACTGAGATATGACCGTCTCCTGCTCCTCCCAGCACTGAGATATGACCGTCTCCTGCTCCTCCCCAGCACTGAGATATGATCGTCTCTTGCTCTTCCCCAGCACTGAGATATGACCGTCTCCTGCTCCTCCCCAGCACTGAGATATGACCGTCTCCTGCTCCTCCCAGCACTGAGATATGATCGTCTCTTGCTCTTCCCCAGCACTGAAATATGACTGTCTCCTGCTCCTCCCCAGCACTGAGATATGACCGTCTCCTGCTCCTCCCAGCACTGAGATATGACCGTCTCCTGCTCCTCCCCAGCACTGAGACATATTTGAGCCAAGTGACAGGTCACCTTTTATTATCTTTCCATTTTGGTCATTATTTTATAAAGGATATTTACAATTAATAAACTCTATGGTCAATTCAAGTACGGTAATATACACAACACCAACACAGAGAAAAATCAGATCCCTCACTGTTGGATAGTGAATAAGTAATTTAACCAATTTCCCCAATTTTCTTTTTCAGTAAACAGCCTAAATAATGACGAACGACACAGTCCTGCCTCACATTAGCCAGCAGATTTTTAGATACCAGTGAACCAAGGTGATGGTAATTACAATAAATTGTATTTACTAAACGCATACTCTCCTCTCGTAGTCTGGAATAATTCAGTTTTTAGTAGACTGATGGAAAATAATAAAAAGCATTTGAATCTTCACAACTAAATCATGGGAACAATTTGATTATTATGAAGGTGGCAGAGCCCTGTGATTACCCCGGAGTGGCCTCCAAACCATTACACACAATGAAATAAACCTATTGTCTGTTATGTGTTGATGGTACTGTAACAGAAGTAGCGAAACACATTCATCATATTCATTAAATGTTGTCAGCCTGTGAATATCTATTCGAATGCAGTAATTCCAATAAATGAGCAGGATCTGCTATACAAAGATAAAGGGACTCGGTAATGATACGTTTTGACTATTGATTCATAACAATAGTTTGCAGGTTTATGCCTCCACCGTGGTTATAATAACTGATTCCCATTCAGAACGCACTCCAACAAGTAATATTCCCATCACTTTTCATTTGTGGTGGATCTGGATGTAGACGTGTTCTCGGCTCACTGGGAGCATCTTTATCTTTGTGAATGTTTGGTAGCTTTTGTGCACTTTTTACTAAATTTCAGAGAACAGTTTACAAATTGCATAATGTAACGTCACTAAATTCAGACTTGATAATGACTGTATGAGTTGTTGAATGGCTAAATGTGTTGTGTAAATTCAGACTTGATAATGGCAATTTATTGTTGAAAGGTTCATGAATACGCCAGGTAAACCATACTTGTAGGGAGCCTTAGGCCCCGTGCGCACAGTGCATATTTGGTGCGTTTTTAACGTTTTTTTTTTAGTGCAGTTTTGGCACAAATCCCTAATGCTAGCAAAGTCAGGGAGAATTCAGAAGTTTTGTACAGTTACTTTTTTTTCCCTTGCAGATTTGGTGCAGAAATCAATGTATAGCATGTCTACTCTTGAAAGGCTTTTCCACTGCAAATTCATTAAGGTTGCATGCAAAAAAATGCATCAAAAACACCATGAGTTTTTCCTTCCAGGAGAAGCAGATTTGGGGCATAAATTTCTGCAACCAAATACTCAATATGCACACAACTGTACCTATCCTGTCAAGTAATTATTCACATTAAGCTATCATGTGTGTGCCAATGAGCAATAACACTAAGGCTGGTTTCACACTAGCGTTTTTGAACGCGGTGTACTGAACGCAGCCAAACACATGCGCACTGCGTTCCTATGCTTAACATGGGAACACGCAGTAGCTGCGTTTGACTGCGCTCAGTTCCGGTTGCGTTTGGATGCGCATAATTCATGCGCCATCCGAATGCAACATGTTTTGTGCGTTTGCGGGTGCTTTGTTTATCACCAAGCGTCTGCAAGCGTACATAGAATGCATGGAAGTCAATAGATCCACAGTGTCCTCCGCATGACAGCGCAAGAGAATGCTGCGGTTCACATTGAAATCTCTCCGGTGGCATGCCCCTGGGAGATCAGCTGGAGCAGCCGCTGATCTCCCGGCAGCCACCGCTACTCTACCCCCGGCGGTGTCGGCGCAGGTTATTTAAAGAAACAGCTGATGTGACAGCTGTTTAAATCTTCGGTGTCGGCGCGGGAGATTTAAACAGCTGTCAGATGAGCTGTTTCTTTAAATCTCCCGCACCGACACCGCCGCTAATCTCTGCCGCTGATCTCCACCTCCCGGCAACCAAGACAGCTGATTGGCTGGCCGGGAACCATACTATGTGAACGCATGCAGAAAATCTCCGCTGTGTTCACATAAATATGGCTGTGTTTGCACTGCGTTTGCGTCTGCATGCCAGACGCATGCAGACACAAATGCTAGTGTGAAACCTGCCTAAGTCTGGCCATTCTATGACTTGTATCTTGTATTTTTCTCCAGTTTTCCTCCGCAGAGGCTTTTTCATAAAATTTCAATCTTCTTTGAGCTGGTTGGTGAAGACACGGTTTTAGAAAGACAGAATCTTGCTCTTTTTTGTAGCACATAGGCATTGTTCACACACAATTTGCATTTTTTTCAGCACTCCTAAAACCACATGCGTTTTTTTAAGAGTGCCAAAAAGTGTCCCTTGTGTGTCTGAAAGGATTAGAATCCTTTTTGGACTTAGTCATTTTTTCACCAAAAACGCAGGCAAAAACGCTAGCGTTAACGCAGGGTGCCTCAATGAGCCTTTTAGAAACGCTAGCGTTATCGCATGCGTTAACGCAGGTGCCTATATGTGTCCTGCGTTAACGCATGCGTTTCCCATAGAGCCCCATGTTAAAAAAATGCATGCGTTTTTGGGAGCAACCCCTGCGTTTTTTTCCAGCACCCAAAAAACACTGCATGCAGCGTTTGTTGAACTGGGGGGAAAAAACGCAAGTGCAGCTGTAAAACGCATGTACACGCAAATGCACCCTGCGTTAACGCACCTGCGTTTTTTTAAACAGCCCAAAAAACGCAGAGAAGGTTAAAAAAGCTGATATGTGTGAACAAGGCCATAGACCAGTGTTTCTCAACTCCAGTCCTCAGGACCCACCAACAGATCTTGTTTTCAGGATTTCCTTAGTATTACACAGGTGATAGCTTAATCACGTGCACTGGGGATAATTCAAACCCCTGTGCAATACTAAGGAGATCGTGAAAACGCGACGTGTTGGTGGGTCCTGAGGACTGGAGTTGAGAAACACTGACATAGACAGAAGCATCAGCAGCAGCTTAGAAATCATAATGCATCAGTACTGAGCTGTGTTGCTCTGAATCCAGCACTGAAGCAAAATACATTTTCCAGAAGCTGCAGCGAGGTTTGTCTGTGTCAGCCTTTTTCTTTCCCTCTGCAGAGTACCCCTCACTCCTTTTCCCCATTCTCTCCCTACACTTCAATTTACTGTGTAGTCTGACATCTCACTGTGATGCTTTGATCAAAACAAGTCTGAGATATTTTTGTAGATTAAATGAATAATTAGTTCAGGAGGCAAAGGGAACTAGGGTACTTACAAGTGGAGTAATACTCACAGTACTCTGATAATTATTATTATTTATTTATATAGCACCATTAATTCCATGGTGCTGTACATGAGAGGGGTTACATACAAAATTATAGATATAGTTTACAGTAAACAAACTTACAATGACAGACTGGTACAGAGGGGAGAGGACCCTGCCCTCGTGGTCTAAAGGGTATGTCCACATACCGAGATCGCTAACGAGATCGTTACTTTTGTGACGCAATAGCGATCTCAGCAACGACATCGCTACGTGCGACAGGGTGTAACGATCTGGTCCCCTGCTGCGAGATCGGCAATTGTTACACAGCCTCCTGGTTCATTTTTTGGTCGTTGCGCTCCCGCTGGGAACGCTGTATCGCTGTGTTTGACACCTTACCGACGATATCGTTGGCAACACATAATGAGATACGTAGGCGTGCACGCATGTGAGAAGGAAATACAACGACTGAACAATATCGTTGAAGAAATCGCTAGGTGGACATATCGTTGTATAGATCGGCGTGTTTGAATACCAAGTAGCGATACCGATAATGACTCATCAGCGATCCCGGAGCCATGTCGTTATCGGGATCGCTACTGCGGTCGTTACGTCTGACCGGGCCTTTACATTCTACAGGATGATGGGCAGGAGACAATAGGTCTATAGTGTATACTATACCATTTTGTATTGACAATGACCTTTTAAACGGTTTATTTAACACTGCCCTCTTCAACATCAGGAGCTGAGTACTGACAACATGCCTTCCATCTACAAAGAACCTTTTCAATGCTGTACCGATAGATGATTATGGGGTCCTTATTATTCTCCACAATTCTCAGCTTACATACACAGATATTTCTAGATTTTATACTGCTAGTATAATGCAGAATCTGATTAAATTAAAAATGAGTCATGTGCCATTGTCAAGCATGGGCTAGCGTGTGTCTAAGAATAATTCTTGACAGTAGCGCATGTACCATTGGTGCACTGGCGCATAACATGACAAGGAAATATCAAGGACACAATAACAATAGTGGGCCCTGTCGGTAGGGAACGTGGGAAGGGACCCCTCCTGCCACCACCTGAGGATGTATATGAGTTCTTTCACTCCATCGCTGAGCAGGATACCGAGTTCCTAGCTTGCACTGCTCTCATCCGTCACTAGGGAGATGGCCGGCGAGAGCGCTAGTCCTACCGCTGAACTAATACAACACGAAGAGAATGAAGGACAGATGGGAATACACCAAAGGATTAAGCAACTTCACGGCTGTGGCCACAATCCATGCAGACGGTTTGGTAAAGGTCAGTTTATTACAAGCTCCTTCCACCCAGGCAGCTTGCAATGAATTGAATTCAATCACTAGCATGAGATGATGGGTCATATTTGAAGGAGTTGAGAGTGGTCACACCTGAACAGATCACCAAGGAGCCTGCTAGCAGCAGAACTGACATTAACATATAATGTGCCAAAAGAAATGAACTACATTTATTTATCCAGAGTCTCCAAAGGCGAAGATATGCTGGGCCCAAACTTGTCACAAGTCTCCAAGCCACGGGAGACCAGTGTGACAGCCATCAGAGGTTATAATAGCATTCTCTTGGCATTATTTCCCTAAGTGACTATTTCCATGATACAATACTATATGGACTCTTGCTGGTGTACAGGCCGATGTACATAGTCATGCACATGTCTTCAAAGCTTTAGCTAAATTGGAAAATTGTGCCACTGTGCATGATGCACCTTGTCCAGATTTCTCTCAATGGGAGGTTGAGTGTGCAGTTGCGTGACCACCAACCACTATACTCTCTGAATACTTTCGGTCACATACTGGCTACATTTTTATGCAGTTCTCTTAAATATTCTTATGATTTTTATAATTAGATAAATTTAGTCCAAACGTGGAAAATCCATTGAGTGAGTAGTATGAGATGAGGGAGAAAAGGTCCTATTTGGTCAGAAAACGCACCATCAGTAGACTGTATACAAAACAACAGTCCTAAAGTGACAGCAGTACAATCCACAAGCGATGGACAGGAGTGGTGCTGGTGATGTCTGGGGAAGTAGAATTTATTTTTCTTCCTTTATTAGCTCCATAAAGTCAGCAGCACCCTGCCATGCCAAATTCATCGATTGTGTGTCATTAAATCCTAAAAATATTATAACATCAATGATAAAATGTCAATGTTCCCATACTGATGTAACGCTCCAAATACTAATATACTCCAAGCCACCACGGTAAATGGGCTATAATATTTAGAATCTATAAACTGACATACAGCACAACCTTACAGATGCCTCCTACATGGCGCTTCATTTAATGTGCGCTTCACCTGCTTGGCTGTTAATTTTAGTAGATAGGCATTTAATTTGCGCTCCAGTGGAAAGATAAGTTGCTATTTCTTCCCATGGAGACTGTGAAAATAACATTAACCTGTAGTTATCTGATTTCCTGAGGATCGTTCATTGAGATACAATATTTCAAAGTTGATTGGGATTTTGCCTTTTTTATTTTAGGAAGTGAATTCTTCACCACATCATAGTTTAATTTACAATTAATTAATTACTGTGTTAATGAATAATTATAATTTTTTATTTATATTGCACCAACATATTTCACAGCACTTTACAATCAAGTGGGGGCAATGTGCAGATAATCATAACAATACAGCGTAATACATAGTTCACCAGTTATAGGAGGGGTGAGGGCCCTGCTTGAAAGCTTACAATCTAGGTAGGACGTGCTTGTAGAGTCTGGTTCAGCCTTCATTATGATAAAAAGGAGTTTTTCGTATGAGGCCACATGCTCCAGTCGTCAGCCAGTACTGTCTATATGTACTTAAGTGCTATTAGTTTTAGGGAGGATGTGAAGACGGATGAATAGGAAGGTGTAGGTTGTGTTTAACATTAATAAGGGTGGATCAGGAAAGAGGGAAAAGTTATGTTAGGGAGTTGATTTGGTAGGCCTGTCTATACAGATGTGTTTTTAAGGCATGCTTAAAACACGGGACAAGAAATTGATAGCAATGTTTGGGACAGTGCATTCCAGAGCACAGGCGCAGCGCAAGAGAAGTCTTGGAGATATGGTATGAGTTTCGGATTATAGATGATATTAAGAGATCAGTTGCAGAATGGAGGGCATGGGAAGGGTGATAGACAGAGATGAGATATAGGGGGGTGCAGAATTGTGGATGGCTTTGTGGGTGAGAGAGATAGGTTTGTATTGTATCTTGTAGTGGATGGGCAACCAGTGTAATGACTGGCATAAGGCGGAGGCATCGGTGAAGAGCGGCTGGGTAGAAAAATTACCCTGGCTGCTGTGTTAAGGATGGACTGGGGAGGAGAAAGTTTGGTTATAGGGAGAACAATCAGTAAAGAGTTACAGTAGTCCAAACGAAAATGAATACGAGCGTAGTAAGTGTTTTTGTAGTTTCAATGGTTAGAAATAGTCAAATTCTAGAGATGTTTTTTAGGTGCTGGTAACTTGAGCGAGTAAGTTATTGGATATGGGAATAAAGGCTAGCTCAGTGTCAAATATGATCCCAAGGTATCAAGCCTGCTGTTTAGGAGTTATGGCTCACCCATCATAGGTAATTGAGATGCTGGATGTCAGATGGCCAGTAGAGGGTGGAAAGATGAGAAATTCGGTTTTGGGGAGATTAAAGAAAAAGAAAGAACATTCCAACTATTCCCATGACAATGATTAAACATACTAATAGCAACATTACAGGAGTTGTTTCCTTTTGGCCTAGACTACACTTAGCTTTGGCACCATCATAAGCATGCAGAGTAATGATGTGAAGCCAAAAGTCCAGTAGATGGGACCACAGTGGTGCTAAATTTGCAGCCAATCATTTACCACTATGTTTTTTCCCATTGTTTGTTGTACAAATAACTTATTTATCCTTAAAAGCAAAGTCTATGGTTCAATATAATACTGGAATTTTCATATTTAATATACTGGCTAAACTATTCGTTTCCTTAGCTAATTATCCTTTTACAAAACTCATACCCAAACTCTCTGCTTGTGGAGGTCGGCACTGGACTTCATCCAAAGAGTCAATGCCATCTGAGCTCCCTCTACAATGGCCATAGCCTATCTAATTCAGTGATACCTTGGTTTTCGTTGACATTGGTTTTCACCGTTTCATTTTTTGTCTTAATGTTCAATAAAAAATGTGTCTCGGTTTGCATTGATTTTCATTCATACATCACTGCTAATATTTCTGGTGTTTCTGGTATTAACCACTATATTTAGTCTCTATAAAATGTGTTTTTTGTATGTAGTTGGAGTGTCTGAAACTAATTATTTCAATTTACATTGATTCCTATGGAATTGCCTCGGTTCTCAATGGTTTCGGTTTTCGACGATTGTTTTCAGACAGATTATCGTCAAAACGATGACAGTGTCACTCACTGTACTCCATTTTGTACATTTGTTTGGCTAGTGAAACAATGGGGTAACAAACATTTATTTTTACTAAATTACAAACTAGATTATCGTGTCTTGATTATTGCCAAGCCCCCTTAGTCCTCTTCTGTTGTATTTATCTACTAGTTAGTGGAGACACCACATTGCCTAACAAACCAGCTAACAAGAATATATTCCCCAAATACCAATCCGTCTGAATGACTTTATTTAGATCAAAGCTAAATTGCAGCGAAAACAGAAAAAGTAAGGAGAAAGGAAACTTGTCCATTTCCCTTCCCAGTGCATTATTAATAAGATTTTAATAAAAAATTGATTAAGGTTACGAACATGAAAAAGTCATATAATCTTACTATGTACCATTAAAGCCCAGGATCAACGTTATAGCCAAGAGGTCGTCCGAGGAACATCGGATGTCAGTTATTGCATCGGATATCCATTGCATGAAACTGGATGCTTGGTCTCACACAGACACAATCAATGCTGTATGCATGATTCTTTAGAGCCGGACTTCACACCAAACTGGATCTCCCGATCTCATGGAAACCGGTGGCGAAACCGTCGTCCCAACTTGGGAGCCTATGGGGCCAGATTGCATCGAGCAAAGTAAATTGATAGGTATTTTACCATGATCCGGATATAATTCCACAGATTGATTTTATTTCACCCGAGAAACCAAAAATGTGTCCCTGCATGTACTGTGTATTGTGTTGACCGAAAGGAAATCTGTCAAAACCGATTCTCTCTGGATAATCTGAATCAGTGATCCCGCTCCTAACTTTGGGTAATGGGCAGTTGACCGACAACAATGATTAAATTTTGTCTAATTTTAATATTCCCTGTACCGATGCTACGAATAGTATTGCACAGGTAATCGTACTGTGATTTGAATAACATTAAAACCTTGCAACTAAGAAATCCTATACAGTTCATGTGCGCCCTGCTATGGTACTCTGTGTAATGGATGTGTCCTGACATACAGGTACATGGTCTGATCATACCCACATCTCCTGTGCTGATAATCTTATATATGTGTCCTGCTATGTACTGTGTAATGGATGTATCTGACCGTACAGGGACATGGTCTGATCATACCACATCTCCTGTGCTGAGATAATTTTATATATGTGTCCCTGCTATGTACTGTGTAATGGATGTGTCTGACCATGCAGGGACATGATCTGATCATACCACATCTCCTGTGCTGAGTTAATCCTATATATGTTTCCCTGCTATGTGCTGTGTAATGCATGTGTCTGACTGTACAGGGACATGGTCTGACCATACCACATCTCCTGTGCTGAGATAATCTTATATATGTGTCCCTGCTATTGTGGAGCCCACTGGGACGGGGTATTCAGTACTGGACCGGGGTACTGTTGGGGATATCACGGTGGTCTTGGTCCGGAACGTGTCCCGGGTTCCGCAACAAATGGGGGTATATTTACAGGGGAGTTTGTCGTGATGCCACCCGCGGGTTGTGGTCAGTAAGGGGACCACCGCTGCTGCAGGTCCTCCGGGGATGATGTTTAGCAACTGGAGATGTAACGGCTCTCCGCAGGTAGTGCTTGGTTTCCCGGGGCAGTGATAGTAATAGTCTATGATTGATGCTATGGATGTTGCAGGATAGAGGTAGTACGGTAGTAGAGATGATGGTAGTTTGTGAGGGTACACAGGGTTTGCGCACAAGGATCACACACACTAATGGTTTTGAAGTTTTCTAAGGCCTTACTGGTGACGGTATTCAGTAGAGTACTGTCCATGGAGTCTGTACCGGGGCCGGGTTGCTCCCACCCTGTCCGGGTCCTCAGCTTCCTACTCCTGCGCCTTGTGTGTAGCCCTGCTCCTGCTTTAGCTGAGCTGCAGGCCCTGTCTCTCCTCACAGGTACTCCCTTGCTAGGAAACTTGAGTCTTTCCGTGTGCTTCTGACCCCGCCATGTTGCTTCCCTGAGGTACAGTGTAGATCTACAACCTCCACTATCCCGGTGTTTTCTGTACTGCGTGTTTCAGTCACAGATTCGGATCCGATATCCGGTCTGTGAGCTCCTCTGGGGCGAGTTATGAGGTAACTCCCAGATGTGTTTCTCTGTTTCTTGTACTCCTCTCTTCGGACCCTGACTAGGCCTGGGACTGGGTAGCAGACTATGGAGAGGCCCAAGGCAGCCCCTTTACACAACAGTCTTTTCTTCCTCAGTGCTGCCTCGCACTGAACTACTTCCTCTTGACACCAGAATATATAAGGGATCTGCTTGAGCTCCCCCTTCTGGCCTAGAGGTGCTAGTCCAGTGTTGTGTGGGGAGTTGACCCTTGTGATGTTACTGTGGCACATTAACTCCTGGGGTGCCACATTATATACTGTGTAATGGATGTGTCTGACCATACAGGGGCATGGTCTGATCATACCTGGGCAGGGAAGGAAATAAAGAAGTATATAGATTTTACAGCACAGGATCACAGCTAATTCTTTTTGCGAGGTAAAATATTTTGCTTCCTTTTTTTTTTTTTTTAAGTTTTACCTCAAAGAAAGAATAATTTGTGATGCCCTGCTATAATGTATGTATGCTCATTTGTGCCCTCCCCTGCCCAGGAGATGTAGTATGATCAGACCATGTCCCTGTATAGTCAGACATATCCATTACACAGTACATAGCAGGGACACATATATAGGATTATCTCAGCACAGGAGAGGTGGTATGATCAGACCATGTCCCTGTACAGTCAGAAACATCCATTACACAGTACGTAGCAGGGACACATTTATAAGATTATCTCAGCAGAGGAGATGTGGTATGATCAGACCATGTCCCTGTATAGTCAGACACATCCATTACACAGTACATAGCAGGGACACATACCGTATATAAGATTATCTCCGCACAGGAACATTTTCTTTTAAACACATCTAATTGTGGAAATAAACATTATTCCAAGATCTATTGATTAAAATGAAAATGAAAATTAAATTTGTTCATGGCAAACCCCAGCTAAGGTACATGGTCAGACCATAGATGCATATTAAACCCAATGAACTTTAGAGATATGTTAGTTAGTCTGTGATCAGTATTGAATGACACAAGCCAAAAGTTTCTTTAAAGTTAGCCACAGTTCAAGCATAAATTATGTAAGAAGAGCCGTTCAATGCTCTGGCAGTCCTCATTAAAGCAGCCACCTTATAAGCACAAAACCAGTTCAGCTTTCATGGTAAATAGCATTGATAGCAATTTATAATGAAAGAAATGATTAGAATTTTGACAGGTTATTTAAAAGGTCACTGTTACTGTAGAAAACAAGAAAGTGGTAAATTGTAATGAAAATGTGATATTTGCCCCAGAGCGGGTCTATCATGGATGACTAGAGCTGCCCATACACCTAAAGTACTTGTCAGCTGAATGCCTGTTGGGTTGACAGCTCCTCCTGTTGACTGTTCCATAGGTATTCACACTTGGCTTGGCTCTGCATGCATGTGGATTCCACGGACATAAAGATATAAGTGACTGTCTAAACTTCTGACCGTGACTTACTGTATATTACCTTAGAACATAAAGAACAGGCGTTGAAACTGTATATGTTCTATCTTTCTTTCCCAGACCTCATCTGTTGTGAAAATCAAGAGGTCCTATTGGCAGAAATTGATAACTGTGCTCTATGGGGTCCTCAAGAGAGTGGTTCAAAAAAACAGAGAAACTTCTTTGGGATTACTAGCCCTCCCAAAAGGGTAGTCCTCGCTAAAAGGATGTCCAGAATGCACAGTAAATTCTGTTATTGATAATCTGGTCCAGATTATGGGGTGTTTTGCTAAAAAGGTCCATGCTCTGAGTCAGCTCAGTGTGGTGAGCAATCAGTATATTAGTCCCACGTCACCAGTGTTTACACTAGCTGGTTTAATTTTTAAAAGCAAAAATGTGACCTAAAATACTTTTTTGTTTTTATTCCAACTATGTGTCTATATCTATCCTTATGCGGATCTCCTGTCTATGAGTTCTCCAGAAGAGGTTATTGATGGGAAAAACTTGGTTAACCATCTTTGGAGTGTGGAAGGAAACTAGAGCTAGCCCGTACAATTATAGTGAAGACAAACTCTGCATATGTTGTCCTTGCTGGGATTTGACCACAGGACCTCAGCACTACAAGGTTACCATGTTGCCCTTAGTCATGAGCTGCTATCTCTCATACATAGTTTGCTATCTCTCATACATAGTTAAAAGGGAGTTGCTCTTCCTAGAAACTAAGAGTTGAGCATTAAAATTGCTTAAATGATTTATTTTAGTTTTTCTTGTTCTACTAGACTTACAGGTACTGTACAACAAAATGTCAAATTCTTGAGATGGAGACTGGTGTGAATGGATTTTGGATAAATAGTTGATTTAGTAGCTATGGAGCAAATCATTTTTTCATAAGACAAAGTATGGTCAACAAATAATTTTCCATAAATCAATGAAATCATACTGTAAAAACAGCATATTGTGTTTACTTGGGTTATCTTTGCCCACTATTAAAGGGACTCAGGTCATTTTTCAGAATCATACTAATATTGCCCTTGAATAAGGCCTGGGAAGACCTTTTAAAAACATGTAAAATCATTATACCATTTGTAGTTTCCTTGCTATAAGCGTTTTCAGACCTTGCAGGGAGCTGGTACATTAGTCCTCTCCATTACTTTTACAGAAGATTAGTCTGGCTGCTGTCTATGGGTACCTTTACACTTGCCAACTTTTCTAGGAATTTCACTGGCAACTTACTGGTTGCAGTGAAATCATGGAGACATTGTTTTATCTTGTGACTGTGTACAAATGGAACAATGTCTCCATGGTTTCACTGCAACCAGTAAGTTGCCAGTGAAATTCCTAGAAACGTTGCCGTGTGTAAAGGTACCTTAAGTCTTTCTTATTTAAATATCCACACCCACCCAAGCTGGTGTTCTGTCCCTCCCCTCTGTGCTGGGATGGGGGAGGTGTTTTCTCTTGCACACTGTAAGAGATTTCTATTATAAGAACATTGGTTTTCTTGCATACATGCCATCTGTTGGGTAAATGATCAAATGTTCACATTAAAATATCTCAGACTGCACACACTGCACGTATGTCTCATACACACAATGACATGAAGAGCTTATAGTTTCAGCTAAGCACACACCTCCCCCCTCCTTTCTGCTTTGACTCTGCAATAGTGCAATGAGTCACACAACAGACAGATCAGAGAGGAGGGCAGGACAGTGCAATGATGCATGAATATTCATTCCGTGGGGTGTGGGCAGCAGAGAGCTCACTGTGATTGACAGATGGAATTAATCTTTCATTTTGAAGTGTAAAGAGGATAGGAGGGAAGAATAAATAATAGAAATACATGAATAGAGAGAGCTTAGAGAAAGGAATTAGAAAACGATAGCAGTTACATATGGATTTTTGGCGTGACAGATTCCCTTTAACAAGTAGTTTCATAGTCTTACAAAATACAAGTTTGACAAAAATAATAGAAATTGCAAACTGAGCAAACACTTTTTCACCACACTGCATCTGTCTCGTTTTCCATCCCTTATTACAAGGATACAGTTCAATAAATACAAAATAGGAAAATAGGGGGGCACATACAGCGTTTGATCTCAAAAGTCTTAATCTTCACTCATCTAAGGATTTCTTTCTCTCTGTACAAATCACAGTAGGGACCAAAGACCTAAGAAGAAAAAAACCTTATAAAAAGTCAAACTGAAGCACATATAGAGGAACCTTTGATATAGACAAGATTGTAATCCCACTGAGAATGTTACATCTCCTCCATGAGAGATGTGGTTAAGTAAGATCCTAATGATTTTTTGCAAAGATATGACACTCGTGGATGAAGAAAACGGCAGCTGTGAAGTATTCACTTGCTTACGCTCAGTCTTACCAGGAAGACTCTCTTGTGTTACTTTTTAAAAATCTTTTGTATAATTGATTTAATCTATATAAAGGCAATTTAAGCCATGCAGTGTGCTGATTGTCTGATGTGTAAAGCGGCCATGTTTTCATATATTTTTTTTTACTTTGAAATAATAATATCAAAAATTTATAGTCACTTTCAGTTATTATTAGCTGTAAAGTTTGAAGAAGTCAAGTTACCAGTGAGAAAGTTTTTAGGGGAATTTTTGATATTAAAAAATCTTGTTAGCTTTTTATATGTCCCTAATGAAAATATCTAATGGCTGTTGGGACTTTTATTATACTAAAGGACAAGTCACATGTAACGATATCGTTGCCGATATCGTTCAAAAGTCATGTCTTCTGTGACGCTTGAATGATGTCGAAAAGACATCGTTGCGTGTGACACTACAAACGATGAACGATCAGTCGGCTGATCGTTCATCGTTTGATTTGAGGACAGGACCTCAAATCTATCGTAGGTCGCCCGGTGTACACGCAGCATCGCTGCTTGTGACACCACGAGACGACGATAAGCCAGCTCCCAGCGCTGGGAACTGGTATCCAAGGTAAACTCCGGGTAACTAGGCAGTGTGCGCTGCCTAGATACCCGATGTATACCTTGGTTACCAGCCTTCTCCGCTCACCGGCTGGTATCCAAGGTAGACAGTGGGTAATAGGGACCCTAGTTACCCGCTATGTACCTTGGATACCAGCCGGTGAGGCTGGTAACCAAGGTATACATCGGGTATCTAGGTATCCAAGCTCCTTGGATAGCTGGTGACTGGGTATGTGAGCATTACTATTCCAAACTGATTGAGGTGCCCTAGAGCTATTTGTGTGATTCGGGCCCCAGTTGCAGCCAAACATTTATGTGACCTGTTGGACCTTGTTGGACCGGATTGCTGGTACACTGACTTGCCCTCTTTGACTAGGCATTTGTTTGAAGCCCATATTATGTTTCATGGTGATGTTGACCATAATTGAGGCATTGATCAGTTTTACTGAGTGTTCTAGCCCAAATTGTATCCCTTTGCTCTATTGATTTATATTTACCTCATGTACACCAGCTTTACTACAATCTTGTTTTTAATTGATTTTATCTGTAAGGAGGTGGGTCTTGGGTCTGTGTTCTAATGTTTGAATACAATTAGATTTTAGTGATCATCCCTTTCTCTATGTTCTTTTCTTTTTCATTTGAGTAGCCTCTGCATAGAGGGATGGATCCTATATTTAACTGATTGTGGTGCCCCCAGAAACTCCCTTGTTGAGTATAGCCGGATATGACGCGATTAGCGTTATATCGGCTATACCGCCCATGTAGGAGGACGAGGAGGATCCCTATTGATTAGCACGCCCATCGAGGTGTGAATAATTGAATTACAGGCGGTGATGAGAAGCCACAGGGAACGCCTCAAGCACTGAGAAACCACAGTTCAGCAGGTACTAAAATCACTTTCATAAACTTTATAAATACCCATTTTTTATACAAAGGGATGGCTAGAATACATTATTGGTAGTGCAGGGACAGGTATTAATAGGCAGGGGGCTGATTTTTAGGGGTCAGGTTCCCTTAAAGACAGGGGGTAAAAATGAGCTGACAGGTTCACTTTAATGAATTTGTCATGTCTTATCCTCTGTCTGGGTCACCAGAAATGTTGCTCCAGTCTGGACATACCAACACTTTTTAAATACTAGTTGGGCATAGCTATGGCTCATCTTGCCCTAGCTCCTTCCATCTGCACCAATCTTTGGGGAAGATTCCCTGAACAGCCATGAAATACCAAAAGTTGAAAAATGTTTGCAGAACTTTGTGTTGAGCCAACGTGTTTACAGAAACTGGTATAAACACATTGAAGAATCAGGGCCTAAGTTCTAAGATTAGAGGCAACAGCATTATGTTCCATGTACGGCATGTTGCAAGCTTTTACTAAATCGGCATGTCACGAGAGCTAATGTGGATATTTTTTTTAAATATATTTGAGATACTACATACGCCTCAGTGATAGCGTGTGGTAATATATAGTGTTACAGGAACAACAGTATTGTTGTGTGTCATGTTTTTGTATTTTCATTTGTACTCCGCCTTTAATGTACTCTAATTAGATTTCAGTGGTCTAGAAATATACATGTTTACATGAGGACATTTGTAACGATGTCTGATGTCTTGGTGATCCAATGAAACCTTGTGATTCAAAATGTTTTTACTGAATGTGAATGTCTGCACGTTAATGCTTTATGAAAAAGATTTGTCAAATATTTGTCTTGCTTATTTGATAATTAAAAAATAAAAAAATAAAAAAGATTTGAGTGGTCTACTTAGATTACAAAAATCAAACAGACAAAAGGTGCGCCAGCCGACTGTACAGAAATAAAGAATGAGATGATCCAAAGCGAGAGTACATAGCACCATTAATTCCATTGTGCTGTACATGAGAAAGGGTTACATACAAAATTATAGGTATAGTTTACAAATTAAACAAATTAACAAAGACAGACTGGTACAGAGGGGAGAGGACCCTGCCCTTGCGCACTTACATTCTACGGGATAATGGGGAAGAGTCAGAAGGTCGGGGGTGTGGCAGCTCTGGTGGTGGTGACTCAGCAGCTCCGGTGGTGGTGAGGCGGCAACATGGTCATTGCAGGCTGTAAGCTTTCCTGAAGGGATGGGTTTTCGGGTTCCATCTGAAGGATATGAGGGTGGTGGATAATCGTACGTGCTGGGGCGGAAAATTCCAGAGGATGGGGGCTATTCGGGAGAAATCTTGAAGGTAGTTGTGTGAGGAACGAATAAGTGTATAGGAGAGATGGAGGTTGTGGGAGGATCAAAGATTACGTGAGGGAAGAGAGTGGGAGATTAGTTCAGAGATATAAGGAGGGGACAGGTTGTGTACAGCTTTGTAGGTAAAATATCTACAACTCCCTTATTATAGTAAACAGTTAAATGGAATCCTGACCGTTGGATTCCTATGAGACCAACCGTTCAATAGGCACAGCGAGGAAACTTCCTCTCGTCCAGCACTCTTGCTACTAGCTGACTTTTATTGGAACCTCATGTGACAGCTCATGTGGAACCTCATGTGGAACCTCATGTGACAGCTGCTCTCCTTGTGTCAGACGTCAAGATTTCATCCTCCTCCTCCAACAGTATTAAGTAAATGCTCTGACCTCAGCTCCAACAAGCAATAGTCACCAGACACATGGAGAGAAAACTCCCAATACAATTGCACTGAATTGCTAAAAAACTAAAAAATCTGCCAAATAATAAAAATATATTAAAAAAATATAAATATTTACCAAAAATTGGACAGCACTCTCAGGTAGCAAGAACCATCACAGTTTTATTGGCCCATACCTGCTGGAGGAAGGTTCTATGTGAACTGAAACATTCGGTCAGTATGGGCCAATTAGGCTGTGATGGTTTTTGCTACCTGAGAGTGCTGTCCAATTTTTGGTAAATATATAAGCAACTGAACATTGCTGGGACATTGCACCTGATATAATTAATGCCCCTAGTGCTGCTCTTGAATTTTTATTTTATATATATATATATATATACATATATCAACACGTTTCAGGAATTACCCCTTTTTTTATTACAATTCACCTCATATTTATAGTAGCAATCAAAAGTTTAGCATTTTTTTAAGTGTGATTCACTCTGTCTGGTTGTTCTGAGGCCATGTTCCTGGTGATGACTTGAATGATCATGCAGTTGTCATCATACAGGACCTTTTTTTTAACCACAATGCTTTTGAATATAGGTATGGTAATTTAATTAAAAGAAGCTACCTGACAAAAAGTTTTTCATATACTATTTATTAATTACACATAGAGTAATTCATCATTTACAATGCCATAATGTAGTACTTTGTAGCATAACCTCTTTTTTAATGACTGCACCACACTGATGAGGCTTTGTCTCAGCTATTCAAGACATCTTGAGGGATCCTGCTCCATTCCATTGGGAAATCTGCAAACAATTCATCTTTATTGCAATGGGTACAGGGTACTTGTCGCCCTAACTCATCCCAAAGTTGCTCTATAGTGTAAATCAGGGGATTGGCTTGGCCATTGTAACAGGAAAACATTTTTCTTTGCTAACCTTTTTACTAAATTGATTGTTTGCTTAGGATCATTGATTTCCTGGAATTTCCAAACCCTGCCTTCTTTGGTATTACTATGTGTCAGCATTACATTCTTCAATATATTCTTGTACATGGTAATACTCATATTTTCCATCATTTCTATGCAAAAGACCAATGGCAAATGGAGAAATGCAGCCCCACACCATGACATTGTCAACACCATGTTTCACTGTAGGTGTTTGGTACCTTACATAATTAGGTTTCCAATTGGGTGGTATATAATATATATAGCACTTGCCATCATTGCCAAACAGACTGAACTTGGATTCATCCAACCATAACACCGTCTCTTTTAATTTTTCTTTGCCAAACTCAAGTTGGACGTTTTGACTCTTTGCAGAGCTTCTTGACAGGACCTCGTGCATTCAACCCTTTTGAGCACCACAAGCCTTGGCACCACAGTTTGGCGCCTCGCTTTGACCCCATATTCTTTGTTCATTTCATTCAAAATCTGTACAACACTATGGACATCAGATTCTGACTTTTTCTCCCTGGCACCCCAGTGAGAACCTATTGAATGGAGGGCTCTCACTGGGGAGTAGATCAACATGTAGGCAGTGGACAAGCAAAATCAAAAGCCCATCCTCCCTCCCCCTCGTTTTATGACAGGCTGTGTGTGGGGGGAGCCCATCTCTAATTGACTTGCATTAGGTTTGTTACTCATGATAAGTGGTCGAATAGTACGAGTTGCTCTACACGAGTAATCCGAGCTTGAATGTTTTACTATTTGCACAACACTAGCAATAAATTGTACTGAGGATCAGCAAAGTTTGGTTTAAAAAAATGCAAATATTACATGTGTAGCCATTGTGGCAAATGATAAACCAGACTAATAGGTAAATTGTGATAGAGCATGGAGCCATAATCAGCAACGCCTGACTCCAACCTCTGTGATACTAAAACACAGGACTATTATATAATTAATTTCTGATGTCAGTCACATATGCAGATTCTCTCCTTTATTATTCTTATGCCTAGAACTCTAGCAATATAAAAAATGACTTATTGCAATTGGTACAGTGTATATTAACATATATTCAGAACTGTATTGCTTGGGAGACAAAGCTGGATGAATATCCCGTTCTGAGTGTATTAAAAGCTTTGCCTGCCACAGTAATTATTAATGCAATAATTAAAAGATGATTGTGAAAATACATTTATTAATGTCAGACCACACGGAATTATCTCCCAAATGTTCACAGATGGATTCAGTCTTAAATAAAAAATGTTGTAATATTTCAGAAGGAAGAAAGCTAAATAATTTGCACAGCCATTTGCGAGCTGTTCTAGACCTTGAAATACATGATGAAGCTGCGTTTCGCCTGCTATAAAATAACACTACAGAAATGTATTAAAATTAGTTATTGTCTGTGCTTTTTCTTTCAGGACTACACACTGACAATGTACTTTCAGCAGGCTTGGAGGGATAAAAGACTTTCATATTCTGTGATTCCTTTAAATTTGACCTTGGACAATAGAGTGGCGGATCAGCTCTGGGTTCCTGATACATACTTTTTAAATGACAAGAAATCCTTTGTGCATGGCGTTACAGTGAAGAATAGAATGATTCGTCTTCATCCTGATGGCACCGTATTGTACGGTTTAAGGTCAGTCTGCAACAAATACGCTTACTTGATTGCATGGTCTTACATTTTAGCGCATTAAGTTCATTATCAAGCATAATACTCTTTTGCATACTAAGTAATTCATTCTAACCCTGACATTGCAATTTACTGTTATCAGTATGTCATTGAGAAAAGACAGATTTTAATTTGGATTTTCAAGGAAATCTTTAGAAAGTGATATTTCCTTTTTGTAGCCAAGACCGAATATGAAAACTTTGAAGGCGTGTATGTTCGATCAACTGAGGATTTTTTTCATATATATCTCAGAATGCATTTATATCATTTTTTTTAATGGCATGTGTGGTGCAAATACAAATATGACCTTCTAAAGTGCCTATAGAGGTGAAGAACGAAGATGGAGAACCGGACAGTGCTTCCTGGATCCGCGCTGCTCATACAATAAAACGGGGGGATACCGCAGTTATCGTGCAATGTTGGCTTTTATTCCAACCCTTCCGACGTTTTGTGGAGTTATATCCCAACTCCGTCGTCAAGGAGCCAACATAGTCCCTGAGGAAGGAGTTGGGATGTAACTCCAAAATGCGTCGGAAGGATTGGACTATAAGCCATCTTTGCACGATATTTGTGGTATCACCCCATTTCATTGTATTAGTAGCGCGGATCCAGGAAGCACTGTCCCGTTCTTCTTTTTCATTCTTGACCGCCACTATTTGCAAGTGGAGTGTGGATCCTGCGGAAGCCATAACATACCTTCATACCGGTTGTGGCGACACAACCGCCCCAGGTGAGCAGCGACAACCAATTTGGCCAACATAATTGTCATAAAGATAAAACCCTATGCTCTTTCCTCTTTTTACAGTTTATAGAGGTAAAGAGCCCATAGAAAGAAATAAAATAGGATACATTTGAAGTTATGGTGTATAGGCTGACAGGGTCATGCATTATAATTATGCAAATGAGTCACAGTGTTCTTTGTCAGACGTAATTTTCAGTCCTATACACCTAGCTGAGATGGACATCAGGATGTAGTTGACTGCACCAGTGCCTTGCGAAAGTATTTCGCCCCCTTGAACTTTTCAACCTTTTGACACATTTCAGGCTTCAAACATAAAGATATAAATTCTATTTTTTTCGTGAAGAATCAACAAGTGGGACACAATTGTAAGGTGGAACGAAATTTTTTGGATATTTTAAACTTTTTTTAACAAATTGAAAACTGAAAAGTGGGGGGTGCAATATTATTCGACCCATTTACTTTCAGTGCAGCAAACTCACTCCAGAAGTTCAGTGAGGATCTCTAAATGATCCAATGTTGTCTTAAATGACTGGTAATAATAAATAGAATCCACCTGTGTGTAATCTGCAACTGCTCTGTGATAGTTTCAGGGTTCTATTTCAAGTGCAGGGAGCATCATGAAGACCAAGAAGCACACCAGGCAGGTCCGAGATACTGTTGTGGCGAAGTTTAAAGCTGGACTTGGATACAAAAAGATTTCCCAAGGTTTAAACATCTCAAGTAGCACTGTGCAAGTGATCATAATGAAACGAAAGGAGTATCAGACCACTGCAAATCTACCAAGACCCGGCTGTGGCTCTAAACTTTCATCTCGAGCAAGGAGAAGACTGATCAGAGATGCAGCCAAAAAGGGCCCATGATCACTCTGGATGAACTGCAGAGATCTACAGCTGAGGTGGGAGAGTCTGTCCATAGGACAACAATCAGTCGTACACTGCACAAATCTGGCCTTTATGGAAGAGTGGCAAGAAGAAAGCCATTTCTCAAAGATATCCATAAAACATCTCGTTTGAAGTTTGCAACAAGCCTCCTGGGAGACACACCAAACATGTGGAATATGGTAGTCTGGTCAGATGAAACCAAAATCGAACTGTTTGGCCACAATGCAAAGCGATATGTTTGGCGTCAAAGCAACACAGCTCATCACCCTCAAAACACCATCCCCACATCAAACATGGTGGTGGCAGCATCATGGTTTGGGCCTGCTTTTCTTCAGCAGGGACAGGGAAGATGGTTAAAATTGATGGGAAGATGGACGGAGCCAAATACAGGACCATTCTGGAAGAAAACCTGTTGGAGTCTACAAAAGACCTGAGAGTGGGATGAAGATTTATCTTCCAACAAGACAATGATCCCAAACATAAAGCAAAATCTACAATGGAATGGTTCAATAATAAACGTATCCAGGTGTTAGAATGGTCAAGTCACAGTCCAGGCCTGAATCCAATCGAGAATCTGTGGAAAGAGCTGAAAACTGCTGTTCACAAACGCTCTCCATCCAACCTCACTGAGCTCTAGATGTTTTGCAAGGAAGAATGGGCAAGAATTTCAGTCTGTCGATGTGCAAAACTGATAGAGACATTCCCCAAGCCACTTGCAGTTGTAATCGCAGCAAAAGGTGGCGCTACAAAGTATTAACTCAAGGGGGCTGAATAATATTGCACGCCCCACTTTTCAGTTTTTTATTTGTTAAAAAAGTTCAAAATATTCAATAAATTTCATTTCACTTCACGATTGTGTCCCACTTGATGGTTCTTCTTTATATATTATGTTTGAAGCCTGAAATGTGGCAAAAGGTTGAAAAGTTCAAGGGGGCCGAAAACTTTGGCAAGGTACTTTATAGCAACTGAACATATGCCAAAATGCCAAAACATAGCCTAAGTCTTCTCCACATGGAAAAGTACCATTGTTGCTTTTTAGCTGTCACCCTCTTGGCTTATTTTGGCTTCATTCCCAACTATTTTTCATATAATGTCTCTGAAGAGGGTGATCACTGCACTGATTCTCCCTATTTATTAAAATAAGGAATGCAGTCACTATGTCCAGTAACCCTCACTCTAGCAATCCCATACTACCTAATTACATGCTTAAGTCCTTTTTTGAAACTAACTACAAGATGGGAAGATTTAACCTGTAGATATTACAAATACCGTAGTCTGTTTCTTTTCTGAACGACATCATAGAGATATCTTAATAGTCTAATGCAATTTGAATTTGTGACTTAGTGCTCATGATCACAACGTTATTGTGGATCATTATTACCGTATTTTTCGCTTTATAAGACGCACCTGATTATAAGACGCACCCCCAAATTTGGTGAAGGAAAAGAGAAAAAAATAATTTATGTTAAATGGGGTCCATCTTATAATGCCAGTGTCCGTCTTACGAATCATATATATGTCAATATTGGTATATATATATCCCCCATGCTGGCACAGAAGCCCCCCATTGCAGGCACAGTAGCTCCCCATTACAGGCACAGTAGCCCCCCATTACAGGCATAGTAGCCCCCCCATTACAGGCACAGTAGCCCCCCCATTACAGGCACAGTAGCCCCCACTGCAGGCACAGTAGCCCCCCCATTACAGGCACAGTAGCCCCCACTGCAGGCACAGTAGCCCTCACTGCAGGCACTGTAGCCCCCACTGCAGGCACTGTAGCCCCCACTGCTGGCACTGTAGCCCCCACTGCTGGCACTGTAGCCCCCACTGCAGGCACTGTAGCCCCCACTGCTGGCACTGTAGCCCCCACTGCTGGCACTGTAGCCCCCACTGCAGGCACTGTAGCCCCCTGTGCAGCCCCCACTGTGCAGCCCGCACTGCAGCCCCCACTGTGCAGCCCCCCATCTTTGCGCACATCATACTCACCTAGCTTCACCGCTGCCTGCTGACCGCGATATCCCCGCCATCTGTGCTCTGCCGGCATCCGGGTCCTGAGAGCGCCGCTCGGTGATGACGTCACTCGCAGCGACGCTCTCAGCACCCGGATGCCGGCAGAGCACCAACAGCGGGGATAGCACGGTCAGCAGGCAGCGGTGAAGCTAGGTGAGTATCACCATGGTATAGTCAGTGCTTTCCACGCAATGCAAGCGTGGAAAGCACTTACTATACATACAGGCTGCAGCTGTGGACCCAGCTCCTGTAATATGGGCTGCTCCCGCTGGTGATTTACAGCGGGATGCAGTGCATATTACAGGAGATAATGAGTGGCCCCACGTGACCAGAGCCCGCAGCTGCAGCCTGCTCCTGGCCCCATCCAGCCCCCGGACACCGCTCCTGAGCCGCCTTTCCCACCCCCCAAAGCACACTTTCGCTTTGTAAGACGCATCCCCCACTTTCCCCCAAAAGTTGGGGGACTAAAAGTGCGTCTTACAAAGCGAAAAATACGGTAAATAGATCCAAAATATGGCAATAATTATATTCATCACATAAAAGCATATCTCACAACTTTGCTGCCCTTAGAAAGTTATTTTGCTCCAATTGAATTCCCTGGATTCCCCTTTCATTTCCCCTATAAAGTATAATGTCAACAAAGTGCTCCATTTAATGAAGTCTTAAAATCTTTTTATTAATTTGTAATATTTATGTTGCTTTTAAGTTATAAAGGAGCTGTCACTTTAACAGGATGGTCAAATCCCATATGCTATGGTGGTAGTATGGTGGTGTTTGATCCATTTGTGCGGCTGTGAGTCAGTGCACTTGACTGTAAAAAGTCCTCTGGACGGTGACGATAGCTTTTTATCATATTACGTAATATACTTATTGGCCGTTTTTCTTTATAGTAATATAGCTGAAGGCAATTTGGCTGAGCGATTCTAAAAATACGCCCTGTATAATATTTGGGTGTAAGGGCCCTTTCACATCAGCGTTTTTTTTAAATCGCGGCAGATGCGGTGAAAAAACCGCATCTGCCGCGATTACCGCATACCGGCTGCACTTGCGGCGCGGTTGCGGTTTTTGCCATGCAAAGTATAGGCGTACTTGCGGCAGGTGCGGCAAGTGCGGTTTTGCACTTGCGGCAGGTGCGGCCGCGAAAAAAAACGCGGCTGACCGCGTTTTTTTTCGCGGCCGCACCTGCCGCAAGTGCAAAACCGCACTTGCCGCATCTGCCGCAAGTACGCCTATACTTTGCATGGCAAAAACCGCAACCGCGCCGCAAGTGCAGCCGGTATGCGGTAATCGCGGCAGATGCGGTTTTTTCACCGCATCTGCCGCGATTTCAAAAAAACGCTGATGTGAAAGGGCCCTTAGTGGCTTCATTAATGTATATATATGTGAGTGCCATCCTGCGGGTATACTGCGCATGCGCGGGATTAAGAAATAGTCACATGATGCAGAAAGGGGATGTGATTAAAAAACTACATGCTGAGAGTTCCCAGCGCACGTCTGTGCATGCGCGGGAGTTATGTAGTCACTGGACAAGAGGAAATGAGATGCTGGGCATGTGTACTAAAGGAAACTACACGCTGGGAGTATGGCGGTTTCCTGTTTAAGCTATGTGACTGGTGTAGTAAGTGATTAACTTCTGATCATTGTGAATTCACTATATACACATGTGCACTGTTCACTAATCAAGTCCTTATTGATATGTAAGCACTATGGACACAATACTGTTTTTATGTATATGCACTGTTATGCTATTATGACATGAATTGATTGATTTACCGTATATGATGTCTGTATATTTATTGTATTCACTGTAACACTAATTGTTAAATTAATAAGCCCCTTGTATGGGTGCTATAAATATGTGCACCCCAGTTGTATTGTGACATTGCCTAAGAAAGACCTGCGGGTCAAAACGTCGCGGTCCCTGGGAATAAAGCCCACATAACTGAAATTGAAGGAAGTGGTGCCTCTATTTTTGAATCTAGATAGATAGATATCCTGCAATTATATTATGTCACAATCCTTAGTTATAATAAACTTGCAATCTTTAGTGTACCACTAAAGAGACTTCAGCTTGGTTTAACATATTAATCTAATATGTAAAGCTGTGTGTATGTATGTATGTATGTGTATGTATGTATGTCCATACATAGTCCAGTTCTCTTTCATAGCCATTCTCCCGTCATGGATGAATATGGTTCTGCCCCTTCCAGTTAGCCCCACCCCCTTCATGGATGAATATGGTTCAATTCATTCCAGTTAGCCCCACCCACTTCACGGATGAATATTGCTTCACCCCATCCGGCTAGCCCGATCTCTTTATAGATGAATATGACCACACTGCCTCCAGTTATCCCAGCCCATTCATGGATGAATATCGCTCCATCCCTCCAGTTAGCACCTCCCCTTCATGGATGAACATGGCTCCACCCCATCCAGTTAATCAGTGCAACACCGGGTCCTACAGCTTTTAAATAATAAAAAATGTGGGACCCCCCGATTTGCAAAATAACCTGCAAAGATAAAGCATACAGCTACAGGCTGATAATATCAGGCTTGGAAGTCTATGGTTTTTGGGCCCTCCCAAGCCTATAAATACCAATCCACAGCTGCCCCAGAAGTGGTGTATCACATTAGAATATCCTGGTGTGGTGGCAATTGGGGTAATGGTTTTTGGGGGGTAATGTCAGCTGTGTATTGTCAGCTGACATCATGCCCTGGTGTCAGTTATGGATAGGAGTCTATCAGACAGCCCCATTACTAACCTAGTAAGTAACATGAAAAAATACACTCAAAACAATACTTGAAAAAAAAAACTCTCCCCAACGTTTCCTGTTTCACAAATTAAAAAAAAAATATCAATGCAGGTGTGACATAATACTAGGATTCCAACAGTCCAGGAAATCTGACATAGTCCACATGTAGAAACTTGAAAGACATAAAAAAAGTAATAAAAACAGAAGACTTTCCCTTGTTCACCATTTTATTAGCAATCAAAGTTTCTAGGTTGATTGTAGTTTAGTGGCTCCCATGCTGTCCCTGGATTACGTAGATAAAACACTATGGAGCCTCAAAACAAGGTTTAGAACGTGACTCCACAGTCTTTGAGCAGCAGTCACTCCTGGCTCACACTGCACTCCACAACACTTGGCGACTGTAACGTCCCCATTCACCACACTGATAAAACGAGAAAAAAGGGGGGAGGACAAAAGGCGCAATAGTGCCCCTATCACTAGACACTAAACCCAAAAGGTGAGAATAAAGTTACCACTCACCTATGCCAGTTGTGATACCCACAACTGGTTAGTAGACCTGATAGGATCAATTCCCAGATGGCTGCTGCTGGACTTCCACCGGTCTCCACTTGTGGAAACGAAATCAGAGGCTTGGGGAAGGAAGGTGTGTAACAGTCCGCGCTGCCAGAATTTCCGCGTGTAAATGATGCAAGAAGCCGATGTCCAAATCAAACCTTTCTTTTATTCATCCAACGCGTTTCAACGCCTTTCCTGGCGTGATCCCTGAGGAAGACGCCAGGAAAGGCGTTGAAACGCGTTGGATGAATAAAAGAAAGGTTTGATTTGGACTTCGGCTTCTTGCATCATTTACACGCGGAAATTCTGGCAGCGCGGACTGTTACACACCTTCCTTCCCCCAAGCCTCTCATTCACCACACTGACATCAACCCCAAAAATCTTTACCCCGATTGCCACCTGGGCAATTGGGGAGAGCTGAGGTGAAGCATGAGAATCGGCACATCTTATTTGATGCGCCACTTCTGGGGCAACTGATGTCTGGTATTTTATATAGATAATATCAGCCCGCAACTGTCTGCTTTCCCTCTGCAAATCAAAAATAGGGGGACCCCATGTTGTTGTTTTTTTAATTTATTTATTTAATTACTAGGTTAAAGCATACTAAAACTCTTTAGTGTCACATCAAAGGCACTAATGGGTGCAAGTTAATTTTATGTAGGGGGTTGTGATATTATAAACTATCTCATCTGAGAACAATATAATGTAGGCAAAGAGATACTGACTCCAACAATGTATCACTTAGATTTCTGGGTGCAGTGGTTCTGACACAATCAGAGTTTTTGAATTTAGCCAAGCAGCAGAGCTGAGAGAGCTTCCCTTGCCCGCACAAGGCTGTTAATAAAATTATACATTGACTCTGAAGTGCCAATCAGAAGAGGGGGCATGTCAGACTGCCATGCACGAGGCAATGTAGTCCAACATTGATGAAAACGGCAGCTCAGACCTTGACAAGAGAGACATCCCTGAATTCTATGTTTTAACCCTTACAGCGTGCAGTCTTCAGATTACAACTCAAAAACCTGCTGACAGATTTCCTTTAAGGATTTGAGATTAGCGGATCAATCCGCAGAGGCTCGAGTTCTAGTCAGTGCTCTTGACAATTGCAGTTTCACACAAATTGGAAAAACTTTGAGATTTGATTCACAGTTCATAAAAAGAAAATAACTTGCCAGGCACAATTTAATGTGAACATGGTAAATAAAAAAATGCAAAAGCAGAACATTGAGACCTGATATCATGTAGTCACTCCTCCACGGACATACACTACAACAAAAAGAAGGGTTTAGATATACCGCCCTCTTTTTAAAGGGATCCTGTCACCCCCAAAACACCTCAAAACCTATTAAAAGCTGTCCCTACAGCATAGTAACACTTACCCTACACTCCTTTTACCTCCTAAAAGCACCAAGTGAAATAGAAGAAAAATGTTATTATAGTACCTCATTATGGATGATAAGAGTGACTATGCTATTCATAGTCACCCTGGCAGGCGCTCCCTCTTCATGTTATCACGCCTCCATAGGCGTGATCTTGTAATCTGATTAAAATGCGCGCCTCCCCGCCGCTCTGTGGTGTCTCGGCCGGCCTGTAGTGGGGCTGGGTGACGCGATACGCGTCATTTCCGGCGCCGGGTGATGTATTTACACCCGCGCCGCTGTTGGCTTCAAGACCCGCACTGCGCATGCGCATGCGCAGTGCGCGTTTTGAAGCTAACAGAGCGGCGCGGGTGTATACATCACCCGGCGCCGGAAATGACGCGTATCGCGTCACCCAGCCCCACTACAGGCCGGCCGAGACACCACAGAGCGGCGGGGAGGCGCGCATTTTAATCAGATTACAAGATCACGCCTATGGAGGCGTGATAACATGAAGAGGGAGCGCCTGCCAGGGTGACTATGAATAGCATAGTCACTCTTATCATCCATAATGAGGTACTATAATAACATTTTTTTTTCTATTTCACTTGGTGCTTTTAGGAGCTAAAAGGAGTGTAGGGTAAGTGTTACTATGCTGTAGGGACAGCTTTTAATAGGTTTTGAGGTGTTTTGGGGGTGACAGGATCCCTTTAAGGAATGATTCAAGAATACAAATAAAAATATAACAATCTTTATTTATATATAAAAAATTCATAAAAAGCAGAGCACTCCCTCCTGAGGGACCAAATAATAATCATCTCATACTACAAATACATACACAATTAACATCCACTATTATCACCAAAGTATAATGTATGTATACAATTTATCACAATCATACAATTGGCAGGATTTCATTGAGCCAGGATATCCAAAATAGGGATTGAGAACAAACCTGTTTTTCACATTCAATACCTATAATTAGAGCACCACCATTGCTTCTCCTAACCCCACAGAATTACAGGCTAATCATTTGCAACCTCCCAGATCATCCTATAAAGCCAAGATACTCCTATAGATGTTAATGTTAGTACCTGGTATTGATGTTAGGCTGTGCTCACGGTCCCTCCACCCCTACGATCGTTTAGCACCACGCTTCTTCCATCGAACATTGCTGGGTGGTACAGGGGTTAAATTCCCCCACTGCATACAAATCATGATTTTTCTGCCACATATTCTTCTGCAGAAAAGTCACTAGCTTTGTTCTTGCCCATTTCAGATTTTTCTCATTTCTTAGGCTCCTTTCACATCAGCAGTTTATGCTGATGTGCAGCAGATGGCGCAGCATCTGCAGGATCTGCTGCCTAATGGCTGACTTGTGGCAAGCCCCATGCATAGTCCAGGGGGCTTGCTGTCTGGTGCGGCACGTGTGGTTCTGCCGGATGTGACAGATTCACCACTTGTGGCCACAATAAAAATATCCTGCAAGCGGCGGTTTTTTTTGGAGGCCGTAAGTGCCAGATCTGCTGCATCCAGCAGAACCGCACTTGCCGCACCGGACTGCAAGCCCCATACACAGTGCATGGGACTTGCCGGATCCGGGCCGCAAGTCGGCCGTTAGGCAGCAGATCTGGCAGATGCTGCGCCACCTGACGGATCTGCCAAACATCAGCGAAAACCGCCCTAAAAGGCCTGAAAGGGCCCTAAGAAGGGAAACAAATTTTTTTTTAGAATTCTTTATTTCTAGCAGTTAGCAAATAGACAAAATATACAGATTTGTATACGGTAATCTTAATTTATAGATAACAATGAAAACAGAAGTTAAGACAAAAAATAAGATACTGATAGAAGAAGAAGAAAGAAAGAAAAAGAAGGGACTGGAAGAGGGGGGGCACAGGGGGAGAGGACAGTCCTTGTCCATTTATCACTGAGAGTCTACCGGTCCAAGCAAGCACCTGTCCTGCGGCATTTTCAGACTGTTTCCAATATCATGTCCACTCTCTATCTGAAACTAAACCTTTCCAAAACTGAACTTCTTCTGCTCCCCCCATCCACTAACCTCCCTAAATCGGACATCTCTCTCTCGGTGTGCGGCACCACGATAACGCCTAGACAGCAGGCTCGCTGTCTGGGTGTTATATTTGACACCGATCTCTCCTTCTCCTCCCACACGCAATCTCTAGTCCGCTCCTGTCGCTTACACCTGAAGAATATCTCTAGAGTCCGCCCCTTTCTCACCTGGAAACAACAAAAACCCTCACCGTGGCCCTAATCCATTCCCGCCTTGACTATTGCAACTCTCTATTAAGCGGCCTCCCCCTCACCAGACTTTCTCCTCTCCAGTCCATCCTTAATGCAGCAGCCAGGATCACCCATCTGGCCAATCGTTACTCAGATGCCTCTGCTCTGTGCCAGTCATTGCACTGGCTGCCCGTATATTACAGGATCAAATTCAAATTGCTTGTTCTTACCCACAAAGCTCTTCACAGTGCAGCTCCCCCCTACCTCTCCTCCCTCATCTCTGTCTATCACCCCACCCGCTCTCTACGTTCCTCAAATGACCTTCAACTAACATCTGCACTAATCCGATCCTCCCACTCCCGGCTCCAAGACTTTTCCAGAGCTGCACCAAACCTCTGGAATGCTTTACCCAAAGAAATCAGGACTATCCACAACTTGCATGGCTTCAGACGATCCCTAAAGACGCATCTTTTTAAGGCGGCCTATCATACTCCCTAACATGTCCATTGTACTGTAGACAGTGAATGGGCTATCCTCTGGACATTATTCTTCTACAAACTCCACCAAACCATAAAGGTCTACACAGACTGATGACCATTCATGTAAGCTTAGCCCTATACCCCATTTCCTCAAGATGCCTGGACCACCAGTGCAATAAGCCCGACACCTTGTACAACCCCTATCCCGTTGTAGATTGTAAGCTCTTTTGAGCAGGGTCACCTTCATTTCTTGCTTTATTTATTGTATTTTATTTATTTTTTTTTTTTTTCACATTGATTCTATGCCTATTGTTTTTGTATCCAATGATTGTACTTTATTTGTTCTCTATTGTAATTACTTACTGTATATTTTCTGTACGCTAACCCTACATTGTAAAGCGCTGCGGAATATGTTGGCGCTATATAAATAAAGCTTTATTATTATTATTATTATTATTATTATTACTGTTGAAATTGCATCCAGCTGAACCATGTGTCTCTGAACCTCGTATAAAAGTCATGAACTGAAGAAGTTAAATCCTCCATAAACATAAGGTCATTTACTTTCACTATCCACAACGAGATGTCGCCTTCCTCCATAAAAGCGGAATGCACGCCCGCGCCGCCATCACCAAGAATCGCAGCAAGGAATGTTTATATCTCTTAATAGGCATCTCGCAATGATGAAGCAGGAATAGTGCAAGGCCCAGTTCTCCCCTAAAATTCGTAACCACACGGAAGATTTCACTCACCTTGGACCAAAATGGACCAAGGATACCGCAATCCCAAAAAATATGCAGAAAGGTACCTTCCGCCTCGCCACACCTCCAACACACCGAATCAGTAGAGGGGAACATTTTATGTAGACATGAAGGGACCCTACACCATTGTGTGATAATCTTGTAGTTTGCTCCCTGGAACCATGAACTAATCGAAGTAACATGTCTCAAGGTGTAAACCCTCGTTCTCTGTTCTGGGCTGAGCTCCAATTCCAGATCTGCTTCCCATTGTGACATGAATATAGGTGTCATCAGGTCTGGAAGTGAGATCAGCAGCACATATGTTTTAGAAAGGGCATGTCTACATGGTCCTGCGCCCTGACAGAGAGTTTCAAAAACAGTTTTAGATCGGCGGAACTCTGCTTTAGGCGGGAGGCTATGGAAGAAATGGTTAAGTTGTAGGGATCTCAAGAATCCCAAAGGTCCGGGAGTTGAAATGGAACTCAGTATCTCCTGAGACGGCCAAATTTCTCCCTCCCCCCATCTCTCCACTCTGTCAATGCCCGATTTGATCCACTGTCAGCAATACTCGGTATAAACTCTGGGTGGCTATGCACCAGGGCTAGGACAAAGTCAGGAATCATCGTTGAGCGAGTCAACTTATGGCTGCAAGAAAATAGCGTAGGCCTGATAGTTGGGTGATTAAAAAGGTCATCATTCTCCATTTCACCCTTGGTAGTGTATGTAGTTGAAATGAGGTGAAACTCTGTTCGATTTGAACCCAAATTTTGTTGTCTTTATTTCTGCACCAGTCAATCACCCGCACCAAATGGCTCGCCAGGTGATATGATTTAATATCTGATAGCCCATCTCCACCCTCACCCTTAGGTCTAAATAAAATCGATTTTGCAACATGAGCATTCTTGTTATTCCATATAAAAGCGGTCTGTATTTGTGAGAACGACTTAAAGAAGGAGGATGGAATTCAAATAGGAAGGGCTTGCTGTCATTTTAAAGAGCTGACACCTGCCCAACCATGTAAATGTTGATCTCGTCCATCTATCACGGTCAGGGAAAGGAATTTTGATGCAGCCAGTTGATCAAGGAAGAGCGCAGCATACAATGTAGAAGAGAGAAATGGGATTTTTTAACCTATGGTCTTTACTCTTTGTCTGCTATCAAACTAATATGGACAGTGTGGGCAGTTGGGATAGAATTTCTGATACAAAGGGGCAAAGGTTAGAATGACAAAGCATCATTACTTGGTCATGGGACACTTTCCGGGGATAGAAGTTTGAGCTGGAATTGTGCAGTGCACATCGGTCTACTTAATATGGATGTACCTTGGGGAACTTTGGTTGACAGGGTCTTCCCACCCATGCTTCACATTACCTTCTGATAAAGCCAAAATCAAGAAGTGAGTGTGCATCTGTCTATAGTGATGAGAGAGCAAACACATACTTTTCTTTCAGGGTATGGGTCGGTAATGCTATTAACCTCCAGATATGGGGTTAATCTGCAAGTTAATAGCTTTACGAGAGTGCTGGGCGGGTGTACAGAAAGAGCAGCACCCAGGAGGAAATAAACTTTATTTCTCCCAGAAGCCAAAAGAAAAATGGAAAATAAATAAAGAGATAAAGGAATAACGAATAAAAAAATAGAGAAAAGAACAGTAAAGAGAGAGAACGCAAAGAAAGAACAAGAAAAGAAAGACTAAAAAAAATAAAGAGAACGGAAGGAGGAGAGAGAAAGGAAAGAAAGTCCGAAAAAACGGATAAAAAGAAAGACCAAAAAAAGAAAGAAAGTTAAAGAAAGATACTGTCTGGTCACACGTATCATCAGATTTTTCTCTTGGGATAATCTAAAGCCCTTTCTTATTCTCGGGGTCAGCTGTCTCTTCTGTCCGGCAGAGGGAATGTGCTGCACTCATCCATTTCTTATGTTATGAAATGTGTCTTCTGGCTCTTCCTGCTTTCACCACATCATTTAAATTTGATTTTTGATGTTCTCTGATATTCATATAACGTTGATGAAGCTGCTAACAGCTCCATTGCCTGTTACTTTAGGTCACTGAAATCAATAGACTCTTTAATTTCAGATGAGCAGCAAATTATAATGTGGAGTTTATCTGCTCTCTGCTCATCTCTTTAGGGCTGTATCCTCTGGAGCCGGTGCCTACTGTCTCCAAAACTCACTTTCTGGAAACGCGCCAGCACAAAAGCTAGCACAAGACTTTCAGAGATGTTAATATTGTATTAAGGAGGTCCCATGTGACGCCAGTGCATTTCACAAATTTTTATCAATGGTTCTTGATACACTGCAATTATGCTGAGTACAAAGAGCCAGGCTTCTACATATATTGATTAAATGGGTTTCTGTCTCTCTACCACCCGGAGCAATTAACCTTAATCTTCTTAATGTGGGTTTACAAACTTAACAACACTTTTCTGTTGCTATTTTTCATTTTGCTTTATTTTTGCTAGTGGGTTTACATGTAAACTGAGAATGTTAACTTATTTCTTTCACAAATTAGAAATGTCAATTAATTTCATTTTGTGATTGAGTGGGCAGACATTTTTGCCGAGCATCCACAACATTAGTTTTGTGTGTTCAACCTTTGGATCACCTATAAGACCATTTTGGTAATAATTGTTATACATTATTAGAGTGTAGTAGTTTGTTCCTATACAAGAACAGTGTTAGTAATCAAATACTTATATATATATATATATATATATATATATATATATATATATATATAGCAATATAGCGAGAAAAGATAAAACGGCAGCACTCACCAGCTTGTGACGTTTCTTTTATTCAAGGTCCAAATGCAAAGGATCCATGAACATGCATGGGGGAGGGAGGGGTGGAGGACATCAGACGACGGCTTGCCGTTTCGTGGCAATTGCCCACTTCCACGGGTCTTTGCTCGGCAAGCCGTCGTCTGATGTCCTCCACCCCTCCCTCCCCCATGCATGTTCATGGATCCTTTGCATTTGGACCTTGAATAAAAGAAACGTCACAAGCTGGTGAGTGCTGCCGTTTTATCTTTTCTCGCTATATTGCTATACATTGCTGCTAAACGGACTGTGCACCACCGACGTGATTACTGCCGCTGGATTAACCCTGCATACACCTGATTAAGCTGCTAGCACTTGGATAGTGCCCAGTGTTTATCTATTGTAAACTATATATATATATATATATATATATATATAGTATATACATACACTGTGCATGTTAATATATATATGTATATATATATATATATATATATATATATATATATATATATACACATATATACATATATGTATATATTGCTGAAAAAATATAAAGTGAAATCAACCTGTCCTGACTGTTGTGCAAATAAACAGACAACAGGTAGACATGATCTGTAATTAGCAAGTCACCACCTATAAAGGAGTGGCTCTGCAGGTGGTGACCACAGACTCTGTTCTCATGCTTTTTGGCTGTTGTTTTGGTCACTTTTGCATTTTGTCATTGCTCTCACCCCTAGAGGTAGCATGGTGGTGTCTACAACTCACTGAAGATGCTCATTTAGTGCAGCTCATCCAAAATGGCATATCAATGCAAGCTGTGGAGAGAAGGTTAGCTGTATCTGTCAGCACAGTGTGCAGAGCATGGAGCAGATACCACAAGACAGGCCAGTACATCAGGAGAGATGGAGGGCAAAAACTTATCAGCAGGACCGCTACCTCCTCCTATATGCATGGAGGAACAGTGCCAGAGCCCTGCAAAATGACCTCAGCAGGCCACGAATATCCACGTCTTCGCTCAAACTGTCAGAAACAGACTCCATGAGGGTGGTATGAGGGCCCGACATCCACAAATGGGTGTTCTACTTACAGCCCAACACTGTGCAAAGTGATTGGCATTTTCCAGAGGACACTAAGATTGTCAAATTCGACATTGGCACCCTGTGGTTTCACAGATGAGAGCAGGTTTACAATGAGCATGTGTGACAAATGTGACAGAGTCTGGAAATTGTGTAAAGAATGTTCTGCTGCCTGCAACATCTTCCAGCATGACTAGTTTGGCAGTTGGTCATTAATGGTGTGGAGAGGCATTTCTTTGGAGGGCCACACAGCCCGCCATGTGCTAGCTAAAGGTAATCTGGCTGCCATTAGTACCAGGATGAGATCCTCAGATCCATTGTTAGTTCATATGTAGGTGCAGTGGGCCCTGGGTCATGTGGCTGAAGTTTGTCAGCAGTTCTTGCATGATGAAGGCATTGATGCTATGGACTGGTCTGCCCATTCTCCAAACCTAAATCAAGTCAAGCACATCTGGGCGATCATGTCCTGTTCTATCCACTACTGTCACGGTACCACAGACTGTCCAGGATATGACTGATGCTTTAATCCAGGTCTGGGAGTAGATCCCTCAGGAGAACATCAGGCGCCTCATCAGCAGTATGCCCAGGTATTGTAGGGAGGTCATACAGGCATGTGGAAGACACACACACTAGTGAGCCTCATTTCGTCGACTTGAGACATATCCACTAAAGTTGAATCAGCCTGTAATTTGATTTTTGACTTTGATTTTGAGTATCATTCCAAATCTAGGCATATTAACTTCTAAATCGTTATAAGGCCCCTATAGCTCAGAAAGGGATGGTAGGGAACAGCTAGGAAGGTGTAAGGACAGGTAGTGATAGGAGAGAGGGCTAGATCGAGGTGACAGGTTCCCTTTAAGTTACCAATATGAATATTGATAATTATTTACAGTATATCTAATGTCCAGTGATGAGCAATTTTTTGACATTTTAATTTGGCAGATTTGACCATTTATTTTTGTGGTGAATTGAATGTGCTTTATTATAATTTTATCTTTTTCTTGCCTTCAGCTGTCCCTGCATGCAGCCCTACTCCACTCTGTTTTTTCAGTCTTATTCTACCTTCTGGTGTCCTTGAAGCCTCCAGCTCTGGCTAGGCCTCACAGCATCATGGCATGTGTCACCCAACAACAACAACATTATGAAGCCTAGTCAACACTAAAGTTGCAGATATCCTTCCACAAGCTTCTCACAATAGTTGGAAGGATTTTGGGCTCATTCCTCCTTAAGAATTGGTGTAACTGAGCCATGTCTGTAGATCTACTTGGTCGCACATGCCTTTTCAGCTTTGCCCATAAATTTTCAATAGGATTGAGATCAGGGCTTTGTGTTGGCCACTCCAAAACATTGACTTTGTTATCCTTAAGTCACTTTGTAACCAGTTTTGCCATTTGTAACACCTATTTCCGCCCAATCTTTAACTTCCTGGCTGATATCTTGAGATGTTGCTTCAGTATTGTTAATACTATTCTTTCCTCATATTGCTATCTATTTTATGAAGTGTACCAGCCCTTTTGGCAGCAAAACAACCCCACAACTTGATGCTGCAACTTTCATGTTTCACAGTTGGGATGGTGTTCTTAGGTTTCCATGCTTCTCCCTTTTTCATCCAAACGTAATGATGGTCATCATGGCCAAACAGTTCGATTCTAGTTACATCAGACCACAGGACATGTCTCCAAAAATGTAGGTCTTTGTTCCTCTGTGCATTTGTGAACATTAATCTTGATTTTTTACGTTTCTTTTTAATGACTTTTTCCCGTCAGTGGCCTTTCAGTTCTTGTTGAAACAGTAATTGTTTCACTGTGGATAATGTCACAATCTTACCAGCTTCTGCCATCATCTTCCCAAGGTCTTTTGCTTTTGTTCTTGAGTTGATAGCACATGTCAGACCTAAATGTGTTCTTCTCTGGGACACAAAAGACATCTCTTTCCTGAACAGTATGATAGCCAGACATTACCATCTTGTTTGTACTTCCGCTTAATTGTTTGTACAGATGAATGAGGCTCCTTCAGGTATCTGGAAATTGCACCCAAAGATGAACAAGAATTTTGCAAGTCCAGAATTCTCTTTCTGATATCTTGGCTGATTTCTTTAGACTTTCCCATGATGCTACACAATGAAGCAGTATGTTTCAGGTGTGCATTATAATACCTCCACATGTGTGTCTCAATAAACCTATCAGAAGCTATCAAACACATGGCATCATCATATGGACTATCCCAAATTGTTTAAAGACATAGTAATATTGGTGTATGTAATCATGTGACTTTGCAGAAAGTAATAAAAATACCTTAAACCATACTCTCTCATTATCCTGTCATTTGGCAAATATTAATAATTATGGTAATCCTAATTGACCTAAAACGGGAAAGGTTTATTCTGAATTTGTGTCAGATAAAGAGAAAAACATACGGTACATATGTGTCTTTTTACACAGTGTACGTAAACTTCTGGTTTCAACTGTATCTAGCAGTTGATTGAGCACTCTGACACAAAATGCAAGATTAACAACTAGTTAAGCTGGATTCAACTATCATTGAAATACTGACCTCGCTCCAGTTGGAAGACTTGGCCTGACCCATGACCCTCCTGATTTGAGCAAACTGCTTCATAGACATATATTCACCAGTTAGGTCAGGTTCAAAGTCCCATCTCTTTGGCCGGATCTTCAAGTGTTTCACTAAAAATCGAAAACCTGCCATAGGTCTCATTCACATGTTAATTTTTCACGTACGAATGCTATCTGTGTTTTTCACCGATAGCTCTCCTATGTGTAAAATCTAAGGGTCTACTCACATGTCCGTGATTTTTTGTGGTATGTGCAAAATTACGGAAACACGTCTGATTTTGATCGGAGTATTGGGTCAAACCCAACAATGAAAATCTGCGTTCGTGGAAAAATTATACAGCACTCATATGCCATCAGTATACTGTATGCTTTAGGGCTGATGTAGGAGAAGTTGGAGAAACCTGTTCTTATTTCATCACTGATGAAGCTGATGACAATCTTATAAAACACTTTTCCCAATTTCCTGATAAAGCTCGAACCGGTTTTCACATACAGACCAAACTCCAACTACTCAAGATAATCCACATTTTTTGGCTGCTTTTTGTATACAGCCTACATGTAGACCAATGTGCTTTTTGTGTTTGAGACTACACTGGCAGTAAGATATCACTGACTTACGCTGCTTTCACATCAGCGGTTTTGGCTGATCGCGGCAGTTGTGGTGAAAAAACCACAACTGCCGTGATTACCGCATAACGGCCGCACTTGCGGTTCACTTGCGGCAAACCCCATACAATGTCTATGGGGCTTGCGGCAAGTGCGGTTTCGGTACTTGCGGCAGGTGCGGCCGCGAAAAAAACGCGGCATACTGCATTTTTTTCGCGCCCGCAACTGCCGTAAGTGCCGAAACCGCACTTGCCGCACCTGCCGCATACTTACCGCAAGCCCCATAGACATTGTATGGGGCTTGCCGCAAGTGATTCGCAAGTGCGGCCGTAACGTGCTAATCGCGGCAGTTGCAGTTTTTTCACCACAACTGCTGCGATCAGCAAAAACCGCTGATGTGAAAGGGGCCTTACAGTACGTTAACAAGGGCAAGGGGCAAAGTCAGTGGGTGAACACATGGCTGTAGGATTAGATGGCACACTTTGTAACCATGAAGAAACAAGTTAAATGAGCTGTAAACAAATATTTTGTAACATACCGTATATACTCGTGTATAAGCCGACCCGTGTATAAGCCGACCCCCCTACTTTTGCCCCCAAAAACTGGGAAAATTTATTGACTCGCGTATAAGCCGAGGGTGGACTCCAGCACAGGGTATACAGGCCCCCAGGCACAGGGTGCACAGGCCCCCAGGCACAGGGTGCACAGGCCCCCAGGCACAGGGTGCACAGGCCCCCAGGCTCAGGGTGCACAGGCCCCCAGGCTCAGGGGGCACAGGGTGCACAGGCCCCCAGGCTCAGGGGGCACAGGGTGCACAGGCCCCAGGCTCAGGGGGCACAGGGTGCATAGGCCCCCAGGCTCAGGGGGCACAGGGTGCACAGGCCCCCAGGCTCAGGGGGCACAGGGTGCACAGGCCCCCAGCCTCAGGGGGCACAGGCTCAGGGGGCACAGGCCCCCAGGGTCAGGGGGCACAGGCCCCCAGGCTCAGGGGGGGCACAGGCACCCAGGCTCAGGGGGGCACAGGCCCCCAGGCTCAGGGGGGGCACAGGCCCCCAGGCTCAGGGGGGGCACAGGTCCCCAGGCTCAGGGTATGGCGCCCCCCCCCCCCTCCATGCTGCCGCTGCTGTACACTAAATACAGTGTTATTATCTCACCGGCCGGTCTCAGTGAATCCTCCCTCCTCCCTGCGAGGCTGCGTGTCATGTGACCGGCCGGTGACGTCATCGGCGTGAGCCCCGGTCACATGACACGCAGGGAGGAGGGAGGATTCACTGAGACCGGCCGGTGAGATAATAACACTGTATTTAGTATACAGCAGCGGCAGCATGGAGGGGGGGCGCCATACTGTGAGGGAATGGGGGGGGGGGCTGTATACCCCGTGCTGGGGGGCTGTAATGGGATATGCACTGCTCCCCCCGTGGATGGGCGGGAGATGCAGTGCATATCATGAATAAGTTATGAGCAGCTCCACGTCACGAGCCGCTCATATTGCAGCCTTCCCCCACCTCCTCCAGCCTCCTCCTGCTCCCGGACACAGCCCCCACTTATATGACTCGTATATGACTCGTGTATAAGCCGAGGGGGGGACTTTTCAGCCCAATTTTTGGGCTGAAAAAGTCGGCTTATACACGAGTATATACGGTAATTAAAAAATTTGTACAAATTTGCTTCAATGTTTAGTTTAAGATAATAAGAAAAGCCCTATGCAGCCGGGAGTGAACTGCTAGCCGAAAATTGAAAATCAAAACCTTCCATGCCATAAATCCCTTATCCCACTGGTAACTAATGATACCTTAAGGAGCTATAAAGGAGTTTATCGCTCAGCCTATATTTAAAGTTGTTCATTGTACTAACAGTATCAGTGCTGGAAATGACATTACCAGTTGTAAAATGTTAATTTCACTGGAGTTACTAATGACTTCAATCTAGGTCATTACGTGACTTCTTAGGCCTGAAATAGTTAATTAGCAAGCCATGGGCTATTATTAATTCAGTGGTAATTAAGCACAAAGCAGATACTGACACATTTGCTTGTAAAACTCATGCTTTTTTTTGTACCCATTGCACATTCATGAAAATGGGAACAGTTGCTTAAGCATTGACAGAAGGAGCTTTAACACTGATGTGATCCTGCGAAGGGTTAATACTAGATTAAAACTCTTAAAAATTAGTAATTATCCTACCCCCAAACATAGTGATACATGAAGTATACAAGCTATATGTTTACAAATTCTTACAGTTTGGCTAGTTTCACACATGCGTCTCAGCCGCATCAGGCACCTGAGTGCAGACGTCACTGAACGCTGCCGCTGCAGCATCTTATTGACAGCTGGGTTTGGATGACCCGGAGGAGGAGAGAGAAAGGGGAGGGGAGGGAAAGAGAGGAGACGAGAGGGGAGGAAGCCGGAAAGAGAACACACCCCGGAACTGTTCTGAGCGTGCTCAGACTATTCTGGACATGCTCAGAGTGAAAATCCTGATGCATCCTGGCCGCATTCACCCACGGCCATATGTGGCCTCATAGGCAGCAATGCATCATCTGCATGCATCAGGATTTTTCAAACGGCCCCAAACTGCAGCATGCTGTGGTCAGGGGTGCGGTGCAAATGCCGCACTCATCTACATCAGGCGAAATACTGATGCCACCTATGTTCCTGCATCCCCATGTTAAATATAGGGACACATACCTGATCAGCAGGCATCAAGATTTTGCCTGAAAAACGCCGAAAACAAAGATGTGAAAGCACCCTAACTCTTTACAAGGCTGTGGCTACATGATGACATTGTGTAGAAAGACTTTTTCTAGTTTCCAATATACTACATGGTTTCCTATCAGTTTCATTGGCTTTATAGACCCTGTACAAACAGGTTTTAAATTACATTGGAAGTATACATCAGCATGTTTGTCTCAAAGCTAAAGCATATCGCGCTATATAGGCATAAAATGATATATGTCCTCTAAGGGTTAGGCACTAACACTCTTTGTCCTTGCATAACCTCCTCTTTTCATCCATCATTCTGCTAAATCTGTTCTCATTTGGATGGCATCTGAGTGCTGTCAATTTCTTTTTCATAAACCCAGACTGTCATTGTCAAGTTTGATCTGATTCTCTGATCAATTACAGACATGTCTCCTTGATTTTGCACATACTACTCAGTCTGCAAAAATTGCAGACATGTGAACAGCCCCATAGAGTTTTACAAGTATGAGTGTGTGGAGCCCACTGGGACAGGGTACTCTGTACCGGACCGGGGTATCACGGGGGTTATCACGGCGGTGTTGGTCCGGACCGTGTCCCAAGCCCACAAGTAATAGAGGGTATTTACAGGGGATAAAGTCGTGATGCCACCCGTGGTATGTGGTCAGGATGACCACCGCTGCTGCAGAACCTCCGGGGATGATGGATGGCAGCCTGTGATGTAACGGCTTTCCACGGGCAGAGCCTGGTCCCCGGGGCAGTAGTGATGATGATAGTTTGGGAGGGAGAACAGGGTTTGCAAGGATTACACAGACTCACGGTTTTGTAGTTTTCCAAGTCTTTACTGAAGCAGATGGTATTCAGCTGAGTACTGTCCACGGAGTCTACAGGGGTCGGGTTGCTCCCACCCTGGCCGGGTCCTTTGGCTCCCTGTTTCTACGCTGTGTGAGTGGCCCTGCTGCCGCTTTAGCTAGGCTGCCGGCCCTGTCTCCCCTCACGGGTACCAACTTGCTAGGCAACTTGAGTCTTATTCCGTGTTCCTGACCCTGCCGTGTTGCTTTACTGTGGTACAGTGAAGATGTGGGACCATCACTCATCCGGTGTTCACAGTGCTGTTTGTGTCAGGCACAGCATCGGATCCGGTATCCTATGCTCTTCTCTGGGGTGAGTCTCAGGGGACTCGGTCTCCCAGGTATGTTCCTCTCTGCTCTGTCTCCTTTTCCTCAGACCCTGGCTTGGCCTGGAACTGGACAGTGGACCGTGGGGTGAGCCTAACGCAGCTCTTTTACACCCAGGTCTTTCTTCCTCAGTGCTGCCCCACACTGAACTAACTGCCACTTCCTCTCCACACCAGAATATCTAGAGAAGCAGCTTTAGCTCCCCCTTCTGTCCTGGAGGCGCTAGTGTAGTGTTGTGGGTTGTGTGGGGAGTTAAAGCGAACCTGTCACCCCCTCCAGGCATCTAAAGATAACATAGCCACCTTCTGCAGCACTAAGGCTGCATTCTGACAAGGTGTCTATAGCATTTATTCTCCCTTGATTCACTGAAATAAAGACTTATATAAAATCTGTTTCAAACCTGAACGAAGACCGGGAGGCGGGTTTTCAAGCGTCTGTCTCCCTCCTCTGTGGTGTCAGTCATCCCTCTCTGCTCTCTGTGTGCCGCCTCCAGGGCCACCTCCATGCATTACAGAGCTGAACTTTGTCAGCTCTGCTACAACATAGAGCTGCTGTTATACGAGACCACACAGTAGTAAATGTAGCAGGAGGACCCTGAGCAGACAAAGCACTGCCAGCTACGTAGCAGCCCTTGAGCTGAGCTGTCAGCAGTGCAGCAGAGTTGAGTTTGTGCTTTAGATCAGAGGCGATGCTGCTGGGTACAAGAAACTGAAAGTGAAACCTGCTAACCGAAGGGCTGCTATGTAGCAGGCAGTGCTTTGTCTGCTCAGGGTCCTCCTGCTAGATTTACTACTGTGTGGTCTCGTATAACAGCAGCTCTATGTTGTAGCAGAGCTGACAAAGTTCAGCTCTGTAATGCATGGAGGTGGCCCTGGAGGAGGCACACAGAGAGCAGAGAGGGATGACTGACACCACAGAGGAGGGAGACAGACGCTTGAAAACCCGCCTCCCGGTCTTCGTTCAGGTTTGAAACAGATCTTATAAAAGTCTTTATTTCAATGAATCAAGGGAGCATAAATGCTATAGACACCTTCTCAGAATGCAGCCTTAGTGCTGCAGAAGGCGGCTATGTTATCTTTAGATGCCTGGAGGGGGTGACAGGTTCGCTTTAACTCTTTGTGGTGTTACTGTGGCACATGAACCCTGGGGTGCCACATGTGTTATCTGTGAACAACATGGAGAGCAATCGTAAATGAAAATGTATTTGTGAATGAGCAGGTTTGAGATATTTGTGAAAGACCTGAAGAACCGGCAAGAAAGATAGCTAAACATATATATCTATGAAGCAGTTTGCTTAAAGGGATCCTGTCACCTCCAAATCATCTCATAAGCTATTAAAAGCTGTCCCTAGAGCATATTCACACTTATCCTACACTCCTTTTAGCTCCTAAATACAGCTAGTGAAAATGAAGATAAACGTTATTAAACTCACTCATTAGCGATGTTAATTAGTGACTACTGTATTCATAGTCACCCAGGCAGGCTCTCCCTCTTCCTAATATCACGCCTCAATAGGTGTGGTCTTCAACGCTGATTCAAATGCGCGCCTCCCCGCTCTCCTCTGTGCCGGTGGGGCTGCAGTGTGCGCTGTATGACGCGAATTACGTCATTTCCAGCTTCGGGTGACGTATGCGCATGCGTGCTGGAGGCATAACAGAGCGGCGCGGGTGTACATGCGTCACCCGAAGCCGGAAATGACGCGATTCGCGTCATACAGCGCACACTGCAGCCCGGCTGACACAGAGGAGAGTGGGGAGGCGCGCATTTGAATCAGAGTTGAAGATCACGCCTATTGAGGCGTGATATTATGAAGAGGGAGAGCCTGCCTGGGTGACTATGCATACAGTAGTCACTCATTAACATCGGTAATGAGGTAGTTTAATAGCGTTTATCTTCATTTTCACTAGGAGCTAAAAGGAGTGTAGGATAAGTGTTAATATGCTCTAGGGACATCTTTTAATAACTTATGAGGTGATTTGGGGGTGACAGGATCCCTTTAAGTCAGGAGGGTTGGCGTTAAATTTAGTTATGGCCGAAATTGAAATTGTTCCAGAAAATGAAGTATTTCTTCCAGAAAATTATTGATGGTACATATGTTTTGTTATACACTTGTTTATTTGCGTTGTGTGTCTTGTAACAACATGAAAAAATAGAGTTAAAAATTGAAAAATTGGACAGCGTTACGATTGGTCAGCCTGCTCTGGAAGGCTGGCTAATACATGACGCCATTGTCTATCGGAATTTGGCACAAATACACGCTCGAGTTGTCAATTGTGGCTCCTGAAACACACTTTCGAGGCGCAAAAGTGTCGCACAGGAGCAGTCTTGTGCAGGACAGTGGATTACACTAACAATGGCTATGTGTGCGTCTGAAGGTGATTGCGGTAAGCTACAAACAACACTTCAATGTGCATTGTTCTAGTAGCGTCTCATCACCACAACTCTGTTGGACTGATGGTAAGTCGGTGAATATGCTATTGTGCTTCTCATGTATGCTCTATTATTGTCGGCTTCCCAACCATATTTTGTGACCCAGCAGCGCCACCAAATTCACACACATAGGGTGATTGCAGTGCGTGGCCCATGGCACACATCTACGATGTGTAGGCCAGCATTTGAGCTGTCATGTGTGGCACTATACTCGACACAGCGCTACTTAATACACGCGGAGTCGCGGACAACATAGCTTGCGCTATTCAATGGTGCACCTAATTGCACTGATTTTGCGGACGATTGTGTAGCTGGAGATGTGTGTGGTGCTGAACGGACAGTTCTTCAAATATGGCGCCCTGTTAACTGACAGCCAATGGGAACACAGTAGCCAACACCAATCATCGCAGACGAGGCGCAGACTACAGAACGCTTGAGGCACGCCTATGGGAAATCATAGGCAACGCTCTTTCCATCATTATCGCCCTGTCACACGCCACAACATGGAAATCCCGCCTTAAGGATTGTGGCTGATTACTGAGCACTGTTCAGGAATCAGGCGACAGCTGAGGGGCGATTTATCGCCGTGAAACTACCTAATCACACGGCGCAACCGTGAGGCAATTTCACGGCATTTGCTCCGACATATTGCCTTTATGATCTCCAGGCAAGATTGCGGCGTGTGACGGTACCTTAAAAGATGAAGATTACAAAAGAAACTTGATTACACTGTAGTGCCCAGTGTCAGATAGCAGGGATTGTGTCCTGGGTCATGGGTCTTCTAGCAGGACAATTTTCCTTTTTTCTCTGTTTTTTGTGTTCTTCCAATACACATAAAGGAAATAAATGTGTAATTGCAATAATTTTCAGGGAAAAATACATACATTTCTGGAATAACTTCAAAGGTGCCAACAGTTTTGGCTATGACGTGTATGTGAAACCAGAAAGAGGAGAACGATGCCTGGCAGGAGAAGAATTTGCAAGGGCAAAGAGAGTTTTGCTGCTTAGCCCATAGGGGACATATCTCATTGTATGTCTATACAGTAGGATATGTAGCTTTCCCTTGGAAATAAACCGTGGAAAAATGTGCAGTATATCAATTCTTACAGCATTTTTGCCGCATTTTTTTTCTCATAGACCTTCCTGCACTCGGCCCCTGGGCTCAGTCAAGTGTGCTTCCATCAACCTGTATGTATGCACCTCTTAGCCCCCTTATGTTGGGGCTATCTTCAGATTGCTTTATCTGCCTCACTACCTATTTCTGTTATATAGGTTTTCCCTATATCCTTTACTTTGTATGAGCTAGAGCTATAGTATTCCTTCCTGGGTTCTTTTACATAACTTGTTTAAAGCCCCTTTCACATCAGCGGTAAACGCTGATCGCGGCAGTTGCGGTGAAAAAAATGCAACTGCCGCTTGCCTGTGGGGCTTGCGGTAAGTGTGCGGCAGGTGCGGCAAGTGTGGTTTCGGCACTTGCGGCAGGTGCGGACGCGAAAAAACAGCGGCAAACCGCGTTTTTTTCGCGGCCGCACCTACCACAACTGCCGAAACCTCAACTACACCTCACTTGCTGCACCTGCCGCAAGCCCCATAGACATTGCATGGGGCTTGCCGCAGGTGAACCGCAAGTGCGGCCTTTATGCGGTAATCGCGGCAGTTGCGTTTTTTTCACCGCAACTGCCGCGATCAGCGTAAAATGCTGATGTGAAAGCAGCCTTAGCCAGGTTTCTGGTCTGGTTTAAAGTAGTGCCTATGTTCAGGTATTAATAAAAGAAAGGAGGGGGAACAAGAGGCGCAATAGTGCCCTATCACTAGTGACACTAAATATCAAGGTGGTGTATAGGAGTTTCACTCACCTATGCCAGTTGTGAGACCCATAACTGGTTTGAAGGCATATGGTAATAATGTACTGATGGCTGCTGCTGGACTTCCACCGGCCACTCACTCGTGGAGATACATCAAGATGTTGGGAAAAGGGTGTGTAACAGTCCGCGCTGCCAGATCCACCCCCACTCCAAAGAAACACACATGTAGGTGATGTTCAAACAGTTTTCCTTTATTCCTCCGATGCGTTTCTGTGCCCTCCTGGCACCTTCCTCAGGGATCCCTGAGGAAGGTGCCAGGAGGGCACCGAAACACGTCAGAGGAATAAAGGAAAACTGTTTGAACATCACCTACACGTGTGTTTCTTTGGAGTGGCCGTGAATATGGCAGCGCAGACTGTTACACACCCTTTTTCCAACATCTTGATATGTTCAGGTATTGATATGGTGTTATAATATGGTATAAAAATGTACTTATTTACTGTACACTATTTACTCATTGTAGTTTTACTATACACTTCCGACCCTTACTTGTACGGTGGCTATTTATGGGGTGCTCTTGTGCTATATTTTGCCTCAAGCAATTTTAAAAGTTTTTAAATTTGTTGGTGTGTGCTGTGTTTTTGTAACATAATAAAGATTTACTATTTATTGTCTTTGGTGATCATCCTAATTTCTGCATGCCGCTTATTTCATGTTTTTTTTACAATGTGAACATTGGCATCTGCCAACATCTAGGCTAATATCTATGTAACGGCATCTGTCACATGGGTGATGGCAGCTTTACACGTCCCAACATCGTTTCGATATTGTATACAACGGCACGGGAGCGCACACTTTTTTGGCTGAAATCCAAGATCGCATAGGAGCTGTCACACGGAGATATCGACAGGCAACGCAACTGCGATGTATACGCCCCCTTGTTTGTGCGAATCAGGGAACGACCATTTAACATGGGAGAGAATAGGGGAAGTTGTTCTCAAAATCGTTGTTGGGCTGTCACACAGCACGATCCTGCCAGATCGTCCATCCAATATCGGCCAGTTGGAGAGCCTGCTCATTTCTTCCCCGATATCGTTTTGGCATCGTTCTTGCATCGAATTGTACATTCACACCACACAACGCACGAACGATATCGGCGCCAACGCACGAACCACGTGACTTTTTATCGAAGTTGGACGACGATATAGGGACGTGTAAAGCGGCCATAAGACCTGACTCCACACAGTGACATTGCGAAGTCTATTATATTTTTCTGCAATATTACACTTTTAAGAAACTCTTTTGGGCTCTGACTGCCAATGAAAACCTATGGAAACTTTTGGAATGTATGTTCTAAATTTTCTAATTGAACACATTGACTGTCAACTGATTGTTTCATCAGACTATGGCACAGGCTTATTTTTGCTTCACGATGAGGAAAAGTTCGATGACTTGGGATTAAGAGAGGTTTGGGCACAAGTGATACTTAGGAAAAAGCACAGGATATGCTACAATACCTGACTTTAAGCCCCACCACTCGGACCCTCACGTATATTCAGAACAAAGAACAAGGGTCACCTGATTCCCAGACCCGTGTCTGGCCAGTGTCTGACCGGTGTATAGCTTACAGAGCTGGTGCCAGTTCTCTCCATACATTGCTATTTGAGTTTCGAATGTAGCCAAAAATATTTGCTCTGTGAAATTTATGCTAGTGACTATGCCAAAAATTCTTTATCAGACAATTGCTTTAAAGAGGGCCTGTTAATAGCTCAATAGTGGCCAGGAATTTCTCTGACTATGCTCCTGAATGCTCCATTGAACATTTGCTTGTCTATGGGTTTTTTAAATCCACCAGATGGGTTCCATGGTAAACCATATCTTTTTTTATTTGCCATACGTCATCATGTACAAATACATCTACAACCAATTTGCATATGCCATACTATAATAATATATTGGGTGTATAAATATATATCATAAAGGAAAAATTTTCTCCAGCTGAACCACATGTGGATCAGCTAGAGAAAAAATGTCTTTTCTGTTGGATTTAATAAGATTGCTCCTTTCTTCTCTGTGTCTGGATTTCTGCTTGAAGGTGTGACTACGAAGATTCTGCCTAATAGTGAGCTAGCGATCTCTTATTTTTTCAATATACAGTTGTGGCCAAATGTATTGACACCCCTGCAATTCTGTCAGATAATACTCAGTTTCTTCCTGAAAATGATTGCAATCACAAATTCTTTGGTATTATTATCTTCATTTAATTTGTCTTCAATGAAAAAACACAAAAAGAATTGTCCTAAAGCCAAATTGGATATAATTCCACACCAAACATAAAAAAGGGGGTGGACAAAAGTATTGGCACTGTTAGAAAAATCATGTGATGCTTTTCTAATTTGTGTAATTAACAGCACCTGTAACTTACCTGTGGCACCTAACAGGTGTTGGCAATAACTAAATCACACTTGCAGCCAGTTGACATGGATTAAAGTTGACTCAACCTCTGTCCTGTGTCCTTGTGTGTACCACATTGAGCATGGAGAAAAGAAAGAAGACCAAAGAACTGTCTGAGGACTTGAGAAACCAAATTGTGAGGAAGCATGAGCAATCTCAAGGCTACAAGTTCATCTCCAAAGACCTGAATGTTCCTGTGTCTACTGTGCGCACTGTCATCAAGAAGTTTAAAGCCCATGGCACTGTGGCTAACCTCCCTAGATGTGCACGGAAAAGAAAAATTGACAAGAGATTTCAACGCAAGATTGTGCGGATGGTGGAAAAAGAACCTCGATTAACATCGAAACAAGTTCAAGCTGCCCTGCAGTCCAATGGTACTACAGTGTCAACCCGTACTATCCGTCGGGGTCTGAATGAAAAGGGACTGTATGATAGGAGACCCAAGAAGACCCCACTTCTTACCCCGAGACATAAGAAAGCCAGGCTTGAGTTTGCCAAAACCTACCTGAGAAAGCCTACAACATTGTGGAAGAATCTTCTCTGGTCAGATGAGACAAAAGTAGAGCTTTTTGGGCAAAGGCATCAACATAGAGTTTACAGGAGAAAAAAAGAGGCATTCAAAGAAAAGAACACGGTCCCTACAGTCAAACATGGCGGAGGTTCCCTGATGTTTTGGGGTTGCTTTGCTGCCTCTGGCACTGGAGTGCTTGACCGTGTGCATGGCATTATGAAGTCTGAAGACTACCAACAAATTTTGCAGTATAATGTAGGGCCCAGTGTGAGAAAGCTGGTCTCCCTCAGAGGTTATGGGTCTTCCAGCAGGACAATGACCCAAAACACACTTCAAAAAGCACTAGAAAATGGTTTGTGAGAAAGCACTGGAGACTTCTAAGGTGGCCAGCAATGAGTCCAGACCTGAATCCCATAGAACACCTGTTGAGAGATCTAAAAATGGCAGTTTGGAGAAGGCACCCTTCAAATATCAGGGCAGTTTGCCAAAGAAGAATGGTCTAAAATTCCAGCAGAGCATTGTAAGAAACTCATTGATGGTTACCGGAAGTTATTTTGGCTAAAGGTTGTGCAACCAAGTATTAGGCTGAGGGTGCCAATACTTTTGTCTAGCCCATTTTTGGAGTTTTGTGTGAAATGATCAATGTTTTGCTTTTTGCTTCATTTTCTTGCGTTTTTTTTCATTGAAGACAAATTAAATGAAGATAATAATACCAAAGAATTTGTGATTGCAATCCTTTTCAGGAAGAAACTGAGTATTATCTGACAGAATTGCAGGGATGTCAATAACTTTGGCCACAACTGTATGTGTTTCACTTTATGTATTCAATTACTGAAATAAATTAACTTTTTGATGATATTCTAATTCATTTAGATGCGCTAGTAGATATATATATTTAAATATACTTTAATACTCAGAGGTACAACAGAAATAGAATGGCAAAAGTGTCTACGTTTGACCCAGTGACAGCTCTTTTTTAGGGATATTCTATTCATAAAACATTGATGTTTTCTTAAATAAAAAAAAAAAGCCATTTTTTTTCAGTACTCTGTTCTCTAAATAAATGATGCTGAAGTTGGTCTTCATTAAGGGAGTCAGCTAGACATTTAATTGTAAATGGTGAATGAAGTGTTTTCATTTTTGGCAGTCCATGATGGCACATAGTGGTCTTGGCAGAATGTCCTTCCTCACACATACTGATTGTATATGGAAGCTAGGTGAGGACACACAGTGATAACTGTCGCTTTTCTCTCTTTTCTTTCATATACAATCCATATGTCCGAGGAAGGTCTTTCTCTGAAGGACGAAGTACACGTGCTATCTTGGATTGCCAAAAATGAAAACACTTTATTTTGCATTTACTATTGCGTGCCAAGTTCTTCTCTAAAGAATAAAGGAAAGCAGCTCTCCAAACTTTAAGAAAAGGTTATTCACCCGGCGCTGAGACTTGTTTGCGACATTTTTAGCTTACACACATAGCCGTTATGAAACATGGTGGTTTATTGGGGATCTGAGTCAACTCCGCAGCCACCTGTGATGCAGTGGTGCGCAGCGCCGCTCAATCCTCTGTTTTTAGCTTTGATATACTCTAAAGGCCCCACATCGTTGGTGGGATCACTGGGACATCGTGATCTGATCACTGGTGAGCTGTCAAACAAGCAGACTCACCAGCGATCAGGACCAGCGAGAACGCTGGCAACAAGGGTAAACATCGGGTAACTAAGCAGAGCGCGATGCTTAGTTACCCGCTGTTTACCCTGGTTACCAGATCCCAGAGCTTGCTGTGCGGCGCTGGGAGCTCGTTCATCGTTGGTCTCCTGCGTGTGCGCCGATGCTGGGCGCCCAGCAGAAGACCAACGATAAATTTATGGTTCAGGTCATTTACCAATGACCAACGATGAACGACTTCATCGTTGGTCGTTGGGAAATATCATACGCAATGTTGTTTCAACATCGCTGCAACGTCACCAAACCGGTGATGTTGGTAGTGTGTGACAGGGCCTTAAAGATAAATGCTGCCGTACGGTAGAAAAACGTAGGTAGCATATGAAAATCTCAGGCTTTGTGGTCCCTGGTGCTTTTGTTAAGCAAAATAGGCACAGAAGCCAATTGTTTTCTGCTTGATATTGAAAAAGCAGCGAGTGCTATAAACACACTTAAATTAGTTTGTATCTGACACCTCAAAACCCAATACAACAGTAAACGTGAAGGGGATGTAAAACTACAAAATATATTATAGCATTTAGTAATGATTTTTCCCTGGAGAAAGAAGGTCTTTTGCTGGTACGAGATGTGACAGGACAATTGTGAGTAGAAAGTTTATGGATAAAGATGCCGAAATGAAAAGACATGTCTTTGTAGAGAGAGCAGCGTAAATAGGCCACAAAATGCTTAAGATTAGAGATTAGGAAAAGAGTTTGTGAACACACAGCAGGTTAGATTACAGAAGTCGAATAAAGAGGACTTTTATAGCAATGTCTGCTTTTTCCATTGGTAACAAATTGTAAAAATAGATACTGAGTCTCAATAGTTTAGAACAGGCAGGAGATAATCCTTTGTACTGGATGTGGTGGTCAGAGAACAGAAGCAGCAGATGTTTTATTCACAATCAGGAAAACAGAATTGTGATGTGGACGAGCCCTGGACAAAGGATATGACATTCACAGTATGGACGCTCGGGCCCTGCATGTGCCGCCACAGGACGCCTCAGCCATGCCGGTGCTTCTAGGAAAAGTTACATCTCCGATGCCCAAAATATCCAAACAAATATCCTTCATAACATAAAACTGAAATATATCAGGTTTACCAGGTGAGACCTGTCAATCAAGCAGAACCAGGGAGGGAGAAGGCTTCTTAGTCATCTTGTCCCTGGCCTATTTTTAAAGTGTTTCTCAAGAAACATTGCAGCATTTCAGACTAAAACATTGATATTTACTTTAGTGACTCTCTTATTCATGATGCCTGTGGTTTGGGGAATATAAATATCACAGGTTCCGTTTACTTGTTACTGTATGACTCCTGGTATTGATTACCATATATACTCGTGTATAAGCCGAGTTTTTCAGCCCAAAATTTGGGCTGAAAAGTCCCCCCCTCGGCTTATACACGGGTCAATACGGTACCTCTGGGCTGTGTAGGCTGGAGGAGGCGGGGGGAGGCTGCTGTATGAGCGGCCCCGTCACGTGGGGCCCCTCATTATATATGCACTGCTTCCCCCTGTCAATCGGCGGCAGGGGGGAGCAGTTCATATATGCCCCCCAAAAGCTGGCACTGTCCCCCTTGTAAGGGCCCCCCCCCGCTGCTTATACATTACCATCCCAGTGTTCTGATCAGCGCCGCTCCTCGGTGCTTCTTCTTCATCCTCCCGTCCTCGCTGGCTGCATCCGTGATCTCCGGCCGTCGCAGCGATATGACGTCATCGCGCGACGGCCGGAGATCCCGGATGCAGCCAGCGAGGACGGGAGAATGAAGAAGAAGCACCGAGGAGCGGCGATGATCAGAACACCGGGATGGTAATGTATAAGCAGCGGGGTGGGGGGGGCCCTTACAAGGGGGGACAGTGCCAGCTTTTGGGGGCTGTTGGTACCCCCAGGGGGCTGCTGGGTATCCCCTGGGGGCTGTTGGTACCCCCAGGGGGCTGCTGGGTACCCCCTGGGGGCCGCTGTATAACCCCTGGGGGTGCTGTATAACCCCTGGGGGTTGCTGTATAACCCATGGGGGCTGCTGTATAACCCCTGGGGGCTGCTGTATATACTGCTGAGGCCTGTATACCACTGGGGCTGCTGTATATACCACTGGGGCTGCTGTATATACCACTGGGGCTGCTGTATATACCACTGGGGCTGCTGTATATACTGGTGGGGTCTGTATATACCACTGGGGAGGCTGCTGTATACCACTGGGGTTGCTGTATATACTACTGGGGCCTGTATATGCCACTGGGGAGGCTGCTGTATACTACCATTGGGGGGCCTGTATACCACACTGCTGGGGGCTGTACACCTGTGCTGGGGTCCACCCTCGGCTTATACACGAGTCAATAGGTTTTCCCAGGTTTTGGGGGCAAAAGTAGGGGGGTCGGCTTATACACGGGTCGGCTTATACACGAGTATATACGGTATATCTTAGGTTTGGACTAGTTGTAGCACCCAGCATTTTCCGAGATAGTAACTAACTGTTCTTATCTATAACTAACTAGAATGGGTTAACAAAAAACTATTTTGCACTTAAAAGTCGCAAAGTAAATATGCCTCCTGCTGTATACTGGGGGCTGTGTGTGTCCTCCTGCTGTATACTGGGGGCTATGTGTGGCCTCCTGCTGTATAACGGTGGTTGTGTGTGACCTTCTGCTGTATACTGGGGGCTTTGTGCGGTCTCCTTTTGTATACTGGTAGCTGTGTGCCACCTTGTGCTGAATACTTCAGACTGTGTGTAGCATCCTACTGTATGCTGGGGACTATCTGGGGGCTGTGTGCAGCCTTCTGTTATATACTGGGGGCTGTGTGCGGCCACCATATGCATACTGGGGGCTTTATGCGGCCTCCAGCAGTATACTGGGGGCTGTCTGCAGCCTCCTGCAGTATACTAAGGCCTGTGTGAACCCTCCTGCTGTATACTGAGGTCTGTATGAGGCCTCCTTCTATATATTGGGGGCTGTGTGCGGCCTTCCACTGTATACTGGGGCTCTGTACGGCCTCCTACTGTATACTGGCATCTGTGTGTGGCCTCCTGCGGTATACTGGGGGCTGTGTGCCGCTTCCAGCTGTATACTGCGGGCTGTGTGGCGGCCTCGTGCTGTATACTTGGGACTGTGTGCAGGGTCCTGCAGTACACTGGGGACTGTCTGGGGGCGGTGTGCAGCCTTCCGTTATTTACTGAGGGCTGTGTGCGGCCTCCTGCTGCATCCTGGGGGTGTGTGCAGCCTCCCATTGTATACTGGGGCAGTATGCGGCCTCCTGAATACTGGGCACTATGTGTGGCCTCTTCCTGTATACTGGCAGCTGTGTGTGGCCTCCTGCGGTATGCTGGGGACTGTGTGCAGTCTCCTGCAGTATACTGCAACCTGTGTACCTCCTGCTGTGTACTGTGGGCTGTGTTCGGCCTCCTGCTATATACTAGAGACTATGTGTGACTTCCTACTGTATACTGGGGACTGTGTGAGGTCTCCTGCTGTATATTGGGAGCTAGGGGATACATACACCACCTTTGTTGCGTTTTTGCCTCTATGGATCTGTCCCTGTGTGCTAAGCCTGTGACCTATCACATGATCTTTCAAAAGCTGATCATGTGACATGTCACATAACACTTGGGGTTAGAGGTCCCTCATTTTCTAAGCAACCTGGGACCCTGGATATTCTTAATCCACAACTGGCCCTAACGGAGATCAGTTTTGAACTTTGTCCAAATCTCCAGGGGATTTGAAATGTTACAGGTTGTTAGAAGAATAGTATAGAGGTATCTTAATATGTTTGGGGTTTGTGTGGCTGCTTATTCATTGACAGACATGTCCCAGTGTGCGACACTTTCCAGAAATCCTTGTCTTCAGCAAGCTTTCCTGAATGTTTCACAGATATACATAAACTGTGATATACTTTGAATGTTCTTTGTTGCCTATAGCAACCAATCGGAAGCTGAGCTATGATTGTTTTCTGTAGGCCACCTGATGAATATCCAGGCTAACTGTCAAAACAGCCAACGCAGTATCTATTCCCTCACACATACACACAGTAAATGGGCCTTATTTGTAATTGTAGATGCCACACTGTGGATTCCTTTAGTGGACACACATATACACACACATACACTCATCTTTATATATTAGATTGAACAATTTTATGTTATGTAACCCCGCCTCCATCTCCCCTCCCCCACCTTCATTGGCCAATCATCTACAATAGTAGCTGCAAAACTATTGCCTTAATGTAGCAAGAGGACGTTTGACTCAGTATAAGTCATTATCATTGTCTTGGTTCCCCTTACTGACATAATAAGTGGATATTGCGACTCTACCGTGGATGGTAAGTCCACAAAATTGTGTGATTAGCTCATTGTGAGACTTGGCGTACAGAGCTTATAAAGTAGACAAACGAAAAAATGCATCAGCTCACTGGTATACATCCGAATGAAATCCTCCAGGAATACTAGGGTGCGGTGCACAGACATAGAGATCCCAAGCCGACTCCCAGGTTACAGTAGGAGTAAGTCCAGCCACCGATGTATGACGTATGAGTAAGGAGGATGTTAGACTATGTCCATTAAAAATATTTCTTTCTTGAAAATACATAAAAACTTTTAGAATACACTTCACAAAGAATGTATCGGGGCACTGGACACCTTGTACCAATGTAGCAGCAGACAGTCATTCAATGGGGGTGCTCACCTGTATCAGCACTAGATCATAGTCCAAATGAATAAAGAAAGGAGGAACTCACCCAGATGTAAAGTTGGTTTCAAGCTTCTTTATTCAGCCTTCCGGTATGAAGCAGGGTGCAGGTTGCAGGGGAGCGGGTGGTGGAGGTGCAGACAACAGTGACTGTTCCGGATGTAATCACCCTTCAACTGCTCCAAAGACCAGTTGAAGGGTGATTACATCCGAAACAGTCACTGTTGTCTGCACCTCCACCACCCCCTCCCCTACAACCTGCACCCTGCTTCATACCGGAAGGCTGAATAAAGAAGCTTGAGACGAACTTTACATATGGGTGAGTTCCTCCTTTCTTTATTCATTTAAACTTTAAGAATATGTTTCACTTAAAAAATATTTTTAATGGACATAGTCTAACATCCTCCTTACTCGAACGTCGTACATCGGTGGCTGGACCTCCTTCTATTGTATGGTAGAAAGTGCATGTGAGGCATCGTCTGTGAAATACTACTTAGTCTTCAGTGGAGAAGCACACCACCAGGTTGAGATGGAGGCTCAAGAATCCTCCACCTCAGCCCAAGTTACCAATGCATGAGGACAAAGATTAGCCTGAAATACTAGAAGTATGTGAGGGGCTACTTGATATAGTAATAGACAGATAACCAACGTCTTTGGTAATCATCCTCCTGCAAGCAGGAATTAAGGTGTTTGGCCTCAAGACATCAGAGTCAAACTTTCCATCCCAATCAGATTGGGAACTGATTTATAAAAGCTGTAATTCTGTTTATGGACTTTGGACTCACAGTTTGTGATAAGGGACTGATATCAAAGTCAAGTGTGGACAGTATGCATACTCAATGCACTCAGCTGTAATGAGTAGATTCCTAGTAGCAAGAGCTCCAAAGGTCCCAGAGCATTGTCCTGAGGCTGGTGTAACACTATGAATAACTAGACACTTAATATTTAGCTGGAGATAGCCTCCGTTTGATCCATACAGCCTAGAACATTTGATCAAGAGCCATCAGGCAGCAAAATGTAGCACAGTCCTCCAAATCTGCAACATTGCATCTCATAAAGGGAATTTCTTTCCAGATTTTTGCTACCTCATCTGAGAGCAGCATAATGTGGGAAAATATATCCTGATTCCAACAATGTATCACTTAGTTCATTGAATGCAGCAGTTTTGACACAATCAGACATTTAAGATGTAGCATGTAGCTGTGCTCAGCAATCTAACCTCACCCACAACACAGCTCTCTTTATACATTGTCTATTGACAGTAAGCTGCTTGTCAGAGCAGGGTTCATGGTCAGACCACGGCTCACGTGAAATGTAGTCCTGGCAGTGATATTCTTTTGCTGATTAAACATTTGTTGTGTGGAAATAATGGCACGCAGCCTAATAAGTGACACATCCCTAAATTTAGTGTTTAGCCCCTACATCATGCATTCCTCAGATTACAAAGAAAAATCTGCTGACAGATTCCCTTTCAAAGCTTTGTAATTATTATGGTTGTCATATAATTTAATGTGGTTTCAAGAGATTTGTATTCATATCTTCAACTGATGGAAATATCTAAATCAACTCTAGGTGGCAGAATGTCTACCTACAACTCTGCTAGAGTGATTTTGGAGAAAAGCTGTCCGAGCTAGTCCTGACATTACGTGGTTGACCATTTAATTTATTCCGTTTATTCAGTTTCCCCATTGATTTTAGGTAGGTAGAAATTAGCAAATTAATTTATTGATTTGTTGAAAATTGAATTTTCCCTAGCCTGTATAAAAGCAGAAGCAGGAAGTGCAGCAGCAATTCTGTTATGAATCTGGATAGTGAGAGGATGTGAAAGCTAACAACATAGACATAGAGATGGGAGAGAAAGCCATAAAATACTAAAAAAAAAGTGTAGATATTGTGTGACAGCACAGTAGTGAAGAAGATAAGTATGGGAGGAAAAGAGGCATTGTACATATGTTCATAGGCTTTTATTGGTAACTAGCTGGAGCCAATGCACATCATCGGGATTTAGAACGGCGAGTCTCTGATCACAATGCTCGCTGCGCGGGCATTGCGAGTCGGCTTTGACTTGTCGCAATGTGCTGCAGTCGACTTAGAACTGCTCGCAATGGCGCTTCGCGGCCAATGCTTCGCACGTATCACTGACCACGCGGAAGTCGAAGGGCAAAAAGCTATTCGCAATTATATAATAGATGCCAGCCTTTTTTAAGTTCACAATCTTGTACTGTATTTGTGATATTATAATGTTTCATTTAAGCTAAACAATTTTGAATATATTAATAATTATATTGTTGGCATGGACTCGTTTGAGGCCCATATGCCTGCCTGTGTGAGCTCGGTTTTATTAATGTTTATGTTTTGCAGTATGTTTTCCAAATGTAGCCACTAAAACAGCCCAATAAAGAAATATGCTTGTTTGGTATCTAAAAATTGATTTTTTTTTTATTTCTTTCCAGTCAGAAATACATTGCCTGCAGGGTTGGAGCGGTTCGATATTAACTTAAGTGTATAATGGCATTAGTTTTGTGTCAAAACAGGATGTTACAAATGCTGATAGAGCCTCCTGAGCGGAATATGGGACAACCATCAATCCTGGAGATCACAGTTTGCAAATGTGTGTCCACTATTGTATTACAGTGGTAGCTACAATGAAACAGAAGGAAAATGATATATCACCTGGTAATTGTTAATTTATTAGGATCATTTTAAATCCTTTAGGGCAGGGATAGGGAACTCCAGGCCTCAAGGGCCGCCAACAGATCATGTTTTAAGAATTTCCTTAGCATTGTACAGGTGATGATATAATCACCTGCACTGGTGATGATTCCAACCTCTGTGCAATGCTAAGGAAATCCTGGAGAAATGGTCTGTTTGCGGCCCTTGACACCTGGAGTTTCCCACCCCTGATTTAGGTGATAATCACAACCTTGCTGTCTCTTGTAAGTTAGAAAGAAAATGCCACCTGGTACCAGTACCCAGATTATCATGGCTTGGCCAAACATTTAACTGCTGTCAATAAAATTAGTGGGGGATGGAAACATAAGGAAAACAAGTAGATGGAAGGTGCACCTAAAAGTTTGGTTGCGCCAAGACAGCACTGGTTTGGATAGTGATTGTATTCTGGCAGAGTCCCATTAAAGGGGCACAGTCAGGTCATTTTTCAGTATGATATAAACATTACCCTTGAATACAGCCTGGGCAGACCTTTTAAAAACATGTAAAATCATTCTACTCTTTGTAGTTTCCTTGTTATAAGCATTTTTAGACCCTGCAGAGAGCTGCTGCACTCTTGCACCTTTCCAATCTAACCTTAGCTCTGCTGCCCGACTAATCCAATTCTCTTTCGCTGCTTCTCCACTTCTCCCCTCTGCAAATCCCTCCACTGGCTCCCAATTCCCCAGCGTATCCAATTCAAACTACTAACATTAACTTACAAGCCGTCCACAATCTGTCTCCCATATATCGCTGAACTAATCGCCCGATATAATCCAACTCGTAATCTTCTATCCTCCCAAGACCTCCTCCTTTCCTCCACACTTGTACAATTCCTTATCTATCCTTTCGCCTGCACATTCCATGCTGTATAATTCTGCACCTCAAAATGTACGACTATCCCCTAGACTCGGACCTTCAAGCAGAACCTGAAAACCCATCTCTCACAACAGCCTACAGCCTGCAATGACCACCTCACCACCACTGGACTCGGAGCTCCACCACCACTGGACCTTTCGCTCCACCACCACTGGACCCGGAGTTCCACCACCACTGGACCTTGCGCTCCACCAGCACTGGACCCGGCGCTCCAGCACTATCAGAGCAGACCCAAACTACTGCCCTGTAGAAAGTAAGCCCGCAAGGGCAGGGTCCTCTCTCCCCTCTGTACCAGTCTGTCATTGTTAGTTTGTTCATTGTATTTTTAACTTGTTTGTATGTATCCCTTTCTCATGTACAGCACCATGGAATCAATGGTGCTCTATAAATAAATAATAATAATTAGTCCTCTCCATTATATTCATAGACAATTAGTCCTGCTGTGTTAAACTGTTCATCTATTAAGTACTCCTTCTCAGCAGCTCTCTCCTTCCTACTCCTTCTCCCTTTGCTCTGTGTTAGGTTTCACTTTCAGTAGCTTCTGCTGAGGACATGGAGGGAGAAGCTATTGCAGGTCTGCCTTACCTGATCTAGATAAGGTGTCTACTCTATTTTTTTTCTCTAAGCAGGAATCCCTGTTGTACTGCGATAGATTCTGTGTTTTATTTGACCTCTTGCTTGGTTACAAACACAGAGAGCAGGGAGGAGGATACAGCCCTCCTCTCCTACTGATCTCCTGAGCAGTGATGTGAATATGTGACATGAATATTCATTCTATGAGGAGTGGACAACAGAGAACTAAGTAAATCATTCATTGTGAGTGACAGATGAAATGAATCTCTTTATTTGAAGTTTACAGAGGATAGGAGGGAAATATAAATAAAAGAAATACATCAATAGAGCAAGCTTAGAGGTAAGAATTAGAAAATGATAGTTATACATGGATTTTTGAACTGATAGATTCCCTTTAATGCTAGCTATAATAGGATGTTTCCATTAAAGGGAATGAAAAGCTTTTGGAGTTGTTCTTCTGGGAAGCCTTGGGTCCTGATGTTATTTTCACCTGCACAACCTACAACACCTAAAGATTGTTGCAGACTTCAATGGAACGGTATTCTTTAAAGGCAGTGGCTCCTTTGGCAAGATGATGTTTCTATCAAAATGGAAAAATTGTCAATTGTTTTGAGAAGATACAGTATAAGATGGTGACTTGGACTCCGAATTCACCAGATTGCATCTCTGGCATGGGCTGGAAAAATAAGTCCAATCCATTGAAACCCCACCTCATATACAAGCTCCATAAGACCTACATCTAACGCCTTATAAACTTAGCATTTGTGGGCCTCTAATGGCAGGACACAAAATTGGGGCGATATTTATAGCCCAAGAGCTAAGGGGGCTCATTTCCACATTCAAAGCAGGTGGAATTGTGCATTATAATGAGCTATCGTTATTGCACAGGGGCCCCTTTCTGTCTGTGTCCACCAGCCCCTTTAATTATTTGGTATTGAACTATAGTAATACAAAGGAACTACTGTAAATTGTAGATCATACCAAGAAGATATAACAGGGACACAGACAGAAAAGGGCCTGTGTGCAAGAACAATTATAATGCTCATTATAATGCACACAATGCTCATTATAATGCACAGTGCCACCTGCTTTGAAGGTATATATATATATGTAATTTTATACTTTTTTTTAGGGAGGGAGAGTACCAGGAAGAGGTATAAAATAGCACCCTTATCTAGGCTATTTAATACCAAGGCATCTTGTTAGGAGTTTTTTTTATTTTTCACGCGGATGCTTTTTTATAGAATTTGATGTATTTTTAGTGCCATGCGTAGGAGGGTTAAGCTGGAGAATCTTTATTTAGACTGCAAATATAATGGGGATACATCCATGCACAGCATGCATAAATGTAATCCTATATTGGAGTACCAAGAAACTATTTGACAGTCATGTGTTAGGCCTCATTTAGACCTATCTAATGTTTTACACGCGCAAAAATTCGTCCGAGCGCCATTAGGGATTTGAATCTCAGTTTCTTCATCATCAGGGTTTCATCAGTCATATTTACTTATGGATAAACTGCAAAGCTTCTACTATATATTACAATGTTAACGGGAATCACAATTTTCACGCAGTGTAATCCGACAGCATGATGTAGGGACTGAGACCCTGATTCCAGTGATGTGCAACTTAGTTTACTCGATTTAGCAGCTATGATAGAATCACTGTTTTAGCAGAGCTCAGAATGCTGAACCACCTGTGACCCTGTGCACACCACAGTGTACATTGTACACTATACTATATACATTGTACATTATACTAGATGGTGGCCCGATTCTAACGCATCGGGTATTCTAGAATATGTATGTAGTTTATTTATGAAGATTTAAGAATAATGCAATAAATGCATGATATCTATCTATCATCTACCTTTGTGTCTATCGTCTATGTATGCTATATTTATTTATCATCTCTCTCTATGCATGTTTTATTTATGTATCTATCTATTTATGTGTATAGACCACACCTTGAGATGGAGATGTGATGAACAGCTGTCCCGCCCATCTCTTTAGCTGTTCACAAAAACCCAGCCATGTTAAAGATAAATTAAGTTTCTCAGCACCTATGTACTGGAACATTACATCTGGGTTCATATCACCAAATTTAACAATTTGGATGATACACATCTCCCCTCTTATACTTAATGTGCGATCACCTTATTATATAAAATATCTATAAATTGATCACACCTATGTATTTATGTATACCTATGTCATATCTATCTGTTATCTAGCTATGTATTATCTATGTATTTTAGATCTATTTATTTGTGCATCTGTCCATCTATGTTTTTTTTTTTGCGGCGCAGGATTCATATTTCCCACTGTGCCTCTTCGCTGATTGGTCGCTGCTGGCCGCAGCGACCGATCAGCGAAGCGTGTTTTAAAACACGCGCCAAATGCGCTGATTGGTCGCCGCAGCTAACGGCGACCAATCAGTGCTGGCGCGCGACTTTCTGGACCGACAGACACGATTAGGCAAATATATAGTAGACTATAAGAGCCACATTACCATAAGACGCACCCCAGGTTCAAATAATTGAAAATAGGAAAAACATTTTTACTATTAATTAAAACATCCCTGGTGCTGTAAAGTGGAGGGGTCCTTATCACTAGTATACACACACCTCTGCTTCATGTGAACATATATACACACACAGCCCTACTGTAAGCACATATAGATAAACACTGCTCTTACATGTACTTTACACACATATAGACATACAAAGCTCTTTTCCATGCACATTTATGCACACACGCGCTATACATTTTACAACATTTTACAATTTCTGATCGGGAATTAAACGGAGCTTGCACAAACTGAGCAGCTGAGGGATCTTCCACCTAGTTAATTTAAAGACCCTTTAGATCATGTGATCAGTCACTTGATCTGAAAGGTCCTTGAATTATTCAAGTGGAAGATCCTTCAGCTGCTCAGTTAGTGGTGTTGCCTTTCAGATTTCGGAGAGCTTCCTCTACTTCTCTGCACCAATCATACATAGAAAAGCAAAAGTGTAATGATGTTTTGACCTTTTGACATTCAGGCTCCAATCCATATACCTCTCTACCCACTAAAGCTTCACGCATGAGACTACCTTAATTTCATAGACCAACATCTTGATTATATTTTTTCTTATTAAAAAGTGAGTCTTATAGTCCAAAAATGTGACATGCGAATAACACCAAAGGACACATTGTAATGGGAATGTGTTCTGAATGGTAAATCATGAGAAGAACACATACGGGATTCATTGATATCCATAACAGGCCGTAGTGTTGCTTGGTGCTGCTGGTCTCTGGGTATTCCACAGTGCATGCTCCAAGGTTCATATACCATGAGCTTAACAAAAGCACCTGGCTTTTTCTATAATTTAGGGCCCTTTCACATCAGCGTTTTTTGAAATTTGCGGCAGATGCGGTGAAAAAAACGCATCTGCCGCAATTACCGCATACCGGCTCCACTTGCGGCGTGGTGCGGTAAACGCCATGCAAAGTATAGGCGTACTTGCGGCAGGTGCGGCAAGTGCGGTTTTGCACGTTTCCGCAGGTGCGGCAGCGAAAAAAACGCGGCTGACCGCGTTTGTTTTCGCTGCCGCTCCTGCCGCAAGTGCAAAACCGCACTTGCCGCACCTGCCGCAAGTACGCCTATACTTTGCATGGCGTTTACCGCAACCGCGCCGCAAGTGGAGCCGGTATGCGGTAATTGCGGCAGATGCGTTTTTTTCACCGCATCTGCCGCAAATTTAAAAAAAACGCTGATGTGAAAGGGCCCTTACATGTGTATCTAGGCTGCAAAATGTTGACAATTTGTAATTTACATTCTGTTACCTTACCTACATATCTCTGATATGTGGCAGCCAGAGGACGTCCACGAGGCGTGTTTGAGCTGGAGCTGCATCTAAATGCAAAACTGGCCATTTACTCCCAGACTCCAACACACACCCCCTCCCCCAGTCTACAGTATGGCCAGTCACCCCCAGACTGCTACAGCCCATCCCAGTCCCAAGCATGACCACCCACCCCCTCTGCACACAGCCCTCAGCTCCTCCACTGACCCAGTGTACAGAATCTGCAGCTCTCTGCACCTACTCTGTGAACTGCAGATTTAGCACACTGGGTCAGTGCAGGAGCTAAGGGCTGTGTGCAATCCTGTGCCCTCATCTCGTGCTCCCCTGTGGCTGCTCTGTGCAGTGTATAGGCGAGCCAGTCCTCCTCTGTATCTTTTGCACACAGCGGGGCACAGAGCTGGCAGCTGGGGAGAGACATGCAGCTGCAGCATAAACAGGTCCCCTGGACATTCCTGGCTGCGGCACATCAGTGATATGTAGGAAACCCTGAAAAATATTGAAAGGGTGTAAATTACAAACTGTCAACATTTTGCAGTCTAGATACTCATGTAAATTATAGAAAAATCCCAGACAACCCCTTTTATGTGAGTTCACATGCTGAGCTCTCATTACTCATTGCACATGCCGGCTGATCTGATTATAATCAGACATGAGCAGCTAACAGATGCGGGTGGATCTGTTAACCCGCTGAATTGCTCTGTTGAACTCTGAAAGTACAATTTAACACGCTGCAGCGGAGATCATGCTGTTACCCAATCATGGGGCATTAATGTCTTGCTCTGAAAGCAAGGGGTCAGATGATGACCACTGTTGCTGTCATGGCTCCTTTTCAGTGAAAGCTGCCTTAGCACAGGAGTTCGCAGGAAATGATCGTTTCTGCATTAGAGAGTTGTGCTGATGCACACCACTGTACTGCAACACAACCGGAAACTGCAGCATCGAGGCACCTTAAGGGGCAATGTAAAGTAAAGGAAAAATTAAAAAAAAGGGGTTTTGAAATCATGAAAGAAATTTAAAAAACCAAAGATCGAATTACCCCCTTTTTGCCCTTTTGAAAATATAAGTATTTAAAAAAAAAATACACAAATTAGGTATTTGTTAAGAAATGCCCGATCTATCAACGCACAAATTATTTTTTTTTGGTCACAGCATGGACCCCAAAATTGTCTAATTTAAATGTCAGCTCAAGATGCCAAAAATAAACCTTCAGAAAGCCCCAGATCCCAAAAAAAATAAAATGGCACCAAAAGTGCAATTCATTCTTATTATTTTTTACAAACTTCTGAACCTTAGTTCACCACTTAAATGAAAGTAAAAGTATACATATTCGATATCTATGAACTCGTACAGACGTGAGGCATCATAAGATCAGGTCTATTTTACCATATAGTGAAAATGGTAACTAAAAAAAAACACAAAAACTCTGATATTGCACTTTTTTTTATCAATTTCACCACACTTTAAAGTTTTTTTTTTTCCATTTTCCAGTACACTATATGGTAAAATGAATGATATCTTTCAAAAATACAATTTGTCCCATAAAAAACAGCCGTCATATGGCTATATTGATGGAAAATTAAAAATGTTATGGCTCTTGGAAGAAGGGGAGAAAAAAATTAAAATAAAAAATCGCCCATGGTCAAGGGATTAAAGGGATTGTCGGCTACTAGAGCGCCTCTTCTTAATTGAGTTGTTTTATGAGTTAAAATAACAGACCTTGTACTGACTTACCATACTTCCGTAGTTCCAGTGTGATGCCATGCGAAACATGTGTCCGATCACAGTCGTTTTCCTTATTCCTGCATTTGGACCAAATGAGCTACCAAAAGGAAAGTGAGAGCTCTGCCAAGCTTGACTCATTCTCATTGTTTTTGCTCCATTTTCAAAAGGTATGTATTATATATTTATTTATATAGCACCATTAATTCAATGGTGCTGTGCATGAGAAGGGGGTTACAAATAAAATTATAGATATAGTTTACAGTAAACAGATTAACAACGACAGACTTGCACAGAGGGGAGAGGACCCTGTCGTTGTGGCCTTACATTCTACAGGATAATGGGGAGGAGACAGAAGGTTGCGGTGCGGCAGCTCTGGTGGTAGTGAGGCGGCAGCTCTGGCGGTAGTGAGGCGGCAGCTCTGGTGGTGGTGAGGCTGCAGCTAGGGTGGTGGTGAGGCGGCAGCTCTGGCGGTAGTGAAGCGGCTGCTCTGGTGGTGGTGAGGCGGCAGCTCTGGTGGTGGTGAGGCGGCAGCTAGGGTGGTGGTGAGGCAGCAGCTGGGGTGGTGGTTAGGTGGCAGGATGGTCATTTCAGGCTGTAAGCTTCCTGAAGAGATGGGTTTTCAGGTTCCATCTGAAGGATCTGAGTGTGGTGGATAATTGGATGTGTTGGGGCACAGAATTCCAGAGGATGGGGGATATTCAGGAGAAGTCTTGGAGGCACAGATAAGTGTGAGGAATGGATAAGTGTGGAGGAGAGAAGGAGGTCTTGGGAGGATCGAAGATTACGTAAGGGAAGATATTAGTAGATTAGCTCAGAATTTAGGGAAATGAGTCGATTCATAAGGCGCTGTCCTAGTTGTGGACAACCTCTTTAAGTAGTGTATAATCTCAACTGGCTAGCCAGTACTGGTGAAAAAGAACATATATCTTAATGTAGACTTTATGCAGCCTTGACTACAACATGACGGTTGCAACAGAGCTCACTAGAAGTGCGCTATGATTCTGTATTTCCATCATATCAGCTATCATACTGAGAATTACTGATAAGAATAAAATGTAATTCACTTTTGAGACCTTTTATTTCAAGATAATCAGGTGCTTTATTTTACTGTAGCTCTGATTATAAGTTGTACGAGAGGTTCTGGCTGAGACAGTTAGATGATGCCACTTGTCAGTATCAATGATCGTTCATAAATGGTTGATATCTCACATTGTAGTCATTTCTCTTACATCTTACAGCCATTCCACGTGAATCAGCAGGTGGCCTCATGTGTGATATTTTCCCGACAAGTGTCTTACGAGCCTGAATAAAACATTTTTATCATATAGCACACCGGATTCCACCGCAATGGTCATACAATGTAACGATTTAAATAAAATGTTCAGGGCAGGAAATAAATAGAATCATATGTAGGTTACGCATTTCCAGGGTTAACGAGGATAACGCCCTGGTATTTAATTGCAGATTTTGGGAAGCCAACAGTAAGAATGCATCAGGGAGCAATTGGCAACAGACATCGCCATACTAGGCTTACAGATAAGCTTATTAGAGCACATTGGAACATTAGTCAACCGGTGCTCGGCCACAGTTAAATCTAGGTTATCAAATTTCATACCCTTTTGCTTCTCACACTCGTAAAAAAAAAAAAAAAAAAAGACCCCGAATATTTTTTATAGCAGAAAAATGCTTTAAGGCGAAGCTAATCATAAAGAAATAGAACTTGTCATTGTTAATGGTAAAATAATGTTTGCTTTACAGTCGTCCACAAGTAGAAATGCAACTGTGGCGTTCTCGGCTGCGTCCTCCTGGCATCTTAGTCATTTATCATTGTGAGTTTGGGAGGAGGCTGCCAGGACGTTGGAACTGTTTCTGAGGAATCCTGATGGGGCTTGTTTGACAGAATTTATGTTCTGTAGTAACCACTACTATCCTTCACTTAATACAACCCTGTGGAATTGTAAAGTTAGTGTTATCCAAGTGTAAATGATTGAACTAGAAAGCCAAAGATTTTTTTTTACAGTATTTACCGTTATACAATATTGTATTTACCGGGTTCTGAGGCATAAAGCAGCAGATGTTAACTCTTCCTAAAAGTCAATGTGCTCATATTATCTTGGGGCTGTATATCTAAGGGCCCTTTCACATCAGCGTTTTTCGTAATTCGCGGCAGATGCGGTGAAAAAACCGCATCTGCCGCGTTTGCCGCATAACGGTTCCACTTGCGGCACGGTTGCGGTTTTTTCCATAGGAAGTATAGGGGGACTTGCGGCAGATGCGGCAAGTGCGGTATTGCACTTGCGGCAGGTGCGGCAGCGAAAAAAACCGCAGTAAGCCGCGGTTTTTTTCTCTGCCGCACCTGCCGCAAGTGCAATACCGCACTTGCCGCATCTGCCGCAAGTCCCCCTATACTTCCTATGGAAAAAACCGCAACCGTGCCGCAAGTGGAACCGTTATGCGGCAAACGCGGCAGATGCGGTTTTTTCACCGCATCTGCCGCGAATTACGAAAAACGCTGATGTGAAAGGGCCCTTAGTGAATACTGTAAGGGTATTTTTCTCTTATTTTTTCATATTATAAACTACCGTACATATTTTGAACATATGAACATATGTGTTTTCTGTGCAGATAACAAGTGTGTCTGTCGCATGTCGACTGCTCTGCAGTGCATGTGAAATGCTCTGCTGTAGTTAAATGAGAGCAAATTTCTCTTGGCACACAATGTTAATGTCAGAAGCTACTGTTGTCTATGGTATTACGGCTCTCTAGGCGCAGAAGAGCTGCTGCTGACTGTGTCAGATGACGCAGTAGTCCACTTCCCCAGCCTTTAAATATTTCCCTCTTCCATCAGTAGGTGTTGCTGATAGAGTTTATAGTCTCTGCAAGACATGGAGCTGAGAAGATGTGTGTGATTTGTGATGAAGCCGCCTTGGAGTTTTGCATTTGTAAGAGTTGCTGTGGTCCCGGTTTGTGGGTGGAGGTGAGGGGGATCTTAGCCTAGGGCTGATCAGGAAGAGAGGGAAAGGTTGGTGGTTCAGACATCCTCACCTTCAGAGGTAATTCTGGGAACAGGGAGAGCTAGCGAACCTCATATTTAAAGGTCAGACTAGTTCGCCTGATCACCTTTTGCCCATCTTACCATACTGCTTCCTTATCTCCTTACAACAGAGGTCCCCAAATCCAGGCCTCAAGGGCTGCCAACAGTGCAGGTTTTCAGTATTTCCTTAGTATTGCACAGGGCTTGGAATCATTACCTGTGCAGATGATCACATTAGCACCTGTGTAATACTAAGGAAATCCTGAAAACCTGCACTGTTGGGGGCCCTTGAGGCCTGGAGTTGGGGACCTCTGCCTTACAACATGACAGTTTCTTTTTTCCTCACATGTACTTTCCTAACATCTTTTAGTATACTAGAGAGGAAATAAAATGTATGGTCTAGTATTACTGGTAATTTGTGGATCAGTTAGCAAGACTAGTATCTGGCTCTCTAAAATTGATTAATTATCCTTAGGATAGGCCATTGATTGGTGATAGTCTCAATCTTTGCACCCCCACCATGATTTCCTTCATGGCTTTGCAGAACTTTAGTAGACACAATTCCTTTTCATTTTTATACAGACATACTATTACATTTAGTTACACTTGGTCTGGTTTTACAGCTCCCATATTTCATTCAACTCAAAAGAATAGGGTTGAGCTGCAGTTTGAGGCATAACCTCTACTAAAAGTTCTTAACACTGCATCAGAAACAATCCAAGTCAATTGGAGTTATTCGAGAGTTTGTCCTCCTATAATATAATAATGATGACCTTTCCTAAGATTAGACCTAGAGATGCAAGAATTGAGTTGTAGGACTCCAGTCCATCAGCCAGATCCGTCATTTATGACTACTCTACTGGAGGTCTGCAAATCTCCTTACCACTTCAGCATTCCCAACTCTTTTGATGATACGCCTGGCTGAATCAGTGTCATCATTGAAGCTTGACACACACTCAACATTGCCTCAACCTGAATAATCAAGAGAAGACCTGAAATGCCAGTATGTAAGTAGATTTGCAGACCTCATGACCGAGAGGTCACCGAGAACTGTAGAGATGGGATAAACTATTTCCTGGTCAGTAATCAGTCAATGTGAGGCCTGCTAATCTCCGTACCTCACCACATTTCTAGTTCTTATTTTGATTAGCTGGTCTAGAGCGTCATAAACTCATAATCATTGTGATATGACATACACACATTGTTGCTGCAGCCTAGCAAATCAGAAGAACAGCCACAATGTAAATTCACTGTCTGTAAGTCTTTAGAGTATGGGAAGAAAGCCACACAAGCACATACAAATTCCTAGTAGATGTTATCCTTGGTGAGATTTGAACATAGATCTTAGCAATGCAAAACAATGGTTCTAAATACTGAGCCACTGTGCTGTTCATAACACTAACAACAAAACAAACGTTTTTCTAGTTGTATAAATACTTAATGTTGATTGCTCTCAGTGTGAGAAACAAGATAAAAATCTTGTGGTTGTGATACCTTTTAATGGCTAACAAAAATTAAATAAATTATGTTATAAGGCAGCTTACGAGACGAGTCAGGTCTCTTCATCAGGCATAGTATGACAAGATATTGAATGAAACTCAAAATATATGCATGCACAACTAAAATGATTGGACATTTGACTGAATAAACATTACACATTACAAGGACTGGACATTTGGCAAAATAAACAAAGCAGCCTTGGAGATGATCTTCAAACAGGCAGGCCCAGTGGTCATAAAGCCTCTAGGACACTAATTTATAAGAAAACCTGGTGTCCAAGATTTCCATGCTTTGAACAACATTGTTTAGACATGGTAATGAGCCATAAAGCCATCAGCGATGTTCAGTCCATTCTATATACAATTGAAACTTCTAATTAGCTTGGATTCAGACACTCTTCGATGCTTTTGGATTTGAAATTACCTCTCAAAATTAAAACCTCATATTGTCAATGTTATGTCCCTGGCCAGAAAAATGCTCCGCTACTGGAAAATTGATTTTTTCGTGTGTAATTGTGTGACGATGAGACCTCATCCTTGCTCTTAGACGTTGCACAGTCTCACCATGATAAAAAGACCCCACTGGGCATTATGGTGCACATAATTAAATATACCACATTGGAAGAGGAGCATGTGAAAGTCCCAGGAATCTTATAATCCTGCTGTGTGTTGGGGATTTGTATCCTGTCTCTGGTCTCTATGTGAGCACATGTCTTGCAGCTCTTCACATTGCATGGATAAGTTCCTTTTGGTGTATCCCGAGGGCATCAAACTTCGGACCATGATGTTTCTTTAATTGGGAGGCTGCATGTAGCACAGCAAGGAAGGGTCTTTGAATATTATTTTTAGTCGGTCATCCTTGTGTAGGATGTGGTGAAGTTTCCTGGCAGTTTTCCTTAGTACCTCAAGCTGTGGGTTGTAGGTCACCACCAGAGGAACACGATGTTTCTCTTCTTTTTCTCTGTATTGGAGTGCTTGACTTTCTAGGATCCTTATGGCTTTAATGATCTGATCCTCAATGGAGGTGGGGTGGTAGCCCTGGTTTAAAAATGTCTTTTATAGCTAAAAAAATAATAACCTTTAAGTCTGGAGTTCTGTACTGAGCTACTAGAGAATATTACATTGCCTCCATTGCTCAGTGGTCATTTTCTGATGTCCATGTACCCATTGTAGTCACTTGCAGCTGCATCTTGAAGTCAGCATAGGCATGTTCAGCGATCTTCAGCTAATTAGCCTAATATGTGTGCTCTCACGACTTTTTATCAATATCAGGGTTTAGTTTTTCAGCATTTTGTCTTATAGTTGTTTTGCATGATCAGACCTGATTGGCTGTCCTTTGTTCCCATAAGAATCAATGAGCCTTGGTAGTCTATTACTCTTTCGCAATGTTTGTCTTTCCATTAACTATTTTTCATAGGAACCAAATAGTTTATACTACAAACCCCTACAAGATATGCTCTTTTGGAGAGACCTAGTTTCCCACTGCAATTGCAATTTGTCCCTTGTTAATGTCTCCCATATCCTTACACATGTCCATATTTTCTAGCTCTAACAAATCAACTTGAAAAACTGACTGTTCATTAGTTACCGAATATATCCACTCCTTCGATTCTGTTACAAAGTCTACATAAAACAGCCCACATGAATATTACACATTGTTAAAAACCATACTGTCACATATGCATACAAGAGAAATGCCCATATTGAAATCTGCCCACTCAGAGAAAAATATTGTATACTTATTATTATTATTATTATTATTATTATTATTATTTACCATGGGCATAATTCAAGTCAATGAGGAACTTGGATATTTGTCTGGAAGACTCCCCACACAATATTCAAGTTCCTCATTGACTTGAATTGTGTTGACTATTCGGGACAAATATCAGGATAGTAAAAAGTATCTGGTTAAACTTATATGAACCTGAATGCCGAACTATTCACTCATCACTAGTAAGAATCCACCAACAGCATCTACATTTAAGCTCTCTATGGAGCCTTTCTAAAGCAGTGGAAAAGAGAGCTGAAATGTAGCTGACTTAGAAGAATAAAGGATTCTTAATGGCTCGTTTCACGCTATGATATCGTGAACGATTTCGTTGGTACGTCACGGGTTTTGGGGTGGAGCAACGACGTCGTAACGACGTTGTTGCACGTGACACGTAGATATGACCAATGATAAGTCGGCTGATCGTTGATCGCAGGTTTATGATCCGGAACGTGAATCAGTCGTTGATCATACGTTCGATCTGCTGCATCGTCGTGTGTGATACCTTAATAACGATCTCGTTTATGACTTTGCCTATTCAGAACTCAAGTACGTAGGCGACCAAACGACCGCAAGTATCATTCGCTTGATGAGGAATCGTTGCTGCGTCATTCATGATATCTGTACGTGTGACACCTCAGCAGCAATCATTGAACGATGTTCAAGCGATCTAGGTCAAGTCACATCATTGGTCTGATCACTGAGACATTGAAGCGAGTAACTGGCCCTTTAGGCCACGTGAACAAACATGTTAAGTGTTTGGGGAGTTTTTTACCAGCACAACTATGTCTGGTTAAAAAAATGTAGAAATCGTGCATGTGTTTCTATTATGACTACCCTTTGACTGTCCCATTTCTGGTTTCTGGTTTTGTCTTACTAATTGAGGTAAAAAACTCACCAAATACTTAATGTGTGCACACTGCCTTACTTTTCACTAGTTTTGATGTTTTTTATCTTTCTCTTTTTGATATGAAACTTGCCAGTTTCCTTGGGTGAAGTTGCTCTTTGTTGATATAGTGATAGACTGGTAGATAGATAGATAGATAAAGTCCTAAAAACAGGCAGCACTCCGATTCAAAGTGATATGGACAAGTTTAATCCAGTCCTCAGTGGCACAACGTTTCGACCGATATGGTCTTTGTTGAAACGTTGCGCCACTGAGGGCTGGATTAAACTTGTCCATATCACCTTGAATTGGAGTGCTGCCTGTTTTTGGGACTTATTTGCTTTGCAGAGGAACACTGCATTCATCAGGAAGTATTGCATGTATCTTATAATGTGTTAAGTTTGTGCTGATTCCGTTTTTCTACTCGATAGATAGATAGATAGATAGATAGGAAAAATAAGAGCAGCACAAAATACAAAAATTGCTAAGGTGTGGTGCAAAAATCCTCCATAGTAATCTTCAATTGCAAATCTTCATTCAAAATACAAAAATGTAGGCAGCACTCTTGAATTCATGATCATATACCGTATATACTCGTGTATAAGCCGAGTTTTTCAGCCCAAAATTTGGGCTGAAAAGTCTCCCCCTCGGCTTATACACGAGTCAATACGGTGGTGGGGGCTGTGGAGGCTGGAGGAGGCGGGGGGAGGCTGCTGTATGAGCGGCCCCGTCACGTGGGGCCGCTCATTATATATACACTGCTTCCCCCTGTCAATCAGCGGCAGGGGGAAGCAGTGCATAACTAAATAAATTACCCCCAAATGCTGGCACTCTCCCCCCTTGTAAGGCCCCCCCCCGCTGCTTATATTACCATCCCGGTCTTCTGCTCAGCGCTGCTCCTTGGTGCTCCGTTCTTCATGCTCCCTGCTACATCCGGGATCTCCGGCCGTCGCAGGCATATGACGTCATCGCGCGACGGCCGGGGATCCCGGATGCAGCGACGACGGAGCATGAAGAACGGAGCACCGAGGAGCAACGCTGAGCAGAAGACCGGGATGGTAAGAGAAGCAGCAGGGGGGGCCCTTACAAGGGGGGCGAGTGCCAGCATTTGGGGGCTGCTGGGTACCCCCAGGGGGCTGCTGGGTACCCCCTGGGGGCTGCTGGATACCCCCAGGGGGCTGCTGGGTACCCCCAGGGGGCTGCTGGCTACCCCCTGGGGGCTGCTGGGTACCCCCTGGGGGCTGCTGGGTACCCCCAGGAGGCTGCTGGGTACCCCCTGGGGGCTGCTGGGTACCCCCTGGGGGCTGCTGGGTACCCCCGGGGGCCTGCTGTATGTACCCCCGGGGGCCTGCTGTTTGTACCCCCGGGGGCCTGCTGTATATACCCCCGGGGGCCTGCTGTGTATATACCCCTGGGGGCCTGCTGTGAATACCCCTGGGGGCCTGCTGTGAATACCCCTGGGGGCCTGCTGTATACCCCTGGGGGCCTGCTGTATACCACTGGGGGCCTGCTGTATACGATACTACTGGGGCCTGTATACCACTGGGAGGGCCTGTATACCACACTGCTGGGGGTTGTATACCTGTGCTGGGGTCCACCCTCGGCTTATACGCGAGTCAATACGTTTTCCCAGTTTTTGGGGCAAAAGTAGGGGGGTCGGCTTATACACGGGTCGGCTTATACACGAGTATATACGGTACTTTTCTTTATTGGCCCAGGACGACAATCACTGCTTGAGAAAGGTTCATCTGTAACTGAAACGTTGCAGTCGTCATAGGCCAATAAAGAGAAGTATGTGAGCATGAATTGATCAGTGCTGCCTACCTTTTTGTATTATATAGATAGATAGATAGATAGATAGATAGATAGATAGATAGATAGATAGATATATATAGGCCTCGGTCACTATAAGAGATATGAGTTTCACCTTGAAAATGGAGAAAGTTGTTTGTGTTACTGTGGTTTTTCTTTTGTCATAGTCATCATATGTTAAGGACAGTATGGTTGCTTTGCTGCGCTGGGATCTTGAGTACAAAGGACAACACCTGTGAGGCGTTACTACTTTCTCACTGTGTTTGTGTGGGTTTCCTCCAGGTACTTTGGTTTCATCCCACACTCTAAAAGGATACAGATAGTGTATTTAGGTTTTGAGCCCCAATGAGGACAGTTATAATAATGTATGCAAAGTGTTGTGCAATATGATGGACTATAATAATGAGCAAAATAAAACTATTGCGCCCCTACTGAATGGCTAAAAAGAACATTTAACAACTCAACAAAGCTATTGGTCTTTTGGTTCATTTCTTGAGTTAGTAAGGTGATTTAGTAGTTCAGATGTTTGTGGTGTCTATAATTTGTGTTATAGAAGTACCGTAGTTATAAATGTACAGCATAAATAGTCTAGTAGCTAAATAACCAATTAAATTTACCTGGACAACAAGTGGGTGAAATATGAGGACGTCTATTGAGTGTCAGTGAAGCAGTTTAGAATCACAAATTCCATAATTACTATGCAAATTTGCTTCTGTAACTCTTGCAAAAAAATCCACTAGTCTTGTACCCATCATGTCGTAGAATTAATTGGATTCGCTGTGCTTGTATAAATAACTTAAATTAGGTGTGGTAAGAAAAGCTTTGATTGCTTGCCGTCAACCAATTATTCTAATGAGGTTACAATAAACAAAAGCCATAATAAAGTAGGACTGAATTTCTAAGTTTTATCTAAAGCAGAATCCTAGAGACAAACTTTTCTCAATGGTTGCTATACACTGTCTCAGCATAGCAAGCATAGGCAAAGTCAATGTAAGAAATAAAAATATATAAATTGACGGTCCCGATAAATGGAATATTGGAGGACATTGCTACCTGGGATTAATAATATGCAAATTATCTCCATTTTGGAAATAAGCAAACTGAAACTTAAGTTACTGCTAGAGATGAGTGGACCCATGAGCCAGACTTCAGCTAAGGTTCTGTTCTGGACTCGAACTTGACTCAAAACTCATTGGAAGACACTGATTGGACTGTTCAGTTCTCCACCCACACACAGCCAGCCAAAAACAAAGTACCTCCGGGGAGGAAGGGGAGGTTTGTCATTTCTTGGTAGACACTACATCCGATAACGCTGATTTTACCCTTAGTGTGAGTACTTAAACACTGCAGAGGCATGCACTGGATGAGCACTGAGTGTACCAGAGCACAGTGATTCTCGATCCAGTGGTTTGCATACATAAAGCACCTGAACTCTGAACTCGAACACCAACTTTTCTGGAAAGTCTTTGTTCGGCATTAACACCAAACTTTAAAGTTCCGGTCCACCCATCTCTAGTTACTGCCTTGAAATTAAACTTTGCTAAATGAATGATAGACTATTTTATTTAATTATGTTTTGCTTATATAGAACCATCATATTCTACAATGTTTTGCATACACCCATTGGGTGTCAGAAACTAAATTCCCTATTAATATGCTTTTAAAGTGTGTGTGGGGGTCCTCTGGGTGCTCTGGTTTCCACACAAACAGGGGACAACATACAAACTCCTTGCAGATGTTGTCCTTTGAACCCAGGGCCCCAGTGCGGTAAAGCAACAGTGTTAACCATGAGCCACCGTTGCACTGTATACCTTTAGACAAGAGATATTTGCATTTGGAGATGATATTTCACATTTTTTGTACTAAAAGAGAAAGTCACATACCATATTTTTGGGATTATAAGCCACACTTTTTTTCCCCCAAAATTGTGACGGAAACGTCACATTTCGCGTTTCCAGGCGCGTCTGGAGAAGCGCATGTGTGGTGACGTCAGCACAGTCACACTCGCGCTTCGGGATGTCGGCTCCTGCGCTCGGCCATTGAAGGTAATGGGGGTACTGAGCGCAGACGAGCGCAGGAGCAGTGCATCTATGGGCTGATGTGCTTGCCTGCGTTTGCATGAAAATGCACCTGCGCTTGCATTTGTGCTATGCACGGCAGGCAAACGCAGATAAATGCACTAACCATAGATGTGAACTAGGCCTGTGTCTTTGGAGTTTGGAAGGAAACCCTCAGAAACACAAGAAAATACAAACTCGTATCAGATGTTGTCTTTGATGGAATTTGAACCCAAGATCCCAGCGCTGCAAAACTGTATTGCAAACCACTAAGCCACTATTCTGAATTTCATAGAATGTTTGTGTTGGAAAGGAGCCCCTGGGACATCTGGTCCAACCCCCTGCTCAAAGCAGGATTCACTAAATCATCCCAGACAAATGTCTGTCCAGCCTCTGTGTGAAGACTTCCATTGAAGGAGAACTCACCTCCTCTCGTGGCCGCCTGTTCCACTCATTGATCACCCTCATTATCAAAAAGTTTTTTCTAATATCTAATCTGTGTCTCCTCCCATTTAGTTTCATCACATGGCTTGTAGTTTATCCTTGTGCAAATGAAAATAAAGCTGATCCCTCTACAGTGTGACAGCCCTTGAGATATTTATAGACAGCTATAAAGTCTCCTTTCTGTTATTATTTGCTGTTTCACCAATATTTGCATTTTTTCTCCATTTTACAATATCTTATATAAACTACAATTGATCAGAAAACAGGCCCTTATAGTTATGAATCTTATAACAAAAAAAAATGATAGGACAACCGTCATTGGAAAAAATTGTGCTGATTTGTCACAGACAGCAGAATGGAGAAGTATGGCAAATTTTGTTGCTATCTTCTCCACTTCGAGATTTTCTCAGGATGAAAAAGAATGGTCATCTGCACTCAACCTCAGATAAAGTATGTCCATGGAGCATACATACTCTGAAGAACAAAAGGTGTTTACAAGAAAAAAATTGATTTATGGCTCATAAATTTTATTGTAGGTCCCCTGTGACAATACTATCTGATCATTAGGTTTTTCTTCTAAATACATGATTTAGAGTTATTGGCAGTCTGAGCCAGAGTTATCTAAAATAACATGATTTGATGACCAATCCTTAAGAGACCCATTCATAAAATTTACTGTGTAACATTTGAGTGTAAAGTGGCAGGTGCCTATACCTTTTTATCTTTGTATGTACTGTATTTTTTGGACTATAAGACTCACTAGACCATAAGACACACCCCAAATTTAGCAGAGGAAATAGGAAAAAAAATAATTTTTAATATTAAATTGGTGGTCCGTCATGTAGTGATGTAGTTAGTCTTCGATGTTTAGATTTCAGTAAAATGGCGCCACCTCTGGCAACGTTTTCCTGAAGTTCATTGCCAGGAGATTAACGATGCTTGGCTTGCGGAGCCAAAACACCCCCGCCTCTAAGCCCAGGACCCGCAGCATAGCCACACTCATGCCACCATCGGCCTCCTGCATTGGTGAGCCTGTCTGCTGAAACCTCACCCCACAGTCGCGCCGGTATGCTACATTTTGCTTATAAATAGCACCCCATTTTCCTTCCAATTTCAGGGGGAAAAGTTCATAATATAGTCTAAAAAAAACCATGGTAATATATTTTTGCTATGTAGAACTTTACTTGCGTCAAACTTGAAACCACAAACATGAATTTGCTCTTAAATACTGTATTATTATACTTTGATTCAAAATTGCATGAACACACCCATTAGTGAAAAATACGAGGTCTTGGTCCCCACTCACCCTAAAACAGTTAAACTTGTGATTTACCTTAGAGAAAAGCATCCCAACTATTGCAAACTCATGGTCATTACAGTGCTGTTGCACTCTGATATTAGAAAAATGCATGGGACTTTTGTCAAAATCAGTGCCCATATGCAGCTTTTAAACAGTTCAAAAGAAAAAAGAAAAAAAACCTAACAATGCTATAGCAATAATATAAGTGATATGTTGTACTCACTTTACTGATCACTGATGCACTTGTTCTAATGATTATCAGATTGCTATCCTTTCAGTCTTTGTTAAATAGTCTTGTGACTGTTGCAGCTGATTGCTGGATGCAGCAATGATGAACACATGATTATAGCGAATGTATGGCTACTGTAATCACATGTGTTTATCATGGCCAGACAGGGAGAACAGAGCCAGGCTCTGTACTTGCTCCTGGATTGGAGCCAACATGTGACCGCTGATTCCATCACTGGTCACAGTGGTGACCAACATATCCCCACTACAGTAAGTGATTGGCTGCAAGTTGTCACATGTCTACCCAGCCAACCATAATCAAAGCATACAATTTTGATATCAGGCAAGGGGCAGGATATGTGAAGGTTTGGAACAGGAGTGGTGCAAGATCAGTGAGTGTTATCTACACTCCTGGCTGTTATTTTACATATGTTGACACCAGTGTTTTTGGAACAAATCAAGCCAGATATGTCACTTGAAGCAGGATCACCAAGCTACAATTGGCCTACGTTGGGCACATCATTCGAAGAGAGAAATCACTGGAGAAGAACATTATGGAAGGAAAAATACAGAGTACAAGCAAAGAGGAAGACCCAAACGATGGCTTGATACTGTCAAAATAACAGCGGAGAAGACCCTGGTGGAGCTATCTAAGCAAAATTAAGACAAAGGGCGTCTTCTGGGTGATACCTGGTGGTCCATTGGAGCCATAAGTTTGATAATAATGCCCATTAACCTCGAAGGTTTGTGCACCCCTGCACAACACCAGAGAGAGTCTGGGTAAGGAGTTCAAGCTAACAGCTGCTGGTAGCGACTGTGGAACGCTGGGAAGCCTGATGGTCACATGACCAGATCTGACGTCACCGCAGATCCTCAAGTCAACTGAGTGTAAGAACTCCGATCTCGGTGGCTGCTCCTGCAGCGAATACATTTGTGAGGGATAGAGACAAGGAAAATATGTGTGGTGTGGTCTGATGGCGCGCCGGGTACAGGGGAGGCGGATAAAGAGAATTAAGGACTTTGATTCTTCTTTACAAACTTTTATTTAGATATCAATTCACAAAATGTTTCAGCGGCGGTATGCTGAATTCATCAGGTGAATCTAATGAGCAGCATACCACCGCCAAAAGATGAACCTGATGAAGGCAGCACACTGCTGCGGAAACATGTTGTGAATTGATATCTAAATGAATGTTTGAAAAGAAGAATTAAAGTCCTTAATTCTCTTTATTCCCCTCTCCTGTACCTGGCGCTCTATCAGACCGCGCTACACATATTTTCCTGGTGGACCACTCTAGTTCGCACAAGATCGATCTTCCTACCGAGCGTTTATCCATCAAGTTGCCATGTCTCGAGATCGAGCTGAAGGCCAATTAATAATAATAATTATAAAGATAATTACACCAGTGATCCATGTGGAGCGAGCACTCATAACACTTACCTCTTTTTTTTGGTAAAGAGCTTAGTATATGAAGTCTTAGTATAATTTGTGTTCAAACATAAGTATTACCGTGGCCTAATTAAGCTTCAATGGAATTACCATCCTGTTCTGCTTACACCTTTGTTTGTGCCACAATAAGCGGCATTATTTTAATGAACTAAGAACATTATGTTGCATCCTAAGCATCAAAGGTGTAGTAAAACAGGTATCTACAAACGTCAGCGAATAATATTAATAATGGAAGTAAAATAGTGGCTTTTCCTCTTGGGAGATATGACAAATGGCCACTATCAGCACAGCACTAATTAGTACAATTATTCAAATTGATCCTTGGCCACATCTGAACATAAAAATGACAAAATACTCCGGATAGTTGGCGCATTGGATATGTTGATAGCATCATTTGTACATGACACATGGTAGATAATAATACAAATGGAAGCCGAATGAACCTAAAGAATCTTTATTGTGTTTATGCTCCATTATTAGCAGGAAATGTTTGGCGTCTTTGGCAATTTACAAACTGTCTACACGTCTCACTGCTCAGATATTATACAGTTGTATTACTGTTTGGAATAAACCGTTTCTTTCCTTAATTAAACCCCTAAGTGAGTAGATTAATCATGGCTGTCCACATTGAACAAATGCTAATTCTAATTTACTTCTCTCATTTTGATCACATCATAGAATATTTATTATATCATTTATTTACCTACATGTGAATGGTTGTCACTGCTCGTCAACCCAAAGCTGGAAAATGTCTGAGATTGAGAAGGGTTTAAATATGGACGATTTACCGTCACTATAGTCATATTAACAGTACTTAACCATTTAACTTTTAAGCCATGATAGCATTTGGTGAGTTTTTGATGTTGCAGAATTCCTGCACCTATTAAGTAGTTACTTACGTTTTTTATAGGCGCTTTTATCGCATTTTGGACACTGTATTTTTGGTCTCTTGTTGGTAAGTCCTGTTGTAGATAAAGCAGCTTTGCTTTTGGTTCTTCCTAGTATTTGGCTTTAACAGACGTTTATTGATATAGTTACCTTATATTTCAGGCTAAAAGCTACACCACTTTTCTGTCACAAAAAAATTGGAGTAAAATACGGGTGCAAACTCTGGTCCAAAAGTATCTTTCTCATTTTTGGGGTGGCAGGGATGAAGTGGGGTCTCAGGAGGCGAGAGCAGGATAGCCGCTGCCGGAAGCCAGCAATGGCAAGAGCCATTAAAAGGAAATCAATATTCACTGCTCCCCACGCCCATACCCCCACTCACTTCTCTGCAGTGATACCAAATGAATGTGACGATTTTTACTGTCACTGACGCCGGCACCAAGAGGTGGGTGGGATTATAGGCGTGGGGAGCAGTGAAAATTAATTTACCTTTAATAGGGAAATTAATCTTCACTGCTTCCTTCAGCAGTGACCCTGCTTCTGCCTTTGACAGGCATATGAATGGGGGTGCATAGCAGTGACATCATGCGCTGCCTGTCACTTACACGCCAAAGGCAATTGCAGACATCAGAATAAAATGTGGATGGAAAGAAAGTAGAATCATTCTATTTGCGAGAAATATATACACCAGGATGGGCCCATAATAGGGGACATATATACCAGGAAGAGGCCCCAGTATGGGGGACATATATAACAGGATGGGGGGCATATATACTAGGATGAGGGACATATACACCAGGAATGGGCACATACAGTATATACCAGGTGAGGGACATATATACAAGGATGGGAACATTAATACACAATTGGGACATGTTATCTCCATAACAGTGTTAGCAGCAGATACCCCCATAACAGTGTATCATAACCTTGTTGGATTCGTCAGATTCTTTCCCTCTTTTAAAAACTAGATGCGTCTCATGGTCTGGTGCCCCTTATAGCCTAAAAAATACTCTGTTCTCTTTGTTTACCTGCGGTTTTCTGTATTTAATGTAAGTCTATGCGAAAAATGTGCACATAATACTCGGTGTACCCACAAAAGAAATGGTCATGCCACTCCATATCCTCAATTTTGTTGGACTGGAACCAAGATTTTGCTCATTTACTGGTGTGTTTAGGGTAGTTGTTTTGTTGAATCACCCATTTCAAGGGCATTTTCTCTTTAGCATTATGCAACACAAGCCCTTCAAATATTTTGACATATGCACACTGGTCCATGATCCCTGCTTTAGGTTAAATAGGCCCAGAACCACAGTAAGAGAAACATGCCCTTATCATGATGCTTGCACCACCATACTTCACTGTCTTCAGAGTGTACTGTGGCTTGAATGAATTCAGAGTTTGGGGGTCGTCTGATGAACTATCGCAGCCTTTGGATCCAAAAAGAACAATTTTAATTTTATCATTCCACCAAATATTTTTCCATTTCTCTTTAGGCCAGTTGATGTGTTTTTTGACAAAGGGTATCCGCTTCAGTACATGTCTTTTTTTCATAGTGTGACTTCACAGATGTCACAGTGTGACATCTTACTAATAGATTATTAGTACAAACTTATCCATATACAGGGAAGGCCACCTCGGAAGATGACCGCCCTGTTAGCGCTCAGCATATATAATAAACAAAGAGAAAAGAGCGTTTGCTAAATTCAATAATGTATTTTTATTTCATGATCTGAACAAGAGAAAAGGACGGAAAAGTGGATCAGGGCCTCAGAAAACACCGGTACATATATATCTTTATGTAGGGTCACGCAGGACTCTTTACATGTGTAATGAGGGGCAAAATCTGCTTTCACAGAAATGTACAATGCTGGATTAGATAAGTGAGAGATATTGCACTATATATTCCACCATTAATGACCTAAATCAACAGCACAAATTCAAAACTGCTATTAACAACTATATGCACGAAAATAGTATACAATGTATTGGTCAACTGACCAAACAACAAACCACTGCGACTGCAGTGTTTCACAAAGTGCAAGTAGTAGTCAGATTAGCTGGCAATATACACCATAGCTGTTAGTATAAAGTGCATTATTAAGTGCAGTCAAAGTGCAAATTTATATAGAGGAACTACTGAAACCAGCAGGCCCTGCTATGTCACAGCATGTAAACAAAGACTAGAACAGCAGACAGTTTGCCACCATTATAGTTACCAATATACCGGTGTCTTACAGGACCCAATGAAGGGAACAAGTCAGGGCTGCAGACCCCGACGCCGTTTCGTGGCTAGGGGAAACCCCTCACAGCCACTTCATCAGTTTATGCCGCGTTCTCCATTTTATATGCGGCCACATGCAGCTACGTCACCCGGACCGGAAGTGACGCTGCGGCCATATCACATGACCGGAAACGATGTCGCGTGACCCCGCTCCAATCAGAGCGGGGCCCGCGGCGCAACACCCGATCATATGACCCCAGCACTAGGTAACCCTGACAACCCAGCTCAACCCCGCCCCCAGGCGCAGGCCACACCAGGCTCAATCCAAGGACACGTCACCTGGATTGAAAATAGCCGGGGGGGCTGCACCTGAGACGGAGGAGCGGGTACAGGAACCCCGGCACATAGGAGGCTAGTAAATAGACATACAAGGTGCATGAGAAGCGCATCACATAGGCATTGTATCATTACAACAGAAAGAAGACATCAGGGATTACATGACAGTTACAGTACTAAGGAGAACACAGGGTCCAATATTGCTTCCTCCATTATGCTCTCTCCATTCCCTTAAGTCTTGTAATGTTATATATCCGTGACGCGTCATATTATCATTCCGCCAGTGTTAGTCCATAAAGTTACAAGAAGCCACATACGATCCTTCCAGAAGAACACACAGGAAACCTAAGGACTACAGATAAAAACCCATAATAGAAAGAGTAATACTAAAAACACCATGGTCCAACTGGACCTATCACAGTCAAAAAATATGGGTATAACCCAACTTGTAAACAGAACGGCGATGGCTAAAGAAAAGGGGCAAACGAAAGATTTTCATTCAACCCCCGCGGAGACATAGTGTCCAACGTCACTATACACCGCGTTTCACTCTGTAATAGCAATTTCCTCAAATCACCCCCACGAATCCCACCATGTATTATATCAATGCCTTTAAATTGAAGAGATCTGGGGTTACAATTGTGGTGTTCGAGGAAATGCCTCGGTATAGTCTTTAGGGTTGATTTATCTTCCACCTGTGCTGAACCCAGAATGCCACATACATGTTCCCTAACTCTCCTCCGTAGCTCCCTAAAAGTAATTCCAATAAATATCAGCTGACAAGAACATGTAGTGTAATACACCACATGGCTTGAACTGCAAGATATATGCTCCCTGATATCATAAGTCCGGGAGCCATCAGAGGAGGTGAAAGAGCCCACGCATTGGACATTCGGGCATGCAACACAGTGACCACACGGGGTACTACCCCGATGACGGGACCAGTATATCCAAACGGGTTCGGTGGAACTGGAACGTAGTGACTGTTAACTAACATGTCACGTAAGTTCCGCGAGCGTCGGGCCGTCACAAGAGGCCTTTCAGGTATTACATCCCTCAGTATTGGATCAGATCTAAGAATCGGCCAGTGCCTGTTCAACACATCACGAATGGAGCTCCACCTCTGGTTAAACGTAGAAATAAATCTAGGGGGCTGCACATCCACCCTTTCCTTATCCTTCCGCCCATAGAGGAGCTGATGACGCGATGTGTGCTTCGCTCTCAAATAAGCTCTTTTAATCGACCTATTGCTATAGCCCCTTTCTCTAAAGCGTTGTTTTAAGTCGGTAGCTTGTCTCTCAAATGTCTCCTCAGACGAACAAATCCGTCGCATTCTGAGGAATTGGCCAGTGGGGATGGCATTAATGGTGGATTTCACATGGGCCGAACTCGCATGAAGCAAGGCGTTTACGGAAGTTGACTTCCGAAAGACATCCGTATTTAGTATATTGTCATGACCAACAGTCATGCAGATGTCCAGAAAATCGATCCGTTTAGTGTCAAATTTGTATGTCAACCTGACATTTATATGGTTCATGGCGAGACGGCCCATGAAGACATCGAGCTGCTCCGCAGTGCCCCCCCACAATATCAATAAATCGTCAATATATCTCCACCAGCACTGCACATGGGTGTGACCCGGCCCGCACCCCTCGCACAGCAAACCCCTCTCCCAGTACCCTAGAAAGAGGTTTGCGTACGAAGGGGCACAGGCCGCACCCATGGCAGTGCCGCGGATTTGGAGATAATACTGATCCTTAAATACAAAAAAATTGTGGGTGAGGGCAAAACGGAGCAGCTCTAAAATAAATCACCCATTTTAAGGGCATTTTCTCTTTAGCATTATGCAACACAACCCCTTCAAATATTTTAACATATGCACACTGGTCCATGATCCCTGCTTTAGGTTAAATAGGCCCAGAACCACAGTAAGAGAAACATGCCCTTATCATGATGCTTGCACCACCATACTTCACTGTCTTCACAGTGTACTGTGGCTTGAATGAATTCAGAGTTTGGGGGTCGTCTGATGAACTATCGCAGCCTTTGGATCCAAAAAGAACAATTTTAATGTTATCATTCCACCAAATATTTTTCCATTTCTCTTTAGGCCAGTTGATGTGTTTTTTGACAAAGGGTATCCGCTTCAGTACATGTCTTTTTTTCATAGTGTGACTTCACAGATGTCACAGTGTGACATCTTACTAATAGATTAGCTTCACACAGGTGTCTTCTAACTGTCACAGCACTCAAAGGTGTCTTGAGACTGTCTTTAATCATCCTGGAGCTGATCATTGGCTGAGCCTTTACTTTTCTGGCTATTCTTTGCTCCATTCTAATGGAAATCTTCCGTTTTCTTTCACGTCTCTCTGGTTTTTTCTTTCCATTTTAAAGCATTAGGGATCATTTCAGCTGAACAGTCTATCATTGTCTGCACTTTTTTATAAGTTTTACTTTCTCCAATCAACATTTTAGTCAAAGTGCAGTGTTCTTCTGAACAATGCCTCGAACGACCCATATTTCTCACGCTTTCAAGGAGAAATGTACAACATGTGCTGTCTTCATTCTTAACCCCTTCACCCCCCGGCCTATTTTGACCTTAATGACCAGGCCATTTTTGTCAATTCTGACCAGTGTCCCTTTATGAGGTAATATCTCTGGAACGCTTCAACCGATCCTAGCGATTCTGAGATTGTTTTTTCGTGACATATTGGGCTTCATGTTAGTATTAAATTTAGGTTGATAATTTTTGCGATTATTTGTGAAAAAATTAAAAATTTGGTAAAATTTTTGAAAATTTAGCAATTTTCAAATTATGAATTTTTATTCTGCTAAACCAGAGAGGTATGTGACACAAAATAGTTAATAAATAACATTTCCCACATGTCTACTTTACATCAGCACAATTTTGGGAAAAAAAAAATTTTTGTTCGGACGTTATAAGGGTTCAAAGTTCATCAACAATTTTTCATTTTTCCAGCAAAATTTACAAAGCCATTTTTTTTAGTGACCACATCACATTTGAAGTCCCTTTGAGGGGTGTACATGACAGAAAACACCCAAAAGTGACACCATTCCAAAAACTGCACCCCTCAAGCTACTCAAAACTTCCTTCAAGAAGATTATTAACCCTTCAGGTGCTTCACGGGAACTAAAGCAAAGTGGAAGGAAAAAATGGTCATTTTAATTTTTCCAACAAAAATGTTCTTTTAGCCTCAATTCTTTCATTTTCACATGGGGAACAGGATAAAATGGATCCTAAAAATTGTTGGGCAATTTCTCCTGAGTACATCGATATCTCATATGTGGTCATAAACCACTCTTTGGGCGCACGGCAGGGCTCAGAAGGGAAGGAGCGCAATTTGACTTTTGGAGCTAATTTTCCATTCAAAAAGTGAAATGGCGCTCCTTCCCTTCTGAGCCCTGCCGTGCGCTCAAAGAGTGGTTTATGACCACATATGAGATATCGATGTACTCAGGAGAAATTGCCCAACAATTTTTATGATTCATTTTATCCTGTTCCCCATGTGAAAATGAAAAAATGTAGGCTAAAAGAAAATTTTTGTAGAAAAAAAAGTACTTTTTCATTTTTACGGATGAATTTGTGAAGCACCTGGGGGTTCAAAATGCTCACCACCCATCTAGATAAATTCCCTGGGGGGTCTAGTTTCAAAAATGGGGTCACTTATGGGGGAGCTCCAATGTGTAGGCACACAGGGGCTCTCCAAACGCGACATGGTGTCCGCTAACAATTTGAGCTGATTTTTCAGTCAAATTGTTAGCGGACACCATGTTGCATTTGGAGAGCCCCTGTGTGCCTAAACATTGGAGCTCCCCCACAAGTGACCCCATTTTGGAAACCTGACCCCCCAGGGAACTTATCTAGATGGGTGGTGAGCATTTTGGATACCCCAGTGCTTCACAAATTAATCTGTAAAAATGAAGAAAGAAAATTTTTATGGAAATAAAAGTACTTTTTCATTTTTACGGATGAATTTTTGAAGCACCTGGGGGTTTAAAATGCTCAACACCCATCTAGATAAATTCCCTGGGGGGTCTAGTTTCCAAAATGGGGTCACTTATGGGGGAGCTCCAATGTGTAGGCACACAGGGGCTCTCCAAACGCGACATGGTGTCCGCTAACAATTTGAGCTGATTTTTCAGTCAAATTGTTAGCGGACACCATGTTGCATTTGGAGAGCCCCTGTGTGCCTAAACATTGGAGCTCCCCCACAAGTGACCCCATTTTGGAAACCTGACCCCCCAGGGAACTTATCTAGATGGGTGGTGAGCATTTTGGATACCCCAGTGCTTCACAAATTAATCTGTAAAAATGAAGAAAGAAAATTTTTGTGGAAATAAAAGTACTTTTTCATTTTTACGGATGAATTTTTGAAGCACCTGGGGGTTTAAAATGCTCAACACCCATCTAGATAGGTTCCCTGGGGGTCTAGTTTCCAAAATGGGGTCACGTGTGGGGGAGCTCCAATGTGTAGGCACACAGGGGCTCTCCAAACGCGACATGGTGTCCGCTAACAATTTGACTGAAAAATTAGCTTCAATTGTTAGCGGACACCATGTCGCGTTTGGAGAGCCCCTGTGTGCCTAAACATTGGAGCTCCCCCACAAGTGACCCCATTTTGGAAACTAGACCCCCCAGGGAACTTATCTAGGTGGGTGGTGAGCATTTTGAATGCCCCAGGCTTTACTAATTAATCTGTGAAAATGAAAAAGAAAATTTTTATGGAAAAAAAAAGTACTTATTCAATTTTACAGATGAATTTGTGAAGCACCTGGGGGTTCAAAATGTTCACAACCCATCTAGATACGTTCCCTGGGAGGTCTAGTTTCCAAAACAGGGTCACTTGTGGGGGAGCTCCAATGTTTAGGCACACAGGGGCTCTCCATACGCGACATGGTGTCCGCTAACTATTGGAATCATTAGCGGACACCATGTCGTGTATGGAGAGCCCCTGTGTGCCTAAACATTGGAGCTCCCCCACAAGTGACCCCATTTTGGAAACTAGACCCCCCAAGGAATGCATCTAGATGCATAGTGAGCACTTTCAACCCCTAGGTGCTTCACAAATTGATCCGTAAGAAGGAAAAAGTACATTTGTTTTCACACAAATTTTCTTTTTTCATTATTACGGATCAATTTGTGAAGCACCTGGGGGTTCAAAGTGCTCACTATGCATCTAGATATGTTCCTTGGGGGGTCTAGTTTCCAAAATGGGGTCACTTGTGGGGGAGCTCCAATGTTTAGGCACACAGGGGCTCTCCATACGCGACATGGTGTCCGCTAACTATTGGAATCGTTAGCGGACACCATGTCGTGTATGGAGAGCCCCTGTGTGCCTAAACATTGGAGCTCCCCCACAAGTGACCCCATTTTGGAAACTAGACCCCCCAAGGAATGCATCTAGATGCATAGTGAGCACTTTGAACCCCAGGTGCTTCACAAATTGATCCGTAAGAAGGAAAAAGTACATTTGTTTTCACACAAATTTTCTTTTTTCATTATTACGGATCAATTTGTGAAGCACCTGGGGGTTCAAAGTGCTCACTATGCATCTAGATATGTTCCTTGGGGGGTCTAGTTTCCAAAATGGGGTCACTTGTGGGGGAGCTCCAATGTTTAGGCACACAGGGGCTCTCCATACGCGACATGGTGTCCGCTAACTATTGGAATCGTTAGTGGACACCATGTCGTGTATGGAGAGCCCCTGTGTGCCTAAACATTGGAGCTCCCGCACAAGTGACCACATTTTGGAAACTAGACCCCCCAAGGAATGCATCTAGATGCATAGTGAACACTTTGAACCCAAGGTGCTTCACAAATTGATTCGTAATAAGGAAAAAGTACATTTGTTTTCACACAAATTTTCTTTTTTCATTTTTACGGATCAATTTGTGAAGCACCTGGGGGTTCAAAGTGTTCACTATGCATCTAAATACAGCGACGCCCATTTTTATTTTTTTTCTAGGACTAATTCAAGAAAAAAAATGGCGTAGGGCTCCGCCATATTTTTGGTCCAGCCAGGTACAACTTGGCAGCTACGGACTGCCAGCAACCCCCAGCTGCCTCATTGTACCTGACTGGCAACCAAAAATAGAGCAAAGCCCATTTTTATTTTTTTTTCTAGGACTAATTCTAGAAAAAAATGGCGTGGGGCTCCGCCATATTTTTGGTCCAGCCAGGTACAACTTGGCAGCCACAGACTGCCACCAACCCCCAGCTGCCTCGTTGTACCTGGCTAGCCACCAAAAATACAGCAAAGCCCTTTTTTTTTTCTTCTAGAACTAATTCTAGAAAAAAAAATGACATGGGGCTCCGCCATATTTTTGGTCCAGCCAGGTACAACTAGGCAGCTAGGGCTGGAATCCGCAGCATGGAGAGGCCCAAGCGTTCTGGGCCCCCCATGCTGCGAATTGCAGCCCGCAGCCGCCCCAGAAAATGGCGCATTCATTGAAGCGCCATTTTCTGCCGCTGTACCCATGCTCTTCCAGTTGCCCTGGTGCCGGTGGCAAACTGGGTAATAAAGGGGTTAATGGCAGCTTTTTATTGGCAGTTGGCACTAAGCCCGAGATTCATAATATAGGGCCAATGTTAGACCCGCCATTAGGAATCTCTGGTAAATAGTCAGAAAATACACACAGAGAAAAATCTTTTTATTTGAAAAAAAAACACAAACAAAATTCGGACTCCATCTTTATTATAAAGATCCGACGTAGTCCACAACGAAGGTCCCACGACGCTCGATCGCCTCCGACGTAGTCCACAATGAAGGTCCCACGACGCTCGATCGCCTCTGGTCAATCCAGAGACTGCAGCAAGGGATCAAGTGTCCTCTTCCTACAGTCTCTGGGGTCAGAGTTATGGTGCACTGTATGACAATGACCTGTCATACAGTGCACCATGACTATGATCCCAGAGACTACAACAAGAGGACACCTGATCCCCTGTTGCACCCATCCATCCACCTATGCACCCATCATCCACGCACGCACACAACCACGCACCCACATCCACGCACTCACATCCACATCCACGCACACATCCACGCACGCACGCTGACATTCAAGCACGCTGACATCCACGCACGCACACTGACATCCATGCATGCGCACATCCACGCACGCTGACATCCTTGCATGCTGACATCCACGCGCGCTAGCATCCACGCACGCACGCTTACATTCAAGCACGCACACTGACATCCACACATGCACACATCCACGCACGCACGCTGACATCCACGCACGCTGACATCCACGCATGCACACATCCACACACGCACGCTGACATCCACACACGTACGCTGACATCCACGCACATCCACATCCATGCACACGTCCACGCATGCACACGTCTATGCACACACACATCTATGCACGCACACGTCCACACACGTGTCCACACACGCACACATCCACACACGTGTCCACACACGCACACGTCCACACACGTGTCCACACACGTGTCCACACACGGACACGTCTACGCACGCACACGTCTACGCACACTCACGTCCACGCACACTCATGTACGCTCACGTCCACGCACGCACACGTCCACGCTTGCACCCCCCATCCATCTATCCATTCACCCATCCATCAATTCATTCATACATACATACATACATAGATACATACATACATAGATACATACATAGATACATACATACATACATTCATACATAGATACATACATAGATACATTCATACATACATACATACATACATACATAGATACATACATACATAGATACATACATACATACATACATATATACATACATACATACATAGATACATACATATGAAATGAAAGAAAGCAGCACAGTTTCTTTAGGGTGCAATTCAGTCCAGCCTCATCCACTTACTGCCTCCAGTATAATAACAAACGTTATACATAGATTCATACATACATACATACTTACCTCCCTCGTTCCACCGATGAGCAGGAGGAGGCGGGGCCACAGACCGGCGGGCCGGGCAGAGAAAGAGAGCTGCAGCAGCGGCGGCGGCGGCAGCAGCGGCGGGTGCACCGAAGTGTGCAGCCCGCCGCAGGAGGTGAGGGGGGGCCAGGCACAGGGCCCGGAGGTGGGGGCAGCCTGGGGGGGGGCACTGGAGCAGGGGATCAGGCAGTGTTGCCGGCGGGCGCACGTGGATGCAGCCCGCCGGCAGATACATTATAATAGAGGGGGGCGGGCGGGCTGGGGGGAACGGGGGGCCCCCTGGACAGTCCTGGAGCTGGAGGGGGCTGAGGAGGGGTAGGCACTTGCCGATCCGCCCCTCCAGATCTGATTGGAGAGCTCCAATCAGATCTGGAGGGGTGAATCCCTATGATTTCCTCCGATCGGCAGTTTCACTTTTAAACTGCCGATCGGAGGGGTCCTGGGCATGGGGGGGTTAATCCACCCCCTGTGGGGTCATCTACAGGTTGTCACAGAGCAGCAGCATCTGTGACACTTCAGCGACCCCACTCACAGGAGCTGCAGCAGCTCAAATCTGCCAGGACGTTGTGCAACGTCCTGGGTCGTTAACAGGCAGAAACACAGGACGTTGCACAACGTCCTAGGTCGTTAAGGGGTTAAATAAAGGCCGCCTGATTCACTCCTGTTTCTTCACAGAATGATTGACCTCACTAATTGAACTCCACACTGCTATTATTTTGAACACACCCCCTCTCAATTAATTATTCAAATACATAGACTCAAAAACATGCAGATCATGAATGCTGAGTTTGTTGGTTTTCTAAGAATCTACTGCACCAATTGGCAAATTGTTTGGCATGTGGTAATATAATTCATACAAAAATCAGTGAATAATCTGGTTAGGCATTTTGGACTGCTATTATTTTGAACACAAGTGTATATGTGCATGTAGGTCATAGGAAGTTAAATAAAATAACTTGATATCTGCAATTAGAAGTCTAAAGGCCCTGTCACACACAACAACTGCTCCGGCGATCCCGACAGTGATAACGACCTGCCGGGATCACTCACTGGAGCGTCGTTACCTGGTCGCTGGGGAGCTGTCAAACAGGCAGATCTCCCCAGCGATCAGGGACCTGGGAGCCACCTCCCACATTACTGAAGGCGATTTTACCAACATCCTCCCTGCTTAGCGCTAAGCAGGGAGGATGCTGGTAACTATGATAAACAGCTGGTATCTAGGCAGCGCGCGCTGCCTAAATACCCGCTGTTTATCATAGTTACCAGCCAGTGAGATCACTGATCGCTGGTTTCTCACGGTCACACGCAGCGATGCTTGCTGACCAGCGGGAAACCAACGATCAAAAAATGACCTGCAGCAGTTTGAAGTGATCAGCGACCTCACAGCAGGGGCCTGATTGCTGCTAAGTGTCACACATAGCGACATCGCTGAAGAGATCATTGTAACGTCACAGTTACAACGATCTCGCTAACAACATCGTTATTTGTGACTGGGCCTTAAGGCTATGTGGGCAGACTGAGTATTTGCATTGAAGACGTTTCTGCACCAAATCTGCGTCTATTGGCAGACAAAAACGTGTTTTGATGCATTTTTTTATTATTTTCTGTGCGGTTCAACTTTTTTTGCATTTATTTTTCATACATTTCAGATGAAAAAATGTTTTCAAAACTGCAGATTTACTTCTGTACCAAATCTGCAATGAAAAAATAAGCAACACGTGCAGACAGGTCAGCTGCAATCCTAACTCAGGTTGACTGCTGAGACTTTTTGTTCCACAAGTTTCTAGAATGTGATATGGGCTGGAATTAAGCGATGAGCGGATCGTGTTAACTACATACCTCTCAGGGGAGGGTGTGTTGCTTCTGTTATCAGGTGACCACTCCCTGGTCACATGTCTCTGATGTCAGACAAGCTCTGGGTGTGCAAGTCACCTGTTTGTAACACCTGAACAAAGACCAGGCCTGGAGCTGTGGTCTGTGAGTGGAGTCTGAGACTGGTCCACTGGGACAGTGCTGGAGCGTTCCCGAACCTGTGCACGTATGTGAGGTAAAGACAAACTGTATACCGGGCGGTATGTTCCTGTAAGCTGAAGAAAGGCTCCTGTTAATATCCTGGAGGGCGGTTTATGCTGACTTAATAAACCGACAATGGACTGTTGTGAGAAAATTGCACTCAAAAACGTATAAAAAATGCAATAAAATGCACTTTGTAAACAGGGTCGCATTCAAAGAACTTCTAGTATTTCTTAATATGTAAATGAGCCATTAACATCTATGGGCAGGACCCTGCAATGAAATCTGCCGCCAAACCTTTTTTTTTTACATATATGGCAATGTTCCCTTTTGGAGACATATAATGACTGACAATCTGATCTACATGTCTCGCAATAATAACACCACATTTCTTTTAAAATAAGCTCTGGAGGTAGATCATCATGGAGATCAGTGTCTGGCTCATAGAGGGAAAATGTGTATTTCTCCGGAATTAGACATCAGATTCATTCAGCTGTCTATGACCTGTATACTCATAGACGTCTTAGGAGGGTTGATTCTACTGGAAAATGTAATTTAAGGAATATGCTCGGAGATCTCATGAATGAGATTGTGTCACAGATTAATATTGTATGGATTCATTATATCTTGCCCATTTCTTGATATCTTCTCTACTATAACTCTGTCTTATTGCTTGATGTAAGGGCTCCATCTAATAGGCAATAAAGTAAATCAGTGGTCCACTGGAGATTATGGAGAGTCTGAGATTTGTGTGAACACAAAATTACTGTCCAAACCAAACATACTACTGTAGAGTAAAGGCCCAGTCACACCTGGCGACGGGGCTGGGGATGTCGGCGGCGACTGGCGGGTGCGCGCACGTTTTCGGTGCCCCGCCAGCGTCGCCGTCCCCCATTTACACGGGGTGAGCTGACAGGCGGCATCGCCACCGGGGTGTCTGAAAACTCCAGCGACAATGCAGGACAATGGGAACCTATGGCTCCCATCGCCTGACCGGTCACCGGCAGCCGGTTACATGGGCGATGTGTGCACATTGCCCCAGATCGGTCGCCTGGTTTCAGAGCACTGCTCTGAAACCAGACGACCTCCCGGCGGCGCGACATCGCCCCTTTACATGAGGCGACGTAGAGGCGATGTTGCCGCTGATAGGCCACGCCCCTACGTCGCCAATGTAATTGGCGACAATGTCGCCCCGTGTGACGGGGCCTTTAGAGCTGTCATCCAAGGAGAAGGAAGGCAAAGATAAATGCAAATCAAGTAATTGTGAAGATGCATTGACCTGCTTAGCCATACCAAGGGTGGACCGTAGTTTTGTATATACTCATTTTATTGTATAGCCTTTTAAAGCTATATTCTATATTCTTCAGTTGTTATATGTTAAAAGCATGAAATTGCTTTATCGATTTTTAGACATACAGCACAAAAAGCAAATGGAAATACAATGATAGTTATATATATGCAGAGTCCAGTCCTATGTATTATGTAATACTGTAAAATGACCTTCTGCTTGGATTGTACAATCATTTAAAGACATACATTACTGGTAGCAGGAAAAAAGAATTGGAATGGTTTTTTATATGTTCACACGAAAATCTTGGTAGGTTATTACCGTAACGCTGATCCACTGACAGAAATAATCAATCTTCCTCTGTATCGAGGGAATAGAAAAGGCACCTTTTCGTCACCACCGATCTATGTACTGAAAACGTCCTTACCATTGTTATTGAAATATGGATTTATGTATAGAAAATTGTAATTGGAATTCTATATAAGAACATGATAATGCCTGAATAATAAAAATAGATTATTATATGGAACCAACGTACTTTATAAATCTCAGCAGCACAAACTAACAAACACTGTTATTCTGCAAAAAATTCATAGTCAACTTTATTCTCTTGCAATGGGGTAATGTAAGATTAGCCATAGTTTATTTTCTTCCACAAGTTTTGATATGAATAGAGAACATGGCTGCTTCGAGTGCCCCTCTTCTCCGTGAACTGTGTCAGATATTAATTTAACTCAATGATTTTTAGTTTTTGTGCTTTTTTTCCCCAAGAGACATTGGGGCTAATTCATTAAGGCTGATGTTGAGCACAGCAGCCTTAACAGGGCCCTGCCTAATCAATCAGGCACCTGGTACCGTCACTGGGAGGTTATGAAGGAAGAGGGTAATGTCATGGGATAGTAGTGATGGACAAGGGTAATAGGGTAACTAGTCTGACCCTTATACTAAGGGGGCCTAGCTGACCCTGTTCCCAGAATAACCTCTAAGGGTGAGGATGCCTGGACCGCAACCTTGCCCTGTTTCTGAACAGCACTAGGCTAACACCCCCTCATCTCCACGCAAGGGTCGGGGCAGGAACAGCCCACACAGGATGCAAAACACCAAGGGGAAAAGGTACCTTCAGGAATTATTCAGCAGAAACTGCACGTAGCATCCAAGCACCTGACAGGTTAATCAAAGAATAAACTCTATCAGCAACATCAGGTGATCGATCAGCAACTGACATTAACCCTTAATGTTCAAAAGCAAAAAATACTCCAATATAATATCCCAAAACTGCATTGCAGTTCACAGAGACTTCAGAGCAATCTACACAGGACAGGTACCCAGTGGGTATCGCTGTCAGAAAAGTACATCAGTCGGAGCTGGTGTACATTTCTGGAGCAAGTTATGCCACTTTATTGCCGTAAGTTTCGATGAACTTGATAGTCCGTTGTGAAAATGCCCCGTATGGCCCACCCCACACCTATATTGGTGTTGCTGACTGGGGCTGGCGTGGATATGACAAAAGTTGCAATATTTTTGTGCAAATGCCGAGTTGTGCAAAAATATTGTGCCTTACTTAGGTGTTTACGCTAGACTTCTGCTGTAATCACCTTGATGAATTGGCCCCATACGTTTTTATTTTTTCCATTAAAAAAGGCCTATTTTCCATGTGAAGGCTTGTTTATTATAGGTCATTATGCACTGTATAACTTATTGACAAGTGGGAAAAAAATGCAAGTGGGATGAAATGGTGAAGAAAAATTATAAAAGTGTCGAAAAATCTACATACCGTTCAAAAGTTTGGGGTCATTTAGAAATGTCCTTATTTTTGAAAGAAAAGCAATTTTTTTTTAATGAAGCTAACATTAAATTAATTAGAAATACAATCTATATATTGTTAATGTAGAAAATGACTATTCTAGCTGCAAACATCTGTTTTTTAATGCAATATCTACATAGGTGTATTAAAGGCTTATTTCCAACAACCACCACTCCAGTGCTTTAATGTTGCTTTGTGTTTGCTAACTGTATAAGAAGGCTAATGGATGTTTAGTAAACCCTAGAAAACCCTTCTATAAATATGTTAGAACAGCTGAAAATGGTTTGGCTGATTAGAGAAGCTATACAATTGACCTTCCTTTGAGCTAGTTGAGAATCTGGAGCATTACATTTGTTTGCTCTATGAAACTCTCAAAATGGCCAGAAAAACAGAACTTTCATTTGAAACTCTACAGTCTATTCTTGTTCTTAGAAATAAAGGCTATTCCATGCCAGAGATTGCCAAGAAACTGAAGATTTCCTACAACGGTGTGTACTGCTCCATTCAGAGGAGAGCACAAACAGGCTCTAACCACAGTAGAAAGAGCAGTGGGAGGCCCCGCTGCACAGCTGAGTAACAAGACAAGTACATTAGAGTTTAGTTTGAGAAATCAACGCCTCACAGCTCCTCAACTGGCAGCTTCATTAAATAGTACCCGCAACATGCCAGTGTCAATGGCTACAGTGAAGAGGTGACTCCTGGATGCTGGCCTTCAGGGCAGAGTGGCAAAGAAAAAGCCATATCTGAGATTGGCTAATAAAAGGAAAAGATTAATATGGGCATCAGAACACAGACATTGGACAGAGGAAGATTGGAAAAAAGTTTATGGACAGGCGAATTAAAGTTTGAGGTGTTTGGATCACACAAAAGAACATTTCTGAGACGCAGAACAACTGAAAAGATGGTGGAAGAGTGCCTGACGCCATCTGTCAAGCATGGTTGAGGTAATGTGATGGTCTGAGGTTGTTTTGATGCTGGTAAAGTGGGATTTTGAATAAGGAAGACTATCACTCTATTTTGCAATGCCATACCCTGTGGACAGCACTTGATTGGAGTCAATTTCATTCTACAACAGAACAATGACCCAAAGCACATCTCCAAATTATGCACGAATTATTTAGGGAAGAAGCAGGCAGCTGGTATTCTATCTGTAATGGAGTAGCCAGCGCAGTCACCAGATCTCAACCCCATTGAGCTGTTGTGGGAGCAGCTTGACCGTATGGTACGCAAAAAGTGCCCTTCAAGCCAATCCAACTTGTGGGACGGGCTTCAGGAATCATGGGGTGACATTTTTCAAGATTACTCAGCAAATTAACAGCTAGAATGCCATAGGTCTGCAATGTTGTAATTGCTGCAAAGGGAGCATTATGTGACGAAGGCAAAGTTTAAGGCTGCGCTCACACATTTGCGTATTTTGCTGCGCTTTTTTGCGCGGTCGCTTTTTGCCGCGTTTTTCAGCAGCGCAAAAAAGCGCAACAAAATACGCAGGGGCTTTCACACACTGCGCTTTCTTTACTCCAGAAAGTGCAGTGATGTCACAGAGGGGAGGAAGAATCCTGCTTCCTCCTCTCCTCTGTGACAGCTGTGACAGCCCATTAGATTTCGCAGTGTATTAATATACACTGTGAAATCTAAATTAAAGAAAGGCAAGTGTATGAAAAATAAAAAAGAATTAAATACTTTACCTCTCCGATGCCTTTTCCCGGTGTCCGGTCTCCGGTGCCAAGTAATGTGTAGTGCTGCCAAGACCTGCGGTGACGTCAGAGGGGCGTTCCTGGCGCTGATTGGGCGCTCGCAGTCATGTGATACATATCACATGACCGCGAGCAGCCAATCAGCGCCGGGAACGCCCCTCTGACGACACCGCAGGTCCTGGCAGAAGACACCTCGCTTGGCACCGGAGACCGGACACCTGGAAAAGGCGTCAGAGAGGTAAAGTATTTCATTCTTTTTTATTTTTCATACATTTGCCTCTGTTTAATTTAGATTTCGCAGTGTATATTAATACACTGCGAAATCTAATGGGGCTGTCACAGAGGGGAGGAGGAAGCAAGATTCTTCCTCCGCTCTGTGACATCACAGGGAGAAAACGCAGGAGCAGCTGCGTAAAGAATTGACATCTCAATTCTTTACGCAGCTACGTTTTCTCCCATAAACGCGCTGCGTATTTTTGCGCAATGTCTGCACAGCAGAGTGAATTTCACATTCACTTTCCTGGCAGACAAAAGGCACATTGCGTATTTTGAAAAAGCGCGCGTAAAAAAGCACGGCAAAATACGCAATGTGTGAACGCAGCCTTAAGGTGAAAATTATTATTTCAAATAAAAATCATTATTTCTAACCTTGTCAATGTTTGGACTATATTCTCTATTCAGTTTGCAACTCAATTGATAAATAAAAGTATGCATTTTCATGGAAAAACAAAATTGTCTGGGTGACCCCAAACTTTTGAATGATAGTGTATGTGAAGAGTTGTTTTCTATGCATGGCAAATTGATGTTCTAACTAATACCAATTTGGGATAAATACAATATTTTGATCCTTTTGTTGCATTTTTGGTGGAGGTGTGGTGACCGAAGCATTTCTGGCATTTTGATTTTTTCATTACAGCATTAACCGTTGAAGTAAATCACTGTTAGAATTTTATAGATCAGACCTTTAGGGACATAACGATATCAAATACAGTTGATTTTAAGGAAAAAAAATAATTATTATTTTTTGAAGTGGAAAATGTAGGCAAAAAAACTGAAATGTGTAAATTTATACACCCCAAAACGCAACATAGGCAGATTGGGGCTCTGATCTGGCGCAAAATCTAAGTAATATTTAAAGGCTTGTTAAAGAGTCAATTACGACTTTTAGCATTGCTACCTTCAGTTGGTGGCACTCTAGAGTTTGTCTGCTTTCTCACTCGATTGACAATTTGCAATAATAATAATTTTCATTTTTGTAGCGTCCACATGTTCTGCAGCACTTAACGTTTCAGAGGTGTCATGAATAGACAATATCAATCATTACAAAGTAACAATTGAACAGAAACTATGAGGAGTGAGGTCCCTGCTCGCAAGCTTACAATCAGTGAGGAATTAGGGGAGGCACCAAAGGTAAATGGTAAAAAGTGTCATCATACATGGTCCAGTTATCAATATGGATTCATCAAGTAGAAGATTCATTTACTGCTGCATGAAACATTCACCAGCCAGGATCTGTACAAGTACATACGTAGTGTATTAGGGGTGTAATCAGATGACACAAGGCATGATATGTGGAATGAAAAGTCTGTAAAGGCAAAACAGGAATTATTAGATATGTGAGGTGAAGCAATAGGCCAGTCTATACAAATGTGTTTTAGGGCAGATTTAAAACTGTCCATACTGGGAATTAATTGAACTGCCTTTTGTAGTGCATACCAGAGAATTGGTGCAGCTCGGGAGAAGTCATTCAGATGGGATGACTATGTAATAATTATAATGGAACACTCAGGAATCTCTTAGCTTTAGCTATTAAAGTCTTTTTCTTTTTTTCATATTAATTTTGGAGTGCTGCCTGTTTTTTTACTTTATTCATCTTCTTCTTGGATTTAGTTGCTTCAGGGCGCTGCACCCCCTTTATCATCCAATATTGTACTTTTAGATAGATGCAAGTTATGTCTAACATTTGTAAGGAAAGGTTGCACTGGATCCATTTAGAATATACATTTGAAATGCTTATTGCAATATGCCTCTAAGAAAAACAAGAGATTTTGAGGAATCATAACCTGTTTTGTTTTGTCACATCAAATAGATGTAATGACAAAGCGGAGATGGCAGAAACATATTAGGTACCGGGAGAGCCTTGTTTCAGCAGAGTAACTTGCAGCATTTAAGTCACCACAAACAGGTTATAACAATTCAATCTCTGAAATCATTTTTTTTATATTGGTCCTAAGAAATATCTGCAGCATTTCTATATTTGGAAAAATGCAGTTCACAAAATACATAGAGGTTTCCTGACAAGGTCCTATAGCGGAAACAGTGAAATTCACTGTATAATGCAAGGATATAATTCAACCTCGCTACAATCAAGTATAACAAATGTGAATTGTAAAATATAGTTCTATCTATCTATCTATCTATCTATCTATCTATCTATCTATCTATCTATCTATCTGTCTATCTACCCGTCTATGTGACTGCAGACTTGTGAATCCTCGCATCGCACACACTGTACACTGTTAGGACTTTCCGGTGTCATAGCTGACATCAGTGGTCACACTGTCCCAAGGATGCAATATGCATAGTCCAGGTCAGAATCTGACTAGAGGCGCGATGTCACCGATATCGACAGGTTTGCACAATACTCTAATCGTGTTGGGGGCCCGGGCCAACTGATTGTTGGGGAAAATATTCATCAGGCATTTTCAATTTCAGAATGCTGATTGGCTTTTTTTCCCCAGAAATATCTGTAATGGCTTTCTCATACTATTAAAGATTTGCAATAATTGGGGGGCCCCGTTGGAACTTTCGCATCGGGACCCCAGGGCCTGAAGTTACGCCACTGGATACAGGTCACCAATTCAAGCAGTACCACAGTTTTATTTTACTATCCCTTTGAGGATAGTCCTGACCTTCACATTACTTCAGGCAATCACACAGAGCAGACATAGGGGCATATTACAATCGCACAGAACAGGCATAGGGGCATATTATACTATTGGATAACTTTATAGGCAGTTGTCATATAATCTAAAGACTTTTTCCTTTTTTGTGGTCACATTAGGGGCTTTCCCTTTGAATTAATCGCAGCCAATTCCATAGATACCTCAGACAACGTATTTGTAGGTCACATCATTGTATAATTGTATGGAATGTTATGATAATTATATAGAATTGATTATGTAAAAGATGAGGTATAAAAAGCCACGCCTAGTGCTGACTAGTTGCTGGAAAAAAGCCGGATGGGGCTGATGTTGCTCTACTACTCCTGATGGCCCAATAAAGGCAATATTTTGAACCTCTACAAAAGAGTGCTGCAATCTGTTTTTGGTTTGTATATGACAGTAAACAGGAGCATTGCTCGTGCTGCTCTCTTTATCTTCTATCTATCTATCTATATCTATCTATGTATCTATCTATCTATCTATCTATTGTGAGGCACCGCCGGCATGATCCTCATGACCGGGGCGCATCACATGCAGGATCAGGGTATGATCCTGTTCACACTGGCCGGTTTGACTGTGATAATACTGTGTGAACCAACTTTGAACACAGGGTTTAATGTGACTAATGAGTGGCTCATGAGATCGAGAAAGCCCTGGGGAAAGGGATGTAATGAGTGATTGCTGACAACCCAGGTGGGTGTGTCAGGTGGGTGTGTCCGGAGGAATAGCAGCCCAGCTGGATGAATCAGTGTGGGTGTGGCCGGCACGATAAGAGTCAGCCAGCTGAGTGATTGAGAGATCATTACCAGCCAGAGAGCAGAGCAGTCCAGTCCAGAGCTCTGTGTGCATGGAATAATGGGAGCATGCTAGCTCCATGCCGGTGCCTAGTTCCGGGGTCGTGGCAGCACCTGGAAGGGGAAGCTATGGCTGAACCTGGTGGATACTGGTCCGGGCGTGGGGTGAAACACGCCCGGGAAAGGAGCCCGTGGGGATGCCTGGTGGAACCTGTGACACAGGTAGCGAGACCCGGATCCGTGCCCGGTAAGAAAGCAGTTCCTGAATGCTTGTGTGAACTGTGCACCTTGTGTGTAAATCATGCTAGGCGAGTGTAGCCGCCATTAGGTCCAGTGAAGGACCTGTTGAACCTTATAAGTACTGAATGGCTTTATAGAAGACCCAGCGAGTGAATGTAGCCCTATAGAGGCCGAAGTATGAAGTGTGCCAGACGGGCATAGACCGCCCTTGGGACCGACTCTGTGTAGTCAGTTAAAGGTCCTGATGAACCGGAATGAATGTAGCCCTTCGGGAGGCGATCATATGTAGCCCTTCGGGAGGCGACTTTATGTAGTGCGCCAGGCGGGCATCGACCGCCTTTGGGTCCGAGTCGGAGGGCTCAGTTAAAGGACCCGATGAACCGGAATGTGTGTACGAGAGGTCAGAAGTAGGGGTTAGAAGGGCTCCCGCACTGGGTAACGCGTGGTTAGGCCGGAGGCCGTAGCCCCACGGGTTACTAGGGTTTGCCAATCCCTGTTCTGAACCCAGAGGAGCCGCAGTCCATGAGTGTTGTATGATGGGCTGTGAGCGAGTGAAAGGACGTGTGTGGTCCATGGTGGCTTATAGGATGGATCACATATTGTATGTAATAACCCGGTCAGGCTGGAGTCCTGATTCCGGGGTAGTATGAAGCTGGGGAAATAGAGCCAGGCGGCTGGTTCCGCCATTGGGACCCATAGGGCCCGTTGATATGGTACTTGATGTATTGTTAAATGTATGTGAAATGTATATAGGCCGGAGGCCGTAGCCACCACGGGAGCTGTTAGTAGAGCTCCAATGGGGACAGAGAGATGGTTACAGGTCCCGGGTTACAATAATGTTATATGTAATATCAATGTATTATGTGACGTGTATGTGTTAAATGTTAAATGTACTAACCCGGTTATTGATGCTATTGAGAAATAAACGGGTAATTACGTGAAAAATTATACACATGTGTTGGCGTCATTACGCAGCAAGCGGGTTCCCCGGGTCGCTACCTCACACTATCTATCTATCTATCTATCTATCTAGGAAACTTCAAGTTCTTTTCTGTCTGCAAAAATATCTTTAGGTATTACTTCTGAGTCAAATAACAAAAGAAAAATATCCACTTTTTCCTTTTTCACGAGACTTAGATAAGCAGCCCCAAGTTTTTATTTTTGTTTTTTTGTATCTTTTCTTTCTGTCTATCTTACAGTCCTTAACTATCATCTGTCTGCCTGTTCATTCAAATATTACTAATACTTAATTTTTTTATATTACTTATTTGAAATAACACTATTTTACAAGATTGAACCTGTATAAAATTTGTAACATTGCTTTACTAGATGGAATCCCATTGAAGATATGTACAAGGTTCTGCCATTCAGGTATTGCAGACAATTATATGTAATCTGCTAGCACAGCAGTTTGTATTTTTGAGATGCCGGGATCTGACACAAAAAAAGAATTCTGTCCTAGTTTCTTTCAAAATTAGGTCATATTCATTATACTGTACACTGCATGACAGAAGTGAACAGAAAACAGTTACATCTTTAATAATACAGTATTACATAAATGTGTATCAGGCTCCTGTCCTGGCAGCTCTGGAGCAGTTTTGCTTTAAAGGTTGGTGTTTTAATATAGAAGAGATCAAATATCTTAAGTTTATCATTTCTAAGAGTGATTGAACTATTGATGTACAGAAGATGTAGCTGTCTCCATCTTCACATACCGCTTTATTCACACATTGTGTCACGAACTGTAGGACATCATTTGAGGTTACAGTATCTTGGTGATCAGTGGCGTAACTTCAGGGCCAGGGGCCTCGATGCGAAAGCTCCAACGGGGCCCCTGGCTATTGGAAATCTTTATTAGTATTAGTCTTTTTCTATAGGCCAAAGGGACTTTTGGGGCCCCCAAGGCTGCAGGGCCCGGGTGTGATCGCAACCCCTGCAACTATTGTAGTTATGCCCCTGTTGGTGATATATCTATTGGCCACTAGCACAATCTACGGTAAAAGGGTTATCCGGGATTTAGAGAAAAAAAGTGTGCCCAAGCACTAACAGGAAGGTAGGGGGCAGTTACTGTTCACCACCGATCACCTCCGACATGGTAAGGTCCTAGACCGCTCCTGACGGCTAATTTGAAACTTCCGCTGATATCACGTAGACAGAGAGGTGGCTTCTCCAGTCTGCTGACACAATGTATTGCATGTGAATGAGGTGGCATTGTGACCTCTAGAGTATCACAACCGCAAAAATGAAATCACAAAAAATCAAACTAGTTCTGACTTTGTGTCACTTCCTTGTCATGATGGAGGTACCTTATGGATCGTGATATCACCCCATTCACCTGCATTATGCTGAGATGTAGCAATGTTGTAGAATCTCATGTGACTCCAACCTGAAGAGCTCACATGTCAAACCCTTCCTCTCTCTGTAGATTTCATTAAAGTGCAAAATATTTAGAAGGCCCCAAATGAAATTCTTTTTCTAGGCAAATTGGCAAAATGGAAAAGTTACGAAGGGAAATATCTTTATAGTGGGTTGCCAGGGAAAGAAAAACATGTTCTTTTTTCATGAAGCAACACCACATCTGTCCATGGATTATTATACGTTTCTTAGTTAACCAATTATAGGTAGAGCAAGCACATTGTCACTTCAGTGAGAAACTCTAACACTCTAACGCCACCCAATAAGGGTAGCCATCCTTAAAGTCATAATCGACATTTTAACAAGCCTTTTAATGTGACTTAGGATTTCTGCCAGATCAGAACCCAAAACTGCAGACGCTGCGTTTCGGGGTGACTGCCCCTCATCAGTGCAGTGTGTGGGAGTTCTGATCTAGGTGTATGAAAGGCTTGTTAAAGACTCGATTATGACTTTAAGGATTGCTACCCTTATTGGGTGGCATTAGTTTCTCACTTCCTCACTGAAGTAACAATTTGCATATTTCCCAGAGGAGCATTGCGGATATAAGACTCCTTGTTAGCTTATCTCTCTCCTTATGGTGGCAGGCAGATTCCTCTCCATAAGGTAGAAAGCTAGTTCCCCAGACCTAGGTAGAGTAAGGACACTCAAGTCTTCCTGTTTCTGTATGTGCAGTTTCTTGACTTATAATCTACAGGGTGGGCCATTTATATGGATGCACCTAAATAAAATGGGAATGGTTGGTGATATCAACTTCCTGTTTCTTGCACATTGGTATAATGGAGGGGGAAAACTTTTCCAGATGGGTGGTGACCGGCCATTTTGAAGTCAGCGATGTTGGATCCAAAGTTATTTTTTTCAATGGGAAGAGGGTCATGTGACACATCAAACGTATTGAGAATTTCATAAGAAAATCAACGGTGTGTGCTTGGTTTTAATGTAACTTTATTCTTTCATGAGTTATTTACAAGTTTATGACCACTTATAAAATGTGTTCAAAGTGCTGTCCATTGTGTTGGTTTGTCAATGCAACCCTCTTCTCCCACTCTTGACACACTGATAGCAACACTGCAGAATAAATGCTAGCACAGGCTTCAAGTATCCGTTGTTTCAGATGCTGCACATCTCGTATCTTCACAGCATAGACAATTGCCTTCAGATGAGTAATGAGGCAAACTTATTTGTGAATGATGAAGTTAACAAACAAAACCACTGCTATTGGTCTGACACTAACCCACAGTGGATAGATCCCCCAAGACTGCTGGAATACAAAAATTGATGGTATATGGGGAACAAAGATAGTGGGGCCACTCTGTAAATACATTATTTTGCTTTATTGATAACCGCAATGGTTATGTAAGTTGGAACAGGGATGTGGAAAAAGAACCATACTCATCACGCCACCTGCCCTGCAGTTGACTGCCATCATATTGTTCTCTTTTGTCCACCTTTGTATGCCATATTTCTGGTCTTTTTACTAAAGGCTAGTATTTCAGGTTGTGTCATAAGGATGCAACTTCAAAATTGCCAACTTTTGATGTGCAATAACCACAGGGGTCTGGAACTGGCCAAATGTCTCGGAGATGTGACATGCATCGGCAGAAAAAAAGAGTATTTTTTTCTCAAGTGCTCAACTTTCTGGCCACCTGTTGCTTGTTGTCTAAGGCTGCCTTCACATTTGCAGATGCCTCCGCAGAACGCTGCGGAGGCATCTGCAAGCCTCTGCATGCAGACCGCAGCCCTATCTTTATAATGGAGCGCACCGTGTCTGCAGATGCTTGCAGACCGCGTGCACTCCATTGCCCGCCATGAGTGATCTGTGTTCAGGCGGATGCCTGCGCACAAATCACACACTCTCGCCTGCACCAAAGACGCAACATGTCGCGTCCCTGGTGCGGACGAGACTGTGTGATTTGTGCGCAGGCCTCTGCATGCAGACCGCATGCCCCAAATCACACAGTCTCGTCCGCACCAGGGACGCGACATGTTGCGTCTTTGGTGCAGGCGAGAGTGTGTGATTTGGCGCAGGCATCCGCCTGCACACAGATCACTCATGGCGGGCAATGTGAGTGCACGGCGGTCTGCAAGGCATCTGTAGACACGGTGCGCTCCATTATAAGATAGGGGCTGCGGTCTGCATGCAGAGGCCTGCGCACAAATCACACAGTCTCGTCCGCACCAGGGACGCGACATGTTGCGTCTTTGGTGCAGGCGAGAGTGTGTGATTTGTGCGCAGGCATCCGCCTGCACACAGATCACTCATGGCGGGCAATGGGAGCGCACGGCAGTCTGCAAGCATCTGCAGACACCGTGCGCTCCATTATAAAGATAGGGGCTGCGGTCTGCATGCAGAGGCTTGCAGATGCCTCCGCAGAACGCTGCGGAGGCATCTGCAAATGTGAAGGCAGCCTTATCCCTTTCTTACCACTGTCAGACATGCCACATCTCTGGTCTGGCCGCATTCAGGCTTTGGAGATTACTGTGGGTCATGAATTTGAAATGACATGACCATATGAGGTACACTGAGCTCTGTCCTAGACCTGGTTATGAGTCCTGTTCTATAGAGAAAGAGCCAGAATTACTAAAAGTGGAAAGAAGAGAAACGAACGGTGGCCGTAAATTTTTTATTTACATCAGATGTTCATAACTAGGCGTTGTATGTACCGCAAGTCAGATATTCATAATACAGGAACTGCCTGTACATTCCATTGACTGATTTTATTATACCTTTCCAGATAATTTGCACTATTTCTTTTCATACATTGAGTCTTGACCGGGTCAAAATGTTCCGTGTATCTTTGTTCTCAAAGATAAATAAACCTGCACAACATTAACAATTCAAAATAATTACTGGGATTTGGTATGTACACGGGGATCATCAAAATTTGTTCCATGCAGTAATCAGCACTTTAGCTCTCAGGTTCACTATGCTGCTTTGCAGCATTTTTACGAGGATGCAAATTTCCTTATTAATTTCAGATGTAATAATCATGTGCATTTAAGACAAACTGCTGATGTTGAATTGTTTGGTATTTATTCATGCATCTGTTTAGCTATGCTATCGGTATATGCAATATATAAATAATGTTACAATATGTCTGCTCACAGATGGGACATATAACTTCTTCACATATAGTGTATTGCGTAGCAATTTTTTTGTAAAAGCACACGTTTAGCCTAGCCGTAAACTGGACCCTAAGGGCCGCTTTACACACACCAACTTCTGTGACCAACTTCTGAAAACAGCCACAAAATAGAACAATGTGTCCATGATTTCACTGCAACCAGAGATCTGTTCAGAACTTGGTCACAGAAGTTGGAGTGTGTAAAGCGGCCCTAACTCTATTGACTCAAGTCGTTATGTACCTAAACAGGGCTCAAATTAAGTAGGATCCAGGCTTAGACCAGAAGGGTATCATAGAGTTCTCAATCTGCACATGTTTATCGCCCTCAGGGCTATGAGTTACTCAGGATTGGTCCTTATTCTCTGCTTACTGTGGGATGTCACGGTGGTGGCTGTGGACCGATTCCGTGGCCCTGGATGGACCGCAAATAAAAAGGGAAAAAATAAAAATACAAATAAGAGTTTGTCAGTGACGCCACCTGTGGGATGCGGTCGGATATGACCAACACTGCTTATCTCAGCTTCAGGGGATGATGTTGGGATGCAGCAGGATGATAAACCCTCCACAGGTAGGGCTAGGATGATCCCTGAGCTGGTGATAATTGTTATTGGTGTTGATAGGGATGCAGGAATTAGCTCAAACAATGATGTGGAGACACAAGAGTAACAGTCTTTTCTTTACCTTTAATGGTGGAACTCAGGTAGTACCGGGTACTGTTTTCTAAAGTTCACGGGGTCCGGAGCTTGGAGGTAATTTTAGGCTATCAATGCCAGGCAAGTCCTGAGGCTTTCCTTTTAGATTGTGTCGGTTGGGCCCTGGCTGCATAAAGCAATGCTGTGACCCACTCTGTTCTGTACTAGCTGTAGGACAAGCAGCGTGAACCCTTCTCTTGGCTGTATGTCTACTTAGCTCTCCTGGGCTCTGTAGTTCAGCTGTGCATCTTTAGCTTTACAGTGAACGGGGTGGTGTATAACTATCCGTTCTCCGGATTTGGCCACTGGGTGTATAATCCCTTACGATCTCAGTCTCCGGTGACCGTACTATACTTAATTCTGGGCTTGCTGGCACTACTACCAGTCCCAGATCTTCCATCTCTCCTCCTCAGGTCCTCGCTATGGGCTCCACACACTGTCAGTTTCCTTGGACCGGCCTAACGCGGCTCCTTTCCCCAAGATCACTTTCCTCTCCTCCTTCTGCTCTGCTCAACTGTCACCTCAGCTCTCCTGACAGGAACTGACTAGCTCCACCCCCTGCACCTGCATATCTAGGGGACCTCTACTGACGTCAGCAACTGACCTGACCTCAGCTGTTAGAGCTCCCCCTATAGGCCCATGTTGGGATATGTTATATGTGTGCTTCACCTGGTGGATGCCTTGCCTCCAAGCTTGTAATGTGATTACCGGACCCTGGAGCGCCACACATGCGCTAGTCATTTTCCTTAAGTCCACTGCGGCGCATGCAAAGATTGAGATTTCAGCAGTCCAAAATGTTGCCTCAGTAGTTTTTATGGGCCGATCACATCTACTGCAGGAGAAATCAGTGGCGCTGACCTTGCGTCGCTGAAACACCCTCACAAGATTGACACCCTGGCAGGATTGCCCCACTTTGCCATTGCTGCCAGGACACCCCTGTAGAATTGCACCACCATGCTGCTGCCACTGGATTACCCCTCTAGGATTTCCTCACTGTGCCTCTGCTGCCAGGACCTCCCCGCAGGGTTGCCCCACTGTCCTGCAGTTGCTGGGACACATCCCGAAGCATCACCCCACTCATGCTGCTGCCGACCTACAGATGTGACCCTGCCTCCTGTGAACTTGCTACACTGACTATAAAATACACTTTATTATAAGACGGACCTCCTTTTTTGTACCATTAAAAAATAAATTCTATTTTGTTCTATTAAATTTGGAGTATGTTTTATAATTTAGTGCATTTTATAATATGCAAATACAGTATATGTTTTGTATATTGGACACAGTACATTTGTTCACAAGCACATTTATATAAAAGCGTACTCTGGTCTTCTGATAAGTTCACTCTAAGTGAATACAGACTTCTGAATCCTTACAGTGCATGCACTGCCCACTCTCAGAAATCACTGGTATTGTGGTCGATCATGCAATTTGGACATGTGTGGTGCCCCTATGGCAAGGCGCCACAGGGAGGTACTGAACCCCAAACAGAAGGTGTAGTGCCTCCATTGCCGTGGATATGGAGGACCCTACTGAGTCTGCACCCCAACACCCATACAGTAGGCCACCTTAGTACAGGGGACCGTATGAGCGGGAGACGAGGAGTGACAGAAGATTAGTCAGTGAGACGGTCTAAGACCTGTGGGGAGCTGTACTACCAAAGCTGCATTTCCATCACTTCAGCAGCTGGCCGCAGCGCAATTAACCCTATTACCAGGTACCACAGGTGGCGTCACGTTACAAAATCCCCTTCATCATCCCTCTCACCCGCCATTGAGGATCCAGGGCACGGAACCAGGAACCGACCAGCCGTGATCACCACTGAAGTAACCACCTGTCCCGGTATCCGAGTATCCCCTACCCTGTCGACTGACTCACATGCCCAGCCTTGCTCAATAATAATGAAATAATCTAATATGTGACACTATCCAAACATCACAAAGTGTTGACACAAACATCTTACACAAAGTCAACCAATGGGTGCTGTCAGATTTGGGCCCCCAGACACATTATGTGAGCAGGATTGGCCAACAATCTAACTTGTATAGGAACCTCCCGACTGTCCCTTTGACAGATTGTGTTGAGTGACATAATGATTTGACATTTGGAATTCAATTGCCCGATGCTTTTTCTCTGCAGTCCACTCTCACCATAGAGAACCCAGAGCCAATGTATTCTTGTTTATAGGGAAGTTGGGAAAGATAGCAGGTGACTAAACAAGCATCCAGCAAGCAAGACTAGCCAATCTAAAGATGCACCAAATTTATTTTACAGCTGATTAACTGTGATAATTATGGTACATTTTAAGATTGTCTAGTTTGCACAGTCTGAGACAGGCATCCCAAACCTGTGGCTTGGTGCATTTGTACTACCCAGTAGGGGCTGACTGGCGACGCAAATCCTGGGTGGCAAAAGTTTTTCCGGCAGCCCCCCCCATCGTGCCACGCCCCCTGCAGACACGGAGGGGTAGCTAAAGGCTAAAGGGAGCCTAGAGGTTCCCATTATGGTTGGAGTAGATGGTTGCTAGTTGACCGCCACCATGTCACATCTGCAAGGAGGTGGCAGTCATGTTTTGGGTCGTAATCATGTGGAGAGAGCTAGTTTGCCCCTATAGGGTCCATGAAGGCATGAAAAGGACCACGGCAAAGTATATATACTTTTAGACTGACCACTTTTTTTCTTTGTACAAAATCATCCCCATGCATGACAATGCACCATCTCTTCATACAGAGCATAGCCCTGAGTAATTGGCTGCTATGGACATAAAAGTAGAGAAAACCATGGTGTGGCTACCAGTCTCCCCTGATCTCAACCCTATTGAGAAACTTAGAAGTACCATTAAGCAAAAAAAATCTAAGATGCTGTAAGACCTTAACCATCAAACCAGCAGCTCTGGGAGTCAATTCTGACATCCTGCAAACAAATGCAATCTTAAAACATCCAAAACCTGACAAGTTCAATAAATGCAATATTTGTGAAGGTGATCTCAAAGAAAGGTGATATACAATATGAGACATACTGGTAGGATGCCTACATTGTGAGCCCCAATGGGGACAGTGTTGATGATGTATGTAAAGTGCTGTGGAGTTCATAGTGTAATATAAATGTAAAAACATATTTCTTCATATGTCGTCACAATACCGGGATCTGAGGATCTTCTATTTGGAGGTCAGGGGCTCTCTGATGCCATGTTGCTGCCTGTCTCGCTGTCTTCTCTTTTGACACTGAAGTGCGGTGGACAAGAGAGCATTAACTGGTTAATAACAAGAAGTATGGAGTGTACTAACTGAGCCATAAACCCCCCCATACCATGTCCCGCAGACATTGTAGGATTACTATATGGATTTTATTGTTAGAGCACGGACACACTGGCGTGAATCTCGGATAAGTGCAATGTGTGATTTTATCGCAGTGCAGTCAGTTAATCAACGTCTGAAACACATTGGCGAGTGTCGGACGCTTTTTTCTCATCCAGATTCTGGATGGGAAAAAAGTCACAACATGCTGCGACAGTCTGCGATTCATGTGCGAGACTCACCAATGCAAGTCTATGAGTCCGACAAAATCATGGACCGCACACTGACAGCACACGGACCATCCGAGAGGCATCAGTTTTTTTCACTGATACATTCTCATTCTTCAGCTGAGACAACTGTAAAATGCTCCTGTAAATAGCAGTAATAGCTGCTGAGAAACAAAACAGATTGCACATGGATGTGATCTAAGAAAACTGTCGGACACTCACACAGCATTTGGATGTCACAGTGGCCAGCCACACAGACAGCCCGCCACAGCCACACACAGAGCCACAGCCACACACAGAGCCACAGCCACACACAGAGCCACAGCCACACAAAAACAGTCAGCCACATAGACAGCCAGCCACATAGACAGCCCGCCACAGCCACACACAGAGTCACAACCACACAAAAACAGTTAGCCATATAGACAGCTACACAGACGCAGAGAGCCACACAGAGAGACACAGCCACATAGACAGCCACACACATAGCCACAGCCAGCCACACACAGAGCCACAGCCAGCAACATAGACAGCCATAGCCAGCCACACACAGGCACACACAGACACAGCCAGCCAAACACAGACACAGCCAGCTACACACACAATATCAGCCACATACATACAGCCACACACATACAGCCACACACATAGCTAGCTACACACATAGCTAGCCACACACATAGCTAGCCACACACATAGCTAGCCATACAAACACAGCCACACACAGCCAAAGCTAGCCAGCCAGCCACACATACAGCCACACACATACAGCCAGCCACGCATACACACACAGCCTGATTGAATACACATGCAGCCAGCCAGGCAAACACACATGCAGACACACACACATGCAGCCAGACACACAGACATGGAGGCAGACACACACATGCAGCCAGAGGCACACATTAACATGCAGCCAGACACACACGCAGTCAGAGACACACTCACACAGCTGGAGACACACACACACATGCATCCAGAGACACACACACACACACATGAAGCCACACACACACACATTCAGCCAGAGACACACACATGCAGCCAGAGACACACACACACACATGCAGTCAGAGACACACACATGCAGTCAGAGACACACACATGCAGCCAGAGACACACACACTGCCAGAGACACACACTTGCAGTCAACGACACACACACATGCAGCCGGAGACACACACACACAACCAGAGACACACACACATGCAGTCAACGACACACACACACATGTAGCCAGAGACACACACACACATGCAGCCAGAGGCAGGCACACACACACATGTAGCCAGAGACACACACATGCAGCCAGAGACACATATACATGCAGACAGACACAGACATGGAGCTAGAGACACACATACATGCAGACAGACACACACATGCAGCTGGAGACACACACAAACATACACATGCATGCAGAGGCTTGTACACACATATGCAGCCAGACACACACGCACCCAGAAACAGACACACACATGCATGCAGCTAGAGACACACACACATGCATGTAGAGACCCACCCACACACACACACATGCATCCTGAGACACACACACGTGTCCAGAGACACACACATGGAGGCAGAGACACACACACACATGCAGCCAGAGACAGACACATGCAGCCAGAGGCACACACTAACATGCAGCCAGACACACATGCAGACAGAGACACACACATGCAGCTGGAGACACACACATGCAGCTGGAGACACACACATGCAGCTGGAGACACACACAAACACACACACACATGCATCCAGAGACTTACACACACACATGCAGCAAGACACACATGCACAGCCAGCCATGCATGAACATGGGCAAGTTTTATATGGAGGAGCAGCACACATTGCTCACCTCATGGCTGGTGTCCCATTTAGCTCTTCTCCGCGGCAGAGACACACACATGGAGGCAGAGACACACACACACAGCCAGAGACACACACATGCAGTCAGAGACACACACACACACACATGCAGCCAGAGACAGACACATGCAGCCAGAGGCACACACTAACATGCAGCCAGACACACATGCAGACAGAGACACACACATGCAGCTGGAGACCACACACTGCAGCTGGAGACACACACATGCAGCTGGAGACACACACAAACACACACAAGCATCCAGAGACTTACACACACACATGCAGCAAGACACACATGCACAGCCAGCCATGCATGAACATGGGCAAGTTTTATATGGAGGAGCAGCACACATTGCTCACCTCATGGCTGGTGTCCCATTTAGCTCTTCTCCGCGGCAGGAATGTAATGTAGCCAGGCGCGCTGCATCACAGCTTGCAGATATGGCCACACTCAGACCCCTTCTGTTAGCAGTGACGCGGCCGGTACTGTTCACAAACAGGATAAGGTGCCGGCCGGCCAAACAACAAGTGAGGGGTTCTGCGGGCAGCCACGGTAAGAGTTGTTGGGGAGCTGCAACAGGCAGAGGCTGGCCCACGCAATGCCTGCTGCCTCCCTGTACAGGCCGCTGGGTGCAATAAGCCTGTCTGTACAGTTAAATCATCGGCGGCCGTATCCCGCATTAACAATAGCTGCGGGCCTGCGGCCGCCGGTAATTTACTTTTGCAGTGATGTTAGTAATGCACCCAGCGGTCGGCGGCCCTGAACTGTTGCTAAGTGACCCCGGCCCGGGGGGCAAGTGCCTCCCTGCCCCCCGGGCCAGCCCGCCCCTGCTACCTAGTTTTGGCGAACAGCTACAGAGAGCAAGTCTCCTGTCACTGACTTCTGTGTGTAGCCGTTCACTGATGAACACATCTGGAGGAACGTGCACTGGTTATATAAGTATGGTGAACTGGAGATAGGACGATATTGCCAGTCAAAGAGGATGGTGGAAGGTGGCTATGAAAGTGTGGTGGGCATGCGTATTGCAAGTATACCGAATAGGATTAATGTGGAAATTGGGGTATGACCTTAATGTGATTTTTGTGGGGATGTTTTGGCTGTTAATATAATAGTAATGGAGGCTCTGCTTTAAGGTGGGAGATGAGATATATATGTCAGCACTTCTACGGCTGTGATTTGACTTGTGACTCTTTCAGAGGGAATGTGTCACTCAAAGAAAGGTCAGGGACTGCTGGTCTAAGCATTAGACTGGTTTCATGAGTTGGCCCAATGTATCTAATTTTCCTTCTGACTGACCAGAAAAGAAAAAGATGACAGTCAGGCACCATTGAGCTTATTGCAGCACAGGTAATGTATTTTATATTTCAGTTCATATGCCTTAAAATACAAAAAATATCCAAAACTATTATTAAAAAATAAAGCAGAATTATGTGATTTTCTTTTAAATTAGCTAGTATATGTAATTGTTGGTGTAAACTACAGCTGGCTGTACATTTTCCCTGTTGGAGATTTAACACTTATTTACATAATTACTATAGCAAGAGTCAGATATGTCAGGTGTCATCTTCAAGTAGCAAAGTCAGATATAAAAGTCAAGAATCAGAGGCAAGTATCAGAGTCACATGTCAGCAACATGGGTCAGATATCAGTCAGGAGTCAGGGTGAAAAAAATATCTCAAATCTACATTATTATAATTAGTGAACTATTCGGATTCAGATAGCTCTATCTTAATACTTAGAAATCTTTCATTACTCGTTACTCAATGCAAGTCAGAGGAAACTCACTCGGATCCAAATACTGAAACATTTCAAAGTATTCGGATAGGGCTATCCAAATCTGAATAGTTCACTAGTCGCTCATCAGTAATTATAATATATGATTCTGGTATATGAAGATCTCATAGTACAGATAGTAAATCATAGATAACATTTTACTGTGTTGTTCTTCAATTTATGTCGGTTGTTAAAGTAACTTAATTTATAGTGGGGTAAACCTAAAATAACTGAACAACCACAGTCAGCCGTTTTCCATTTATAAGGTCTTCTGGGTAATTATACAACACGTTTCTGAATGTTTTCTCATTCGTTCCCTTCTGCACATACCTGTGTATATTACCAATCCTTAACCTTGTATAGAAGTGAGGAAATATATTCATGTGTAATCTTATTCGCATTGTACAAAATCTGCATTCGTCAAAGTGATTCAGCAAAATGGTGTAACTCAGCTGCCGTTTTTCTGAACCGAAAAAAAAACTTCCAAATGTTTTAAATCATTTCATAAATACTTATATTCACTTGACGCTGGGAAGGTCGATTCGTGTGACCTAACCACTAACATCAATTTTATCTCTCTATAGACGTTCCACCCAACCTTCCCCCAATAATAAAAGCTCAGACAACAATCCAATTTTTCTTGGATAAAAATGGCCACAGCAGCCAATTTATTTATAAGAAAACATATAAATACAACAATTGGTGAGGTCCTCAAAGCTACAAAAATCTGGTGATTTTCCCATGATATTGCCCCTCCCCTCCCTTACCCCTAGCCGTGTTCACTGGCTCAGGAGCACCGTGAAACTGAGGGACGAGGTTGTCCTCCAATACCATTAGGATGAACCTGACGTTCCATCGCCGGGTATCACCCAAAATTTCACCAAGATGAACCCGATGTTCCATCGCCGGGTATCACCCAAATCTCACCAGACTATTCTCAAATAACCATACAATAAAGGGGATCCCCGTATTTAATGAATCCCCAATCCCGACTTTATAACCAACTTTGAGGACTCACCAATGCTTCAAAAACATTAAGAAAACTGAATTTAAAAACCTTCGACTCACAAAGAGTCATCCTACAGCGCTCAGGAGAGGAAAAAACCCCTGTGGAGTAAACCTCTTTTCTGTCCATTGATCCGAGGACAAAGAGGACCCCCAATCTTGGTCATTCCTATTTATGCTTCCCACCCCACCCTATGAAACCCCACCTATATCTGTCATTTCCTCCCTACCTTCAGACCACTACCCTTTGGATCACCTTTCATCCCACTCCCTACTGTCCCCCCTATCTTCCCCCACGGTCACTCCTCCCTCCCATCATCATGTCAGGCCCCCATCACCACTCCGTGGGGGGGTCCACCTGAGACATTACAGCTCATGGCTTGTGCCCATACACTCTACACTGTAACCTGTCCGTTCTGTTGCCAACACTAAAATGCTAAGTGCTCGTGTGTAAAACAAATGAGCCAGCAGTATGTGTATGGCATTAAATCCATTACATGGTTGCATTTTGGACAATTTACCGTACATATGAACTTTTAAAACAATTATTCCCTCTTCACTTTAAAAAAATAAATACAATAAATCCCCAAAATGTTCTTTTTTATATAGCACTGCTTTGCTGCTGCTTTCTAGTGCATTAAGAATGAAGAAATAAATGTTGCTGCTGCTCCTATAATTTGTAATATCTCTCTCTTTTTATCTTTAAATTGACTCTTTGTATTGTTGACATACTTCTAAATACATTTTCTTCACTGTTGCATAAACACAACACATCTGTTTAAAGTATTTGACCAATATTTTTTTTCTATTGCTAAGCTTGGAACTATGATGCTCCTTCCCTATTCTAAATCACCCTAAATGGCTGCTGCATTCCCTGCCTATCCTTTTATACAGACTATCCTAGTAACTCCTGTCATGTGACATCTGCAGTGCATTTTGGGGAAACTGTTGTGGTCTCACCTGTGGCCATGTCAGCCTTTTGTGACTGTTGCAATCTTCTGCAGTGTGATAAAATGCTACAGAGATTTTTTAGATTATTCACATGACTCAAAATGCAAATTGTTTAAATTTGTCAAGACCTGTGAATATTACTCAAAGTTGATTAGCAGTAAGTTGGTTTGCTCATCTTTGGCACAAAAATGGTTAATAAGTACTCATTGAAAATTGCTAAAACACAATTGGCAGCAAAATACCCACATAGCTCTCTTCATGTTAACTATTTTTTATAAACTTTTCATTCTTTTCTATAGGGGAAACAGTCTGGGAGAAAATAGTTGCATAATTTAGTATCAAACATTTAGTGTGTTAATAGTGCACCCTAAAGTATTGAGAGGGCCATCTATATGGATACACCTAAATAACATGGGAATTAATAGTGATATCAACTTGAAATAACTCATGAAAGAATAAAGTTACATTAAAACCAAGCACACCATTGTTCTTCTTATGAAATTCTCAATATGTTTGATGTGTCACATGACCCTCTTCCCATTAAAAAAAATAAAGTTGGATCCAAAATGGCCGACTTCAAAATGGCCGCCACGATCACCACCCATCTGGAAATGTTATCCCTCTCCTGTATACTAATGTGCCACAAACAGGAGGTTGATATCACCAACTATTCCCATTTTATTTGAGTGTATCCATAACGATGGCCCACCCTGTAGATCAAACTACTGACGGAAATACCCCTCACTACATACAAAGGGCTAATAAAACTAAGTACAAAGGGCCCCATTCAAAAAGTTATTATGACAGAATTCTGGTATAACACACCCCAAAATGTCACAAAATTGTTTACACCATGCCCAACCATCATCGTCAAAATGGTCAGAGATGGGGACAGGGACATTGCATCGTGAAGCTGGCCCAGAAAATTCATCAAAATTTAGTGCTATATCTGGCGGACGTTCAAGCCAGTTATAAAGTGCATCTAATTCATTTTTTTGGGTTGGAAATCAGAGACATTCACATCCTTGGTAAAGTGCATATTTTGTATTTTCCAAGACGTATCCACATAGGACATAAAAAATGGCCGAAAAAACATGTACAATATTGCCCTATATAACAAGAACACAAAAAAAATTTGTGCAAACCCTATAGGAGTTGTTCAGGACTACAGTAGTAATGACCTATCATCAGAATAGGTATCAGCTGACACCCCCACTAATCAAGTGCATCATGTATGGAGCTGTTGCCACATTCCTCTCTACACTGTATAGAAGCCTTTTTCAGGTATTAGAGCTTCTGGATGTGGCAAAAAGTATCAATTTATCATGGAGGTGCTGTGTGTTAAAGCCCAACTCATCCATAACTCACACGTCCCTTAGGCACTTTCTTGTTGCAAACAATGTAGACCTTGATTTGTGATGCCTCCATCCAGTTTTCGTCTTGCTTTTGTGTTTTAATCCATATCTGCCAATAGCAATAACTTTTTTTTTTTTAAATTAGAATTTTTTGTTTTTTGAGGAACAAGTTACAGTTCTAAAGGCGCCATTTTATCAATTCATTTACCTTATTGGAGGAAAAGAATAAACACAATCCTTGGTGAGGTGAAATCTGCAAAAAACCCCACTTTTTATTTGTGTTTGTTTTATTAGTTATGGCCGTTTCACGCTTGATTACCCTTCAACAAGTTCAGTCCAATTGAAACGCTAGTGAAGTGTGAAACGGCCATTGTTCATCTCCCATCCTCACTCCTGTCTCTGTGTCTACATGTGTAGCCTCATGAAATAAAGAAGTGTCGCCAGCTATGCGGTGAGTGCTACTTGTCTTCTATTTGTCTGGATCACATTTATTTAATGCAAATCAAATTGTTTGGCATTAAAAGAAACAAAGAAAACATTTTTACCCTCTGAGCTTTCCTAACCGAGAGCATGATTGAACGGATGGGCCATGATCTTTGTTGTCCTATGGTCATGCATGTGGAACAGTGAGTAAAGAGGAGATGGACACTAAAGGAGGAGCTGGAACCATTGTTAGCTAGCAGAAAGAGGTTCGGTGACAGGGTCCGGTGAGGAGCCAGGTGAATATGGCTTATACACTTTCTAGCCTATATGAGCCCAACAAAATGGCAGCCGTTCATTTATGCAAATCAAAATACAAACATTTGTATTTGCTACAATGGTCTTATTAGTTTATGGTTTTAAACCATTGCAATCATGCTCATGTTGTAATTGTAAAACCAATAACAGGCTACAGCTCATGTGACAGGAACTGGGTGGCCACTTTAGGCACATAAAGCATAGTCATCTCATGACAGTATTACAAAATTCATGCTATTTTCCTAAGTTGTCATCTCCTGCCACACATTTTAATAGATCTGAAGCCAATATACAGTATATACTTTTGAATGTTATATAAAGTTGTAGCAATGATTCCTGTCCCTGTGTTTACTCTAGTTTTAACAAAATACTATTGCAACAGGTTTCAATGTGGGAATTAATAATTTGCAGGTCAAGGGTTTGGATTATTTATATCTGACCGCAAAAGTTTTGCCAGCAAACAAACAGACAAGAACTGCAAGAAGAATACCAAATCACAAGGCATAGAGAAGTCTAACAACATACAAAGGCTGATGCCAACAGCAAGCAGCACCATTGGGATACAGAGGAAGGGTGAAGACAACAAAACTCTAATCTCAATAGATTGAGCACTCTCAGTATTAGCAGAACTAAAATAGGCTGTTTATGATAGATCTACAAGGCATGTAAAGGAAAACCGACAACCACATTGCTCAACATAATAATAATAATAATAATAAAACTTTATTTGTATAGCGCCAACATATTCCGCAGCGCTTATAAGCTTAGATTCATATTTGTTCTATGTTAAACTAGACATATTATGGACTATGTCCAGTACTTCTTCAAGCTACTGAAATGTATTGTGCTTTTTATATTCCTCATACAGATAGAAGGAACATCACCTTCTCATTTACTCACATGTTGTATGCATACCAATCTAACATTTCCAAGAATGATCCGGGTTCTTGTATTCTGTTTCTTGTCATCGCTCTTTTGAGTAGACCCTTTATTCCTTTTCATCAGCAATAATAATAATAATATAAAACTTTTTGTATAGCGCCAACATATTCCGCAGCGCTTTACAGTACAACGTACATATAAGAAAAATATACGGTACAGAAACGTAATGCAGAACAGTAGTTACATACAAGAAACATAGAATCAACTTAGGAAATACAATAAAAAAAAGCAGAAATGAAGGTACCCTGCTTGAAGGAGCTTACAACCTATCGGTGTTGGGATTTTGTTTCCTTAAGGTGAGTGCACATGATCAATGTTTACAGCAGTTTAAATGCAGTATGTTACCACTACGTCTAAATCGTTGTGTTATACAGTACAAGCATAGTGGATGGGATTTATAGAAATTCCATGCCCACTGTGCCTGTTTTCCCCACAGTATAAACTGACATGCAAGGCAGCTTCTCGACCTGCAGCACGTCACTTTATTCCTGCGGAGATGGCTGTGATCTTGGTGGTAGCGGATTAACGCATTTAAAAGCCACCGCACCCTGAACACTGATCGTGGGCACAGGTGACTGCATTCACTGGTGGATATAATCGGCTTCGGCTGCTTTCATATTGCAATTTTTTCCTGTCCGTGGGGATCCTATTTTTTGCAGGATCCCATGGACCGGAAAGGACAGGATTGCATGTGTGCCTCCAAGTGCCATTTCTGCATCCAGGTCCGTGATTTTCACAGACCCTGACACAGAACGGGCACTTTCACTTCCACAATGTATGTATGCAGAGACAATTAGTCCTGTGCTCTATAAACTGTCATGTAATTATGCACTTCCTCTCAGAAGCTCTCTCCTCCTTCCTCCCTTTGCTAACAGTGCAGTGTCTGATTTCACTTACAAGTCTGTTCAGTTGATGTCACCACGGAGAGAGAGAGCTACTACAGGTCTGCCTTATCTAGACTCCATTTGTTTCTGTAAAGCAGATACCCTGCTGTGCTGTGACAGTTTCTGTGTTGTAGTTCACCTCTTGTGATGCTGCAAACACAAAGAGCAGAGAGGAAAATACAGCCCCCCACTGATCTCCTGTGCAGTGATGTGGTGTGAGTATGTGACATGCATATTCATGCATGGGAGTGGACAGCAGAGAACTAAGTGAATCATTCACTGTGATTGACAGATGGAGTGAATCTCTTTACTTGAAGTTTACAGAAGATAGGAGGGGAATATAAATAAAAGAAATACGTCAATGGAGATAGTTTAGAGCTAAGAATTAGAAAATAATAGCAGTTACATGTGGATTTTTGACCTGACAGTTTTCCTTTAAGTAGTCGTAAGATATCACAAAAGGTCAGCCTTTATGACTAAATATTGCATTACAGGTCTCAGATGATTAGATATATGACATCTAATTAAAATCTTCACCAAAACACAATTATTAGTACTCACAATATGTATAATAATTTCCGAAGAAAGTCATCAGATTGAACCCCTTAGCGACAGGGCCAAACGTTTTTTAAATCTGTCACTTTTATGCAGTGATAACTCTGTAATGTTTCTACACATCTCTGTAATTTTTAGATTGTTTTTTTTTGTGACAGATTATATATTATGTTAATTTCAAATTTAGATTGATATGCCTTATGTTTATAAAAATGCATAAATGTGACCAACATTTGAAAAAATTAGCAATTATTAAACTTTGATTATCTCTTCAATCCAGATAGTCACACTGCACAACATAGTTAATAAATAACATATTCCTTATATCTGCTTTATATCAGAACCGTCTGGAAAATGTTCCTTTTGTTAGGATATGAGAAGATTTAAAATTATAGCAGAAGTTTTTCATTTTTTCAAGTAAATTTACAAAACTTATTTTTAGGCACCTTTTCAGTTTTGAAGTGACTATGTGGGATTTATATAATGGAAAACTCAAAAATCAATACCATTTTACAAACAGCGCCCATCAGCATATTCAACACTACTGTCACATAGTTTATTAACCCTTCAGCTGCTTTTTAGAAATTAAGAGAAATCAGCATAGCAGGAAAGAAAAAAAATATTTTTACTACCTAACATTTTTTGGAGTAAAATGGGGGGTGCGTCTTATAATCCAAATGGAAGCAGACTGTAGGAGTGCCCTTTTGTGACAACGTGTGCCAGCTTTTTAAGATAATTTTACAATCATTGTTTCCCCCCACCCATCACCTTTCAGCATTGAAGCTGATGCAGAAAGGTGGGTGGCACGATGGGCGGAGGCAGCAGGATATCTTAAATTACCTTAAACAGCTGGGAGGCGTGATCATCTGTCGCAGCCTGCTGCAGCCGCGTGTGATCATGTGTGGATATTCACTGCTTCCCACGCACCATCATTGGCAAGGGAGCAGTGAAAATGCTAGTGGAAGATTATACTCCCTGCCCCTTGTTCCCCAACAGCACCACAACATCCTCCTACGTATTCAGCTGACAGCCTCTATGGAGTGGGGCACATGACAGTGATGTAATTTCTGCGCACTCATATGCGGATTAGCCGCCATCATGAGAACACAATAGAGATGTCACTGTGCTGTGGGGGAATGATGGATGGTGAATATAATCGATTATAGAAATATATACCAGGATATGGGTTATATACAAGGATGGGGACATATATATCATGATAGGGCACATATACCAGGATATAGGGCACATATCAGAATATGGGCTATATGCTAGGATGGGGGATCATATACCTGGATGGGTGCTGTATACCAGGATGGGGGCCATATACCAGAATGGGTCACATATACCAGGATGAGGGACATATACCAGGATATGGGTCATACATAGCAAGACGAGGGACATATTTACTTGGATGACAATGGACACATATCAGGCTTGGGAACATATATCAGAATGAGGAACATATATACCTGGAATGGGAATGGGACATTAGTACAGAATTTTGGGACATTACCCTCATAACAGTGTCAGCAATAGATCCCCCATAACAATGTGTCATGACCACATTTTATGCTTCATATTTTCTTCCTCTAAAACCTTGGTGGGTGTTGTGGTCTCATGCATCTGATAGTCCAAAACAATAAGGTGAATATTGCTAATTTCTGAACAGGTGACCATAGCCTGCAGATTTCAAGGCTATTGTTTGGCCCTGAATTGCCATGTCAACCATCAAGACCACACAATGATGATTTCAGGATGCACATGGGGTGAGAGAGGGAGGCCCCACACTCTGTTAACCATCTTCTTTCTTTCAATGTTTTTTTTATTAGCAAAATTCAACGTATAACATGTACACAGTCAAGGTTATAGAGTCAGCATCTTATTAACTTTAAACTGGTTATAAGCTTTTGCTTTAATTAGATTCGACTAGTTGGGGTAAGTGATACATTGCATAATGAACTCAATTAACACGTAGAAAAGGAGATCCACCAGTGCAATGATTCTCAATTCTTTATTCCATGAATATAAAAATTAAAATCATTCAGCAATCTAGCAAACGCCAGACGCGTTTCGGAAGTAACCCTTCCTTAGTCGTTAGCCATAGTCAATTAACACGTACCTTGATTTGCTTCGAAGGTTGATGGAGCTCACATACCGTCCAGCCTACGGGGTGAGGTAAATATGTGGAAGGCTGAGCTAGATGGAAGTGATCACATATATTTTATGTTCCATATAGTCGCAGCTCCATCTTCATTTGGCTTGACTTGACTGTGATTAGATAGAGGCTATAGGTGCCGTAAGGGCCCCTGACTGAGGGAGCTCATAGGTGAAGCAAATGTCGTAGCTTATGCTGTCTAATCGTGTAGATAGAGATGAGAATTTTGTAGAAAGGGTAGGTAGCTTCGTAACAAAAAGGGAAAAGGGTAGAGGATGAAGAATAGGAGTGGGATAAAAGGAAGTGAGGTGTAGGACACCTTGGATGGAATCTCTAAGATGCAATTTGTTTGTAGTAATTTAGGTGTGACCTATATCAGATCCAGGGTAACCAGATTTATTGAAATGTGCTTGAATTGTGGGAGATTTCTGCAGACAGTTCTGCAGTGCTGTAAAGGAGGTCTATCTTACCATATAGTTGTGGAGTGTAGGTATACTTGAGGTTCTCCAACACACAGGGATCTGGGATTTAAGATAAGATAAGATAAAATAACTTTATTGATCCCGGAGGAAATTACAGTATTACAGCAGCAGAACAAAGATCAAGAACATTTCACACTTTACAAAATAAGTCTATATGGACAGCAGATGTGGGTAGACTGGTGCATGTACCTCACCTATTCCCCCCATACACATAGAACTTCACATAGACTTGGGATGCTTTACACTTATACATTTGTTAAACATCCCCACAGCTGTCGGAACAAACTATTTTCTGTATCTTTCCTTTTTACACATTAGTTGGATTAGACGCTTGCTGAATGTGCTCTTCTGCTTCGCAAACAGTTCAGAGAGCGGGTGTGTATTGTTGCTCATTATAACCTTGCATTTCTTATTAATTCTATCCTCTAATACCTCCTCGAAAGTCCTAAGTTGTAGACCCACCGCCGCACTAGCCTTCTTGATAAGTTTATTCAGTTATTAGCGTCAGCTGTGCGCACACTACTACCCCAGCATATTATTGCAGCAAAGATTGCACTCGCCACAATAGATTGGTAGAACATTTCAAGCATTTTGCTACACACATTAAACGACCTTAAATTTAAAAAAAATTTAATTTCCCTGCCGCTAGAATATTATTTGCTAATATTTGCCATCTTGATGCTGAAATTATGTAAGGGGTTAAATGGTCATGGTCGGTGCCAACACCGATCGTGACTGATGCAAGACGTTGTCAGCTGTCACCTGCTACCTTTTCACTTGTTGGCAGATACTATTCACTTATATCTCTGGCCAGTTTTAAAGTCATATTGGAGGTCACTAGGGGGTTAATATGCGAGATTCAGAATTCAAGAGGAAATTTCTACGCAGAGATAAAAGAATGGCGTAAAAATAATAAATTCAATAAGAGATCTGGCAGCACTTTACCTTCCTTCTTGTTCAAGCCTCAAAATTATCCTGACTGTTAAAAAATCTTCATCTTGTTCTACAAAGCAAATAAGTCAATGAAGCATTCAATGTGGCAATCATGCTTTAAGGCTCAGACTTTGTTCTCTTGCCTTTCTGAGGTGTCCTTGATTACCATATCAAAGGTTTTGCTTGTTTTGTCTTCTGTCCATTTTTATGAGGTTTTTACATATTGATAAGCTCCTTAGCTGTTGAAAATAAAGAAATAAAAGTCATCAAACTTTCCACATCAACTATTCTATATACCTTAGAGCAGTGATGCGAATAGCCTCGAGTGCCACACAGTCAGTTTTCAGGTTCCTTAGAGTTGGCGTTGGTATTGATTGCCATGTCAAATGCAATGGAAATCCGAAAAACTGACTGTGTGTGCACCGAGGCTGGAGTTCGCCATCACTGCTTAGAGCATATTAACAATTCATGGGGTTTTAATTAAGAAAATAGTATTAAAGGAATTATCCAATTAGAGATGAACAATTTAAGTCAGTTCGTTAGAACGAACCGGGACACGAACATGACCCAAGATGGCCCTGATTGCCTGTTCGGCTCTTCTGCCCACATAGAGCCAGCCATAAGGAAAACACTTCCGGGGGCAGGAAGGTGGGGATTTTTCAGTTTTTGTTAGGGACATCACACTACAGCAGAAAACTCGAGATTTTTTCCCCACTTCAAGTGGCTCACCGTGGGCCAAGCACCAAGTGTGCCGAAACAAAGTGCACTCCTGCACTTCGGATAGGTAAATCACCCGAACTCCAGCCCCGAACAGGTTCACTCTTCTCTAATCCTAGTATGTGTAGGCAGTTTTTTTTCTTTCGTTAAATTTTAAAAACTTTGTATATCTTTTAATTTTTCATAAATTGTACATTAATGTACAAGATAGGAATACCCCTTTAAAAAAACTTTGCTTACATTCTTGACGTTTTGTAGATTATAAGCATTTGACCTGAGCAAGAAAAGTTCAGTCTCCTTCTATCAAGTTCCCTAACACACTCGAGTGGTTTCTCATCGTCCATATAGTTGCCATTTTGGGATCATTTGTTCAGCTTTACATTACTGGTTAATCTGACAATATCTTCAAACAACAGTTTAATCCAAATGCACTACACGCTAGCGAAAAATATTCAGGTGAGCGGAAATTGTATTACGCTGCTCTCTGAGTCTGAATAACCTCATTTATTCTTACAAACTGGAAAAAGCGAAAAGACCTCCAAAATTATTGCTGTACCTTGTGACAGGAAGCATCTGTAAGTAATTTATTTTTCGTATTTAAAAAATGCTTTGCTCCGCTGACTTAGGTTAGCAAAGCTGCCTACCTGTGGGAAATGAAGATAGCAGGTTGGGTAGAGTCAAAAGTGTTTTCTCTGCAGATTTACTCCCCTAGTTGTAAAACATTGGAAATGGCTCAGATTTATAATGTAATTTGGTTAAATGGGAAAGAATATTATTTTAAAAGGAACCAGCAGGTTTGTGCTATGTAATCTGACAACAGCAGGAGGTAGGGACTCAAACACAAATTTCAGTGATGCGTCATTTACTTACAGTGAAGGTTTTATCACTAGGACATTATCATTGTGAGGGTTAGCTGCCTCTTGCCAAGTTATCTGACAATGCCCCCTCCTTTGATAAGCAGCTCACTATTAATGTATATTGTACACTGAAAACTGGTGGGGCTGGAGCAGCTTTCTGATCTCTGCTTCATGCTAAATTATGAACTTGGATTGTGTCACAACTGCTGCACCCAGTAAACTAAGTAATACATCAATGGAATCAAGGTCTCTTTTCCTACATTATCCTGCTCTTAGATGAGATAGCAATACTTAGTGGCATATTTACGCAACTAGTTGCTCAAGAATACTAACTACTACTTTTTAGTTAGGAAACAATAAGACTTCTAATCAACTTTGGGTAATATTTCCTGAAATTAACGAACTTTGAACAATTTGCTATGAGAACTTCCTCTTAACACCTTGCAGCTATCACATCACATGGTCTAGCACGGCTGATCAGGGCAAATTATCGCAAGGACTATAAAGATAAGGGAAAGAACAAGCCAATTTAGGATTTTACAGCCATGGAATATGAGATCAGAGCGCATAGCTCATTACATATGGATAGAAAATGGTCTAAATTTGATTGTGGTTCACCACTGCAGTGCTTCTAAAATCAGAGTGGTAGTCTTAGGGTCCCGTCACACTTGGCGACGTTCCAGCGATCCCAACAACGATGCGACCTGGTAAGGATCGCTGGAACGTCGCTACGTGGTTGCTGGTGAGATGTCAAACAGTCAGATCTACTCAACGACGCAGCAACAATATGGCGACCTATATAATGACCTTGGCGGTCGTTGGGACCCTGTCACACAGCAGCTAGTCTGACGACTCAGACCTTCGTGGCTGAGTTCTGAGTCGCCAACGAGGTCGTTGTTAAGGCGTCAAACACACCGACGCATGCTGCCCAGCAGGAACCCAACTATCAAAAAAAGGTCCAGGCCATTCCGACACGATTGGCAATGTCACAGTGGGTGCCTGGTCGCTGCTACGTGTCAAACATAGCGAGATCGCTGGCGAGGTCGCTGTTGCATCACAAAACCTGTGATGCAACAGCAATCTCGCTATGTGTGACGGAGGTTTAAGACTGTGAATAATAATCCAAAGATTTAATTGATAAGGAGGACCTTGATAGACCTTGATATACCTTAAGAACAACAAATGTTTCATGCTCCACATACTGTAAACAAGAAAGGCAGTTTAATACCCCTCTGTGCTAATTTTGCTACTGAATACAAATCCTGAAACCAAGGCAGCTTTTTTATTAGACGAAGAGGGGATTTCTGGTTTGTGAGACAAAATCACACATTCTGGGATCCTAAACATAATGTCCACTTTGAAAAAGTTCCAGAAAAAAAGTGTTTCTCCCAGAAAATAATTGCAATTTCACATAATTTGTTGCACCGATGTTTATTTCATTTGTATTGTAGAAAAAAGGCAAACTGAACATAATTTTACACAAAACCCCAAAAATGGACCAGACAAAATTGTTGGAACCTTTTCAAAATTGTGCGTAAACAACTTTGTTGCAGGCATGTGATGCTCTTTCAAAGTCACATGTGGCAAGTAACAGATGTGGGCAATATAAAAATCACAGCTGAAATCAGATAAAAAGGGGATAAGTTGACTAAATGTTTACATTGTGTGCCTGTGTGTGCATGTGTGTGCATGGAGAACAGAAAAAGAAGAGAACTATCTGAGGACTTGAGAACAAAAAGTGTTGAAAAATATTAACTGTGTCAAGGGTACAAGTCCATCTGCAGAGATTTTGATGTTCCTTTGTCCATGGTGCGCAACATAATCAACAAGTTTACAACCCATGGCACTATAGCCAATCTCTCTGGACATGGCAGGCAGAAAAATGATGAAAGCTTGCAATGCAGGATAGTCTGGATGAAGGAATATACTGTTTTGAATGTCAAAGGAATAGCTATGGTGTGGGGTTTTAGAGATTGTGCCATGGGGGATCCAAAAATCTACTGTGACTAAGACAAAGTATTTTTTTTTTTTATAATATTTATTCATTTATATAGCGCTATTAATTCCATAGTATTTAGATACAGAGCTAAGGTAGGAAACTGTATTTTTTGCCCTAATTGCAGAAAATCTTCACATAACTGAATCATCTTGCAGATTCTCTGTAAATATTCATAAATCTTTCCAACATTTTACTGATTTAGTTAACTTGCATACAATGCAGAGTGGAGGTAGAAAAGTAGTACCGTATATACTCGTGTATAAGCCGACCCGTGTATAAGCCGACCCCCTACTTTTGCCCCAAAACCTGGGAAAATCTATTGACTCGTGTATAAGCCGAGGGTGGACCCTAGCACAAGTATACAGCCCCCAGCAGTGTGGTATACACCAGTCCCAGAGGTAGATACAGCAGCCCCAGTGGTAGTATACACGCAGCCCCAGTAGTATATACAGCCCCAGTGGTATCTACAGCCCCAGTGGTAGTATAGACGCAGCCCTAGTAGTATATACAGCCCCAGTGGTAGTATATACAGCCCCAGTGGTAGTATACAGGGCCCCAGCAGTATATACAGCCCCAGTGGTTTATACTGCCCCAGTGGTAGTATACAGGGCCCCAGAGGTATATACAGCCCCAGTGGTAGTATATACAGCCCCAGTGGTAGTATATACAGCCCCAGTGGTAGTATACAGGGCCCCAGCAGTATATACAGCCCCAGTGGTTTATACAGCCCCAGTGGTAGTATACAGGGCCCCAGAGGTATATACAGCCCCAGTGGTAGTATATACAGCCCCAGTGGTAGTATACAGGGCCCCAGAGGTATATACAGCCCCAGTGGTAGTATATACAGCCCCAGTGGTAGTATACAGGGCCCCAGCAGTTTATACAGCCCCAGTGGTTTATACAGCCCCAGTGGTAGTATATACAGCCCCAGTGGTAGTATACAGGGCCCCAGAGGTATATACAGCCCCAGTGGTAGTATATACAGCCCCAGTGGTAGTATACAGGGCCCCAGCAGTATATACAGCCGCAGTGGTTTATACAGCCCCAGTGGTAGTATATACAGCCCCAGTGGTAGTATACAGGGCCCCAGAGGTATATAGCAGCCCCAGCGGTAGTATACAGGCAGCCCCAGTAATGCAGGGCCCCCCCAGCGTCTCTCCGGTCACCTGTAAAGGAAACTATACTTATCACAGTGCCGCTGTCCGCGCCCGCTGCCCGCGCCCGCTCGCAGCTGCCGACCGCGATCCTCCATCTTGCGTCTTCTTCCTGTTTCCTGTGCTCGTCGCAGGGAATGACGTCATTGCCCGCGACGAGCACAGAAACAGGAAGAAGACGCAAGATGGAGGATCGCGGTCGGCAGCTGCGAGCGGGCGCGGACAGCGGGCGCGGACAGCGGCACTGTGATAAGTATAGTTTCCTTTACAGGTGACCGGAGAGACGCTGGGGGGGCCCTGCAGTACTGGGGATGCGGGGGCTGCTGTATACCGATGTATACATCGGTATGTACCGATGTATACATCGGTATACAGCACTGACTCGCGTATAAGCCGAGGGGGGTACTTTTCAGCCCAATTTTTGGGCTGAAAAACTCGGCTTATACGCGAGTATATACGGTAAGTAGATATTCAGCATCAGGGCTGTACAGTCTGAATCATGGAGTCGGAGTCTTTGCCCATTTTGGTTGGAATTGGATTCAGGGAAATTGAGGAGTTTGAATCAAAGTCGGATATTTGGCTAAAGGTACCGTAACATGGCGATATCGCTGAAACGTCACGGGTTTGGAGTCATTCAAACGACATCGTTAGTACATCATTGTGTCTGACACCGATATATGGTGCCGATAAATCGTTGGGTCGCTGATCGCAGATTTGGGAACATATTCTCAAATCAGATGATCTTCGATCAGCCAACCTGCTGCATTGTTGTGTGCGACACCACGATAACGATGTCATTAACGACTTCCCCTATTCCCAACAGTGAACAAGGATTGTTCGCTGGGTTGTGCAAACAATTGCTGCTCGCCACATCGTTGGTGCGTCGTCCACGATATCTATACGTGTGACATCTCACCAACGATCTCTAAACGATGTCCTGACGACTGCGCGCCCCGAGATTGTTAGTGATATCGTTTCAACATTGAAGCGTGTAACGGTACCTTTGCTGACTTCACAGCTATGGTTATGGGGCCGGAGTCACGGAGCCGGAGTTGGTGTCTATTTTGGTGGAATTGGGGTCGTATTCTGGGAAATTGCAAATTCGGAGTCAGATGTTTGGCTTACCGACTCCACAGCCCTGTTCAGCATCAGAAAAAGTGTCCTCAGCAAATACAGTATGGAGGGGGAACATTTATATTTACAGCAGTAAGAATTAAAACCCATATACAGTAAGATCGACCAAACAATTCAGCACCAAACCCACAGGCAATAAAGAACAATTGAGATTGTATTGTGTGTAACGACACTTTTAACATGTCCTCAGAGTATTATCCTGCAAAATAGTAATAAATGAATCATTTTTCTAGGAACCTTCTGAGCAAAATGACTTTTCTTGGTATGAAACTTTCCACGCCTATAACACCTGCTACAATTTTTATAATAGATTCACTCAGTAGTGTTAGCATTTTTAATGCAGCATTAACATGCAGTTTGATAGCATGGAGCCTAAATAATGGAGTAGTCATCAAAGTAATTTATGCACAGTTAATCAGTTTTCATCTTGTAAATTAGAGAGCGCTGGTTTTAATTCCATGTTTTTAAAAAAGGGATTCAGGTTATTGTCGACTTTAGAGATCAGACCGGATTCTTTGATTACAAGTAAAGAACATGGAATAAATATTTACTTCAAGGTTATCATGATTTTCTACATTTTTTACTATATATTTATGTTTATGTGCTTGAGTTTGCACATTTAGATGTTAGGTGTTGACCATTTACGGTACATCATTTCTTTTTTTTAATTTTCAGCACAATAATCCTACTTATGATTGACTAGCAAGACTAATTAAGATGATTACAATTAATATTAACTGACATTTTAAAAAAAATGTGTTATAAATTAGATTTGGACAGCGGTGGCGGCTCTTGCTGGCAACGTTAGCTATTTTTATGATTGCTAATGTTATTATATCATTATTATTATAATTATATATATATAATTTTTTGTTATACAGTATATTATTTCTTATAAGCTGGAAACACACTATCCAAGTGACATGCGAGTCTCAGTTCATCCATCTGGGATGGCCTTCACCTCTCTGGACGGGAGTAGTGGAACTACATAGGAAAACATATATCACTCGGAGAGTGTGTTTCCACCCGTACATTAATTTTAACCACTTAAAAATGCCAGCTATTGTCTGACCAAAAAATAAGGTTTCTCAGGCCTGTAAATTTATTGCATAGGGACAAGTTGACATGTTGAAATGGCCAATTTTGCCATGTTGTAATTGAGTCGGGCTGGCAGGGAAGGGGTTACTCGGAAACCGGGGACAGTGTTTTCAGTGGGGGATCACGGCTGGTCAGTTCCCGGTTCCGTGCCCTGGACAGTCAATTGGCTGATGGGGGATGAGGGGGAACTTGGGGATAGGGAAACGTGACGCCACCCATGGTACCTGGTAATGTAGTTACCAGCGCTGCAGCCGGCCACTGAGGTGATGGTGAAGCAGCTTTGGTAGTACAGCTCCCCACAGTCGGAGCTTTACCTCAGGGCAGCAGGGTGGATGAGAGGAGTCATAGTCCTTGCCTCTGTGGTGCTGTAGGAGCCTCCCAGGTGACGATTAATTGATGCAGAGACCAGATTAGCTCTTTACTGGTACCAGGTGGATAAGGTACACAGTACAGTCTGATTCACCGGGGGTTGTAGCTGCAGATTTTGGAGGTTTTTCCAGAGTCTGTCAGAGGTGTCCCTATAATAGCTTTCTTGGTCTCTACTCCCAAAGGCTCTTGGCTCACTGTCCTCCCACACTTAAGTCTGGTTGCCAGTCCCCAGGTCTGTTACCTTAGGTTTCTATTATCTTTTGGCATCTTGGACCTAGCTATGGGACTGCGTTTAGGCTCTTGGTGGGTGTCGTGACTCCCTTATGAGGGTATGCAGTTTGGGATAAACCTATCAAACTGCCTCGGCTCCAAAATACCGGTGTTGACCTGGACTCTCCAGCCAGCTCCAACCAGTCTTGGAGTGTCCCCTTCTTTGTCTGAGTCACCTCCTCCTTAGAGGTGCCCTCCTGTCACGACGGCAGGGTCCCTGCGTCCGTCCTCTCTGCTCTTCTGTCACCGTTTGACTGACTTGTGTGTAACTGTCACTCACGTCTCCCACTCTTCTAGGCTCCACCCCCTGAGACCTACTGAGTACCAGTCCTCTGTGCTAAGGTGTCATGTGAGCGTGTTTTGGGTGCAGACTCTGGGTTTCCTCCTCATGCACAACTTTTTGGAGGCACTACACCTTCTGTTTGGGGTGCAGAACCTCCCTGTAGTGTTCCGCCAGAGGGGCACCACACATTTATCAGCTTTGGCTAATAGTAATCTGCTAACTGGCCTTATTGTCACAATCATCGTTTACTTGCATCCTCTTTTTTCCGATCACCTCTCCCATTTCTTCTTAGACTTGTTTTCCAACAAAAGGCATCTATCCAAAGGGCCCAGAACCCCACTGATCCCAAGACCAGGGGTCTTCACGCCCTATTCTTACTCTCTGAGGTCAGCAAAGTAGAGTTTAATCACCACTGACTTTTAAAGTTTATAAAAGAAACAACATGGTGCGCAGCCCAGTAGAAAGGTTCAGTACTCAGTAAATTTATAATAACGGTCTTTACAGTGTGAGGCGTGATAATGGACCCAGTGCAATACAGAGCAGTCATCAAGTTCTTTTGCTTGAAAGGTCACAGACCAAAGGGAGATGTTCGATGAGAGGTTTATGGTGACGATTCTCTATCATCTGATGTAGTCAAGAACTGACATCACCATTTCAAATTTGGTCAATTTCAGTGGAAATGGCTCCAATTCCAGGGCGACCTTATTCTGCTATTGATGAACGCACCTTTCAAGTAAAGGAACTTGATGGGTCCATTATCACACCTCACACCATTTCAGCACCTGTAAAAGAAAGACCCTTATCAGTTCAGAGTTGCAAATTGGTATGTAACCAATAGAGACACATGTGCAGTTTCAGTGTCCTGTGATAAATAGAAGCGGGTTAGGGGAAATCTTTAATGAATACCCCTCATACCTTATTGGAAATCCACAGTGTACATATCACAAACTGGTTTTCAGCTATGATCGGGATCCTTCGTCATGTGGCAAAAACTCCTGTTTGGGTTCAAAAACCACTTTGTGATCTGTACACTTTGGACTTCTAATAAATTACTAAGTACTGAACCTTTCTACCTGGCAGTGCACCAACACTACTTTGATTCTTCAAGCAGCTGTTAACTCGCTCCTCCCTTAAAGGGACTCTATACGGTCATTTTTCAGTGTAATAATAATATTACCATTGAATAGTGCCTGGGCAGACCTTTTAAAAACATGTAAAATCATGATTGTACACTTTCTAGTTTCCATGCTATAAGTATTTCAGACCCTGCAGGCAGCTCCTCCATTAGTCCTCTCCGATATATTCACAGACAAATAGTCTGGCTGTTGTATAAGTATTATTTAAATATCCACACCCACCCAAGCTGGTGTTCTGCCCCTCCTCTCTGTGCTCTGTGCTGGGAGGGGGGAGGTGTTTTGAACTGCACTGCGCTAACTGTAATATTTCAATTGTATGAAGGTTGGTTTTCCTGCAGGCATGTAATGTGTCTATCTGTTGAGCAAATGATCAAATGTTCTTATAATTACATAGAAATATCTCAGACAGCACACACTACACGTATGTCTCATACACACAATGAAGATCTCTAAGATCACATACATCTCCTCTCCCCTCCTTTCTGCACTGCATTAAGTCACACAGCATAACAGATCATAGAAAGGCAGAACAGTGTAATGATACATGAATATTCATTCCTTGGAAAGTGGGCAGCCGAGAACTCACTGTGATTGACAAGTGGAATTAATTTTTTATTTTGAAGTTTACAGAGGATAGTAAAAATAATAGAAATACATGAATAGAGAGAGCTTAGAGAAGGGAATTAGAAAATGATAGCAGTTACATATGGATTTTTAACCCGACAGATTCCCTTTAAGCGAGTGCTCTCCTGGTACTGTCTCTTATCCAAGAGATGAAGTTAACTCTACCTTCTTTTCTACCACCTGACCACCACCTTAACTACATCTTTTCATTCATACTTTATGGGACTCATAGAGATAGCTGTTCTGTACTTTCTGTGAGACCCATAGACATGAGTAGATCTAGGAGCTGTCAATCGTCACCATGTCCCTCCAACTACATGTAAGATGAATCAGCTAGGGTACACTAGTCGTGTGGATCAGTGATCACCTGTGGATAGGTGATAAGTTTATTTTGCAGAAAAAAACTTTAAGCTTATACTTCAATGACAGATACTTTTTATTATATTTATTGGATGTTCCTTAAATGTTTGATAGACTGGTTGTCACTATGTAATACTTTTTTGGGGACAGTAGAAACATGACAGCAGTCACAAAGTGAAATCAAAGGACATATGGCAGTATATCTGAGTATTTATCTATTATAGTATGTGGGTATGAGAAAGTCAGTGTGGTTTTGTAAATTCCTAAACCGCTGTCTCACATGTTGAAAATCCCACATAGCGGGCATTTATAAGGATGCCTAATCTATATCTTTCATAAGGATATGCTTTCAAATTCCATTTCCATAGTCTTTACATAGTCTTTAGCTCATTTTAAAGTAATATGTGGCATAATAGAAGAAGATTTATTGGATTATAATGCAGGAAGGTTATGTTGATGAAGTCTAGCTCAAGTGTTTCTTTAGTATGTAAGAGTCAGTATGAGTAGATGAGATTTAAGATGATTCTGTCGTCTCCGCAGTCATTATATTCTGGGGGATTATTTAGCATTAAATAAATCATAAAGAATGGCTTTCAATAAATTATCTTTAATCCAAGATGAGCTATACATTATTTTCTATGGACAAATATCTGATCTGTACCAGTTGTTTTTGGCAATATTAAATGATCTACATGTTTTATGATAACATTTTCTACTCTGTCTTATCATTTCTCTTTATCTATGATTCTGATTCTAGGTAAAACGTATTCCTGCTTCAAGCGAAGTGCCTTTGTCTTTAAAGCTTAGCATAGAAATGGGTCAAGGGTACATAATAACTTCGTGATTCAAAAAAAACACCTCTGCTCCCGTGTTTGTCAACAACATTGAAGGCTATTAAGTTATAGTTAAAACCTTATAAAAGCTTGTAAAAGTGTCTCTGCAGACAGGAACTCGATGGTTTCTCAATTAGTCCTCTATCCCTTAGGTTTCCTTCACATGTCTGTGTTTCCAGAACATGTGGTGCAGAAACTGTGGGGAAGGAAGGAGAGCGCAATAGGGTCTTATCCTTGAGACAACTCCAATAGGACAAAAAGGTAGCTGCTCACCTGGTATGGTTGTGTGACCCACAACCAGTGTATAAGTGTGGTATGGCTGCTGCTGGATCAACACTCCACTGTCATGCAGTGGAATCAAGCAATTGACCTGGAAAGGACTGTTTTTCTGGATCCGTGCTGCTCATACAGTGGAAGGAACACAATTTGTCAGAGATGATGGTCAAAATCTTGGCTTTATTCTAATGCGTTTCAGAGCTACACCTTGCTCCTTCCTCAGGGAGCCAGCATACATGTGACACCACATGTTCTGAACCTGGAAAGGACTGTTTTTCTGGATCCGTGCTGCTCATACAGTGGAAGGAACACAATTTGTCAGAGATGATGGTCAAAATCTTGGCTTTATTCTAATGCGTTTCAGAGCTACACCTTGCTCCTTCCTCAGGGAGCCAGCATACATGTGACACCACATGTTCTGAACCTGGAAAGGACAGTGTTTTTCTGGATCCGTGCTGCTCATACAGTGGAAGGAACACAATTTGTCAGAGATGATGGTCAAAATCTTGGCTTTATTCTAATGCGTTTCAGAGCTACACCTTGCTCCTTCCTCAGGGAGCAGCATACATGTGACACCACATGTTCTGAACCTGGAAAGGACAGTGTTTTTCTGGATCCGCGTGCTCATACAGTCAAAGGACAGAAATCGTCAGAGATTATGGTCAAAAACCTGGTTTTATTTCAACGCGTTTCGGAGCTACTCCTTGCTCCTTCCTCAGGTAGTTAACATCTGTTGGCTCCCTGAGGAAAAAGCAAGGTGTAGCTCCGAAATGCATTGGAATAATAACAGGACTTTGACCATCATCCCTGGTGAATTGTGTTCCTTCCACTGTATGAGCAGCATGGATCCAGAAAAACACTGTCCTTTCCAGGTTCAGAACATGTGGTGTCAAATACACCACATATACATGTTATAACGTATGGGGCCGCTCACCTGTCCATATTGGATGACAAAGGCCAATATCAGGTGCATCTCAATGAATTAGAATATCATCAAAAAGTTCATTTATTTCAGTACTTCAATACATATAGTGAAATGCATACATTATATAGTCATTACAAACAGAGTGATGTATTTCAAGTGTTTATTCCTGTTAATGTTGATGATTATGGCTTACAGCCAATGAAAACTCAAAGGTCATTGTGGTGAAATATGTATCTTGGACAGGACACAGAACAGTAAGGGGTTAAATCCCATCTCATCCACAAGAGATCACAACTTGCTTTATATAAGCACACACTAACTTCGCAGTCACACTGACTCTAGTCTCCCCAGGGGGGCATCCTGGGAAAAGCAGAGAGTGATAAACTTTACACCTGTAGCTAGCAAGAGAAGGGGATCAAAGACTCTACCAAATGGGTAGTATAGCAGTTGAAATTTACTGTGGGAAAATAATTGGTTTAGACAAAGGAGCATTTAAAAAATAATATATGCATGGCTAAATTAGTGAGTGTCCAATCATAGACCCAGAAGTAGAATGTTAAACTAGGAAGCTGGTCTAGAATCTGACCCCCGCAGTCTGAGTCTATATCTGGGCTCTCGCAGCTAAAGTTCCATATCACAGAGATGGGTCAGCCAAAGCTGCTGTGATCATCATTCCAAATCCCTGCTCTCCCCATCGGGCAACAGAAGCAAAGTTTAGGTTTCTGTAAGTTTCTCCTTTTTATTTCATTGTTTGCATATGTGTATGTCATTTTTATTATTTCTATTTTTATATCTTTTTTGTAACCCTGGCAGGCGCAACCCCAAGTCAAGTGCTGAGAAGTGGGTACGTGACAGTCATCTCAGAAAATTAAAATAGGTTAGGATGAAGGGTTAAAAACTGTGCTGCTGTATTCCATGAGACATCAAAGGGTGAATATAATATTGATTTATTAGTCAACATGTTTCAGGGCTCTTTGGATTGCAGCTTGTCTAGTTTTTTGAAGAGCTTTGGTTTACTTCACTTTGTCGGGCAGGTCCTAGTTAAGTGATTTCTTGATTGGGAACATGTGTGGCAGTAACCAGGCCTAGGCGTGGCTAGGGAAGTTGAACTAAGCTTTCCAAGGATGTGATAAACCCATGTTTTTGTTTTAGGAGGGGGGGCAATCACTTTTTCACACAGGTCTCTATAGGTTTGAATTTCTTTTTTCCCTTAATAATGAGGAGTTTCATTCTAAAACTGCATTTTGTGTTATCTTTTTCTAATATTTTCATTTGTTTGGTGATGCTAAACATTAAGGTGTGACAAACTTACAAAAGAATAAGAAATCAGGACGGGGCACACACTCTTTTACACGATTTTATATAATTTATCCTGTGGATAGGATAAAAAATATTTAAGGGATAACCCCTATAAGGTTACATCCATATTTTCTGTGTGTGGCTGATCTGTAGGGTACGTTGACATGTTAAGTATTTGTTACTTTACTGTGATTACCGTATATACTCATGTATAAGCCGAGTTTTTCAGCTCAAAATTTGGGCTGAAAAGTCTCCCCCTCGGCTTATACACGGGTCAATACGTTAGTCGGGGCCGCTCATTATATATGCACTGCTTCCCCTGTCAATCAGCGGCAGGGGGAAACAGTGCATATATGCCCCCAAATGCTGGCACTCTCCCCCTTGTAAGGGCCCCCCCCCCCGCTGCGTTTCTTACCCTCCCGGTCTTCTGCACAGTCGCCGCTCCTCGGTGCTCCGTTCTTCATGCTCCCGTCCTGCTACATCCGGGATCTCCGGCCGTCGCAGGCATATGACGTCATCGCGCGATGGCCGGGGATCCCGGATGCAGCGAGGACGGAGCATGAGAAGGAGCACGAGAGCGTACGAAGACGGAGGTGAGTAAGCAGCGGAGGACGGGCGCATGGGAGCTAGACTGGGGCACCATGGGGATCATGGGTGTTTGCGAATAAGGGATGAATACCACGGGTGCGTTGGGCTGTATCTGGCTGCTATTTTGGGGGCTGCTATATACTCCCACTGGGGCTGCTGTATATACCATGGGGCTGTTATACCACTGGGGCTGTATATACCACTGGGGCTGTATATACTCCGGGGCTGCTGTATACTACCACTGGGCTGTATATACCTCTGGGGCTGCTTATACTACCACGGGGCTGTATACTACCACTGGGGCTGCTGTATACTACCACTGGGGCTGTATATACCACTGGGGCTGCTGTATACTACCACTGGGGCTGTATATACCACTGGGGGCTGCTGTATACTACCCACTGGGGCTGTATATACCTCTGGGGCTGCTTATACTACCACTGGGGCTGTTTATACCTCTGGGGCTGCTGTATACTACCACTGGGGCTGTATATACCTCTGGGGCTGCTGTATACTACCACTGGGGCTGTATATACCTCTGGGGCTGTTATATACCACTGGGGCTGTATATACCACTGGGGCTGTATATACCTCTGGGGCTGCTGTATACTACCACTGGGGCTGTATATACCCACTGGGGCTGCTGTATACTACCACTGGGTGCTGTATATACCTCTGGGGCTGCTGTATACTACCACTGGGGCTTGGGATATACCTACTGGGGCTGCTGTATACTACCTACATGGGGCTGTATATACCTCTGGGGCTGCTGTATACTACATCTTATACCTGGGGCTGCTGTATATACCACTGGGGTCTGTATCTACCCTGGGGCTGCTGTATACATCGATACTACCTGGTCTGCTGTATTACCTCTGGGGCTGCTTATACTAACTACTGGGGCTGCTGCTGTATATACACTGGGGGTGCTGTATACTACCATGGGGCGCTGTATATACTTGGGCTGTGTATACCACATGCGGAGGCTGTATACCTGTGTGGGGTCACTGGTTTACAGGTCAATAGGTTTCCAGGTTTAGGGGCAAAAGTAGGAGGGTCGCTTAAACGGTCGCTTATAAAATGAGTAATACGGTAGTTTTTTGCTCAGTCTATTAAAAACTGAAATATTTACACAGCAAAGTGAAAGACATCTCTGAACTCTCATGTAGACGTTATTTTTTCTTTGCAGACTTCCATGTATGCAATATGCCAATTTGTTAATCAGACTTTGGCCACGTGCACATGTATGTTGAGTTTTTGAACCTCAGTGTAAGCCAAAAGCAGGAGTGGAACAGTCAGAGGAAAAGTATAATAGAAACTCGTCAACACTTCTGTGTTTATCACCCACTCCTGGCTATGGCTACAAATACTGGGGAAAAAACTCAACAAATACCCAACATGTGCAAACGCAGCAAACATGTTCACACTTATTTTTTGCATTTTTCCCGCCGAGAAATGTTTTTGCTGTAAATATGTCTGCACCATTTAATTAACATGTGCACATACCGTAAGAGTCTGTGCCCTGTTTAGCCACACAGGGCGCCTTAGGTTTACCACCATTATTGAACATTCCGTATCTCTCTCCTATTAACATGGTATTGACAACATAAGTGGCAAATCACAAAGGTTTTTACAATGACAATGTTGCCATGAAAAACCTACGGTAAGTATACATTAATTATAATGCTCAATTATCAAAAAAATAGGTCAAGGTAAGCACCCTTATAGTAATAAATTAATGTGACCCCTGTGCCACAGTTACAAGCACTCTGCAATTTATGAATACATGAATTCCACTATTTGCTGCACATGAAAAAAAACCATGAGGTGCTTGGTGAATATTTTTGATAATGAACGAATAATCCTGACTAAAATGGAATAATTTTTTTCTTTAATTGCATCGTTCTGTTGTATAATGTTTGCTTGTAAGTAAATGCTTTGTTACTAAATAGTAACCATAGCATTTCATAGCTGTTATACATGGATTATTAAAAATATGTCTGAAGTTTACCAATGAACACCTTGATTCTGAGAGTGATTGGGAGAAGGCACTGTGGTCAGATGAGACAAAAATTGAGCTCTTTGGCATTATCTCAACTCGCCATGGTTGGAGGAAGAGAAATGATGCCTATGACCCAAACAACACTGTCCCCACAGTCAAGCATGGTGGTGGAAACATGTTTTGGGGGTGTTTCTCTGCTAAAGGCACAGGACTACTTCACTGCATCAATGGGACAATGGATGGAGCAATCTACTGTAAAATCCTGAGTGAAAACCTTCTTCCCTCCACCAGGACATTAAAATTGGTTGTGGTTGGGTCTTACAGCACAACAATGACCCAAAACTACAGGCAACAAAGAAGTGGCTCAAAAAGAAGCATGTTAAGGATCATGGAGTGGCCTAGCCAGTCCTCCACACCCGAATACCATAGAAAACGTATGGAGGGAGCTGAGGCTCCAAGTTGGTAAGCGACACCCTCAAAATATTAATGATTTAGAGATGATCTGCAAAGAGGAGTGGACCAAAATTCCTCCTGACATGTGTATAAACCTTATCATTAACTACAAGAAACGTCTGACTGCTGTGCTTGCCAACAAGGGTTCGCCACCAAGTATTAAGTCTGCTCATGTCTTTGTCAGTGGGCAAACCTACAAAATCAGCAAGGGGTCAAATACTTAAGGGTTGCAGCACTCCAGTAATAGATAACAAAATTGTTGGCAACTTTCAAAAATTGTGGATAAACAACTTTGCTTCAACCATGTGACACTCGATCAAACTCACCTGTTGTAAGTAACAAGTCTGGGCAATATGAAACTCATGAAAATCACACCTGAAACTAGATAAAAGGGGTAGATGTTGACTTCATATTTGCATTGTGTGTCTGTGTGTGCCACACTAAGCACAGAGAATAGAAAGAGAGGAACTGGTTTACAACTTGAGAACCAAAATTATTAAAAATAATCTCAGGTAAAAAAAGGTAAAAAAAAAAATACCTTTTCATTTATACCTTTTTTTTAATTCTGTGGAAGCAGGATTAAAAGCAATGTCTGACTTTAATTTGTTCATTTTTGTAGATTTTGTTATTATTACTTTTGTCAGAATCAAGTTATTTCTGAGGTTTTCTTTAATTAAACAAGGGGTACCAACAATTTTGACCACATGTGTAGGGATTTGGGTGAAAAATACTTATCCCTTTAGTACTTCAGTGACGCATACAAAAAATATGGTCGAAAACTGTTAAATGGCAAACTGCGTTGAAAGAAAGAGTGCAATCTCTATGAGACGTATTAATCCATTGAAAGGTCTACCTCATGAGTTTGTTTTGGTTTCAAAAAGTTTTTTTTAAAAGAAAAAAACATAATTACTTATATACATGAATAAAATTATTTTTCTGATTTTTGATCCAGTCGATCTACACTTAGGATCAGGATGAAAAACATGCTTTTTAGGGTAGATTGTGTCATGCGTTATAGATGTGCCTATACCCCTTTACTTTATCTGTTCTTATTCCTTAGATGAACTTGATAGACATATGTCTTTTCCATTCTACTATGTAGCTATACTATTCATTTGAAATAATGCACCATACTGTTTGGTAAATATATAGGAAACAATAACTTTGTATGCATATACAGTATATACTCGTGTATAAGCCGACCCGTGTATCAGCCGACCCCCCTACTTTTGCCCCCAAAAACTGGGAAAACCTATTGACTCGTGTATAAGCCGAGGGTGGACCCAGCACAGGTATACAGGCAGGCCCCAGAGGTATATACAGGCAGGGCCCCAGAGGTATATACAGGCAGGCCCAGAGGTTATCCCCAGAGGTATACAGCCCAGAGGTATATAGCAGGTGCCCCAGAGGTATATGCAGCCCCAGAGGTATATGCCCCAGCCCCAGGTAGCAGACCAGAGTATATGCAGCCCCAGAGGTATATACAGCCCCAGAGGTATATGCAGCCCCAGAGGTATATGCAGCCCCAGAGTATATGCAGCCCCAGAGGTATATGCAGCCCCAGAGGTATATGCAGCCCCCCCATATCAGTATACAGGCCCCCCTTGGGTAGTAATCCTGTAAAGGAAGAGATTAGTATACTTATCCCTCCGCTGTCCCGCTGCCGCCGCCATCACGCTCCTCCATCTTCATCCAGTGTCTTCCGTCTTCTTTCGGCTTCTCCTTGTCCTCTGTCGCGCAGGCAATGAAGTCAGCCGGAAGAAGACGGAAGACGCTGGATGAAGACGGAAGAGCACGATGGCGGCGGCGGGACAGCGGCAGCGGGACAGCGGAGGGATAAGTATACTAATCTCTTCCTTTACAGGATTACTACCCAAGGGGGGGCCTGTATACTGATATGGGGGGGGCACTGTATACATTGTATACAGTATACAGTAACTCGCGTATAAGCCGAGGGGGGACTTTTCAGCCCAATTTTTGGGCTGAAAAACTCGGCTTATACGCGAGTATATACGGTATTACTTAAAATAATAGCACGTGAAGTTGTTAGGTACTACCTTTAATTATTGTGGAACTTTAAAGGTATTAAACATATTTATTTGATAGAGCTGAGCATAAAGACTCATGCTGTGTTTTCCAGACCCCACAATGTCATGTCATGAGTTGTAACCAGTTTCCTTTTGGTCACACTTGGCTATTTCTGGATAATAACAGCTAGGATGGAGTTTCTGTTACCGTACGTTGTGTCCTTTCCCTCAGTCTGGGTTGATATTAAAGCTGCAGTTGCTGAATGTGTGGTGGGCGGCTTTGCAGGTGGGGAGTGAGTCATAGCTCAGGTGGAGCTGGAGGGGTGTGTCTGAGCTTTCCGCTCTCCATCCCCTCAGCCTTAAATAGTTCTGCTTGCCTCCACCAGATGTCACTGATTGAGTTAATTTCTCATCTAGGACCCGTGCTGTGCAGACATGCTGCTAGAGCAAATGCCGTTCCCTTAATTTGGAGAGATGTCCATTTCCTGGTTTGTGAGTGGAGGTAGGGGCTCTTAGCTGAGGGCAAGTTGAAGATTTGAGGGATAGGGTGGTGGCCCGAAGTACTTCGGAACAACAGGGCTAGTCAGGGACTCCAAGTCCAGGGCTAGCCTCCCAGTCGTCATTGCCCATTATCCCTAACAGCTCCATTCCCCTCATCCACTGCACATGTGACACTCTATGACATGCCAAACATATTAAAGTATAGTTACACTTTAGGCACTAATAAATTATATTCCAAAAATTGTTTTTCCTAAATTATTTATCCCAGATCTAATTTCAAATAATTATTACAGTGTACATAGATGAGAAAACTGCTTTATTCTTTTTATATCTCCAACATTTTGTCTAAAAAAAACATTCTTCATATGAGGTCCTTCACGGAAAATGGCCCTTATTATCTTGTAATGTCTTTTATTTTTACTGCAATGAATGTATTCAGTCAGTAACGGAGCAATTTATCCGTCCAAACACTATTAAATAAGGTTTTAATTAGCATGTCTGTAAGATGGTGATATCTGTACACATATCGGCGACTTTAATTATTTCACGCTAAAACATTCATCATGGTATTGTCTTCAAGGTTTTACTTCAGCTCTTCACATAATGATCGAATAATTAGAGTCAAGTCCGGATCGTGTTGACCTGTTTGAAAAGACACGTTTACATTGACCAGTTGACTCTGCTGTCAATATTATAATAACCCACATTGTTTTTTTTTGGTTGTTGTTTTTCTATGCTCCTATGATAAAATAGAAAGTGTTATTTTACTTCAAGTATTGAATAATGATCGTATTTTTTATCAATAGAGTTGAAAACCTATGAATATAATAAATTTACCATCTATTCTGTTTATCTTTTAGGATTACGACCACGGCTGCATGCATGATGGACCTAAGGAGATATCCACTCGATGAACAAAACTGCACACTAGAAATTGAAAGCTGTAAGTAACAACACCATCATCTTGATTTACTACAATGTAAAGTTAGATTTATTGAATTTATTAGGCCGCTTCATTTTGTGTTAGTATTTCCAAAGTACAAAAGTAATATCTAGTTTCCAAACCAATCTGCTGATGTACGATGGATTTTGTTGATTTTATGAATGCCAAAAGGGTGTTATTTTGACATATCTTTGACCCAGATACACCAGGGATTAGTACCAAAATATTTAGATGACTGCAGTGGCACTGCATAGACATCCAGCTCTGGAGCAAGGCAAATAATGTGCCTCAAAGCCAAGTAATAATGTCCCAACCTGTTGATAATGTAGCAGGAGTGCTCCCTTAAAATGAAAAAGTAATATTGCCTCTTTTGTGCCATCATCCATTGCTGTAACTTGGAGGCACATTTCAACTACACTGCAGGGTTAAAGGTCAGCCCGCAGATTTGTACAAGTTTTTAATTTTGGCCCTCTGTGTATATTGTTTGACATTCCTGTTGTAGACCAAAGGCACACAACAGCCTGCAATCTACAGTATGAAGAGTGGTGGATCAGGGAGCCTATTGTATTGGTGTCACATTGAAAGCTTGCTCTCAGGTCAACTGAGATGGTTGGCTGTCTCCCATGCTATGCCACTGAACAACTTCATTTTGACAATAAAATCACTAGTGGAAAGATGGCTGTAATATGAAGAATAAACTCATCCCACCTCAGTTAACCCTCTCAGTGGTAAGATCAAGTCTGATTGTGAATATATGCAAGGAAAGAGCCTCCTTGTACATATATCTACCCCCTGTGGTTATTGCTAGGCTTGGCATCAACATAGAAAAAACGTGAGATCTCATAAAGTTCAAGAGGTTTAACTCTTGTAAAGGTTTGTTATGCCATACCAGTGATGTGCCCTAAATGATGCCATTGTCTTAACATATTCTTACATCCTCATGTATGCCACTGTACTGTAATTAATAGTAAGTTTGGTGGTCCAAACCAAATCTTGAAAGGTCATCTCTAGTAGATAGCTGTCAATCTGAAACACATGACTCTGTGCCCATCCTGGGTGCCATATCCAGGAGATCTATTCATTATCTTAAAAGTAGCTTTGCAGAAAAAGCTGTCTTCTATCTGTACTTAAGGAATAACAATATTTTATGGCATGCATCCTTAATTTTTACCAAGTTTCCCCACCTCTTCCTCTATATCTAGTTTGCAAGTCATTGTAATTTGGGAGACAACAATAGCTATACATCTTAGTATATAGAGAGGGATTTCTGCTCTTCGATTTTGGGGGGGACTGAGAACAAGCAAAATCATCATGGAAGAAAGTATACCACAATGCTAAACTGTCTTGATCTGAATCAAGCTTTGATGGGAGGTAAATGATTTCTTAGGCTGGTTTCACACTACGGATTTTGTAAATCCGATGCTGTCCGATAAAAATCGGACAGCATCGGACTGATTTTGGGCCCCATGCAACCCTATGGGCATCGGACCGAATCGGATGCTCCGATTTTTGCACCGAAAATAAAATCGGACAAAATCGGATCGGACCAAATCGGATGGCATTTAGTGCACATCCGATTTGGTCCGATCAATTTAACATGGGGCCCTATGGAGCAGGGTCCGAGGAAACATCGGATGTGCCCTCGGACCCGATTTTACTGTACTGAGCATGCTCAGTACAGTAAAACTACTCCAAACTGGGAGAGCAGGGGTTAAAAAAAAAAAAAAAAAAAGTATATGCTCACCTATCCCCGAGCCCCCGCCGCCTCCTGCAGGCTCCCGGTGTCCTCGCGCTGTCTGCAGAGGTCTTCTACTTCTGTACAGGACCTGCCGTGATGTCACAGTCACGTGACCACAGGTTACCATGGTGTAACCTGCGGTCACGTGACTGTGACATCACGGCAGGTCCTGTACAGATGGAGAAGACCTCTGCAGACAGCGCGAGGACACCGGGAGCCGGCGGGGGCTCGGGTATAGGTGAGCATTTTTTTCAGACTGGAGGCTACGATTTAATGCCGGAATCAGATGCCTATTTGGCATCCGATTCCAGGCATCAGAAGGGAGCCGATGCTGTCCGAATTTATCGGACAGCATCGGCTCCCTTCAAAATCGTAATGTGAAAGTAACCTTAGAGAGATTAGCACCATTTTCACTTACTCCCTCTCTCTGCTTGTTTCCTCTCCCTTCTCATCACTGTTCTTCCTTTTATTTTCTCCATAGAGTATAATAACTGTGTCCCATGACACCTCTCTGTGATGGCAGCCCATCTTGTCTGACCAAAACATATTTGAGCAGTCAGACAAGATCAGTGGATGGATGATAAATTCCGGAGGTGTGGGGGGATGGGGGGATGGAGAGAAAGAAGTGACTAATAAGTGGGGAAAGAGCTGATTACTCTAATTACATATATTACAAATATTTTTTATTTGCTTTTTCTTTTCATTCATGCAGGTTTGTTAAAAGCACAGTTCTATTTTAAGGGGTTAAAAACTTTCTAAAACATCCTACTAGTTTTATTTTCATCATGTTTCAAAGTTATCTTTCTCAACATGCAGCTTGTAACAAGTGATGAATGATGCAATTGTTACTTAATCTGCTCTTCCAACTTCTTGTTAGCACAAGGATCCAGTGTGACTATCCTGACAGCTTGTCAATTGTGACTGAAAGTGTTGTCAGCATCAGAATACATTTATATAAGAATGTTGACAACCCATACTAATAGCAGCATTAAAAATGAAACACAATGTATGGAAACATGCTATATCAGTATATTAAGATATGTAGAATAGGTCAATTGAAAGGTTTCCTTTAGACACGAACCCAAATTTATTTTGTTGTAAACAAATTCTCATTCATCCTGTGGCGTGTTAGCTCAGTTATTAGCTCTGCAGGCTTGCAGCACTGGGGTGTGGGGTTCAAATCCCACCAAGGACAACATCTCCAATAAGTTGGCATGTTTTACCCATGTTTGACCAAATTGTCAACATCTACAAGGAGCTTGTAAGTTCTCCTTCTGTTTTCCCCAATGGATAACATCTGCAAGGAGTTTGTATGTTCTCCCCGTGTTTGCCTCAATGGGGACAGTGTTGCTGATATATGTAAAGCACTGTGGAATTAATGGTGCCCATATAAGTGAATAAAAATTATTGCTCCAGGTTTGAGATTCATCTTGGATTGCAAATTTTTAAACTGGAGTTGGTTGAATTTATTAAAATTATTAAATTCTCAAATTTTTCAAAAATTCTGGAGAATACGGATTTTATGTAATTTGCTCTGTGCAAATAAATTCAGCAAAATGCAGGCCAGTTGTGGCCGCCTGCCTTCTAATTAGTAGAGTGCCAACAAATGGTTAACAAATAAAACATACTTCACTACACACCTTGCAGTCCCCGCCCATTCCTCCTTGTTTGCTGTCTGGTCCTCTGCATATCAATGGTACTACAATTCCGGCCCAGTCTTTACTCTAGGCCAGGACTCCCCATGCTCTGGGACGTACAATACTAATTACTTATAGTTTAGAAGTTCTTGTTTTATTTCAGTCTATGACTAATAGAGTTTAGTGGATTTGGCAAAATTTGAGGGCAAATTTTCCCTAGAAATCGAATTTGCAGCAAAGTTGATCTTCATGAATTTGACGTCATACAGTATGTACTAGGAAAGACCGCAAAGAATAATAAATCTAATATGTAAAAAAAAAAATAATAATAACTGTAATCACCTTACACATCACCTCAATAGCCATTCTGCCTCTATGCCTCTTACCATCCCCTTCCAGTCCTCATCACATCTTCTTATACTAAACCGGAACTACCAGCTCTAATAAGGCCTGGGATAGCTAGGAATTTCTGACCTTAAAGGGAATCTGTCAGCAGGATTTTCCTATGTAAGCTCAGGACAGCATGCTGTAGGGGGTTAAAAAACAAAGATGAATGATGCCTCTCTTATCATACTATGTGATATTGCTTACATAAGTTGAAGGCTTTATCACCTGATGATTACCATTACTGGACTATATTGTCATGCACACAGCAGTCTAATATGTTCCTTCCTCTGATTGACACCTCACTGTCCATGAGCAATCTTTATTGAGAGCCTGGTGTGGGTGGGCAGCTCTCTGTGCTCTGCTACATGGCTAAAACTAAATGCTTTAATTGTGTCACAACTGCTGCATCCAGTGACTTAAGGTAAAGGGTGTTGGATACAGGGCCTCTTTGCCTACATCAAGCTGCTCTCAGATGAGGTAGCAAACAGCTTCTGACAGATTCCCTATAGCACATATTCAGAACCATCCTTTGGCCTCATCAGACCCCGAAGTCCTGGATAAGCGTGAGGAGGATTTCAGCACAACTATTAAGAAGATGCAATGATACATTCAGGACCAGATGGGAGATAGTAAAGAACCGAGTATCTGGAGGGTGGCTAGAAGATGATATAAGTAACTTTTTTGTTGTTAAATCTTTGATAGCTTTTCCCTCTTTAGCCAATTGACGGACAGCTGGCTGCCACTTTGCTGAGTATACATGAAGCAAATTCCCCCAAAATCCACATTTTGGAGATGAAGATTTGTAAAAGTCAAGTAGAATTCAACTCCACTTGAATAATTCTTTTGGCTGTAATGACTAACATGCATTTCCGGTAAAATTCAGTCTATATTTGCTATTATTCATTATATTACCATAACACCTGAGCAAAGCTGAAGAACAACACGTCACTTGCCCTTAGTATAAAACAGTAACCTGCATGACGAATGAATGTCTAAATATTAACATATGGGATGGTAATAGAACATAATGCTCCAGAAATAACTGGAGTCATCCTAAGACCCATAACATACTTACGTCATTGACCTACGAAGAAGATCTTCTCTTTGTGACTCACAATTGATATGAATTGCTTTAAGACTTCTTTTCGCTTCCGGTTACCAATATCTTTTCTTTATTTTTCAAGGTTTTTAGTTAAGCTTCTATTTAACTTACTACATTTATCAGTTTGTACAGCAGAAGAACATATATTTTTGTCAATAGTTAATTGCCGAACACAATAGCATGGAAAATTGCAGTAGAAGCTTGCTGTAAGCGCTGCTTGTTAATGCTGAAGCTATGCATAGTGATTGTCTTTCACGAGTGAATTTGATGGGATTAGCTATGTTAGGCAGGCACATTATCCATGTTTGTCCTATAAATGAATCATTTAAATCCAGACTGGTTTTCTCCTCTCTTTACATTGTATTTATTTGAAATGGCTACTCTATTCAACATGTGCTTATAATGAAGGCTTATCGAGTCAAAGCTGCACCAAGATAGTGAAACAAAGACTAAAATTCAAAGAAATATGTAAAAAGATAGAAAAAGAAAGATACAATTCAATATATGTTTTTTAAATGAATTCCTTCTCTGGAGTATGAAGAATGTTAATTATGTGATGGTGCTACTATCATGCCTGGTGCGGGTAATGATATTACATCTCAGTATAGGGGAAAAGATATTAGTGTGAATGATATAGTGAAGTTTGTATGAAAACATTTTGGTGCTACAGATTGAGAGGTAGATTTCTCTCTAAGGACTAAACTATTTTACTGCCAACTTCAAAATAAATTAAAAAAAGTTTATTAGTTAATTAATTAAAATGGTCAATGGACCCAAACTTTTTGTACAGACGTGATATATATATATATATATATTATATATTATATATATATATATATACAAAATTGGTGGTAGCACACGCTATGGGAAATATTTTCTTAAGAAATAGTCAAGAGTCCCTAATGCCTTTTAATCTCTTTCCCTATATGCTGGCAGTCGAGGTAATGACACCATAAATGTGTTTGGTGCCCCCACTCAATGGTAGCTTACCCTATAGCTGCCCCCTTCTATGGGGGCTGGAAGACATTATACTCCGACCAGAGTTAAGTCATCAGCCCATATATCTAACTTGTTGACCCTGCTTATCCGGTTATATGCTGTACATGTATGCATTGTAAACTTGATCTGGCATTACTACCTATAGGGCAGCTATAGGGTAAGCCACCATTGAGTGGGGGCACCAAAAACATTTAGGGTGTCATTACCTCCACTGCCAGGCAGTAACAGCATATAGGGTAAGAGATTAAAATGCATTAGGGTCTCTTGACTATATCTTAAGAAAAATTTTCCCTTAGCGTGTGCTACCCCAGTTTTGTGTATATATATCACCCACTGTTCAAAAATTTTGGGTCCATTGACTATTTTAATTAAATAACTAATAATAGTTTTTTTACATTTATTTTGAAGTTGGTAGTAAAATTGTTTAGTCCATGAACACATTTTGGAAAGAAAAAATTGACTTACTTCCAACTTCCCAAAAATATTGCCATGATTATAAGGCTCCTTCTATTGAATGGCTTTAAAGGGACTCTGTCAGGTCATTTTTCAATGTGATACTAATAGTATCCTTGAATAGTGCTTGGGTAGACCTTTCAGAATATGCAAAAATCATTAATGTACTCATTGTAGATCTCCTGCTATAAGCATCTTCACACCCAGAAGGCAGCTGTAAAAGTAATAGACTAGACTAATCATTAGTCCTGCTGTGTAAGACTTAATTTATTATGCACCTTTCTTAAGCAGTTCTTCCCTCCCTTCCCCAGTGTTCTGTGAATCACTACATGTTTCAGTTTCATTTTCCATACAGAAAAGCAGACAGCAGGATACAGAGCAGGCAGTGACTTCACTACATGAATATTTATTAAGTGATCACTCACTGTGATTGACAGATAAAATAAATCGCTTTGTTTGCAGTTTACAGAGGATAGGAGGTGAGCACAAATAAAAGAAATACATGGATAAAGAAAACTTAGAGAAAGGAATTAGAAAATGATCGCTGTTACATATGGACTTTTCACCTGACAGATTACATTTAACCTCTTTAAGGCTGGTTTCACACTGGCGTTCCCCTCCGCAGTGTTCTGCGGAGGGGAATCGCCATGTGAGCGCAGCCAGCGCAAGCCCCTATGTTTATAATGGGGACGCACGGTGCTGCACTTGACTGTGCATGACTGTGCGCTCCCATTCACTGCCATATGTTATTTGTACACAGGCGGATGCCTGCGCACAAATCACACACTCTCGTCCGCACCAGGAACGCGACATGTTGCATTCCTGGTGCGGACGAGAGTGTGTGATTTGTGCGCAGGCATCCGCCTGCGTACAAATCACATATGGCAGTGAATGGGAGCGCACGGTCATGCGCAGTCAAGCTTAGCACCGTGCGTCCCCATTATAAACATAGGGGCTTGCGCTGGCTGCGCTCACATGGCGGTTCTGCTTAGGGGAACGCCAGTGTGAAACCAGCCTCAGATAGGGCTATTTTACTTTTTTATTTTCCCTTTTTGCAAGTTTTAGAATTTTTCTTTAATGTTTCCATCATCATAGCCATATGAGGGCTTGTTTTATGTGGGATGAGATTTAGTTTTGAAGGATACCATTATATTTGCCATATAATGTAATGAAAAAAGATGAAAAAAATCCCACTGCGAGGAAATGGTAAAAAAAGATACGCAATTCTGACATCTTGTTTTAGGCTTGGTCTTTACGGCTTTTATTGTGCAGTAAAAATTACCTGGCTGTATGATTCTCCAGGTCAGTCTGTCTGCTTATGAGAATACCAAACAAAATTTTATTACATTTTAGTAATAAAAAAAATTCCAAACTTCAAAAAAAATAGTGTCGCCATTTTCTGAGAGCCATAAAGTTTTATTTTTCCACTAATAAACGTATGTGATAGTAAGACAAAGAGGATAGAGAGGCGGTCCTGGGTGTACCTGGTGAAGGAGAGGGTAGGGGGAGAATATTACTTACCGTATACGATTGTACATCCCTGCACAACTGTGGTGTAGGCCTTCAGCGTGTATCGCATACCGCGCGAATCACTGGGACACTGAGCCGGGTGGATCACGTGATGGGTGTAGTCATCGAAGGGCCTTGATTCCTAGACTTTGGGACATCTCGCTCGCTGAAACCCCACAGCACCAACCCTTACCCACAGAGGAAAATACTGGATGCAGAGTAGAGGTGGTCTATCAGGGCTCAGGATACAGCAAGCATGGTTGGAATTATTTAGCAATCTTCCTAATTAATAATGAGACTTCACAATGCATTTTGGCAGGTCACCATCTTCAAATGTATGTGATAGCTCATTTTTTGGTTTTCAAGCTGATTCTTCTATTGATATTGTTGGGGGCACAAATAATATTTTTATCTATCATAGCCTGTTGGGGATAAGTACATGCACTAAAAATATGCCTATTCAGGTTTTTCAATTTTTTTCAATTTTTTGACATACACAGTGTAATATACCGTATATATATATATACATATATATATAGTGAAATACATATTTCTGAATTTAGTAGTTGATTTCAGAGGCATCTCTATTTAGTTTCTTGTGTTTGTTATTATTTTTTTCACATTTTGATAATTTTTTTAAAAGGGGCAATTAAACTTTTATATTTCTTTTTTTTGTGTTATTGTGATCTTTTTGTTTTCTACACTTGTAATAAATCCTCAACAACACTTGAACCTGCAATTACATGGTCACCTATAAAGGCGGGGTAAGGTTGATCATCACAGCTATCCTTGGGTTGTTTTATATGATTTATGTATTTTGTTTGCTCATTTTAACCCTCTTTTTTGTTAGTCTATATTATATATTTCAGCATGCCATGATTCTTATATCTGCTATTAAAGTCCATTATTCTCCCCATATGGTTTTACTGCTCATGGTTATTCTCTTTGGTGGTAGAATCAACTTTTCTTCTAGTTTATATATACAATGATTAATTATTTATTTTTGTCATGTTCTCTCAGTTTTTCTCTATTTGATTAGAGATTGGCCAGGAAGTGATGTCAGATGAATGAATGCCAATATTGGTAACGTCAGTACCATCTTGAGGGACACTCTCATAGTACGTTATTACTTAATGACCTCCTGATTAAACCATATTACGAAGTGAGAAATACGTTGAAGCAAGTTATGTGGATTAGTATGATCAGAAGTCATATATTTAGATTACTATACTATCCTAAGGTATACTACCGTATTTGTTACTGATATAGTTACAGCCCATTAAGGCTGTAAGGATATCATTACATTATTATCTTTGATTCTTTCACATGAATGATTCACATTAATCTAATTCTGCTGGTTTTTCACTTGACATTTTTTCTGGCTTATACATTTTTTTATGAGAAAACTTCATTAAGGGAACCTGTCATGTTTTGTAATATTAAACCGCCCCCAATGTGTTTTAAGCGAAGCAATGTGCATCCATAACATGGTTTTCTAAAAACAAAATCCCATGTATTTATCTTATATGCTGAGATGACTGCACACTCATACCTGCATCCAGTCATAGGGGAGGCCCTATTGCTTGCTTCAGTCACTGTCACTCAAATTCAGCCATGATATTTTTTGAACTTTGGCACGCCCCCCCGCTTCCCACTTGCATTGTAATTGATTGCAATCACTGCAGGGGCTCAGTATAGCAGAACTGGGTTAGGAACCTGTGATGTTGTCTTAACTATATGACCATAATGGGCTTCAAATGAAGAACATGGCTTAGCTCCGCTATTATTGTCGCATGATCATGACATCCCCACAGGTCCTTCAAAACCACTTCTCCAATGCTGAGCTTTGCCCGTTATGGTCCCATTCTCACAGGACCTGTGATGATGTCTTCACCATGTGACTGTTATAGGCTTGAAATGAAGAACATGGCTTAGCTCCGCCCATTATGGTCACATGATCATAGTGCTTGGATTAGCTTCGCTGGAAGCCTCTAAGGGGGTATAAGAGAGAAAAAGGTGCCGGCGCAACTCTAAGTGCAGTAATTAAACTTCAACATATAGATGTTATAAATCGATATTGCTCACCTTTTAGGTATCTTGGTTAAATTGCATATAAGATCTCCTTTGGTATGCAGCTTTCCCACTCCGGAATGAACAGATCTTGAGAACCTGATTCGTCACATATAATAGTAAGTATACCAGTCTATTAGGGCAGCGCTTCCACAGGAGACCCTCCAGTTCAAATAAGTCTTCCTTTATTCTTAAAATGTATATCACAGTGGGCAGTACAACGCGTTTCGACCCCTTAGTGAGTCTTCCTCAGGTACAATTGTATAATTTCATAACGCTTCCATGTGTCTCCTTATATAGCTCACACAATGTCTGAAGTCAAAGAAGTGAGGGCTATCTCATTAGTTAATTACTTCCAAGTGTGTACATATCATTAGCATAGGATTGCTCTGCCTTGTTCATTAATTAGCATTGCTCTAAATTAGTTAAAATAAAAAAACAAACAAACAAGTAATTGTAATACTCAAAAATATCAAACATTAATTTAAAAACTTTGCAATAATATCTGCTTATACTCTCATATATAAAATTCTCTTATATTTATATATATAAAAAGCAGATGTGTATATAAGATGTATACATAAAACAGTCACATGAAATTCCTCCAAAAGATGTAGTAAATCTAATTTCATGACTTACGTTTTTAAATTATTTTCTTATGTTCTTTTTAGATTTACTAATTATAAATCAATATAAAAGAGGAACATATTTATTTTTTATTATTGTACTGCTTTTACTCTCAATGTAATGATTATTATTCTTAATTATATAAATGTGGTAAACTTATATATTCTTTCATTATACCAATTTCCACCATGTCAATATATATCAGGAGTTAGTGATTCATTCTTTGTTATAAAGAATGAATCTCTACTCTTGATATATATTGACGTGGTGGACAATCTGTCAGCATGTTTTTGCTGCGGAATCTGAGAGCAGCCTGATGTAGGAGCAGAGATCTTGTTTCTATGCATGTATCACTTACTGGACTGATGGTGCTGTTTTCATAAAATCACTGTTTTCTCTGCTGTAGATGTAGCAGGACTATGAATGTTGAGTCTGCATAATCTAACCCACATCCCTGAATCAGTGGTGATGGTTGGATTACACATATTACCTGGACTACATGGCATGCGGCACCTAGTCCTGCTGTGATAATCTCATGCTGATAAAATACTGATTGTATGCAACCTTCACCAAGCTGTTGAGCAAGTGACACATCTCTGGAATCTTGCTCTCTGCCTCTACATCATGCTGTTTTTAGACTAAATAGCAAAAATTGATAGAGAGATTACCTTTAAAAGGTTTTTACCACTATTACAATATTTTCTACAAAGCACAGTAGCTGCAGGACTGCTGTGACTACACAGTAGAAGATTAACATAAAGTTTCTTTCTTAGGCCTTTGTGTCTTTTCATGCCCCTCTGTGGATCCAGCTTCACATAAAGGCCCTGTAACACATAACGACCGCTCCAGCGATCCCAAAAGCGATAACGACCTGCCGGGATCGCTGGAGCGTCGTTACCTGGTCGCTGGCGAGCTGTCAAACAGGCAGACCTCCCCAGCGATCAGGGCCATGGGAGCCACCTCCCTCATCGCTGAAGGCAATGTCAGCGTCCTCCCTGCTTAGCGCTACCTGTAAGCAGGGACGACGCTGGTAACTATGATAAACACCGGTTATCCAGGCAGCACTAAGCAGGGAGGACGCTGATAACCACGCTGCCTAGATACCCGTTGTTTACCATGGTTACCAGCCATTGAGGTCACTGATCACTGGTTTCTCGCTGTCACACGCTGCGATGCGTGCTGACCAGCGGGAAACCAACGATCAAAAAATGACCCAGAGCACTTTGCAACGATCAGCGACCTCACAGCAGGGGCCTGATCTCTGCTAAGTGTCACACATAACGACATCGCTGGAGAGATCATTGTAACATCATAGTTACAACGATCTCTCTAACGATATTGTTATGTGTGACTGGGCCTTAACTAAATAGTTTTTTCCTATTCTTATGTGATAAAACTACATTTCGCAGCAGCACATTCCTTCTTTTCAGTGCTGCTCTTCTCTACTGTGAGCACTCTGATAGACACAATGTAGATCCAGTGGCTATGGAAAATGAAGAAAGCCCATTGGAAGGGGGGATAAGACTGAAAATGTTGGCAGGTTTAAAAATCTGTTGTTTTGACGCACCTAATTGCTTTGGTATGTACAGAAATTTGAGACCACAGTATAATTTTTGGAATCGCAATTTAGGTAATTTAAAGATCACATTATTTATAATATGAAATCACGTTTTGTGAAGGTATACTGAATATTAAAAAGGACTCTATCAGGTAATTTTTCAGTATGATACTAATATTACCCTTTAATAGTGTTCGGGCAGATCTTTTAAAACATGTAAAATCATTATTGTACATTTTTTTAGTTTCCATGCTATAAGCAGTTTTACACCCTTCAGGCAGCATCTGGATTAGTCCTCTCCATTATATTCACAGCCGAATAGTCCAGCTGCTGTAAAAGAAGTGTTATTTAAATATCCACACCTATCCAAGCTGGTGTTCTGTCCCTCCCCTCTGTGCTATGTGCTGGGAGGGGGTAGGTGTTTTGTCCTGCACTGTGTGCTATCTGTAAGATTTCTATTATATGAAGGTTTGTTTTTCTGCAGACATGTAATTTGTGTATCTGCTGAGCAAATGATCAAATGTTCATATAATTACATAGGAATATCTCAGACTGCACACACTGTACATACGCCTCATACACACAATGAAGATCTCTAAGAGCGCACACATCTCCTCCCCCTCCTTTCTGCTCTGCAATGAGTCACACAGCATACCAGATCAGAGAAATGCAGGACAGTGTAATGATTCATGAATATTCATTCCTTGGGGAGTGGGCAGCAGAGAGCTCACTGTGATTGACAAATGGGATGAATCTTTTATTTTGAAGTTTACAGAAGATAGGAGGGAAGTATAAATAATAGAAATACATGAATAGAGAGAGCTTAGAAAATGATAGCATGTGGATTTTTGACCTGACAGATTCCCTTTAATACTTTAGGGGTGTTTTGATCTGAACCCTTTTGTATGATTTGAGGAAATTAATTCTTAGAAGGATAATGGAGTTATTAGACAATATCACAATTCAAGAAAGTTAAAATATATATGATGATGTATTTATTGTAATACATGTCCTGAACGTCATATGTTGGAGTTTTCTAATAGTGCATATAAAACTGAATTTGCAAACACTAAACACTGACAGCTGAGTATTGAGATCACTTCAGAGATTCAGTAGTACTGGCAATCAATCATAAAAATAAGTCTCTTCTGATGATTATTCAAAGGATGTTTCCACTTGATCTGTAAAGTGTATTAGAGTACAATATGGTTCTGTATGTGTGGAGAGCTCCATACTTTATGATCTTGATACTGCACTTTGTGCCTGATTTAAAAGAGCCTTCATTTATCTTCTTCAGCAGGATATAAGACAGTACGAAAATAGACTGTGAATTCAGGTTTTACTGAATTACCGTAGTTTTATCCTCTAGTTTATAGAACTCACCCTTGCATAGCATATAGTATATTAATTTTAATAAAGTTTACCCTACCTAAAGTATATCACTTGTAGTTGATAAATGTGTGATCATTTGGGCACATCACTGATCACAAGAAAAAAGGTCTAATTTTCTCCCATGTGAGCAGTTGTGAACTTGTCCATTTATTGTTTTTGGAAGTGATGTTTCTGCATGTGGACTACCACGTCCATAACGCCATAGAAAGGAATAGTGTGGTGGTTACATTACTGCTCCAATCACATACGGCTTAGATTCCGCCATCCTCTGGATTGGTGTCAGTAAGCCCAGTGGGACACTCACTTATCCTAAACCATTGGGGAACCCCTGTAACCTTCTGCTTACTTTTTTCACCCAGACATCTCGAAAACAAATTTTAGAACTAATGCAATAGTCTAGTGTTTATGTTGTGTTCTTAAGAAAACTAAGGACAGATTTACGCTGGCCGATAATCACAGACAAAACTGCCGATAGATGTTCAGTGTTACCAGGTTGCCAATCACCTTATGAACAAGCAAAAAGCTTGATCATCAGGGGGACTGATTTGTTGATATTTACCTGAAAGATCTTTGTTCTTGGTAATATTGGTAATCTTGGTAAATATATTGCCATTTGTAAAGAGGATATGCATGAGAATATTGGCAACCTATGCACACAGAACAATATATAATTGATCATTTCTGCACATTAGAAGCGAGGTCGACCTGTCTATACAGAGTATAAAACATTATTTACTACCACTGCTTCAACAACTTCTTCTCAGAGTGTTTGCCCCCATTAAAATAATAACACTTATACTCCCCTCCGCTGCCAGCACTTTTCCAGCGGTGTCAGTACTTGCTCTCCTGGAGCTCAGGATACATTGTTATGTCACACAAGCCCTGTGGACAATCAGCACTGACTTTTTTCTCCCCATCTTCGGATGGATCAAACAACTAGAAGAAGTCAGCTACAGCTGCTGTCTCACTTCCTATTGATATTTAAAGAGGACCTGTCCCCCCCCCCTGCTGCATGGCAATCTAAATGCAGCACTGAATGCAGCATGTCAGCTGCATTCAGGGAAGAGGTCCCCCATGTGTTTGTGTGTCTGTGTGATGTGTACCCCAAGATATAGCCTTTGTAAAACTTACAGTTAGAAGCCATGGAGGCAGTTCCCGTGGCTGGAGGGAGCTTGATTGACTGTGGCCATTCAATCGCCCACTGCCTCTGTGTGCCGCCTCCTACTGTGCTTTTTATGCTTTGTCAGGGCAGGAATCTGGAGCTGATATCAGGACAAATGATTTGCATGCTCTGAGTGACAGAGAGGAGGAGGGCAGAGCCTGCACAGCAGAAGCAGCACAGAAAGGCAGTGGGGGATGGAATGACCACCTTCAATCAAGCTCCTTCCAGCCACAGTGACTGTCTCTATGGTTCTAACTGTAAGTTTTACAAAGGCTATATCTCGGGGCGCACAGCACACAGACACATGGGGGACCCCTTCCTGAAATGCAGCAGACATGCCGCATTCAGTGCTGCATTTAGATTGCCATGCAGCAGGGGGGTGACAGGTCCTCTTTAATATTTCCAAAAGTGGAGAAAGGGAATCCAGTGCTGATTGGGTGCAGGGCTCACATGATGAAACAATGGCAACTGTACCCTGGGAGGGCAAGTGCCAACACCACTGAAAAGTCCCGACACCAGAGGTGAGTATAAGTGTGTTTATTTAATGGTGGCAAACACTTAGATTTAGAAGGGGTTGTCTGAGGAAAAGAAAATGCCACAGATCGGCTGGTGTAAACTGGCCTGATGGATGCAGTGGTTCTATGTATTCCCATATATATATATATATATATATATATATATATATATATATATATATATATATATATATAATTCTTTTTAAATATTGTATTTAAACACTGGAGAGCAGAATCTGTTCTAATATCCTAATAGTTTTACTCATATGTACCTCAACAGTTTTTATAGCTGATCCTTGAACACTGTGCCTAAATCTATACACATGGAGACTTCCTCAGGATGTAGTAGTTTGGGCTGCTGATTCTCCATGTTTTTCTGTAATCTATCTCTTATAGCACGGCATTGTAAATAAATCTAAATGAGCATATCATGGAATTAAAATGCAAAATAACTTAGTGATGCATAATTGCGTAAACATCTGCACATGGCAATCACATTAGAAGCTGAATAAGGTGTTTTGGAAATGCTTCCAATGTTTCCTCGTTTTCTTATTTTGAACATGGCGAATGAACCTGTCATTTACATATTTCCATTAAACTTGCACTTTTAATGTTAGGGAGTTTAAATATACTCACACAGCTCCACTTCACACACCCCTGACAGCATCCTACTTGAATTTTATTAATGATTATTTCAGTACCAGCTGCAAAGTTGTCTTCTTATTGCAACCGTAGCACTTTCAAGTGCCTTGCAAGCATATGAATGAATCATGGAAGGTCCCACTGCTAATTAGGACCTTTGATCTCCTGCCTGCTGCCCTGTTCCATTGTTTGCTTTTCCAGGATTTACAGCATTCAGAAATATATGAATATCTTGTTCAGCTTCCTCATTTGCTCTGCAATGATAATTCCGCATTGGTCAGGGAAAGAGAGACTTGTGCAGCTGCACATTGTCCCCAGTGGGATGTGAGGTTCCCCAGCCTCTATGGCTACAGCTATACCTTCTGCCCTGCATCCTGTTCATCAAATAATCATCAATTGTTATGATAAAAGAAAACTGATGTTGTTGCAGTCATAATGTAATATTACGCAGTGGCCATTAATATAAGAACTAGCCAAACAAAGCGGGAACCATTGATTTTTAGTATCTATGCCATAAAGAGGTGACCAAAGTTGATAGCATCCATGTGATATCCATATATCTTAAACAGTTGTTAAATAAACTTATATCCACAAGAGAAGTAATTCATGCTTGCTTGAGATCTGGCTCCTGAGACCTTCCACTGATCACAAGAATGAAGGAAATAAATTTAACTACTACTCCATTTCGTGTCTATAAGGGTTTACATGTTGAATAACTAAATATGGTCATCATGTCCAACCTTAGTTAATCATAACAACTCTTAACATGATAACGTTTGGTCGTCTGTGGCATTTGCTACACTTGTTCGGGCCTAGTCTGCCTTTATCTGCATTTACCCTTTCCTGCGCCATTGAAGCAGTTCTGATTTGTTCAGTATGTGTTGCATTAATGTAGTCCTGCTTTTAATGTATTTAGGAGGCCATAAGGCAGAATGTATATAAAAAGCGTAGAGTAGGACTGCCCTATTGAGATTGCTGTGACGTTGGCAGGTTGGCTCAAAGAATTGATTACCGTATATACTCGTGTATAAGCTGAGTTTTTCAGCACAAAAAATGTGCTGAAAAGTCCCCCCCTCGGCTTATACACTAGTCATATACGGTATTCCCTTTACCCCATTCAGTATACAGGCGCCCCCCGCCCCAACATCAGTGGTATACAGGGCCCCCCTTGCTGCCGCACACCTGTAGAGTAATAGATCATTATACTTATCCCTGTCGCCGCTCTGACACCGCGCTCCTCCGGGTCTTCATGCTTCCTCCTCCGGCGGGCGCAGGCAATGACGTCATTGTCTGTGCGCCGGAGGAAGAAGCATGAAGACCCGGAGGAGCGCGGTGTCAGAGCGGCGACAGGGATAAGTATAATGATCTATTACTTTATATTACTTTACAGGTGTGTGGCAGCAAGGGGACCCTGTATGCCACTGGGGCCTATATATACCACTGGGGCCTGTATATACCACTAGGGCCTATATATACCACTGGGGTCTGTATAGCACTGGGGCTGCTGTATATACTGCTGGGGCCAGTATATACCACTGGGGAGGCTGCTGTATACCACTGGGGCTGCTGTATATACTGCTGGGGCCTGTATATACCAGTGAGGAGGCTGCTGTGATACTGCTGGGGCCTGTATATACCACTGGGGAGGCTGCTGTATACCACTGGGGCTGCTGTATATACTGCTGGGGCCTGTATATACCACTGGGGAGGCTGCTGTAATACTGCTGGGGCCTGTATATACCACTGGGGAGGCTGCTGTATACCACTGGGGCTGCTGTATATACTGCTGGGGCCTGTATATACCACTGGGGAGGCTGCTGTATACTACCACTGGGGAGGCTGCTGTATACTACCACTGGGGAGGCCTGTATACCACTGGGGGGGCCTGTATACCACACTGCTGGGGGCTGTATACCTGTGCTGGGGTCCACCCTCGGCTTATACACGAGTCAATAGGTTTTCCCAGGTTTTGGGGGCAAAAGTAGGGGGTCGGCTTATACATGGGTCGGCTTATACACGAGCATATACGGGTAATAGTTTTAAAGTACAGTTAGAAAGTAACATGTGCACATGCACTTTTTGTATTGCTTGCTGACCATAGGCAGAGCTGGCTTCCCCGCTCTTTGAACTCTTAAAGTTACTGACATTATTGAAGATGAAGTAAAGGTCAATTCGTAACTGACTGATAAGGTAGTAATAATATATTTAATAAGGAATGTGTTGATCCATAATTTAGAAAGCATTTTATTGGAAAATTATGTTAACTTATTCAGTGTTGAACGTACCATAAAATACAACATATAGTAGGTGAAATCAGAATGGACATAAATTTGAAGAGTTTTAATGCAATGGGCCCATTTCATTAAGGTGTTTTCATCCTAATTCTAGTGTAAAATACTTTGAAAGGTTAAAGCATTTTTTAAAAAAATATTGCGACTTTTGCCATTTTTACCCTAGTTACTGTCTGCTCCACCAAAAGGACAGGACAAGGCTTGACAAAGGACTCCCGGCAAGTTTATCATAACTTGTGTCATAAAAGTGATGTAATGATTTCAGAAATGTACTGCAGCCTCTGGCTAAAGTCACATTTCATCTGAAGGCACACGTCATTTGTAATTTGCGTCAAATTCATTAAGAAGTGCACAGCCTCTTAACTCTAGCGCACTCTTCCTTAAGACTGGTGTATAAAACGAAAGGAATTTGGGCCAATGTCCATTTAGTGGGAAATTAAATGGAGATTGAAGAGAAGAAATTGGAAAACAGTATACCGTATATACTCGCGTATAAGCCGAGTTTTTCAGCCCAAAAATCGGGCTGAAAAGTCCCCCCCTCGGCTTATACGCGAGTCACTGTATTAGGGACTCGGATACCTGCTGTCAGTAGCGAGTCTGAGCTATTCCGAGCGGGTCTTAGCGATTCCGAGCGGGTGTTAGCGATTCTGAGCGAGTCTAGCGATTCTGAGAGTGAGTCTTAGCGATTCTGAGAGCGAGTCTTAGCGATTCTGAGAGCGAGTCTAGCGATTCTGAGCGGGTCTAGCGATTCTGAGCGAGTCTTAGCGATTCTGAGAGCGAGTCTTAGCAATTTTGAGCATTTCTGAGCGATTCTGAGCTAGTCTGAGCGATTCTAAGCGAGTTTACAATCCGAGTCCTGTATTCTGTACTCGGGACTCGGCTTATACACGAGTCAATAGGTTTTTCCAGGTTTTGAGGACAAAAGTAGGGTGGTCGGCTTATACACGGGTCGGCTTATACGCGAGTATATACGGTATGTTAAATGTTTCTTCCGGGTTTCCAAAACAGATAAAGCCGCACACGTTGGGTAGTTGCTTTATTCTTTTATTAAGCCGGTGGGTTTATTCACATGGTGAGGGTAATGGGTGGGAGGACGGGGGGGGTACATACAACGGACATTTTGCACTGCAAGTGGTGCTTCAATGGGTACAGGATTGTACCGGTGATTGCCGATTGAACGCTGAGCGGGACTTAATGGAAAGTCCTGAATGCTCCGTGGAGCGAAGAGACAGCTGGCGGTATCAGGACCCTGAAGAGGAGTACTGGCCATACTCCAAAAGCGTGATATGTTAAATATTTCATATTTCACATATAGACAACATATAGGAACTACAAAAATAAATATTATTATTATAAAACAGGAAAAATACATATTTGTACTGCGTTAGCCTGTTGACAGAAAATGTTACAGTTTGAGAGTCCTCAGTGGTTGACACCTTTTAAATGCCTTACTAAATAAATAGTATCTGATGCCAGATGAAGAGACCTGAGTAGTCTCGAAAGTTTGCTATTTTTTACTATCTTTTCAGCTAGCTATCAAACTGTATCAACTACTGAAAACTGTCAAATTTTAATATTTTTTTAAATATACAATGGCTCATATCATATATCATTAAATAAATGGAAAGCATTTTCTAAAAAAAAAACATTTCTCCTCCTAATAGTTGATAGTCAAAACCTTTTATCCAGCGATTTCTAATTTGACTTAAACGAGGTGTTTGGGCAAAATGAAAATATCATCTTTGGCTTGCAGCCATAAAGAATAACAAATTAAGTGATGTTGTTCACCAATCGGTACCTACCTTGGCTGTAGTGGCACTGTGTGGTATACATTTATACAGAAAAAGGATACATTATCGTTCATTAGCAGCATGACTACTGTGGCTTATGATTTGCTGCAGCGGTCTGCAATGCGTCATCCAATAAATTGAGTTTTTTGTTATTTTAAACATTAAGACATAAAAAATTACCGTAAATGGAAAAGATCTTACCTGGTTAATAGCATTATTATTATTATTATTTGGAAAAGTGATGACTCTTCTTTATGGACCAAGACCTTTATACATTTAGTATAATGTTTCATTTTCAATTTAGTCAAATTATTTATTCTTATTTGCAAGTGGTCTCTTCAGGGAGGAAGAAGACAAACTCTACTGCTGCCTATTGGATTTATGCCATAGCAGAATACCAGTTTGCAGATGCTGTGTTTCGGGTGATTGCCCGATCAGTACAAAGTATGGGATCTGATCTGGCTGTTTGAGAGGCTAAGCAGGGTCTACGGGAAAACCTTTTTTCCTTGTGGAGATGGACACACCAATCCGGCATGCCAGTAGTGAGGAGACAAAATTGAAGTAGTAAGCTTTTCTCCTTGTGGACACTGACATGACAGATCTGGCATGCAAGTAATGAGGAGACTTAAAAGCCACAATGCTTATCTGGGAAATATGCAAATTGTCTCTTCAGGGAGAAAGCAGACAAACTCTAGTGCCACCCAAAAGATAAAATTGAACCTTTAACAAGCCTTGCAATATGATTTAGAATTTGAGCCAGATTACAATCCAAATCTGCAGAAGCTGCGTTTCAGGGTGATTGCCCCTCATGAGTGCAAAATATGGGATCTGAATTGGCTGCATGAGAGGTTAAGATGGGGTCTAAGGGAAAAGATATTTATTCTTATAGAATTGGAATATATATTTACAGAAATAGAAAAAAGGATTTGTGGAAAAGACATTTATAAATACACTTGGAGAAAAAGATTGCTCGGCACTATTGTGTGACCTCTACCTGTTACACGGACCGGTTCGGTCCTACCTAGAGCACCTTAAGGGTGTCACCTGACCACCGGTGTCATTAAGATTTGCTGATAAACTTGTGCAAGAAAGAAAAAAGATGGCACTCACCGGTTTGTCGTTGCTCTGTTTTAATTCCTTTTCAGGTTACATCAAAGGTGCGGGGAGGGAGTGATGGGGCAGACGACAGCACCATTTCGCGGTAGATTCCGCTTCCAAGGGTCGCGGTAGATTCCAGTTCCACAGGTCTGTTCTTGAGAACAGTGCCATCGTCTGCCCCATCACTCCCTCCCCGCACCTTTGATGTAACCTGAAAAGGAATTAAAACAGAGCAACTACAAACCGGTGAGTGCCATCTATTTTCTTTCTTGCACACGTTTAAAGACATTTATAAAGTACTCGTCTCCTGATCGCTCACGGTAGCTGATAAAGAGAGACTGTCTGTTTATAATAATGTTTAGACATCCAGAAATGGAAGCAGTTAGGTGCTGTCTCACTGCTGTCTTTATTTCTGTATTGATCTACATTATTTTAGCTTGAATGGCTGCAGAGAATTGTTGGACATAGTGACCGTTTTCAAATTTAACAAGTGTCCATTGCACAAAACTCTCTCATTTTCCCCAAATCATTGTTAATCAGTGAGTATATTTAATCAATGAGATACCCTTTCACATAAGAACATTTATCTCACTTTGATGTATCTAGGTCACTAAATATCACTGTTCTGTTCTGAGCTGATTGCAAAGAGCTGTTAAAATCTAAAAACAAGCTGCATGGTGATATACTGCATTTAAAGACTTTTAATCACAAATGTTGACGTAACTGTATGAATTAAGAACTACAGTAGTTTTTTATGTTACCTATTGGCTACGTTAAATAATCTTAACTGCAAGTTTGGATGTACATTTGGACGGTTTGCTTGCATGGCTATGTCAGAGGAAGAGAGGAGTCTTTACTCTCTGAAATGCGTTACAATGGACTATTATAGTAATTTTAAATGTCTAATAAATAGGAAGCCCAGTGACGAAAGCAAGACATTTGGTTTGCAATGTGAAGAAGACCAAGATAATGACTACCACTAGCGAGAAGGTGAATTAGAAGATCGACAATGAAGAAATAGAAATGGCAGACAGTTTAATCTTACTTGGGTCCCTCATTGATTGTAACAGCAGCTGTACAGCTGAAATCAAGCGGCGGATTGCAATGAATCGTGCGGCTATGATGAACATGAATCAACTGTAGAAGTGCAAGGTCATCTCAATCACCACCAAACAACTATTGGTCACAGCCATTGCATTCCCACTCGTGTTGTATGGGTGTGATACGTGGCCCTTGACAAAAGGTAATAAAAGAAAGATCGATTCCTTCTAAGTATGGTGCTGGAGAAGACTCCTACAAATCCCATGGACACCCAAGATCACAAATAAAAAGAAAAAATAGTGTTGCGCCACCTGTGGGCCTTTCCTGTCTTTAAAGCGGTCGTATTGTAAGTGAACTAACCTTTAAAGGTTGTGCCCAAACCGCACAACCAGATTGTGAGCGTAGCTTTGTGGCTCAGGCTGCCAGCTTTGGATCTGTAGTGCTCCTGTATCCTCAATCGCCTCTGCTCCTGGCCTCATGCTGTCCACGCTCTCTCTCCAGGGTTGGGTCAGGAAACACCAGGTTGATCCATTAACCCTATCCCTCCTGCAGCTCTGTCACCGCTTTCCCCAATGGAATTAGATTAATAGAATTCAGATAGAATATGCGGTTATAAGGTAGAGCGCAGGTATGAAACGGGATACTTTAATCTTTATCTCCGTAGCTTTATTCTAAAAAAGCTCCAGACCACAACGCGTTTCGACGTACAGACGTCTTCCTCAAGCGGATTCGCTTGAGGAAGACATCTGTACGTCGAAACGCGTTGTGGTCTGGAGCTTTTTATGAATAAAGTTACGGAGATAAAGATTAAAGTATCCCGTTTCATACCTGCGCTCTACCTTAGAACTGCATATTCTATCTGAATTCTATAAGATCACAAGGCTTTTCTGGAATATGTCAATCCACAGACATCCCTGGTAGGATGATGGGAGTAGCAGTGTGGATGGTTCAGCTCTCCACAGGAAGAGCAGGTCCCCAAGGAAACCGAATCATCTGTTGTAGTGCAAAGCTCGTCGGGGGTGCAAGGTTTAGTGTACAGTCAGGCAGTCTCCTGCTGCCGGTTCAGGAAAATCAGTCTATCTCTCTTCAGGAGCAGCAGTCACAATCTCAAACAGCATTGATCTTTAACCCAGTTTACTCACTTTTTCGGCAGATGGTTTGATTACAGACGGTACAGTGGCAGCTCTGGTGTGGTCTAAGTAGCCGGGATGGCTCATCTTAATCACCCCCTTTCGTGTTCCTTTCATGGGCCTCTTGGTCTGTCCGCATGCTAGCTACAGTCCAGCAGCCACAAGCTTTCAGTGGGCGACCTGCCGGGTCCCCTAGCCCTAATATGGCGGCCTTCTTTTCGCTGCTTTGGAGGTTGGGTCACGGGACATAAAGATCCCGCACCCCGCCGGTGTCTGAGGTTGGAGCGTTGAGCTTCCTGGCCACTTTAGCAGAGTCAGCACTCTGGTTCCAGCCCAGTCCCTCAGTGTCCCCGCTAATTCGAGCACACCTAGACTCCTTCTGTCTCTCACCACGGTCTGCAGCCCGGGACCCGGACAAGCTTTATGGTGGCACAGGCAGCCGGGTCCGTGTCTTCTCAGTCCTGTATGATGGTGTTCTCACCTCTCCTTCTGACTGAGCTTGTTTTTCCACTTCCCTTGGCTGACGGGTCTTCTCTGCACTTGGTGTTGTTTCCTTTTTGTTACCTCCCCTAACCAGGTCCTGTCTTAACTTCTGTTTGTCTCCTCCCGCCATCCCGTTGCTGGGCACAGAGTCCCTAGTCTTGGGATCGGAGTGTGTTGGGTGTGTGTTTTGGGGTGACCGATTTACCAATCCTGGCTGCTGCGCCATCTGGTGGTGACCAGTCCGCATGAGCGCCACATTTACATGTAGGTTCACATTTATCCTGTGCTCCACGCTGAGCACTTACCTGTGTGTTTCTGTCAAATATGCAAAAAATCATGATTCAGATATGGGATCTGTTTGAAGCCTAGCCTTTTTTCTGGTGGTGGTTTATCTTTTTTAGAGCTACACCAAAGCATGGTTGACAGCATGTTTGTTCATTCATAAAAAGATAGGACACCGCCTGTAAAGAAGCCAGATGGAGTCTAAAGTGCCTCAATACAGTAAATGGTTCCATCAAGTGCACTGACTGAATCATGTTTTTCATAGATTTAAGTGGAAACCTCAATGTAACTGCTGTAGTCAGCTAACAAGAAGGATAAGAGATCCAGAAAGAAGTATATATGAACAAGAATAAATTAAAATAAATATTTATTGAAAGACAATATATTTAAAATACGGTAGTTATAAAGATGCAACTAATGAAGAACACTTCAATGATCTGAATACATATTTGCTGTAGGCAGTAAGGAATATAGAGTGTACCACAGCCAGGAAAGTTAGAAACAATGTACAATATTGTGACTTGTATCCCAAACTATGTACATCCCTATTTAATGGGTATGAAAAACCAATAAGGGTACTAAGTGAAGATAAAATGCTTACCATATTCATGCAGTATGAAGAACATAAGTACAGGTGATGTACTCCTCCACCCCGACACATGTTTCGCACAGCTTTGTCCAGGTGGCATGTCAAAGTGAAGGGCAGGTACCAAGGCACAGCCAATAAACAAAGTGATGTAGATAAAAAACACAAGTGATGCATGATGTGACCAATAGGAGAAGATAATATTATGTGCCTGTGATGCATGGTGGGAATCAGTGCATAGCGGTACTGGGACAGCTAATATAAAAGTAACTTGTGGAATGTGGAAAGCATATGGAATGCATCGACTCCATCTTGTGACCCCGGCTGGGGTCACCGGGGCAACCAACACATGCGCACAAACATCATCAGAATTAGGCGTACTAAATGTGTCTGCGCAAGAGTACTGTGAACCCAATTGGTAATAATGGAATCATATAGGTTCACAGAGCATATGGGGGAATGATAACGTATTAGCATATAGAGTAGTTGTGCAAATTTAAATCAACCAAATGGGAGCATAAAGTTATCAGAAACACATATACTGTATAGTGTTAAATGGTATGTACTGAAATAAGTAAGGTCACAACACAGAAACTACACTGTGGGTATTTATTAAAATATTTCAATGTAAAAATGATATCTGCATATTCCAACTCTTCTACTGGCATTTACAGTATGTGTCAAACAGGGAGCAACTGCTACATTAAGGCTGAAAATGCATAAGACTCCTTTCATTAACACAGGGGTTGCAAAATCAGCCAAGCACCATTGCTTAACTGTTTCTATAGGAAGAAACAAATAGAGCATCGTTGCCACCACTCTGTTCATTTTGCACTAGGATGTGATGATTTGTCTCCACTTTACTAGGTGGAAGAGGACTGAAGGACAATTGTTTTCAATAAAGACATGGGAATTAGAGGTGGGACATGCATCTGTCAGACATATATGGCAAATTCTTCTTCTGTGGAGTAGATAATACTTCTTTGAAGTTAATGAATACCTTGAAAACACCACTACAGCAGTTTTCTTCTTATTCTAACACTGGAGTGGTGCTTTTAATCTAAGACTCTTGCCCCCCTTTATTGTGCTCACCTGCCACTGTCTTCGTCTTTTTCCAGTGGTGGTCTGGTTGGTCTTCTGTGATTTGTGAACTGCCGGCAGCTCCACTGTTTCATGGAGCTCTCCAGAGGACACAAATCAATGGAACTCAATGAGACCATTGTTCTGGCCTTGTTCTGGCTCTCCTAAAGTTGCATTGAGAAGTTGTAGCATAACGTCTACCTCCTGCCCTGTCAAAATTTACGAGCACAAGATGGTGCGAAGGGACCGGAGTGACACTTAAAAAGATCGAATACAGCGGCAGATGAATATATTACCAGGGGCTTACATTTAAAGCATGACTTTAGTGCTGTAAATATCCCCAGACATGGTGTGGTGCTATAAACACCAGTTTTACCGATATGTACCTAAAAAGTTAAGCAAATCTATAGTACTTGTATGTTTCTGAGTTATAATCTAGGGATACTTTTTAAAATATTCTCATTCATCTGGAAGGGATAGATGAATGAATAAATTCATGTACATGTTGCAGAAACTACTCCAATGTAAAAAATTTATTTTTTAGTTAGAGATGTTTTTCTGTCTCTGATGAACATACTTTTATTGAACAAAGCTGCATATACAATTCTGTTGGCTTCATAGCAGAAATCTCCCATCATTCCTTGCTAGTTCAATGTCTGCAAAGTGCTTGCTGTGGAGGTCCGGCTTTACATCAAGTTCTTCCACTACCCTTCCTTCTGCATTCCGCTAGGCAATACAATGAGCCCAGCGTTTGATGTAAGGTTGTTCTATCAATCTATGACTCACAATCCATGCACCAAAAGAAAGGCAATGTATTTACAAAGATACTACACTTTTTGTATAGATTATATTTATATATACCCTGAAAAACAGTGCTCAAGAGTGCATCTACCCTTGAAGAATGTTCAGAAGTCTTGTCTTCGTTCATGAAAGCAAACTCTTTTTTTTCTCTTTATAATAATGTCTACGTATCATTCACCAAAGGAATTGAATAGGCAGTAAAGGTGTAGAGAACAAAGAACAAAAGGTCATCAGAACATTAAACACAACAGTGAAATCTATTCATAATTGATCAAACATACGAAACAAAGAGAATTGTATTTGTGGATATTTCATCTTTATATGTTGTCTCTATGCTTCACTAACAAGTCATCTCTCCATAATTCTTGATACTTCTTCCTTTCATATTTCTTCTTTCACATATCGCTCCTAATGGAAACAGAAGGTTTATAAATGTTTAAGACTTAGCAGATGATTGATTACGAGATGGAGCTAAATGGTTCATTATGCATTATAGATGTATACTTAGGTGATGGTAGTGTACATCGTGACATATCGTTTCGCTTCCTTGTGATTTTTGACAATTTTCGGTCAATCACATTATAATGCCTGCAAATGGTACAATTTTCATCCAAGAGTTTAGTGTCAGGCACACCCCACCTTTTACAGTAATCTTTAAAATTGTCTCTGCTATGCTATCATTTGGTAAATTGCCTCTGAGCAATATGAATATAAATGATTCCACATATGTCATCAGTAACAGACATAATTTACTCTACATCGCCAGAACCATTGTACCCTTAAAACTCCAGCATTTACAAAATGTGGTTTACTCTGCAAAATATCCATTTATAAAGGAAACATCAAGTAATGTTCATTTCACATTGGTGACAAGTGGCAATGAAAGAATTTAAGTTACATAAATCAGAGTGCTGTTCTTCACCAAATAACGTAAAGAACTCCAATTGTAGAAACTGAGAGAACTTTGAAAATGCCTGCTTAACAGGATAGCATTGAGTTGAGATTGGAAAGGTCTTATTTATTAATTTATTTTACTTGCCTACATGGTGTCATTAATTAACAGATTACTCAAAAGTCATCATCATTACTTTCCCCATTGGGGCTCACTCATCTAAATCCCCTATCAGAATGTCTTTGTTGTATGGGAGGAAACCGAAGAATTTGGAGGAAACCCATGCAAACACGGAGACAACATACAAACGTCCTGCAGATCATAGAATCATCGATTTGTAGAGCTGGAAGAGACGTTCTGGGACATCTTGTCCAACCCTGTGTTCAAAGCAGGATTCAGTAAAGCCTCTGTCCAGCCTCTGTATGAAGATTTCAATTGAAGGAAAACTCACCACCTCTCGTGACAGCCTGTTCCTGATGTTGTCCTTGGTGGGATTTGAACTCGGGGTGCTGGAGCCACCATGCTGCCATGATTTAACCAAAATCAGCTACGCCCATGTCCATTGTCTGTGCTTAGGATTGTAGCTTAGGCTACGTTCACACACTGCGCATTTTTGAGCGCTTTTTTACAAGCACTTTTCAAAAATGCGCAGGTGCGTATTGTCTGACAGCAAAGTGAATGTAAAATTCACTTTGCTGTTCAGACAGTGCTAGGGATGAGCGAGTATACTCGCTACTATTCGGAACTCGCCGAATAGTAGCAGTATTCGTGTACTCCCTACTCGCCGAGTAAATTAGGATTACTCAGGAGTAGCAAGTACCGAGTACTTTTGCAGTGTATCAATAGATACACTGCAAAAGTCCTGTAAAATAAAGGAAAAGTGGTTAAAAAATAAAAAAATCGGATACTCACCTTAACCGACGGCTGTACCGGGACCAGCCGATGCACATCCATTCATGTAAAAGGACATTTCACTCTCTCAGCCAATCAGATGGCTGGGAGAGATCTGGCCAATCAGATGCCGCCTGGCCTACACATCGCCTGGCCTCGCCACCAGACACCGGGAAAAGGCGTCGGAGAGGTAAAGTATTTAATTCTTTTTTATTTTACATACATTTGGCTTTGTTTCATTTAGATTTTGCAGTGTATATTAATACACTGCGAAATCTAATGGGCGGTCACAGCTGTCACAAAGGGGAGGTGGAAGCAGGATTCTTCCTCCCCTCTGTGAAATCACTCCTCCCCCGGTCCGTAAAAAAGCGTGCTGTCTGAACAGCACTGCTTCTTTTTTTGCGTTTTTTTGCACGGCGGTAAAAGTGCCCACACAAAAAAACGCAAAAATGCGCTATGTGTGAACGTAGCCTTAGCTTCATGCAAAAACAAACACAGCCCATGGCCAAAGATAATGGCTCTGCACAAAAATGAGAACCTTTAGTACAGTTTCAAAAACCTCTTTAATACTATTTTCGTTATTTTATACTTCCAAATAAGCTAGTTACAGGTTATTAATTTTTGATGTCAGGATCTAGTAATTAAGCAACTATTCCTTCCCTAAATTAGATAAATGTAGTTATTTATTAATTTAATTTACTATTTGATATTTTTTCCCCAGAAGTACAAATAATTTCTCAACATGCTACTCTGTTTTCTTGTAAAATACAATACACCATGACAAAAACTTAATAGACTCCCATTATTTTATTTTATTCAAGTCACTATTTTGTACACCATCTGCAGGGCCGGTTTTAGGCAAAGTGGGGCCCTGGGCAAAAGGTTAAAGTGGGGCCCTAAATGCTCACATATTGCACCGTCACACTCAGACATTTAGGTTACATGTACAAGCGCCGCATTCAGACTGGTAAATGTGTGCGATATATAATACTAGTAAAAAGGCCCGATGCAATTGCATCGGGAGCAGGGTGAAATGAATTGTGTGTATACAGGCGGGTCAGTGGGTAGCAGAGTATACAGGGGGCTCTGTGGGTAGCAGAGTATACAGGCGGCTCTGTGGGTAGCAGAGTATACAGGCGTGTGTGGTGGTGGTGGCAGAGTATATAGGTGTCTGTGGTGGCATAGTATACAGGCGTCTGTGCTGGTGGCGGCAGAGTATACAGGCGTCTGTGCTGGTGGCGGCAGAGTATACAGGCGTCTGTGCTGGTGGCGGCAGAGTATACAGGCGTCTGTGCTGGTGGCGGCAGAGTATACAGGCGTCTGTGCTGGTGGCGGCAGAGTATAGAGGCATCTGTGGTGGTGGCGGCAGAGTGTACAGGCGTGTGTGGTGGCGGCAGAGTGTACAGGCGTGTGTGGTGGCGGCAGAGTGTACAGGCGTGTGTGGTGGTGGCAGAGTGTACAGGCGTGTGTGGTGGTGGCAGAGTGTACAGGCATGTGTGGTGGCGGCAGAGTGTACAGGCATGTGTGGTGGTGGCAGAGTATACAGGCGTCTGTGCTGGTGGCGGCAGAGTATACAGGCGTCTGTGCTGGTGGCGGCAGAGTATAGAGGCATCTGTGGTGGTGGCGGCAGAGTGTACAGGCGTGTGTGGTGGCGGCAGAGTGTAGAGGCGTGTGTGGTGGTGGCAGAGTATACAGGCGTCTGTGCTGGTGGCGGCAGAGTATACAGGCGTCTGTGCTGGTGGCGGCAGAGTATAGAGGCATCTGTGGTGGTGGCGGCAGAGTGTACAGGCGTGTGTGGTGGCGGCAGAGTGTACAGGCGTGTGTGGTGGCGGCAGAGTGTACAGGCGTGTGTGGTGGTGGCAGAGTGTACAGGCGTGTGTGGTGGTGGCAGAGTATACAGGCGTCTGTGCTGGTGGCGGCAGAGTATACAGGCGTCTGTGCTGGTGGCGGCAGAGTATACAGGCGTCTGTGCTGGTGGCGGCAGAGTATACAGGCGGGTGTGGTGGTGGCGGCAGAGTATACAGGCGTCTGTGGTGGTGGCAGAGTATACAGGCGGGTGTGGTGGCGGCAGAGTATAGAGGCATGTGTGGTGGCGGCAGAGTATACAGGCGTCTGTGCTGGTGGCGGCAGAGTATACAGGCGTCTGTGCTGGTGGCGGCAGAGTATACAGGCGTCTGTGCTGGTGGCGGCAGAGTATACAGGCGTCTGTGCTGGTGGCGGCAGAGTATACAGGCGTCTGTGCTGGTGGCGGCAGAGTATACAGGCGTGTGTGGTGGCGGCAGAGTGTACAGGCGTGTGTGGTGGTGGCAGAGTATACAGGCGTGTGTGGTGGCGGCAGAGTGTACAGGCGTGTGTGGTGGCGGCAGAGTGTACAGGCGTGTGTGGTGGCGGCAGAGTGTACAGGCGTGTGTGGTGGTGGGAGAGTGTACAGGCGTGTGTGGTGGCGGCAGAGTGTACAGGCGTGTGTGGTGGTGGCGGCAGAGTATACAGGCGTGTGTGGTGGTGGCGGCAGAGTATACAGGCGTGTGTGGTGGTGGCGGCAGAGTATACAGGTGTCTGTGGTGGCGGCAGAGTATAGAGGCGTGTGTGTGTGATGGCGGCAGAGTATAGAGGTGTCTGTGGTGGCGGCAGAGTATACAGGCGTGTGTGTGTTGGCAGAGTATACAGGTGTCTGTGGTGGCGGCAGAGTATACAGGCGTGTGTGTGTTGGCAGAGTATACAGGCGTCTGTGGTGGCGGCAGAGTATACAGGCGTGTGTGGTGGTGGCGGGAGAGTATACAGGTGTCTGTGGTGGCGGCAGAGTATACAGGCGTGTGTGTGTTGGCAGAGTATACAGGTGTCTGTGGTGGCGGCAGAGTATACAGGCGTGTGTGTGTTGGCAGAGTATACAGGCGTGTGTGGTGGTGGCAGAGTATACAGGCGTCTGTGTGGTGGCGGCAGAGTATACAGGTGTCTGTGGTGGCGGCAGAGTATACAGGCGTGTGTGTGTTGGCAGAGTATACAGGTGTCTGTGGTGGCGGCAGAGTATACAGGCGTGTGTGTTTTGGCAGAGTATACAGGCGTCTGTGTGGTGGCATAGTATACAGGTGTCTGTGTGGTGGCATAGTATACAGGTGTCTGTGTGGTGGGATAGTATACAGGCATCTGTGTGGTGGCAGAATATACAGGTGTCTGTGGTGGTGCTCCTGCAAGGCAGGGGTTAAAAAAAATAAAAAAAAGATTATGCTCACCTCACCCCGAGCCCCCGCCGTCTCCCGCCGTGTTCCGCTAGGCTCCCGGTGGCTGTGCAGGCTCCCGGTGCCTGCAGTGGTCTTCTATCTACTGGACTCAAGGACCTGTGGTGATGTCAGAGTCACGTGACCCGCGATTTGCCTGGAGTAAGCTGGTGTCACGTGACTCTGACATCACCACAGGTCCTTGAGTCCAGTAGATAGAAGACCACTGCAGGCACCGGGAGCCTGCACAGCCACCGGGAGCCTAGCGGAACACGGCGGAAGACGGCGGGAGACTCCGGGGGCTCGGGGAGAGGTGAGGATTTTTTTTTTTTTAACTGTAGAGCGGCTGCGGCTCGTGATGACGCTACGCGTCATCACTCGCAGTCGCAGTCGCGCAAAGGAGTCTGGGATTGGGCTACAGTGCCCAACTCCCGATTATATAAGTAGATTCAAGTCATTCAGCGCTGGTTTCCAGACTTTTTACACAGGATGATGAAGAATGATGGGTGCAGAGCAATCACCGGAAGATCAATCTGTCCTCTACAGGATCATGTTATCGGCAGCACTTCTGCAGTGTTGCCGAGAGCAAGGATTTTTGTTCCTCCATAAACATCCAATCACCCGATGATGAGCCGCATTTTGCTCGTTTGTTGGGCGATTGCCGACCTGTGTACACCTAGGAACTCTCATCTGTGCTGGTGGGATTTATAAATGTGGATGTTACATACGCACAACACACAGTGTGTGACACAAACACTATATATTACATGTATACACCGAGCACACACACATAGACACACGATATGTGACACAAACACCATATATTACACGTATACACCGAGCGCACACACATAGACACACACAGTATGTGACACAAACACTATATATTACACGTATACACCAAGCACACACATAGACACACACAGCCATTCCCATCATTGTCTGTGTCATACAGCCCAGCTCCTCCAGGGAGGGTCGCTCTTTCTAACCACTCATCCTCTGACCAGGAAATGGGGATTGTGAACACAGGACTCCTTATATTGATTAAAAATTACCTACAAGTGTTTAATAAAATAGGATTTACAAACTGGAGAGTCAGTAAGGAGAATGTTTCCATAGGATCATCTACTTAAATGTCATCTTTAACAAAATTCTGCTATATTCTTCATATTATAAAAAAATACATTTGAATTAAGCCCGTCCTGTTGTTCTGGGGTCACTAGTGGAAATATTGATCTTAAAGGAGTTGTCCAGAATTCTATAAACATGACGGATTTCTTTCAAAAACAGCGCCACCCCTGTCTGCAGGTTGTATGTGATATTGCACCTCATCTTAATTGAAGGGAATGGACCTATGCTGTAATACCACATGCCACCGGTACACAGGGGTGGCCCTGTTTTTAAAAGAATGTAGTAAAGTTGTAGTAATCCTGCACATCCCCTTTAAAGCCTTGTAAGTTCTGCTTGATAACTGGCTACAAATGTAGGAATTAAGGAGGTCCCCAAACTCTAATTACTCCCATCATGAACATGTGAAGATTGAAGCCTGCGGGGGGCGTTCCTGCTGCTATTATACGACAATTACAAGGATTTTATAACTTTTATCACTGAGCGATTTTTCGTTTTTATTTTTCCCTCCGCTTTTGCCAAGAGCCAGAACTTTTTTATTCTTCCTTCCACATCGCCGTACGAGGGCTTGTTTTTTGCGAGATGAGTTGTACTTTTGAATGACATCATTCATTCTACCACAAAATGTACTGGAGAATGAGAAAGAAATTCCAACTGCTTTGAAATTGCAAATAAAAGTGCAAAAAAAGTGCAATTACACAATTTTTTTGAGTTTTTTATTCATCATGTTAACTATATGGTAAAAGTGAGTTCATAAGTTAATTATCTAGGTCAGAATAAGAGGATATTGAACATTTTTATTTCAATTATAGAAAACCCCAGAAATTTGTAAAAAAAAAAAAAAAAAATATTTAAAAAACATTTGCTTTATTCGCCATTTTCCAAGACCCATGATGTTTTAATTTTTGAAGATACAGGGCTATGTGAGGGCTTACTTTATGTGCCCTGAGCTGACATTTTTACTGATCCCATTTTGAGTCAGATACAACAGTTTTGATCGCCTTTTATTGCATTGTATTGTAACAACGTGATTGCCCAAAAAACACAATTCTGGCGTTTTAATTATTTTTCCGTTACGCCATTTACCAATTGGATTAATTTACTTCATATATGGATAGCTTAGATTCTTACGAACGCAGTGATACCAAATATGTGTATTTTTTATTTTTTTTTACTGTTTTATTGCTATTTTCAGTTCAGCTCCTTTGGGGGCCCCTAAGAGAGTGGGGGCCCTAGGCAACTGCCCAGTCTGCCCCCCCCTAACGCCGGCCCTGACCATCTGTGTCCATGTTTTGACCAAATCTCCCCCTGCATAAATTCCCTTTTTTGTTCATGTAAGTAATTCTCTTACAAGATGTAAATCTAGCCTTAGTAGATCAATTGTACACCTCTGTTTAGTTCAATATAGAGTATAAAGATATATTTTTCGCTTTATAAGATGCTCCTGATTATAAGACGCACCCCCAAATTTGGTGAAGGAAAATAGAAAAAAATAATTTTTAATGTTAAATCAGGTCTGTCTTATAATGTCAGTGTGTGTCTTATAAATCATATAGGGTATATGTCCCCCATAGTCCCCTCATCCTGGTACATGGTCCCTCATCATGGGATATAGCCCCCCATCCTAGATATTGGGGGATCAAAACGATAATCAAAGGAAGTGAACTCCAGAACATAAATTGTCCAGAAGTTCAGATGCAAAAGGTTAAATTTATTTTTAACAATAAAACTTGATGAAAACAGATTGCAATCCTCCTAACATTTTGATTATATACTTAGGCTGCCTTCACACTTGTGGACCCCTCCGCAGCGTTCTGCGGAGGGGATCCGCAATGTGACCGCAGCCACCGCAAGCCCCTATGTTTATAATGGGAGCGCACGGTGCTGCACTTGACTGCGCATGACCGTGCGCACCCATTCACTCCCATATGTGATCTATGCGCAGGCGGGTGCCTGCGCACAAATTACACACTCTCGTCCGCACCAGAAATGCAACATGTCGCTTTCCTGGTGCGGGCAAGACTGTGTGATTTGTGTGCAGGCATACACCTGTGCACAGATCACATATGGCAGTGAATGGGTGCGCACGGTCATGCACAGTCAAGCGCAGCACCGTGCGCTCCCTTTATAAAGATAGGGGCTTGCGGTGGCTGTGGTCACATTGCGGATCCCCTCCACAGAACGCTGCAGAGGAGTCCGCAAGTGTAAAGGCAGCCTTAGAGTGCTGATATAAAGCAAGGCTATGTCAGCCTATATGGATAAAGGGTCAGAAAAGATTCCCAAATTGTAGGCTATAATAGGCCAGGGTCACACATACCATCCGTTTTGGGGCTAAATCTGTTTTTGGTAACATTTTGGACATTTTTTGTCAAAGTCCAAAAATGGATGTCTGTTAACGCATGTGCATATGTGTTTTTCAAAAAACATATGCATACTTTTAACATGGGGCCCTATGGGAGACGCATCCGTTAACACATGCACATATAGGCACCATGCGTTAAAGCATGCGTTTTTTGAGAAAAAATGACTAAGTCCCAAAAATTCCAAAAAAAGTCCTGGACCTCAGGGGACACAATTGGCACCCTTAGAAAAACAGATTCCGTTTTCTAAGGGCTTAAAAAAACGTATTTGTATGTGTGACCCTGGACATAGGCAAGAAAACCCAATACCTTAAATGGTTGTATTCTTTGTCATATATATGATAGGCCTGTTGCACATTCTAATGCTGGGTTGCGTTTGCCTTCATTTGCATTTCTATACATTTTTACCGCTAAAAACGCATGCGTTTTGGCCCATTAGAGTTTAATGGAAACACATGCATAAATGCATGTCATTTTCTGAAAATACATGCGTTTTTGCAAACACAGCCCAAAATGTTGCAGAACATGTTTTGGGCTGCATTTGCAAAAATGCATGCGTTTTTGCGTTTGCTGAAAATTACATGCATTTTTGCATGCATTTCCATTAAGCCCTATGGGGCCAAAAACGCATGCGTTTTTAGCGGTAAAAACGCATAGAAACGTAAATGAAGGCAAACGCAACCCAGCATTAGATGTGAAAAGGGCTGTAGTCTTATTTGGAATCATAAAGGCCTTAGAGAAGGGATATAATCTGTACCATTAGTAGAAAGGCATAAATGAAATAGCCCTGGTGAAAAAGAGAGTTCCTGGTAGGAGAGCCAGGCAAATAACCAAATGTGGGATTCCCAGGAGTGACTGCTGGTGCCTGGAGAGAAGCGTGCAGAATGTGTGTTCTCTATGCAAAACCACCTGCTGACAGATGAGCCAGCAGGTTATCTCGCGGAGAACAATACCAACAGCAGTCCAATATTAGATATGTTCAATTAGGATCTCCTCTAAGGCTACTTTCACATAACGATTTTTTAAAATCCGATGCTGTCCAATATAAATCGGACAGCATCGGATCTAAACTGATCCCTGCAGTCGGATGCCAAATAGGCATCCGATCCGACATTCTGCAGGATCAGTTGCTGTCAGCTGTCAGAGCTGTTCTCCCCTGTGTGTCCCCCTCATCTCCCCTGTGTGTCCCCCTCATCACCCCTCTTTTTCCCCCTCTTCACCCCTGTGTGTGTGTCCCCCCTATTCTCCCCTGTGTGGCCCCCTCATGTCCCCTGTGTCCCCCCCTCTGCTCCCCTTTGTGGCCCCCTCATGTCCCCTGTGTGGCCCCCTCATGTCCCCTGTGTGGCCCCCTCATGTCCCTTGTGTGGCCCCCTCATGTCCCCTGTGTCACCCCCTCTTCTCCCCTGTGTGGCCCCCTCATGTCCCCCAGTGCTCCCCCTCCTTTCCCCTGTCCTCCGGAATAAAAAATAAAAAACATTTTATTCTCACCTCTCCCCGATCCCCCACCGTCTCCCGCCGTCTCCTGGTAACCATGGACACCATGGTAACCTGCTGTCACGTGACTTGTGACATCACCACAGGTCCTGTACTGCAGTAGAACACCTCTGCAGACAGCGTGAGGACACCGGGATCCACCAGGAGACGGCAGGAGACGGCGAGGGCTCGGAGGAGAGGTGAGAATAAACTTTTTTTTTTTTTTTAACCCCTTCTCTCCGAGTTTTGGAGAAGTTTTACTGTACTGAGCATGCTCAGTACAGTAAAATCGGGTCCGAGGAGACATCCGATGTTTCCTCGGACCCTTCTCCATAGGGCCCCATGTTAAATTGATCGGGTCGGATCGGATGTGCACTAAATGCAGGCTCCGATTTTTGCACCCATAAAAAAATCGGACAGAATCGGATCGAACCAAATCGGATGCCATTTAGTGCACATCCGATTCGGTCCGATGCCCATAGGGCTGCATGGGGCCAAATTCGGATCCGATGCTGTCCGATTTTTATCGGACAGCATCGGAAATCCAAATGTCGTAGTGTGAAACCAGCCTAACCAGCAGTTGACCAGTGCTTTCATACATATTAATAAATGTTAATGTAATTAATTGTCAGCTGAACCTGTTATTAGCCACGTGTTCAGCTGAGATTAGGCACAAGTGTATGAGAGCCTTTATGGTTGTAGCTTGGTGGTGCATGCCTCTCCCTGCAATAGAGCAGGCTGGTATGGTGACAGAATAGCAAGCTAGGTGGCCAATACACTACCCAGCGCTGACATCAGCTTTATCTCTCCCTTTGTCAGTGCCACTGGAAGAGTCTGAGTGGCATTGTATAAAAGCAGGTGCCACTGTACATGACCAATCTGTTTTTTTTTAAAATAAATAATCTCTTAAGTATTCCTGTAAAATCCTTAGGTAGCACGGGAAGCGCAGTGTCTCAGTGGTTACCACTGTTATTCTGTAGTGATGAGGTCTGGGATTAAAATCCCACCAAGGCCAACATCTGCAATGAGTTTGTAAATTCTTCCTGTGTTTCTGTCAATTTCCTCACAATTCTTCTGATTTCCACAAACATTTCAAAGACGTACTGATAGGTAATCTAGTTTGTGAGAGGAATAAGATGGTGCGGATGGCTGCGGAATATGATGGTGCTATTCTAGTAAAGCTAATAATGATTAGTGATGGGTGAATACGAACTGTAAAGTTTGTGGTCCGTACCTAACACCTAGTGTTCAGGCACAGATTTCGAACACAGACTTTTCCTGGAAAGTCTATATTACAGTTCGGGTTTGGGTTCTGGGGTGGGGGAGCTGTAAAAGTAAAGAAAATAGTTATTAATCAGCATTATACTTGCCGCGTCCCACCGCCCCGCCATCCTGATGCGTCTCCTTCCAGTGCTGCTCCTTATCTAAACATTTGCTACAGAGGGGACGAACAGCAAATCACAGACATTGTCACAGAGAATGGGCATCTGCTCACAGAGTTATGCAGCAGAGCTGAAGATGTTACCTGTGGATTATGTCGAAGGGAAGGTTTTTTTTGTTAATTAAAAATGGGAAACAGGGTTGTCTTGTATTTTATTTGGAAATGTTTTTTTCGGTGTTGTGTATTTTATACTGCTTACTCTATGAATTTCAGGCTTAGTACCAGCAACCAATACAAAGCTGTCATGAACCCCTTTATTTCCCAGAGTGCCAACACCACCAGGGCCACTGGAAAAGTTGGGGTACAGTGCCAGAAAATGGCAATTCTATGAATGTACCATTTTCTGTTGCAGCTGCGAGATGTAATTCACAGCGGGGAGGCCCCAAAAAGCATGAGCCACCTTGCGCTGAGGATTCCAGCCCCCAGCTGCCTAGCTGTACCTGTCTTGAAACCAAAAATACGACAAAGCCCTATGTCATTTTTTAAATTATTTAATGAAATTTATAAAATAATTAAAAAAAGGGCTTTCCTATATTTTTGGTTTCCAGCTAGGTAAAAATAGGCAGCTGGGAGTAGGGGGCTGCCTGTACCTGCCTGCTGTACCTCGCTGGCATACAAAAATATGGTGAAGCCCGACGTTATTTTTTAAAAATTATTTCAAGGAATAATTTTATAAACAAGGCTCAACTGTATTGTGGTTTTGTGTTTTTTGGCTAGGAGATGCAGATGAACACATTGAACACACTGCTTGCAGTTTTATGCAAAATTGCACCAACAAAAGCTTGAAATCTGCAGCAAAAACTGTGTCGCGGTTTTGGTGCTTTTTTTGGGCCAGGAGATGTATCTGAACACATTGAACATAATGAAATTTAGTTTTGTGGCAAAATTGTACCAAAAAGCATGAAATATGCAGCAAAAACAGTGGCGGTTTGGTGCTCTTTTTGGCCAGGAGATGCAGATGACATATTGAACCGAATGCACCAAAAAAGCATGACACATTGCGCAAAAACTTTGTTGTGGTCTGGGTGCTTTTTTTGGGCCAGGAGATTGCAGATGAACACATTGCATACAATGCATGCAGTTTTGTGCCAATAGTGCACCAAAAGAGCATGAAATCGTGGCAAAAACCACATCGTGTTTTGGTGCACCAATTCTCTGTGACAGCATCTATGATTGGCTGTTGGGTCCCTCTGCAGTGAATATCAGGAAGTTAATGAGCGGCCCGGGAGTACGTGACGCGATAAGTATAATGCTGTTTAATAACCTAAGCTCACATCCCATAACTTTACATTCCAAGTGACGGGGTTCAGACTCAAGTTCAAGCCACTTTTGACCCCCGAACCCGAACTTTAAAATAGTTTGGGCGAGTTTGTTGAGCCTGAACCACAAGTTAATTTTGTATGTTCCAAGAAAAGTCTGATCCTAAAAAATATCATAAAAAATTGTTTCCAATTTATTTAAGGAAATGTTTATTATGCCTTTTCTGAGGGTGTATTACATTAAAATATTGATCTGAACCACAAAACACTCCAAATGTGGCAACTAAAATGGCTGGGTAATGTATAGGTTAAATCATTTTTCATGCCAGCTGTGACTCAAGCCTTCATTCTGATAACCTGAGTTAGAGGTATTTGCCTTAGGATTAAATGTCCGTTTCTCCACAGCTCTTCCTAGAGAAAAAAACACCTTTATTGACTCTCTGCAAAATTATATTTTATGGTTACATAAAGCTATTTCTTACAACCAGAGACATTTATTGTTGCATCTATAAAAATCTGCTTATATGTATTAATATAAGTAGAAAGAAACCTTTCTATGGAGTCATCAACATCAGCAACAATGGTTACCAACCCCCCTACCAGGCTGTGTTGTTTTGCAATCAATCTTATAATAAAATAATTCATGTATCCATTTAAAGGGGGTGTACAGAACTAAAAAAACCATAACTACAACACTTTTCCACAGGTTATGTGTAGTGGACACATGGACAGGATCCCGTCAGTTGTTTTTCTCAACTCCAGATACTTGTGAAATTTACCTGTTTAAAACCCCCGTCACACTAAGCGAGATCGCTAGCGAGATCGCTGCTAAGTCACAAATTTGGAGACGCAACAGCGACCTCACCAGCGATCTCGCTATGTTTGACACTTAGCAGCGACCAAGCCCCTGCTGTCAGATCGCTGGTCATGTCAGAGTCGCCTGGACCATTTTTTGATTGTTGGGATCCTGCTGGGCAGCATGCATCGGTGTGTTTGACAGGGACAACAACCAATTACCTCAATACTACAGGTCTGAGAAACAGGATCCCAACTACCTCCGTATCATTCCGGATCCTTGTTGCATCGCTGGTGAGATCTCTGCTAGACATGTTACCAGTGATCCCAACAGCGACACACCAGCCATCCCTACCAGGTCGTATCACTGTCGGGATCGCTGGTGCGTCGCCAAGTGTGACGGTACCCTAAGTCACTTGTAGACTTGGAAATAACAAACTACTATCTAGTCAGAAGGGCAAATTCTGCAAGAAGGGGTCCATATACATTTTCATTACATAGATAATTATATAAACTGACGGCATGAACAATGGAGTAGCTTCATGTTTGTGAATAAGTAATATTTATTCTCAAACAATGAAACATTAAATTAAAAGCCTAACATTGTCCAAAGAAATAATGTGTCTTTAATCCTTCTGACATTGATTACACATATAATATGCCATCACTTATCTAATATTTTTTAGGAGTTAGGTCAGACAACTGTTCTTAATTAATTTTGGATCCTGAAAACATCCACAAATGATCGCTAGTTTTTTTCATCAAGTCACAATTTTGAGAACTTAGCAGGATTTGTTGTGCACTTCTCAACACCATATGTAAATCTTGGGCTAAAAGTGTTTTTTTGATGTTTTATTCGTTTTAACAGGTACAAACTATGACACAATACAAGAACTATAAAGATACGGCATGACATATCATGTTTTTTAACGCTGTAGATCTCTTTTGACAAAGGAATGACATGCATGTAATCAGATTACAGGTCGTTATTCAGAATCAGTGACCAATTGAGGGCATCTCTAGCAGGAAAAACTATGTTGTAGAAAGGGAATAAAACTATACACATTACATAGAAAAAAAACTGACCTACAATTTTTGGAATCAGTAATGCTCACAATTTATGAAGTAAATTCAAAAAGAAATAACCTAACTTCAATACACAATAAATGATATTTCTAATATTGTTCTTTCCCATTACTTTATTCCACAGTAAAGATCATTTGATGTCAGTAATAAAAACAGTATGCCAAAGGTCTAATTAAATTAATATATAGAACATAAACAAATATCATAGATAAGAGATATATACAAGTAGATAGAAGTTCCACCGTCCATCGTAAATACTATAATTTTCAGATTATAACATGTATTCTTCCTCCCAAAATTAAAAATGCTTGTTTGTAGCTTACCAGGGGGAGCATGGTGGATCGGGGTCACAGGAGGCATGAGTGGGGTGATGCTGCAGGTTTCAAGGCAGAAGCCATCCTGGCGGTTGTGTTCAGGTGAATGTCAGCAATGCAGGCTTCAGGGACATGGTGTAAGATGCGGCGCATGCACAGATTAGTATCTCAGCTCAATGTCAAGCCGACATCTCAATCTCCCCATGTGGCACCAGGCACCATTTACATTAACCCTGCTTAGAAATCAGTAGATTCTGGAGGCACATACTAAATTGAATCTCAGCGTGTCATTGAACGAGATCTCAATTGTGCAAATGTTGTAACCCAAGTTTTAAATATGCCACGAAACAACACAGTCTTATTCCACACAACTACATAGATGGAGAGCTTGCTGGCACCTCACTAGTGGGAGGAGAAGTTGTTTACTCAGAGCGAAATGACAGTTCAGACAAGAGAGTTGTTGGAGCAGTAGCAAGCCAATTTTCAGTGAGGTCTGAGAGGTCTGAGGAAAGAGACAAGTAACAGAGAAATCCGTGATAAAGAGTTACCCCAAAAGCTTGATCCCGGAGCGCTCAAGCGATACCGATCCAGTGTGCCTGAGTACAGAAAGACAGTAAACACAGCATTGAAGTCCTACATCTTACAACCATAGAAAGCAACAAGAGAGATCAGTGACACAGAGGATCAAGTTGCCAGCTAGGGTACCACGTGACAATGACAGCAGCAGCATGCTACAACAGTCATTCAGTCCCAACAACGTTTAAGGAGGAAGCCAAGGACCGTCAGGTGAGAGCAACTGTACAACTCCGTGACAATACTGTTTTATTACCATCTGCAGTAGACTTGAGAACACAGAAGACCGTGAGTGTTGTGTCAGTTATGCTGAAACCCACTTGCCCTCATTAGGCTGCCATTGCTCTACTTATCAGTCTATGTTACCTAATCGCCGCAGCATCAATAATCTCACCAGACTTTAACTAATCTCACCACTCCCCGGAACCGTTCTGCCCAGGAAACTATGCCATCAGCTGCTAACATCATCCCGAGTTTGAGCAGCGGCGCCATTACTGCCGATAAATTGAGCTCTCACGAGTGACAAATGCCCTGTAAATAACCCCCATTATTGTGCAGCGCCGGCAAGTCCGACATGACGCCGTGACATCCCAGCAGCCCCCGTCCGTCGACCGATTGTCCTCCGTCCAAGTGGCATCCACACAAGCGTCGCACCGATGGCATATTTTTGAACCCCACTCAGTTCCGACTTACCTTGCACACCCACAAATGGGATGGCTCGTTTCCCTTGCACCACCTGCCAGGATTTGCTGAGATGGCTCCTGCCTTGCACCACCCACAGAATTGCCGGGATGGCTTTTGCTTTGCACCGCCTGCAGCATTGCCAGAATGGATACTTCATGCTTTGCCTGTAGCATTGCAAGGACAAATGCTCCACAGCATCGCCCTATTACTGCAGCGGCTACTCTCCTCCCGCTCTATTAACTTTTAAGTCTATAACCGTATTATAAGACGGACGCCTATTTTCGCATAAAACATTTTTTACCTATTTTCTTTCTCTAAATTGTGGGTTTGTCTTAAATCTGATGTGCCTTATAAAATGCAAAAGAAGTTACTAGTAATCTTTGATAAAACTACTTCATAATATAGGGATACTCTATTGCATTTCTCATGTACAGTACTGGTCCTAGAGAGTGCAGAATAGTGAGGCAAGCTTTATGGTCAAAAATGTCTTATTTATAAGAGATCAGGGAAATGGAAAAATTCAGGTTGAATCCTTTCATATCCTGTCTTGGATGTGTCTGACAGTTTTGAGAAAGTAGATAATGCATATCTTTGGATAATTGCACCTTTGTTCTTCCTATCTTCCATGGATCTAACACCATGTTTTGTCCATTGATATCCCAAAGATACTACAGAAGTGACGTATCTATGGGCCGTACCTATATGTCTTGTAAAAGTGGGGGTGCTGCTGATGTAAAAACATTTGTTCATTATTTTTGTATAGAAATGTGCATTATAAACTTAATAAGAAAAGTGAATTAACCAAATGACCAAAGTACAGCTATTGTCTTCTTGCAAAATAGTGTAGCAGATTTTTGATGCTTTAAAAGGAGTCTTCCACACTTCCGAACCTCAATTACAACTCCCCCTTATGTTCATGGAAAGTGCCTGAATGAACTGTATCCTGAGCGTTGCACACTGAACTGCAGGGGCTGAGACCGCATACTAAGTCAATCTATGCAGTTGCATTTTCATCATACACTCCTGACTGCAGCGCCCGCTGGCTGCATGCAAGTTTATTCAGTAATTGCCCTCCAATGCTGACAAGAGATGGAATACTACAAACATGCACACCATGACACTGCAGGGGCGCGATTGCATCCTCTCTCCAAACAGTTTTAGCCACCCTCTACTCTTTTGGACAGTGCGCAGTGAGCGGCTTCTGCAGTCAGGAATGTAGAATAAGCTGCACCTACACTAATACTGTCTGACTCTGAGCTACTGTGATACAAGTGCATGCATGGCTGAGGATTTCATTCAGCAGTGCTCCAATCACATAAATAAAGTGCGAATATTGTATTTGAGGGAACGAACGGTGTACTGAACACTTCGCCACATCAGGGGTGCACCAAAACCTTCATCACTATCAACAAATGTTTTTTGCGTTAATTGAAAAAAGTTAAATCTATACTGTAAGTATATTTTCTATTGGGGCAGAGTCCCTTTTATGATTGTACAATTTAAGTTTTTTGGTTGACAGACTCCTTTTACACAGTGTTATGCTAAACAAGGAAAAGTTAGAGTGTAATATTATTGCGTGTAAAACCGCACATTCTTTATTAGTTTAACCACCTGTTTTAAGGAACACCATATTGGAAAATAAGCCGTGTTTGATTTAAGTGCGGTCGTGGTGGTTTGTAGGAGAGAATATAAATTGAACAGCTGGCCTTCTGACCTGTTTTCATATTTGAAGCTGAGTAAGATCCTTGCTGCAAGGAATACAACTGAGCTTGCTAGTTATGAGAAAGAAAATGTTGAAACATTCGTATTGTATTACTTTCTTTCTTTTTCATTTTTGATTTTACGGTTAAACAATTTTTTAATATATATTTATTACAATGTTACAGACAAAAAGATACCATGCAGTTATTATAAGACAACTTATCATCACGTTATGTTAAAATAAGTTACATTTATTCTGTGGTTTATAAAAGACCTTATTTGAAACAATACCACTGATCTTTATAGAAGAGAGGGGTCCCCTAAAAAAATTCAAACTAGGCCACCATTATGGTTAACCTCTTTACTGGACCCTGCACTACAGGATCTCATGTTTGTTTTCTAGTCCTTGAGGTGGGAACGGCTGAAGCACCAGGTGGTGTGAAACAAGCTTGCCATCCCTCACATCCAGCAACCTCTCTTTGATGTGGTTTTAATCCTTTTGTAAATATAGTTGGACTGTTTAAAACGGAACCTGAGTTCTGCTGATACCTCTTTTCAACGATCCCTTGTTTGTTTCCTAGTCCTTGAGATGGGACCACCTGAGGTACCAGATAGGGTGAAACAAGATGTCATCCCTCACATCCTACACCTCTCCCTGATGTGGTTCTAATCCTGTTGTAAATATAGTTGGACGTTTTAATACGGAACCTGAGTTCTGCTGATACTTATTTTCAACGATCCCTTGTTTGTTCCCTAGTCTTTGAGACGGGACCGCCTGAGGCACCAGGTGGTGCGAAACAAGCTTGTCATCCCTCACATTCCGCACCTCTCCCTGATGTGGTTCTAATCCTTTTGTAAATATAGTTGGACGTTTTAACACGGAACCTGACTTCTGCTGATACCTCTTTTCAACGATCTCTTGATTGTTTCCCAGTCCTTGAGACGGGACCGCCTGAGGCACCAGGTAGTGTGAAACAAGATGTCATCCCTCACATTCTGCACCTCTCCCTGATGTGGTTTTAATCATGTTGTAAATATAGTTGGACGTTTTAATACGGAACCTGAGTTCTGCTGATACTTCTTTTCAACGATCCCTTGTTTGTTTCCTAGTCTTTGAGACGGGACCGTCTGAGGCACCAGGTGGTGTGAAACAAGCTTGTCATCCCTCACATTCCGCACCTCTCCCTGATGTGGTTCTAATCCTGCTGTAAATACAGTTGGACGTTTTAACACGGAACCTGACTTCTGCCTGTACCTCTTTTCAAGAATCTCTTATTTGTTTCCTAGTCCATGCTGTTTCTAAAATCTTTGATTCCCCAAGGATGGAAGCAAACACAAATCCTGGACACCCTGTGGCAAAGAGGATAAGACCAAATTATTATAAGAGTCACTTGGTATGCTTCCATGGTATTTTTGCCCTTGTACAGTAATGTACTGAAGAAGGTCAGCAATTTTTTTCTTATTTTAATGTACTGATTTAGCTTCAAAGCTCAAGAATTAAAATATATAAATTCTCAGTTTCACTGTTTTAAAATGACCTCATGATACAATTTTTTTCCAACTTTTATTTATATATTTTTTCTTCATTGCAAAAAAGACCATTTTGAAAACCAAGTACCGTATTTTTCGCACTATAAGGCGCACCGGATTATAAGGCGCACCCTCAAAAAATGACTTTTAAGCCGTCTTGGTCCATATATAAGGCGCACCGGATTATAAGGCGCACCATATTACTATAAAAAAAATCCCTCTGTAGCCTCCCATCACCCTCGAGCATCGCTGTGTAGCCTCCCATCACCCTCCAGCATCCTTCTGTAGCCTCCCATCACCCTCCAGTATCCCTGTGTAGCCTCCCATCACCCTCCAGTATCCCTGTGTAGCCTTCCATCACCCTCCAGCATCCCTGTGCAGCCTCCCATCACCCTCCAGCATCCCTCTGTAGCTCCCCCCCACCCTCCAGTATCCCTGTGTAGCCTCCCATCACCCTCCAGCATCCCTGTGTAGCATCCCATCACCCTCCAGCATCCCTGAGTAGCATCCCATCACCCTCCAGTATCCCTGTGTAGCCTCCCATCACCCTCCAGCATCCCTCTGTAGCTCCCCACCACCCTCCAGTATCCCTGTGTAGCCTCCCATCACCCTCCAGCATCCCTGTGTAGCATCCCATCACCCTCCAGCATCCCTGTGTAGCATCCCATCACCCTCCAGTATCCCTGTGTAGCCTCCCATCACCCTCCAGCATCCCTGTGTAGCCTCCCATCACCCTCCAGCATCCCACACAGTCAGACACACACACACACACTCAGACACACACACATACACACTCAGACACACACACACGCACACTCAGACACACACACACATACACACTCAGACACACACACACACACACACTTACTGTACTGTGTGGCAAGGCACTCACAGCGCTGGAGCCCTCAGCCAATCACAGCGCTGGAGCCCTCAGCCAATCACAGCGCTGGAGCCCACAGCCAATGACAGCACTGGAGCCCTCAGCCAATCAGAGGCTATGGGCTGACGTCAGCTAGCCTCGGATTGGCTCAAGGCTCCTGGGCGGAGCTGTGATTGGCTGATGGGCTCCTGGGCTGTGAGCGCGCGCGATGCAGCGGCGGCACCGGACACTACAGCAGGGACGGCGGCTGGTGATCGCGTCCCCGCACAGTGATGTGAGGCAGGCACCGGCACCAGCATGGATGGCGGGGACGGCGGCTGGTGATCGCGTCCCCGCACAGTGATGTGAGGCAGGCCCCGGCACCAGCATGGATGGCGGGGACGGCGGCTGGTGATCGTGCCCCCGCACAGCGATGCCAGGCGGGCACCGGACAGAGGGGGATGGCGGGGACGGAGGATATTGCGGCACAAAGGTATGCCTTATTTTCCGGGGGGTGCTAAATTTTCCTGGAAAAATCCATATATAAGGCGCACTGCACTATAAGGCGCACCTATGATTTCTGGGAAAATCTTAGTCTTTTAGGTGCGCCTTATAGTGCGGAAAATACGGTACTTAGCACAGTGCTTACTTCGAGAGTGAGCTCAGTGAACTGGCTATGTCAATCACTGCTCACCATAATTTGATGGTGCTATCACAGTTAACCTTTCAATACTTACAGTAAAAACTGTCATATATTGAGGAGACTCTGTCAATATTGCTAGATACATCATCATCAACGATCTTAAGTACGCAGTGATACAACATTGATAGCAACAAGCATAGATAGAATGAAAGACATGGGTGTGTCACGCCGGAAAGCTCGAGCGTGGGGCTCCTACACAATGCAAAGAAGACAATGATATTGACTTCTGCCATGACACATCTGAGATGGACGGAGATGAACTGGAAGTTCCAAAGGACTTCATGCTACTCAAGTCAATGATCACAAAAGATTCAGGGATGACACCAGAAGTCAATAGGAGAAAAGCTGTCAAATCACAATGAAGTCAATGGATAATGTCTTCAAATCAAGGAACATTTTACTGGTGACAAAAAGATTTAGTATCATTTTAGCCAGTTGAAAATAGGTTGCTTTCAGTGGGAAAAACAAAATAATAATCTTGTAGTTATGATAATGTTATGCACACATGGTTTCTCACACAGAGAGTCAGGGCCTATCTCTATATACTGCATTTGGTCCAACTAGTTCCTGTGCAGGCTATAATTCATAGCTGCTCTAACCTTGATGCACCAACACCATCTGGAATAACCCTGCCTGCAAAACTAGGAGATCACAACTCAGACCTGTCTGACTAAGAGGCCCTCAAGCACCCCTCGCACCTCCTTCACAGCCAAAGGGAGATGCAGTGCACTAAGGCAGAAAGTTAGAAAAGAATTCAAGATAATGAAGCATAAAACATGCATACACAATGGCAAAACTGAAGTTCTTACTGTAAACCAAAATAGCCTTCTACTACCTAACTAATAGTAGGAAGTTGAAGTAGGAAAGAAGTGACAGCAAAGAGATTAACTCTAACTGGTCTCTATCTGACTAGCATAAGATTTTAGCAGAGTGGACGGAACTCCAAATAGGATCCACTTAAGAAAATAACCAGCGCTGAAGACCAGTAAGTGGAACATATAAATAGCCGCACCGCAATGTGATAGGGCAGTCTAATTAATGAATTCAAATTCCTGGCAACCAAAAAATAATAAAAATAAAGTAAAACATAATCTGCACTTTGACAGTGCCAGAATCGGTGGTGGCTCCGCAGGGAAGGAGGCTACTCACACAGCACAGGGTCATTGAATCGAACCTGGAAGCATAGTACTTGCTTTTTAATAGCTATTAACCACTATAAGGTATCATAACTACAAGAATATTGCTGGTGATGAAAACACAGGTCTTACACTAACGAGCAAAAAGTAACAATGTTTTGAACTTTTGACTTTCCGGCCCTATATCTCACCATTTTGCTGTACGAGACTGCCTTCACTTTGTAGACATTGGCTATCTCATACATAAATGTTACTTGCAACTATTTGGTATATTATTAGTTATGCAGATTCTTGTCATGCTACTTTATTGTTACAGCTTTACTTCTGATGGTTAAAAAATCTTTTTCATCCTGTATACAAAAAAAAAAATAAAAACTGTCCTCACATTCTCTAATAACACAGTGTGTTATTAGGATGCTTTCCAAGGAAAAGGTAAATGGTTTGAATTGAGGAGCAGCCATGAAGATTTCCTCAAAAAGGAGAAACGGCATCATCCAGTTCATCATTAGGGCCAAGAAAATTGCTATACTGCATCATGTGAGTACCACGGCAGTTGGATTAATATGAAATGAAGTCAGTCCATTCATTCAAAATCCAAGAGGGTGAACATCAAGGCAAAATATCGGAGTCAACACTTCGGCTCATCACAAGGTCTATTAGTTCTTGCATGACAAACACAGCAGTTTAGGTGGCCCATATGCTTCATAATAGTGAGGTCACAGATGTTCTTGCAAGCACGGTTGTGGAGCCCACTGGGACGGGTACTCGATGCCGGACCGGGGTACTGCTGGGGGATGTCACGGCGGTCCTGGTCCGAACCGTGTCCCGGGCCCGCACAATAAAATGGGGGTTATTTACAGGGGATTTGTCACTCGTGACGCCACCCACTATATGCGGCCAGTGATGGAGCCGCCACTGCTGCAGAACTTCCGGGGATGATGGGATAGCAGCTTGGATAGAATAGTTCATGTGGGCAGAACTGGGTTCCCCGGGGCAGTGGTAGTAGTAGTTAAAGTCTGTGAGGATAGTTATTGATGCTGCAGGAGAGTAGGGGTAGCAGTAGAGATGATGAGAGTAGAGGCAATTGCAGTATATGAGGGCAAGTGGGGCTTCAGTATAAGGATCACACACATTCACGGTTTCTGTTGTTTTCCAAGTCTTTACTTGCAGATGGTATATCACAATATTGTCCACGGAGTCTGTTCCAGGTTGCTCCCACCCTGACCGGGTCCTTGGCTTCCTACTTAAGCGCTGTGTGTGGCCCTGCTGCTGCTTGTAGCTGTACTGCTGGCCCTGTCTCTGCTCACGGGTACCAATATGCTGGGCAACTTGAGTCGTCTGTGTCACTGACCCCTCCGTGTTGCTTTGCTATGGTGCTGTGAAGATGGTGGACCTTCACTATGCCAGTGTTTACTGTCCTGTCTGTCTCAGGCACAGCCTCGGATCCGGTATCTGTCTTAAGCGCCTCCCCGGGGTCAAGTTTTTGGGGTAACTCTTTATCCCGGGTATGTTCCTCTGTTCCTCTGTCTCCTCTCCTCAGACCTCTCAGGACCTCCACTTCTACTTGGCTCTGCTCCTGCTCCAGACTCAACTCCCACTCTCCTCTGAACTGTCACTCCTGCTCTGTGGTAAGCAACTTAGCTCCTCCCACTAGTGCAGGTGCCACCTAAACTCCTCCCACTTTCTAGTGTAGTGTTGTGTGGGGAGTAAACCTGTGTTGATGTTTCTGTGGCACATTAACCCTTGGGGTGCCACACAATGCCATACAAATTACATACTTTTGGAAGGAGAAGAAGCCTCGACTTCAATATCATCATTAATAAAAATCAGCTTTTGAACATTGAGACAAAAGTCTATAGACTAGGCTCTGATGGGTGCAAATATATCTGGAAGGAACAAGAGCTAATAGACCAAGAAATTGAAGGAACTGTCAAGTTTGGTAAAAGCAGCCTAATGATATGGAATTGTTTCACACTCAAAGGCACTGGATACTTCGCAAGGATCTATTGTGGTTTCACTGCTAAGCTATATATCAGTATCCTACAATATGAGTTACTTCATACAATTGAGTTTTTGTGCATATAAAAAGGATGTCAGTGTTCCAGCAGGCTAATGACCCAAGCATATGTCAAGATTAGCAAAGAAATGGTTCAATCACAATGAAGTAGAGGTGTTGGATTGGCCCCCACAGTCCCCAGACCTCAACCTAATTAAACACTTGTAGGTAGGGTTGAGGAATTAAGCTATATACATACCCAAGTGGGTTGACTAGTATGCACCATCATTGGGAACGCGTAGAAGAGATCTGGGATCAAATTTTCTTTGAGACATGCTTGAATCTGATTGAGAGCATTCCCAGAAGGATTCAAATGCAATGACATGACAAGAATCTGCATACCTAATCATGTGCTAAAGAGTTGCGAGTCTTATTTACGTATGAGATATCCAAGATGATGGTTTTTAAAATGAAGATAGCCTCACACTGTAAACTGCAGTGCAACCTGAAACTCACAAGTTCCTAACATTGTTACCCTTTTGCTTGTCGGTTTACATAGTCTGGTCTTAACAAGGCTTACCTATGATTGATTCTACAGAGTATTCATCCACCAAGTCACCATGGCTCAAGATCGAGCTGAAGACCATTAAAATAACATATTAATATACTTACTTATCACCATCATTCTAGGATTCCGTGCCACTCCGGTCCTCTCTTCATTTACATGATTTCTTTTCTGACTTGTCGAGTCACACTGGAGCTTTTCCGTGAGCTCTAAGATGCTTTTACAATGTATGCCTACGAAGCCTAATTATGATGCTAAATAGTCTTAAATTTAGACCTAAGTTTGAGCCTGTCGGCTAGAAATCACGTGGCTGAGAAGAGGACTGGATCAAGACGGTGATTGGTGAGAATATGAATCCCGGTATACCATATTACACACACATTTACACAGATTTAGCTAATAAAAAAATTATATACTGGAAGTCATTTTTTCATACATTGCTAATGTCAGCCTTACATGATCTCAGGTTACTTCTTTGATCTTATTGCCATTGGAGGGGAGTAGTATTCTGAAATTCATAATTGTGATCCTAGTGAGAGAAGAATGTGAGGTCTGAATATCCTTCCAGGTAATAACTTTATGTACGATGGGAAAACATGAATTATGCATTTTGTAAGCATGATAGAATTCAGATGGTACCTTCCGAACCAAGATGAAATAAGATGGTATCTCATCAAATTTTTATTTCAGTTTTTTTCTTTTATATATCATATGTGAGTTGTTTTAATCTAATCTAGTTTGTTTACCAGATATCCCAGTAGTATCATTAAATCAGATTTCACATCAAGGCTTGCTATTTGCTCTCTTGAAAGGGGAAGAGATATAAATTTTATAATTTCAAAGTGCTATTTTATATTTCAAAGTAAAGTACATTTCTCTTGAACAAGACAGAGATGAACTTCAAAAGCTGTGTAATTTATCTATGGAAAAGTATTATGCCAGCCCATTAAATGATCTCACCAACAGGACCAATGTACCAATCATTACTTCTGCACTGCATCCAAATGGAAAAGAATAAAGAGCCTGGGAAAATGTATAGAGAAATGGATGAAGCAAGGCGCAGCGTTGGATGAAGAATGTAGATGGAAATTCAATACGTCTCATAAATAAAAGTGAAATAATGTAGTTATATAGCTTTAGAGAGCCCAGTTAAGTTCCTTGTATTATTGATTGAGTGTCTCAGATTCCAGTCTTGTGTCTCATTTTCAGTTTGGTATATCGCTGTCTGATGGTCCTATCTGGAATAAGAAAGATGTAGATTAATTCAGCTCTGACCTCTAGCTATGCCCATGCAGAAATGTGTTATCCGTCCTTGGGAATCACTTATAATAACCTCAGGCTAAGTACCAAGGGCTATACTAATAATTGTAGGACACACATTCTTTAATATTTCCTCTGTAAGGCATTTACATTATGATGTAGGTATGAATATCAAAGTAGACAGTGTGCGTGAGGTGGAAATACTCCATTATACGAACAGACAAATGCACAGCTAAACTAAGGGACTTAATATAGGTAAAACATTGCTACTATGATTTTACACACATTCTGTTTTGGAAGTGTATTACTTTACTATGAAAAAGGAAATTAATTTCAGCTGGTCAACAGCAGAGAGGTCTATAGTGTATTTTTACGAGGAAGCCAAGAAAGATGCCAAGATTGGGGGCAATGGCATAACTTGAAGCACATGGGCCCCATTGTAAGAAAATTCCAACAGGGCCCTATTACCACTGGTCTTTAATAGTATTAGTATTTGCAATGGGCCAAAGAGTTATTCTGGGCGCACTAAGGTTCAAGGTCTTGGGTGCAATGCAAACCTTACATCTATATGGTTATGCCCCTAACTGGGGGAATATGGTAATTTCAGTAAACATTTTTTAAGCTTATCAAATCAATAGTGGAGCTTATGGCCAATATATTTATTTTACCTGTGTTTACCAGTGCCCAGAAAATTACTTTTGTGAGTAGCTTCACACAAAATGCAGATCTGAATTGGGGTATAGTGGGCATCCCTGGATTCTCCTTGTACCAGCTCAATGTGAATTCTGTGGAAAAGCTTTGACTGTTATTATACCGGTAATAGGACTGGTTGTCACTACTGTTAGCGAATGTGACTCGCGACGCAGATTTAAATGTGGCTCTAGAAGTCAGAAAGGTTGGGATCTTCTGTTTTACATGGACCACAAAAGTATCTTCAAAAAGTATCTCTTCAAATGGTTGTAATGAGCCTATATAGGTGTACATTTAAAAAAAAAATGTTTCTCACCTCTCGACCAGAGCATTTCCACTGTAGTCAGTGGAGTAAATGCAGGAGATAAGTGAATTGACTCTAAATTAATTATGTTACAAATTTCTACAAAAATTAAAAAATCTATCAGACCTGAAGCTTTGGAATATTATTTGTGCAAATCTAGTGGAATGATGGCCAGCTGGCTACTCTTAAGGTTACGAAGCGGTTAAAAAAAGCCTGTTATACTCGCCACTTCTCATTCCTCCTATACCTGTCCTAGTCTCCTGGTCACCAGTCTTTCAGTCCTTCTACTTTTCTTCTTTAGCCTCCTATTTCCTATATTCTGATGTATACCACCAGTGAAAGGCCCCAGACACATCAGTTTTTTGTAACCGCTTCCCATCAGATTTGATAAACAATTTTTTTCCTGTAAATTTAATTTTTCCCCTCCTAAATTGACCAAATCTGCCCAACCTGAGTTTCATGAAATGTACTCAACTCTAGAAAGTGGTAGTGAGTCAGTGTTTCTTCTGCTTGGACTAAATATGATACTGCAGCCAATCTCTGCCTGACGGAAAAGATGAACTTTTGTAAATATTTTCATCATTTGTGTTGGTACCCTTGTGTTTTACATTGAAAGTTTAAGGAGGTGGTTCACTGCAATGCTAGTGACCACATCACTTTAAAGCAGTTTGTTTTCCCAAATAACTTGTGTTTTAAATTCTGCCTCAAGTGGCGCTATCTGTCTGATAATCTCCATCACATGAACCCCTGGCTGAATTGACCTCTGATGTCCTGGTGATGTCATGTCAACTCCTGGAATTAGAAGTTGACTCGGTATCACCAAGGCGGGACCCAGTACCCCTGAGTGGCTGTGGGTGGAGTTTCCCGACACGTCACAGCCTTGCATTGCTGATTCTTTCCTATGCTGTTTTCATTACCAGAGTGCGCTGGGCTGTGACGTGCGGGGAAACTGCATCCACAGTTCATAGTCACTCCTGGGGACTCAGTCCCGCCTCGGTGATGCCTGGTCAACTTCTAATTCAGAGAGTTGACATGAGATCAAAGTTGTTGCAGCTGGGGGGTCACATGATGGGGATAAGCGAACACCGAGTGCCACTTACAGGCAGAATTCACAACACAAGGTAGTAGGAAAATACTTTTTTAGCTGCTTTAAAGTGATTGGTGGTCTCTGTGCATTGTAGTGAACCACCTCTTCAATAAAGTTATTATTTGTATAGCTTTTGGGCTTTTCTTTTGACACTATAGTCAATTAGTGTCCACTGATTGGCTGCAGTGTTCACATGATGTCCCCCATTGAATGTTGATGCTACTTGTAGTGCATGGCTGAATACAGTGGAAAAGGGTGCTAGTTCGGAAAGTGATATTTTTTTTCACCTATTTATGGGGATTATCCATTAATGAGAAACCCCTTTTGGATACTGTATACACAAGATAACTCCTAAACAGAATAGAGGTGGTTTGCTAAATATGTCAAAAAGTACACTAAAACAGGACCTGCAAAAAATCCTAATTCCAGACAAACAACGCTTAATTTCTTAATTACTGTTGATGTTCATTTATACCTCCACATTGTTTTGCAGTAATCCTGTCCTTCTATGTAAGCTTCCATGCCTAATCCCTTTTCATCCTGTTTCTGATATATTAGATTGCAGAATATTCTGCATCAACTAAAAGGGGTTGTACAGAGAGACAGAACACAATTATATTCTAATAATGCCACATTGCAATCTGTCGATTAGAGAAAGTTACTCATCACTGTAATTTTCCAGAAATATAATGCACTCTCACTCATTAACTAAATTAGCAAAAAAAATGTGTGGATTTGAATTAATTCAAGCGTATTTGGCGTTACCATTATTTTTAAAGGCATCTGGCTCATTGCCACTTACTACTCCTAGAGCTGAAAGTAAGTTGTAATTGGAAGGCAATACATTATTTTATTAACCTTGTTTTGTTGGGTAATACTATGATGGAATATAAACATATTTACCAGTTTCTTACTTTGTTTTTCTCATATATGGAAATTTCTGTCAATTTACTAGGTTTCTGGTTAGTTAGTCATGTTGTTTTGACCTATGTGTCATCTCATTAGTTCTTCACCAATAATTTAGAATATTTCATTGAGTATTTCTAAGTAATACATTCATTAGATGTAAATCAACAGAAATATTTTCTATTTGCCTTACTTTAAGGCTGGCTTTACCCGCGGTACAATCAGGTCCGGGGCTGTCTGGGGTGAACCTGACAGCCCCGGACCCGATTTTGCGGTAATGTTGCCCTATGGGGCCGGATGGAGCCAGATTACAGCTATCTGACTTCTGGTTTCCATCTGTCCGGGAGGATTCGGGACAATTCGTATTTTTCTCCCAGACACAAAAACGTTGCTTGCAACATTGTTGTGTCCGGGGTGAAAATTCTGCCCAAATTGGATCCTCCCGGATCCGGGGCAATCCTGCGCTCCCTAACATGGGAGTCTATGGCAGCCGGATTGCCCAGATCCGGGAGGATCCGGGAATCGGACACTTGCGGATGCAGTTCAGCGTGAGCTACACTGAACTTCAGCACCAGAGAGCTGTCTCCTGTGAAGTGATTCAGCACCATTTCAGCAGGGAACAGCTACTTCAGCTACGCTCTGCAGACTCCGGGTACAAACAGGACCGGAGGGCATATTTGTCCTCCGGTTCTGTTTGCAAATCGGGTCCGGGGCTGTCAGGTTCACCCCGGACAGCCCCAGACCTGATTTTACCATGATGTGAAGCCAGCCTAAGCTTTACATTTTTACGTCATTTGAATACTTATAAATAGAAACAAATGGATCATTTCAAATTTGCCAGCTTTGCTGAGCTCTCCCCCAAATTTTGTTTCTGCCAGATAAATTTGCCAATAGTACATTATTAAGGCCTGTTTCACATTAGCGTTTGACAGCGCAGCGTACGTTGCGTATTTCTATTTTTAAATCCGCATGCGTATTGCACACATATCTTTAATATGGTGTGCGCAGGTGAACGCAGAGATCTGTGGTGGCGTCAGTATGTCTGCATATGCGTCCTTGTGTGTGGCTTTTCTGAGCCCGGCGAACGCAACGTGTTGCATTTTTTGAGGTTCGAAAAATGCATAAGCATCCACATGCGCACGAGTGCATAAAAACAATACATTAGTGTCTATGGATTCACAAGCACGGTCAGAATTTTACATTGACTAGTATGAAGTGCCATTTTTTCTCATGAACTTTTTGAATTAGCTGACCAGTTACTACACCACAATCAGATTTACCCTCTGTCTATCAATATGTGGAATGAGCTGTGCTTTCTGACCACTATCTCTATATCCCTACAAGCACAAGAGTAAAATGGTGCTCTTTGGCCGGACCTTCTCTTTTTATACTGCCAGTGATAGTTTCTCTGATTGATTTCCATGGACCATGAGATGTGATATCTTCTGGGAATTATGGGAAAGCAGTCATGTCAGGGGTCATGCCTAGAGATGAGCGAGTATGCTCGCTACTATTCGGAACTCGCCGAATAGTAGCGGTATTCGGGTACTCGCTACTCTCCAAGTATGTTATGGTTACTCGAGAGTAGCGAGTAGTCCATTCACTTTTGCAGTGTATCTATAGATACACTGCGAAAGTACCCTAAAAGTGAATAAAAGTTGTTAAAAATAATAAAATTACATACTAACCTGTCCGACGCCTGCACCGGGACCGGCAAAGAAGACCCCGGGACCGTCCCAGAAGACCTGCGAACACCGGACGACAAGGACCTGTGACTTCCAGCCAATCAGATGGCCGGTAGCTATCTGGCCAATCAGATGGTGAGACGTCATAACCAAGTGATCGCTAGCGGCCACCTGATTGGCCAGATTGCAAGGTCCTAGGTGTACTGCCAGTCATATTCAGTGATGATTCGCGAATCTGCATTGGACAAGGTGATGATGCTGGAACTTTTGTTTGGTGTCGTTCCAATGAGATTTATAATGATGACTGCCTGAAGAGAACATGCAATTTTCCACAGTCATTGATGATATGGGGCTGAATGTCAGGTGAAGGCACTGGGGAGATGGCTGTCATTACATCTTCAATAAATGCCCAAGTTTACATTGATGTTTTGGACACTTTTCTTATCCCATCAATTGAAAGGATGTTTGGGGATCATGAAATAATTTATCAAGATGATAATGCATCCTGCCATAGAGCAAAAACTGTGAAAACATTCCCTGAAAGAAGACACATAAGGTCAATGTCATGACCTGCAAATAGTCCAGATCTCAATCCAATTGAAAATCTTTGGTGGAAGTTCAAGAAAATGGTCCATGACAAGGCTCCAACCTGCAAAGCTGATCTGGCAACAGCAATCAGAGAAAGTTGGAGCCAGATTGATGAAGAGTACTGTTTGTCACTCATTAAAGGGAACCAACCACCTCAGATGACGACTATAAGCACTTAATACGTGTCCCTGCACCCTACCTAGACTGTTCCACCCATATTTTAGTTAAGAATATTGATTTTTGTAAACCAAAATATACACTTTGTAAAAATACTGGCCTGGCGACCTCTGGGTTTCTCCCTCGGGCTGATCTACTAGTGGGCTGTGTCTTCTAAAGCATTACTGGCTCTTCTACCCCTCCCTCTTTGTTTGCAGGACGTCACTGAAGGGCGTGATATTTACTTTGTGTGCGCGGGCACGCAAGGCTGCTCCCGTCCCCGCACGTCATCGGAGGCAGACAGAGTGACGTGCATTCGCATCGTCACTTCCTGTCTGGCTCCGTTCAGTGACGTGCAGCTGAGGGATACCGCATGAGCAAAACACATTGCGGCGAGCGGACGTGGTATCAGCTTAATGAAAGATACCACGTCCGCTCACCGCAATGTGTTTTGCTCATACGGTATCCCTCAGCTGCGCGTCACTGAATGGAGCTGATAGGAAGTGACGATGCGAATGCACGTCACTCTGTCTGCCTCCGATGACGTGCGGGGACGGGAGCAGCCTTGCGTGCCCGCGCACACAAAGTAAATATCACGCCCTTCAGTGACGTCCTGCAAACAAAGAGGGAGGGGTAGAAGAGCCAGTAATGCTTTAGAAGACACAGCCCACTAGTAGATCAGCCCGAGGGAGACGCCCAGAGGTCGCCAGGCCAGTATTTTTACAAAGTGTATATTTTGGTTTACAAAAATCAATATTCTTAACAAAAATATGGGTGGAACAGTGTAGGTAGGGTGCAGGGACACGTATTAAGTGCTTATAGTCGTCATCTGAGGTGGTTGGTTCCCTTTAAGTCCATGCCTCAGAGACTGCAAGCTGTTAGAAAAGCCAGAGGTGGTGTAAAAAATACTAGTAATGTATTTGAGTGTTGTTTTATTTGTTTGTTTGTCATGATTCCATAATTTTTACCTCCTAATTGAGTGATTCCATAATTTTTTCCCCCTGCTTGGTCTACAAAAGTAACCGTTACTGGCTAGCATATTTTATTTTCAAGATTTCTTCTGGTGTTTCTTCAAGGCAGAGAGTTGCCATTTGAAATGACTTTAGTTTTGTGCCATGACTGTGATCTGTTTTTTTTCTACAAAATTAAACAACTGAATGGACATCCTCCGAGCCCGGAGATTCCATAATATTTTCCAGAGGTTGTAGATAAAAAAAACAAAAAAAACAAAACAGATAAAGAGTATGAGGACAGAGACACACTATGTGAGATACATATGAGATACTCTCATGACTCACCTGGAACGGTGGAAGCACGTCAGCTGCTTGTGTTTCTATGCAGCTCCACACTTCTTTCCAGAGAGAAAAGGGCTGGTCCGGGTAAGTCATGCAAGTATCTCTTATGCATCTCACATAGTGTGTCTCTGCCCTTAGTCTGTTTTGACCACAACAAGTGGGCACCTCTGCTTGTTTGAACTGTCATTTTTTGCTGACAGCTGCTAATGCAACTGTGGACAGGTACTCAGTGACATTCTGTTGGCTGTGATGACACTAATAATTGGAATATTTTGACAGCATTGTCCGTAGAATATATAGATGTGTTATATGTGAACTACATTCCATATATTCTCTTGTTGAGTAAGCCAGTGCTATTTATACGCATTATATAGCATCATGATTTATTTGTACATTGCCTATGTCACATTTATATACTCTATAAAAAGGTCTTTAGTTGTACCTTTAAACTGATGGATGCATTTTTATTTGTTCACCTTCAATCAGAAAAACACATTCTGCACTTCCCTGGAAGCAACAATAAATGTAAGATTGATCGTTACGGGAGCCATTGAGGTTTTTCATCGTAATTATGTGTTTTAATGTGAATATGGGAAGAATGGTTCTATGTCATGAAATTTAAGCCAATGACAATCTCTAAAAATTAGATCAATGATATTTTTAACGTGTGAGCTTAAAGGTTGTCCATTCCCAATGAATGACATTAGGTTTAGCATTATCAATAAAAGAGCAATATTCCTTTAAATAGTGACCATATAAGAGATCATTTCATATTCTGTGCAAAATGATGAGACGAAAACAGAACACAATCTGTTCATTGTATGTAAATTACCAATCCATGCTATCATCATGATGTCTAGTTAACAAACACCTCTTGGACACAGTCGTTCAAATGCCTAATTAATTTTAGTTGTGTTGCATGAAGTGAAGGTAAGCATGCCCTAGGTGTACCTTGGCTTGACAGCTGTTGTACGCTCAGCATAACGTATTCAACTAAAGGCATTGCCTCTGTTAATTCTTAGAAGCCAACTTCATTTTCCAGCGATTGCATGTTTCAATACCTAAATTCTTTTTCACATTTTATGAAGCCTCACACTGAGTCCTTGAGTTATTTTTTCAATGTAAAAATAAAATTAAAGGTTAAGAAATGTATCTAAAACCTTTAATGTCCTTCCATTGAAATAAGCATCAGGAGTCTATACTTTTTTATTGGGAGTCTTCCATTTTTTTTCAACTTAAAGGGAACCAACAAAGATTTAAGGCTATAAAGTGAAGTCGGTGCCTTCCAGGCACTGGGATGCTGAGTGCAATCAGACCTTTACTTCAATGATTCAAGGGTTGATTGCAGAGAAAGCTGTTATGACAAAGAGGGGAAGAGAACGAAGTGTCCATCACAGCGTCACTATGTAGGTTGGATTTCTTTGTATTACTCTCTGTGGGCTCTAAGTCAAACCCTCCTCCCTTCTCCCTCTACCCCTACCGTATATACCAGACACTGGTTGTCTGACATCACCCATGCTCATAGCGCAATGGCAGGCTTCTTATGTGCCCGAGCTCATCGCTCCCTCCCACCTTCGCCTGTGTCTCCAGGCTTCTCAGTGTTTCTCTCGGCTTCTCCTGTCTGTGATGCTCGTCACAAGCAGAAGATGCTGTCTCCTCCAATCTCTGTCCCCTCTCACAGACCATGGTCACAAGCAGGGAGGATCGGCAGGGAAACTCCGGGACTGACTTCTCTGTTGTGACAATGCTTAGATAAAGGGCACAGCATGTCCAAAACATGTTGCTTTTAATTTGCACTGTTATCTACCGTATATACTCGTGTATAAGCCGACTTTTTCAGCCCAAAAATTGGGCTGAAAAGTCCCCCCTCGCTTATACACGAGTCATATACTGTGTACACCGGTGGGGGCTGTCTCCGGGCACTGACAGGAGGCGAGGCGGGGGAGGCTGCAGAATGAGCAGCACGTCACGTGGTGCCGCTCATTAATTATGCATGGGGAGCAGCGCATAGTACATTGCTGCTCCCCTTCACAATATAGCCTCCCCCGCTGCATCCCTGCCCCCCCCATGTATACAGAGGCCCCCCAGCAGGGTTAATCTCATCCCCTCGGTCTGCAGGCACCCGGGTCTCCAGCTGCTCCGTCTGCGTGCGCGCTTCCAATACCGGTGTCCTCCCCGTTCTTCCTGTTTGAATGCGATCATGTGACCACGTCATGTGAGGTCACATAATTCATCATGTTCAATACTGTCGAATAACAAGCGTCGCAACCTGTGGAATAATAAGCAGCCTTATTCAAGAGGACGCGCCGCTCTTTCAGGTTACATGAATAGCTGATTTGCCACGTGTCTGCCTATAATATCAAAGGTGTGATTGTATTACCTGCTGTGGTGTATTACCACTATGCGTCTTGATAAGGCCATGTTATACACCTGTATGGAGTACTGTTTTACCCCTATATAAGGGGTACCTGAGATATTAATGGGTTGGCCAAGTAATCCCTTCAGATCATGTAATCTTTTGGGGGGCCTGTTAATTAGATTGCTACGGGGAGGGAAAGATTTACCCTGGTTGGGCCATTATTAACCCCAGGGGCTGTAAGTTACCCCTGGGGGCCTGGTACCTGGTAGTGACCTGGTGGGGTTTGGGCTGATTACCCCGCTGGAAGCGCTGTGTTCCGCGAGCGGGGCCTCCTATTACCCGCGGGGCGCTGTATAGCCGGGGGCAGAGGAGAGGGGTGGGGATCAGGCAGGAAGCAGGAGCTCTGCTCGTGACTTTTTTGCGCGTTGGGGTCGGTGGGGCCCCTTCACTTGAAGGGCCACCTACCGGTGGGCCTGCGCTGACAGGTAGTTCCGTCCCTGTTGCTATCCATCATGGCAATATAACCTGTGTTTCCCAAATATTTATCTTGTCTCTTGCTTTTTTCAGTCCTTTAACCAATGATAGACTGATCTCAAGCCCTGTCAAACATCACATAGGCTTTCTCAATGCCAGTCTATATTGTTATTCTCATTTTCATTGCAAATGTCAAGATGAGGTGTAGGCAAAGAAGCAAACAGGGTGGCTGAACGGAGATTGCACGTGGCAGAGTGGGTCATTATCATATTACTTTCACTGCTTAAATTCAAAAATAGCAAGCTCTATTTGCTGTGCCAAAATTACTAATGCTATTGTCCTTTCATGAGTATGATTGCTAGAGCCACTCACTGTACATCCTTAAAGTCACAAACAAATGACATTCACCCAAATTTATTTGCATTGAATAAGAAAAGTTTGTCTCTTACACTTAACAATTATTCTACCCAATATTATGATGAATGAGGATTATGCCCTTGAGTCATAATTCAATGTATGCCAGACAGAACCTCATATACAATGAGAAATCCACCCACGACTGTGTTTTTTCCTTATTTTCCTTTATTTTTGTATGTTTTCTATAATACGATTTTTCAGATTTTTGTAATGTGTTGTTTAAATATAAAACCCTTGCTTTTAGCCTTTGACATCCATGTTTATTCTCTTGGTGCCTATGGTTATCTATAGAGTGGATAATTCCTATCAAACCCAAGTATATATGCAGTTAAATATGTGTCCAGTGAGAAGTTCCTTTTCATTACTGATTTTATTTTTGGCTTTGTTTGCCATTTTAAAGCATTGAAATCTTTGCAACTGAGCAGCCAATTATTATCTGTACTTTATATATTTTCCCATCTCCAATCAACTTCTTGATTAAAGTTCTTTTTCCTTCATTGCACAGTCTCATTGTCAAGGGCTAACACCAGAAGGTACAGCATTTACTGCCCTCCTTCTTCAAACATACTAGTGAAGATAGACTGCTATTATTTTGCACATATCTGTATTTGTAGTGCATCATGCCGGCTTGGGTCCTATTGGTTACAGCTGTACTATTAAATCAGGCAGGTTGCTCAAAACACTATAATTACACATCACAATTACATACACCACTATTCCTGAATTTTGCTGATTAATGGTTTTTCATGGGTACCTGTTGATTTCTAAAGTGAAATTTTTTTTGTGACTAGTAATGAGCAATTATCGAAATATTTGTTATACTCATAATGAGTAGTTTTCAACACTCGCATACTTGTCCGAAAAAAAGTTAGTCAATTAGTGATAGGCTCAGCCTACACACATCAGGTTATAAAATGAGCATTTTTGGGACTACTATTTTGTGTTTTTCTGCATACAACACCTTGCTGTGCCCCCCTAGAGAGAGCCTAACATTAAATCTGCTCTCACTGGGGGGCCAACTCCCTTTGTGTACTGAAGGGAGGCAGCAATTTGTGTCAGATCGATCACAATCGACTCATCACTCACGAGCACCAGCGATACTCACCAAGTAACGAGTATCGCGAATACTGTGCTGCCCATGTGAGTAGCGAATAGTAACAATTACACTTGCTCATCACTAATTGTGGCCAGATATTGTGACTAGAGAAGCGTGGTTTATTTTTTCTGTGATGTTTTTACATCCCAACCTCAAACTGCTTCAGTCGTCAATCGCATATTCAGTGTTTGTGTAGTGCTGATAATGAAAGAGACATCATGATAATTTTCACAGGTTAGTGCAGGTTCTTTACAATGAGGATTAATGATGCTGCATGGGACCTGTAGGTGTTGCCCAAGTAGACAGGTTTGTGTTGTCAAAAAGGTCAAAGGGTGTAGCCAGCTCAATGTTATGACTACTAAAGCGTACCAAACAATTGTAGCATAGTGTTGGGAGTTGCCATTTATTGTGCTTGGTTATTTAATGCACTGTGGAACAATTCCATTTTTAATCATCCTGCTCTTTCTCTAACTTGTCGCCTTGATTGTTTTCTCCCTGATCCCCTCTGATATTACTTAAGATTGTCTTGATTTCGCTTTTGGTTGACCTTCTGATGTACAATCCTAACTATTCCACAGATTTTTAATCTGTCCTCGGTCCTGTTGATTCTGTTTTTGATCCATCTGGTTTTACTATCCTTGCCTTACTCTTCAATCTAGCAGCTATTCAGTGGACATAACTCAGGGGACCCATTGTAAGTCCATATTTATGTATATGGTTGATGGCCAAAAATCCTGTAGAATCTACTAGTTGAAGTGTCTATTGCCTACTTTGTTTGAGTTAGGGCCCCTTTACACGCGGCTACATTTCTTGGGTGGCTACAGGTAACTTACTGGTTGCAGTGAAATCATGGAGAGATTATTCCATTTGTACACAGCAACAAGATAGAACCTTGTCTCCATGATTTCACTGCAGCCAGTAAGTTACCTGTAGCCACCCAAGAAATGTAGCCGTGTGTAAAGGGGCCCTCAGTCTTTTGGAGCTGATAGCCTGAGACTGACTTTACAGATTCTTGCCAAACAACAAAATGAAATGTTTCCCAAGGAACAATCATTAATGGCTTCTAATAACTTTGTTAATTTGTCGTTTTTTCAACCAAAATATTGGCACTTTATTAACTTTAGTCTGCCTGTGATCTAACCATGTTATATTATACTGTTTCCATACAGATGGAAATAGCGATTATGCCACTTATCTTTCCAGAGATCAAATAAAAAAGTAAATAGTCAATTAAATTAAAACCTTATTCTGATGCTGCATAGACCTAATGCCCAGTCTCACATAACGACGCATCAGCGATCCCGATCCCGATGTGTAGAGATCGCTGTTGCATCGTTTACACATAACTGGTAAGATGTCAAACAGGCATCTTACCAGCGATGTGGAAAACGACGCACTAGCGATCCAGAATTATACCGAGGTCGTTGTGAATTTTCTCTCCATAGCGTAGCATTGAGATCGTTGCTCATTATCTCTGTCAAAACAACAACGATGTAGCGTTCCCAGCGGGAGACCAATGACGTAGAAATGACCCAGAGCAGTGTGTAACGATCAACAATCTCACAGCAGGGGCCAGATCGTTGGTGCGTGTCACACAGAACGACATCGCTATTGGGATCCCCGTTGCGTCACGGAATCTGTGACGCAATGGCGATCTCGTTAGCCATTTCTTTGTGGACAAGGCCTTTACATTGCAATAGACAAATCTGCAGAATGGTGATGTCACCAAGAAGAGGAGCAGAACTTTGCTGGATCCTGGCGAAGGTGGTGATAGGTGAGTATATTAATATACACACTACATTACATACACATATTGTAATGCATGGTGATGGTGGCTTGACCAACTGCACGCCAGCAAGCGCAGCGTGTAGGTCACATTTGGAGCAAGCCATCACACTTTTGCGCATCTTTGAGGGCTGGGGATACTCTTCACATGCCTGCTTGTCCTGGCGGGTGAAGAGTCCAATGGACTTCAGCAGAGTCCTTCCCAGACAGTGAACAGCATGGTGGGTCGGTGACCAGACACACGGCAATAGGAAGGTTAAACACAAAAAAGCAAGCAAAAGAAACAAAAGCTGAATCCAGCATAAACCAAAAGAGAAAGCTGAAACACATGAGTAACAAAAGTAAGAGCTGCAAATAGCAGTAAACCTCAGAGCACATGTGCTGACCTAACCACCCAACATAATTAAAATTATCAGTAGCTAAGCACAGCACATAGCAAGTTTAAAACTGCCTCCAAATAGTCACGCAACTCGCTGAGGCAACGCCCACCTGCCCACAGACCCACAGGAGGAAAGTAAAATGGAGGGAACCTCCCAACATCTGACTGTCCCACCAGATACAACAGCCAACACCAGAGACCCAGCAATTCGGGCCCCCTGAGTGGCGCTGTCACCAGGAATAGCTGGATCCCACCTCCCTGTAACAACCAGAGTACATCTAGCATGACGTATCTGGTTAGAGCAGTCACCCACCCAAGCTCCAGCTCCTGAAGGTGATGCCCCATCCCTTGTGGCTAGCGAAGGGTGACGGGCGGAGAGCCAGAGCTTGTCCAGGGGCGCAACAGACCCGCTCAGTTGCAGAACTTATATATAGAGATTTATTCATCTTTATGAGAATAATTAATAATAATAATAATTCGGTATACTCAGTAACCCAATGTAAAGTGGACTTTGGTGTAAACATATTTGAGCTAAACTTAGCTTGCAATGTGGCTCTAATACATTGAGAAACAAACAACTCAGGAGCTAATGTGCACACCGGGAGGATGCTGTGCCACATCATTGCAACCTTTATGTGCTATTTCACAGCGTTTGAATAACAAACATTTAAGTCTGAATTGCCTTTTACAGCTTTTAAGCTTCTGGAAATATGGAGATTGCTGAAAGTAAACAAGATGTATATGCCGTTATTTTTTCCGAAGATGTTAATGTATGCCAATATGACATCCAGATAGTGATTCTGATATCATTTGCCTGGAATCTGTACTGCAGATTAAAGGAATATTTACATATTGAGAGAGTCTTTGCTTCAAATTAATGATGACTTGTTAGGCCTCCAGAAGCTCCGCAAGCGAAAAGAGAATGACAGCTGCAACAGCACAACTTGGCAATATATCTAGCAAGCAGTTGATAATGAGTAAACTTTTTCGATGAATTAATCACATACCACCGTAACCTAAGTGCTCTCCTTCTGCACATTCACAAGCTCTGTGCTTCGAGGTGCAGTGCAGCATATTCTGATGAATTAATGCTATACCCTTTTGCTGGGTAATTTGTCTTATTTACTTTTTCCTACCTGCAAACAATTTAGTTAAAACAAATTGCCAAGTAGAGCAGTGTGTCCCCTGCTTTCAATCCAAGCCGAAAGTGGATCTTGAATGATGAACATTGGCACATACGATATATAAAAATCTTTACCTTAAATGCTTGACTGCGACATTGTTATTCCAAAAGGTATAGTGACCATTTAAAGCCTAAATGTGCCACAAAATGACTATTTAGAACCTAACGAGCCCTTTAGCTTTCTGAGCACTTCCAACATTTTTCTGCATTACATTCTCTAGTGTAAGCCTGTATCCTCCAAATTTAGCCTATTTCTAGAAGCTTACTTATCATACTATATATTTTTTTCATCTTTATACCTGGTTACTAAATGTCCAATATCCTCAAGGCTTCATTATTCTGCGCAAACAGCTCTGACTAAGGCACAATACCTCTGAAGGTGCCAGTGTAATCAATTTCTGCCAAATTATACTCTCTTTGAATTTACCAAATTATTTGGAAAAATAATCTCTGGATAGATATTATTTAAATGAGCAATATTAATTGTAAATGTAGCCCTTAGATGAGAAAGTAATAATTTAACATTGGGGTCATGCGCCTATAACCTTAACCAGTAAATCCATCAAAGTTTGAAGAACATCAATGTGAAAACTTTAAGAGGATCATTTAAGGGTTCCAGCAAATTTGCCTCTAAGATGATTGGCGTCGTGATTTCCTACTTGAGACCTTAGGCACCATGAAAGGCAGCCAAGCAACATCTCGGGCATCTCCTCAGCCAGAATGGTAACTTCATGAATAAAGCAATATTATCATAACTAATAAGTTTCTAATACCTTTTTAACCATTTTTGTTGCTTGATAAAAAGAGCTTTCTTCGGCCTATTCCAGATTCCCCATTGGGGTATTTTCCTGTTTTATTAACCTTTTATATCCTTTGCTGCCCAAGATTGTATTTCTTTTATTATTTTGAAACATTTGTACAGTGCTGCTCTCCATTATTTGCACCCCTTCATTTTTGACTGTACAGTATCTTCAGAAATAAATGGAAATGTACCAAAGTCAGGAATTTTTAATTAGTGTCCAAATTCATGCAACAATAAAACATGGGTTGTCAATTTATATGTTGCAATTTCAAAGAAGAAACAGAGGAAACAGCATGTGCAGCAATAAAGACCCCTAATTGGTCTCTCAGCCTTTGCCTTTGATGAAGCCTCCAAACATTTCTTGTGCCATCTATAAGCTTCTTGCTCTTCTCAGCTCTACTTTCTCCCACTTTTCCTTTGCAGTTGGTTCAAGCTCTTGAATGCTTTGCAGGGTTCTTTTTTCCCCAATGGCAGATTTCAGCTTACCCCAAAGATTTTTAATGGGTTTCAGGTCCTGACTAATTGCTAACCATTCTAAAACAGTACGTTTTTCTCTTTTTCCTGTGTTTTTGTCATTGTCTCGCTGGAGGACCTATGAGCTTCAACTCAAACCGAATTTCATACACTGGTAGACATTTTTCTCCAAAATATTTTGAGAATTCTCTGACTTCAAAATTCCTGTGATACGGTCAAGGCCTTCAGTATCATATGCAGCAAAGCAACTCCACAGCATAATGGATCTTCCATCATGTTAAACTGTTGGTAGGGTGCTCTTTCCTTATAAGCTTCATCTGTAAACATACTGTTGCTTTGCATTGCCAAAAAGGTTTATTTTTGTTTCATCTGTCCATAGAACATTTTCCCAGAAGGATTGTGGTTTGTCAAGGTCCCCTTTGGCAAAAATGAGTCATTCTCTTTGATGTTTTTCCTTCAGAAATAGTTTCTCCCCTGGCCTTCAACTGTAAAGCTCTGCTTGGTTTAGTGTGCACTGTGCGGCATATGGCACTTGTTGAAACCATGACCCCAAACTGTTCCATGTTTTTAGATGTTTGACGTGGTATTTTTTACATCATTCGCACTAACAATCAAAGACATCTCATGTCAATTTTTCTCTTTCCCCACATCCAGGGAGGTTCTTGACGGTTCCATGCTTCGTAAACTTCTTAATAACATAGCACACTGTTGAAACTGGAAAAACCAAGGTCTTTGGAGATGGCCTTATATTCTTTGGAAGACTTGTGTTTTCTAATATTAGCAATTCTGATGTTCTCAGACAGCTGCTTTGTCCTCACCAACTTGACAAAGGAGCAGGGCCTATCATTTGGCTTTTTAATACACTGAAGTCATCATTCATTGGCTAATTCATGTCACAAGGGCAGCGATAATTTATCACAGGTGATTCTCATTTGGAATTTACCATAGGCGAGTCAAAATGTTTCCATACTAGTTTAATGTAAAGGGTGCCAATACCAGTGTTACAACAAGCTTTAGGCTTTTTTGTTTTACCCTCCCATTGTTTATTGTTTTAAATTGTTTATCATTTTCTCTTTTGTATTTAACATGAGTGCTCAATGTAAAAACGCTGTTTTACCGGATTCGTTTTTTTCAGGAGATATTCCACGTTATGTGCTTAAACTTCAGCGATAAGCACGACATTAGGTTTCTTTTATTTATCTGTGGACAATCCTTGTATATAGTAGACAATGGCCTTCGTATTTGTGTACTTGTGGATTCCATTTGCAACAAAGTGGCAACTAAAAGAATTAATTCTTACACTCAGTTTTTCATGGACCTCCCATGCCCATTATGTCACTGTTCTTCGTTTTTAAGATCAGCTTCTCTTCCTTCTACTTCTTCTCAGTTCTTTGGACCCATCATCATGTGGTCAGTTTGGCATGATGCATATAAAAGAGAGGTTAGTATAAAAGTTTATTATTTCTTAATTCTATTCCAGAAAATTAAATTTCCAACAAATCTTTTTTGAATTAACTGAACCTTTCTTGATTTGAATCTCGCTGAATCAAATTTTTGTGAGATTCAGTCATCTCTGGTCAAGTGCAAAGATATCAAAATATTAGATGTTTTTCTCCACTGTATTTTATATTACAGTGTTCAGTTCACCTAAATAATAAATAACAAATTTCAATTATTCCACACATTTTTATGTTGACAGCGGAGTGGCCTAATTTGGTTATGTGCGGGGTAATAAATTCAGCTCTCGCTAATCCTACAATATGAGGTCACCCAGTAATTTCTATCATGTATACACAATACCTGATTCAGCAATATTACATATGCAGTCGTCAACACTGTGGCAATAATTAATTGCAGCCTTATGTCCCAAGAGGACAGTCTTCCTTTGCCGTTTCCTCTTTCAGGTTACATGAATTAGCTGATTTGCCTAATTTTCTTCTGCCTTTATAAATTATAAAAGGTCTGTATACTGTATAATATATGCTGTGTTAGCAATACCACTATGCGTCTTTGATAAGTGACTCAGTTTTTGTTATACACTGTAATAAATTATCATGTTTTGATGTCCCCTTATACATAATAGGGTGTACATCCTGAGGATGATTAATGGGTTGTCCAAGAAGCATCTCCTTAATTCCAGATACAGTAATCTTTTATGGGTGCTTTTGATTGAAGTTTTTATATAGTTTTTTAATCCAAAATTAGGAGTAGATGCTACACAGAGGGAAATAATAGGAGAAAGATTATACTTTACTTATTTTTGGGGATAAACTACTTAGACACCCAGGGCGAACCGTCACCCCAGGGGCCCTGGTACAGGTGAGGACCGGGGGGAGGGGGTTCTGGGCGACTGCGCGGCCCACTGGAAGCCGCTGAGTCCGGGCACAGAGCTCTCCTACCTGGTTAGCCGCGCCGGGCGCTTGTAGGAGCCGGAGGGGCAGAGGAGAGGGGGGGCGGGATCAGGCAGGGGAAGCAGGAAGCTCTCTGCTTCCCTTGCCTGATCCTCCTCTCCTTTGTCGGCGGCTTGCGAGGGTCGGCTGGGGCCCCCTCCAGGCTTGAAGGGGCCCCCTAGCCGGTCGGGGCCCAGGTGCAGCTGCACCATGGTAGTTCCGTCCCTGTAGACACCCACTCAAGACACTCATGGCATTACTCATCCTCCTCTGTTTTTCTCCAGGACTAGTTTATCTCTGTCTCTTAGCTTTTCTGTCAGTCCTTTAACCCAACTGAGTAGATTTCTGATGTCAAGCACATGTCATAACATCACATAGTGCTTTGCACAATGCCTAGTCGTGATATTGTGAGGCTTACTCAATTATGGAAGTCATTGCACAATGTCAAGATGAGGAGTGATAAGGACAGAAGAAGGAGGACAGACAGGGTGAAAGACTGAACGGAAGGATGCGGCGACAGTAGGACAGATGAGTGGTGAGGTCATTATCAATATTACTTTCCTGGCCCTTTACAATTCCAAAAAGTAGCAAGTTGCTACTTTGCTAAAGTTGCCGAAAAATAATTACAAACAAATGCATATTGTCACTTCAGTGAGGAAGTAGATGAACTCTAGAGCCACCTAATAAAGGTAGCAATCCTAAAAGTCATAACAAACAAATGATCATTCACGCAAATTTACTTTGCCTTGAATAAATGTGGCTGATGAGGCTTATGAGATGGTGTTACCTTCTTGAACAAGTTATCACCAATCACCTTCAAGACTGCAGCTGAGAAGAGTTACATGAAGCTTCACTGAAGTCTATGACATTGGCAAACGTAGCCATGCACAGCCTCACGCTCAGCTATCTTCAAGTATTTTCAATGACAAATTGAAATGGAACAAAATAGCAGATTCACAAATGCTACAACTGTGAATGTGGTCTGCAGCCAGAAGAAAATAGGGGTTAAATGTTCACTTTTCTGACAATTGGTGTCCCAGCAGTGAGACTCAAAGTAATTTAATGGATATCACCTATCTATTATGATAGGCAATAACTTATGAAGCCTGGAATACCTCTTTAAATGTTTAATTAGTTTTGAAACTCCAGAGGAAACCCTTGAACTTTTTGTCCCTTGCCCACACAATGTATTTGACAGCTTTTCCTGTAGGAGTTTCAATATGGGGAAAGTTGTCAATCATTCTGTGCAACATGGGAGCCAGACTTGTAGGCTTTATCTATGAGTATGAGCAGCTTTTAAAGTATTTTTGCATGAAAATATTGAATCACTAAAAAAATTACATAAAAAAGCTATATGTTCTTGAATTCAATATTTCTTTACAATCCTTGCTTCTTTCAGGTAGGATAACATAGTATACCTGACAGATCAACTTCAAATACTATTTAGTTTTGTTATTGTTTTGTATGATGTTGATTTATAGAGATTAGGGAATTTTTTTGCATGAAATTGAATTCTCAAATTTTAGAAAAAATCTGCTTGTTCAAGAGTATATATTTTTATAATGTGCTGTGTACGATTTCAGTAAAATATCTGCCAGCCTTAGACTTCGCTGTCTGTCGTAACATTAAAAAGAAGAACTCGACTGGCAACACCTGTATGTGAAGGTGATAGCAGAAAAAAAACATTATAAAATAAAGTTATCCACTGCACAGTAAACACTATGAAAACATGGTATAGCATAATGGCTAAAGGATGAACGGCAAAGCATGTGTAAAGCTAATACAATTTGTATTAGCGTTACACATGCTTTGTCACAACATACATCATAACCTCATTACTATATGATGTGTGCCACATTGGCAGGGTATGCATAGTACTCCTGGCTTATGGCTGGAAAGAAGATTCGAAAGAGTAGAAAGAAACAGTACTGAGGACCAGATTATGGGTAAGGTGTGGGTAGACAGGAGAGCAGTAAGGTATTACTTTTTTATTTTTCATCTTATGTTCTTTATTCTTCAGGGTCTGGAGAGACCTTAGAGCATAATACACAACATTCCGTTTGCAGTGAATAACTTTGATGCAGATCGAATTTCCCAGTAAAATTGGGCGAATTGGGCAATTGAGTGAATTCGAATTTCACCAGATCTGCTCATCTTCAATGATTTAGTAACAACTGTATGTGTAAATATGGCTTTTAAACAAATAAGAACCTAGAGTTATACCAGCTAATGTAAAATAACAATTTTATTTAGTAAATAGTTTAAAACAGGTAAATTGTCCAAAAATTGATCCCCATGCACAAAGTTACATTAAGTAAACCGAGGGTACAATGCTTATAATGTTTATATAAGAATCCCATAGTACTAAGTCCAGCTATATGTACAATGGTTAAAGAGGATACTAGTTGTACCCTATTATAACAGGTCTCTACATACAGGAAGTGCAGGGGTATATATATATATATATATATATATTGGAAATAAACACATCCTGTAATATAGGTATTGATTTTACAAAGTTGCATAATACGTCTCTGGGACAAGGAGGCAGAGTGATTAACTGTGTATTTTCAAGTAGTAATTATATAATATGGTTATATCACTATAATATATAATGTCCACGTATTGTAAAATAGCCTACATAACATTACAATTATCCAGTGTATCAGAGACCTAGTATACACAAATAAAATTATAGAAATGAAAAGTATTAAAGGTTACCCATGACAGTTGCAGTAAGATGCCAGCATGAAGTCCCCAATATGCGTTTCACATGTGACGTTTCCTCATGGGGCAACAACAATTTTTAATAAAATATGTTAATCTGGAACTATTTAATCATTATATAAAAATGGCTTCAGCTTATAATGGAAAGTCCTGCAAACGCCAATGCATCATACATTGCATTGAGTCAGTGGAATTAAGGAACCGCATCTTCTCTTTTGTTATGAACAATAGCTACACTGCATACATGAAAGAATCTTCCAAACATCAGACAGAGGAGAGGAGATCCAATGTATCCAGATATCAAAGGTCTCCATAAGGCCATGTTTATACAAGTCAAATTATAGCTCAATAAAAATGAATGGGGTTTTGAAACCTTATTTGATATTTCACCATATAAATTTGGCAATGTTGCCGATGTTCAGCTCCATAGCATGCCTATTATTTGAAGAATGGTGGTGGATTTTACTAAATATAATAATAACAATAATAATATTTAATCACTTATATAGCACTGTAATTCCCCAGCACTTTAAATACATCAGTAACACTGTCCCCATTGGGGCTCACAATCTAAATATCGTATTAAATGAAAGAAAAAGGGGGAAGGGGAACAAGAGGCGCAATAGTGCCTTATCACTTAGACACTTAGGGTATGTGCGCACTGGCCGGGTTATGGCCGTTTTATCAGCGGAAACCGCCGGTCGGTTTTCATTAGTTTTATGTAAATTTATGTTAATCCAAACCGGCGTTTGGATTAACATTAAAACCAATGAAAACCGACGCCCGCTGTGCACACTCCGGCGGTTTACACAGGGTCATCTGTTGCTAAACCGCAGGTTTCCCAGCGGTTTAGCAAAGAATGAGCATGTTCTATAAAACGCCGGTTCTTCAGCGGCTGCAAGCAGAATCATGTGCTGCTTCCAGCCGCTGTAGAACCGCCGGCGAGAACACGCTGTGCAACCGCCCGGCTCCCGGCCGTCACCCGCCCGGCTCCCGCCGCATATACCCGCCAGGAAGCCGGTGGATGGCTCCGGAGCTTCCTGGCGGGTCCGCCCAGCTGCCGCCGACAAACCCGCCGGTAAGTGTGCACTTACCCTAAGGGGTAGCAACAGATGAGCCTGTGTAAACCGCCGGAGTGTGCACAGCGGGCGTCGGTTTTCATTGGTTTTAATGTTAATCCAAACGCCGGTTTGGATTAACATAAATTTACATAAAACTAATGAAAACCGACCGGCGGTTTCCGCTGATAAAACGGCCATAACCCGGCCAGTGCGCACATACCCTTATAGTACGGTGGTATAAAGGAACCACTCACCTATTTCAGTTGTGCGACCCACAACTGGTATACAGACATGTAGTGTTTTATCCGGATGGCTGCTGCTGGACTCCCACCGACCACTTGCACGTGGAATCACACAGTAAAAAATGGGAAAGGAAACGGTGTTCACCAGTCCGCGCTGCCAGGATCCACTTATTCCAGGGAAGAAACTCACGATCAGATGTGATATGAGCAAAACCTTTTATTGCATCCAAATATCGTATTAGTATGTCTTTGTAGTATGGAAGGAAACCAGAGGACCTGGAGGAATCCCATGCAAACACAGAGAGAACATACAAACTCCTTACTAACCATCCCCTTTTGTAATGCAAGGATTGAAATTCGAGGCAATTTCCCAGCTTAGTCTTTGTATGGCCAATTCCTTTTCCTTTGACACATGAGAACAAGACTCAAGAGCAATGATGTTTCAGAAGAGGATGTTGAGATGGTTAATTCATTGAGACTAAAGAGCCTGGAGCCTTCCATATTAAAGTAGATTTGTCACTAGCTGTCACACTTCAATTGGTATATCTTATTAAATAAATTTCTTGGACCTGATAACACTTAATACTTACTTTGAAATCCACGTCAGAATGGCTGTTTGCTTGTGATATTCAGACGAGCACTTTATAAGTTCAGCAGTAGGCTATAATTATTAATCAGGCTGGATGGGTAGAGATTAAGTTAAATGTTTACAAAGGTTTATACAGCAATCTTTACATCAATCTCTTCTCAATTAAAGTATTTTTCCACTGTTAAATGAAAACACATACTCCAGTGTCAGTGCTGTTCCAGCCAATGTCGGCACTCACTCTCCCGGGGCTCACATGACATTATGTAATGCGAGTCCTGTACTCAATCAGCACTTGCTTCACTCACTCACTTTTAGCAGAATCGAACATCAGGAAAAAGTGAGTGGCTGTGGCTTCCTCTTGTCATCTGAAGACGGGAAGGGCGATGCCAGTGCCAAAAGAGCACAGGTGTCTGCACTCACGCTCCCGGGGTTCACAATGACGTTGCGTCATGCGAGCCTCAGGAGAGTAAATGCCGACACTGGTGGAACAGCGTCAACACCGGAGATGAGTATGTGTTTTTATTTTAAAGGGGGCAAGCACTCTGATTGCGAAGAGGTTGTCCGAGTAGTGGATAACCCCTTTAACTAAGAAAAAACACTAACATACGTAAAAATCATTTGTTTCCATGTCAAAGATTTCCACACACTTTTAAGTCATAAAGTCAAAAAAAAATAACAGCACTCAAATTAGTATAATTGTATAAATTCTGCCAAAAGGTGGACTTCACTTTCATGATTGAAGAATACTTCTAAAAGTGCATATGCGTAACTTGTCAATTTGACAATGGGTGAAATATAAAAAAAGCACAGGAACAATAGCAATATGACAAATAAATGGCAAATGACACATAAATATATGAATCTTGTATGATGTGATTATGTGTCATCTTTCTGTCAGCACCACTCAGTGTTATTCCTACAAGTGACAGCTCCGAGCTGCTCAGGAATAACACTGTTTATAATCTTCATGGTTTTTGGCCATCTTACATTTGTTGAAATAATAGCAAAAGCGAACTACCTGTGCAGTATGTGGTAAATTACTAAAACTGTACAGTTTGCTTAGGCTCTGTGCCTCATGGACGTAATAAATCAGAGGGACAGAGGTTCACGACAGATGATGAAAGCCGTAATTCGTTATTATGTTACATTTATCTGTGTATGTAGAACATTTCTTTCATTGATTGCTTGGAAATACGGAAGCAGCAATGTACAGTGTAAGGACTGTGTGCCACACAACATATTGTATAAAAGGACATGTACAGGGCATGCAGCATGGAGCAACATAGAAAGCTTAGTTATGATATTGTCCTTGTCTCTATTTTTCAGCCTCAGCTTAAAGTGTAAATGTCATTTCATTGAAAAAAACAAGAATACTGCACAGATTTTTAATGATGGGTCACACAGCAGCTAAGGGTACTTTCACATCAGCGGTTTTTGCCGTTCGCGGCAGATGCGGTGAAAAAACCGCATCTGCTGCGATTACCGTATAACCGCTGCAGTTGCGCAAGCCCCATGCAATGTCTATGGGGCTTGCGGTAAGTGTGCGGCAGGTGCGGCAAGGGCGGTTTCAGCCCTTGCCGCAGGTGCGGCCGCGGAAAAAAAAACGCGGTCAGCCGCGGTTTTTTTGCGGCCGCACCTGCCGCAAGTGCCTAACTGCACTTGCCGCACTGCTGCAAGCCCGCATAGACATTGTTTGGGGCTTGCCGCAACTGTTCCGCAAGTGCAGCGGTTATGCGGTAATCACGGCAGATGCGTTTTTTTTCACCGCATCTGCCGCGATAGGCAAAAAACGCTGATGTGAAAGCAGCCTAAGAGAATACTTTTTTGTGCCATACAACTTATTTTCTCAACCTTTTTTGGGCGCTTTTAAAAACTGCATTTTTTCTCTGTGTGGGCATGGCCAGCAGCTGATAGAAAACAGTGCAATTGTGATAGCAGAGAAGGAACAAGAGAGATCAGCTGTGGGGAGAGCCAGCAGAGAAGGAGCCAGATGACCGATCAGAGATGCATCAGCCAAGGAAAGGGTAGAGGAGGTTGCATTGATCCTGACATTCTGACATTTCTTAGCACTGTGCTGTAGCCTGAAGTAATCTGATACATTGTCACCTCATCAGCTGCAGTCATGTAGCTCGCTCACAGTGTATGCCCAGCCCCTTACCCTTATATGGTTATGTGGCCGTATTCAGTGTGAAAACGGATCTGACTGAGAATGAACATATGTCTCCTTCAGACACAGTCTAGTGGGGACACCTTGTGGAAGGTTTATGAATGGTTTTCCACCAGATTTTACTTATGAAGTATAGTTTAAAGTGTATTAAAATCTCTTGCTCTACTTTATTATTAGATAAAAATTTAAATGGCAGTAACGCTTTAAAGTAAACTGTGTTATTCTATTATTGTAAATGTCTTACTTTTGTTTCTGCACCCTCCATCATTGCTGTTGCCGCTTCTGTTCCTCTTTAGCACCTTTAGGAAATGTTTTTACACTTAACTTATGAAGTATCCTGACAACACTGTGTGTGCTTCACTGCGATCCTGTCATGTTCATTGCGTTCTATGGCAATCGTGTTATAAGACGCTACACATACAATGTAATTTAAGTTAAGGACAAAGATTTTTTACAAATATATTTAAACTAGCTGGGTGCCCGATGCACATGCATCGGGATTCTAGAAGGGCGAGTCTCTGACTCGCAATGGCCGCTGCGCGGCCAATGCTTCGGGCGTATCCACATGACCACGCCGACTCGCATTGCGAGTGGACTCAGAAGGGGCAAAAATCCCATTCGCAATTATATAATAGATTCTTTCCCAATGTGTGCTGTACAGGTACAGTAGAACTATGCCATTACTATATGGGAAGGGTACAGTTACTTAGCAAACTACATAAAGAAATGTTTTCAGCAGCGAGAAAAACTGTTGCAATCTGAGCTAGCTCCAATTGCATAGTTTAACATCTTAGAAGCTATTATCATTCATAACAATGGCATTTAAGAAATTCAGAATGGGGAAATGGGATGAGGGCATGATTTATGATGGAATGATGCTAAGTCATTCCAGGATGCTGATGGTTCATTATGACTGTCGAGGTGCAATGGAAGAATCCCTGTTGGGTTAGATTGAAGCATAGGCTTTGACTCAACTTCATACTAGTCATACTTATCAATCTCTTAATATTGTATAAGTGATCAAATTATTGCAGGTAATAATAAAAGCAATATTTACTCACTTATATTGCACCATAATTACACATCCCTATACATACATTATAAATACTGTCCCCAATCTAAGGTCTCTACCAGTATGTCTTTAGAGCGTGGGAAGAAACCCACACAAAGAACATACAAACACCTTGAAGATGTTGTCCTTGGTGGGACTTGGACCAAGGACCCCAACCGCTGCAAGACTTCAGTGCTAACCACTGAGCCAACATGCTTCAAACCCCCTAACACAGTATCTTGTACAAGTACATAATTACATGGGGTGATCACATGTGGAGGATGTTCAGGAGCTGAACTCTCTCCTCGTGGCAGATAGCACCTATATTAAATTGCTAGCATCTGTCTCTAACATTCATGACCAGAGATCAGCTGCAGCCATGGCTGTTAACCATTTTAATGCCTGTGTCAATTTCTGACAGCGACATCTAAATGGGACAAATGCTGCTGCTCACAAGCACAGGTTACCATTGGCACCCTGTGACACGATCTCAAGGCAGACTTGGGTCAAATTTTCAGCCAAGGGCCTTCTGAAACCCCGCTGCTGCTATCTTAGGCTGGGGTCACACTTTTAAAGGCAATTGCGGTTGCCGCCTCCAGATCCGGAGGTGGCAACCGCAATTGCCTTCACACACATTTTTAAGGAAAAATGTGTGCAGAAAACCGCAATCCAGTAACCGGATTGCTCCGGATGTGTAATCCGGAGCAATGCAGTTACCATATACTTTATTCATCCCTGCTGCCGCAGGGATGAACAAAGTGTTAACTGTGTATTAAAGCATTAATTATTAATATTAGTTATGTGCAACATGTCTCTAGGGGGTACCCACCCCCCCTAGAAACATGCTGCCACTCTGTGGCATGTCAGGGGTTAATAACCCATTTACAGTAAGGCAGCTATTGTCGTCTTTGTACAATTTTATCAATGAAGCCGCGGCTCCCCTGACAGCTGCGCAGATACTGTTTGTAATGTACGTATAGTATCTGCCGCTGTCCAGAATTCTGTAGGCATTTACATTAGATCTATGGGCAGCGCACTCCGAATCTGAGTCCACGACTTCGACTCCACCCAAATGGTTATCGACTCGCATCTGAGTTCACGACTCAGACTCCTCCAAAATGGTCACCGACTCCAAATCTGGAGTCCACGACTCCGACTCCACCAAATGATCACTGGCTACGAATCTGAGTCCATGACTCAGACTCCACAGTCCTGGTTATTTTTACACATTTCTTCTAGATGTTTCTGTACTTATAGAATACATACAGCTAATAGTGGTTGAATTTTTCCAAGTGCCTTTTTTTCATCATTAATCAGAAATATATAGTATAGAACAACTTGTGAATATTGTTGTTTGGGCATCCTACAGTATTAGTCACTTTTGACAGTTATATTTTACATAATACATTTCCATTTTGCCTAAAGTAAGAGATGGTTGTTTTGTATTTTTATTAAAACTTTCTAAATGAAATCCATCTAGACCTATTCAGAAATTATTATTCTTGCAAAGCATTCTTTTAATGAACAAATTTCCCTTTAGATATATTCATATATTCTTCGTATGAGAAACCTGATGACAGTAGGTGCTGTATAGAAGAGAAAACGCCACTGCTGTATACATTTGATTAATTAAGATGTAATATACATCAGATTCTCTTAATTCACCACCCATGAGTCTTATTTATGCTAGGTATACTTACATTTTGTAATTTATAAAAATGTACAAACATAATTGGTATAGCTCAAGCTGTTGTTCATCCATTATATGATTGACTCATTTTAAGAACATCTCAAAAAATAACTGTTGCCCTGTGACATATTTATCCACAGCATTTGTCTCTCTAGCTTTTATTAGTTCTCAGTACTAATGTAATGGTATGGAACCATCTCCTCCTCCTACAAATTCTTAGTATTGTTTTAATGGGATCCTGTTCTGTCCCAATGTGTTTTAAATGATATACTGTGCATCACTAACATGATCTTCTAAAAACAAAATAGCACGTATTTATCTTAATAATAGACTTTATATGGTGAGATGACTGCACACACATACCTGGCTTCAGTCATAGGGGAGGAGCTTTTTCTTACTGCCACTCAAGTTCATTCATGATATTTTTGAATTTCATCATGTCCCCTGCATTGTAATTGATTGACATCACTGCAGGACCTATGGTGATGTCACGACCATGTGACCGTAATGGGCAAAGCTAAGCCCAAAGGGTCTTTTTCTTCGGGCCTGCTTGGCTCAGCCATTACGGCACATGGTCATGGCATCAGCACAGTTTCTTCACCATCAGAGAACCTTTAGTGATTTTTGTCAATATATTACACTGCAGGGGGTATTACTACACTTAGAAAAATGCATGATAGAGGTGGATTGATGTTTCTTTTACCAGCTGGAGTGTCCACCCCATGACTGTTTGTGCAAGCACCTACTGCAATCATAAAAGCATCTAAAGTGCTTTTTAGGATAAAATCATGGAATTTGTTTTCTTTAAAACAGGTTAGTGATCACAGTACATGATCTAACTAACATTGGCGGTGGTTTGTAAACGAAAAAAGAACTTGACAAGTTCCTTTTTTGTTTAATAGGAAACCTCTTAAAGCCATATTTTATTTACAACAAAATACAGATCAGACGTTAAAAGTTTCCACTTCATTTGAAAAAAGTAAAATTTGTTCAGAAATTCATGGCAACACATGTGAAAAAAAAAATTGTGGACATGGTCAATTCAACCATTGTGTAGAAAATTAGGAAACTCATTTTTAGGGTTTAAGAAGAGGAAAAATGTCCCATACTTGTCTGATGGAGGATTTCAGCTCCTCAGCAGTCCTTGTTTTCTTTGCTGAATTTTTCATTTCATCCACCAAATATTTTCTGTTATTGAAAGGTCTGGACTGTAAGCAGTCCTGTTCATCACCTGAACTTTTCTTCTGCAAAGCCATATTGAAGTGATGTAGTATGTGATATTAAGCCCAAGGCTCCCCGGAAAAATAAAGTTAATTTCCTCCCAGCAGCAGAGCTTAGCAGCAGAACACTATTAACCTGCCTATAAACTGAGCATTGCGCATGCTTGAAGTAGCACATTATGTCAGCCCATCTGTGATGAGCTGCCGTAGCTGCTCAAAGCCAGCTGAGAGAGGAAGGTGTATTGACTTCTCCAGAACCGGAAATGACCGCGATTCGCATCATACCCTGAAATGGAGAGCGACGCACGACCCCTGCTGGGGCAGAGAGGAATCTTATTACAACATCACGCCCATCAAAGGCATGATAAACGATAATTCAGGCTGCAAACCAACACGCCCAGAGGGACTATTGCACATAGCCCCCGTTTCATTATCATCCTAATTAGTAAGTATAAAAACGTTTTTTAGCAGATTGAAGGCAAACATTTAGCAGAGAGAGGGATACTTATAATGGTAATAGGAAGGTGCAGGGACATGTATTGATAGGTTAGGTGGCTTTTAGGAGGTGATAGGTTCACTTTAAGTGGGACACGACAGGAGTGCACAGGAAGTGGACACATCACCTACTGGCAAGTATTAACCACTGCATGGTTACTTTATGAACACCCTGTACAAATTTTCTTGCTGATCTTGTCCTTGGTGGGATTTGAACCACCGAGCATCCATTACTGACCATCAGCCTTGTCTCTAGTGTACATGGATTTCTCCAGAATCTTTGAATCCTTTAATAATATTATGTTGTGTAAATGTTGGGATATTTAAAATCTTTACATTTTTTCATTGTTAACACTTTCTAAAATTGTTTCATAATTTTTAAAACAAGTTGTTCACAGATTGGTGGTCCTCTGACTATCTTTACTTCTGAGAGACTCTGCCTCTCAAACATGCTCGTCTTATACACAGTCATGTAACTTAACTGAAAATTGACCCTCCTGCTTTTTTTCATTAGTAACCATCACTTTTCTCGCCTTTTGTTAACCCTCTCTCAGCATTATTGAGATGTGTTGCTGCAATCAAGTTATAAATGAGTTCATTTTATAAATTAAATGTAACAATTACTTTCAACTACTGATCTGTGCCCTGTGTTCTGTTGTAAATAAAATATGGCTATAAGTGATTTCCTAATCACTGCATTCTTGTTTTCTTTACATTTTGCACAGCATCCCAACTTATTTAGAACTGGAGTAGAATTAAGTATTTTTACTTATTCTTGTAGCAAATATAGAATGTGTATGTGAATTGTCATTGCACTTTGTTTCACTGGGATAACCATAATTTGATAGTGTTGTCGTGTTTTATGGGGTCTGGTTTGGGGATTATCTTTAATCTTACTTAAAATGATTTTTAGGTATGAAGTAGTTACCAGTTGAGATAAGCAGATTTATTGACATTTGAATTCTCCTGATTTGTTACATTTTCCCAAAGATTCGATTTATGTGCAATAAGTCCACACTGATGTGATGACAAGGAGGAGCCGGAGTGACAGAAAGAGAAAAAGCAATAGAGGCATTTAGTTTCAATATGAATATAATTTATTAACTCCGCTGATTTAGTGAATCTCGAAATAGAATCCAACTTTATAGTACATAGCACCAGTCTTGCTTCTTACTCTACTCAATTGGGAACATAATATTTTTGATGACACAGTGGTATACTAATCACCACTGCACTAATTAAACAAATCTGATTTATAAATGCTGCCGGGCATTATAGAGAAGCCTGACTACATATATTGTTTCCAATCCTGTATATATGGTCCCCCGTCCTTTGTACATTGACCGCATCCCCACCGTCCCCCAAGGATTACCGATGGGGCTGCAGTTATGGGTGCTGGAAGCAGGTTTCAGAGTGTGAGAGCACAGCTGCGGCATCGAAGCTGTGGGGAATTTGCTTGTTTGTGTCTGGCTGCATTCATTCACAGTATGCAGCTGGTTTCTAGTGGTTGAGACATCTATAAAATGGCCGCAGATGGAGATCCGTGGCCATTTTCTAGAAGTCATAACCTCTAGCATCCAGCAGCACATCATCAGTGAATGCAGCCAAGCACAAAGAACCTGGTGATGCGTGCCGCCGCTAAACCCTTGCAGCTCTGGTCCCACAGCTTTGCTCTCTCCCTCCGAAACCTGCCTCCAGCACCCCCACTTCGTGACTGCAGCCCCCTTCATCTTGGTAATATTTTTTTTTGAGATTCTGATTTTAAGACACACCCCCATCCTCCCCCCATTTGGGGGAAACAAAGGTGCATCTTAAAATCCAAAAAATACGGTAACCTTTATTTAAAGTATTTCAACAAAATAGGTACAAAAAAACGTAAAAGACAAATGGTGTTAACTACATCATAAAAATATAAACAATCAAAAGTCTACAGAAGTAGAGGGAGAATCTTACTAAGGTAGAACGTAACAGGAAAGGAGAGGAAAGCGGAAGGACTCAGGGTTAGGGGTGGTAGGGGGTATAGGTATGGGTGAAAGGGGGTCCTGCTCTAATATCAGAGTATTTCTACCATAACAGTAAAATATTTGTTTTCCAAAAACTTACAAGCATTAATAACAGAGAAAAGCATAGACTTTGTGGGTCGTTTTTCAGCACAGTAGTGGTATAATTCTTAACTAGTCAATTTTGGTGTCTGAGCCATTTACACCATAGATCTGCAGTTTTTTTTACTTTTGGAATGAGTCACTCTGATTTTTTCATAGATACCAATCTGATTAGTTTCATTTATCCATTCCCAAAATGTGGGACTGTCCATATCTTTCCAGTGCCTTGCAATAACATTTTTACTGCATTAGGAAAGTGTTTTAATAATGAATGCTTGGTTAGGAATTGATTTTTGGAATCTAGTTTGAGTAGAATAAATTGTGGCGTAAGTGGGATATGCTCTAGAGAAAGGGGTGAAGCGGCACTAAATTGTGATAAACCAATCACAAGCCTATAATAGGCACTTAGGAACCAAAGAGATAGAAGGCGTGCAACAAGGATTGGGATATCTAGCATAGTACAATAAAGAATTTTACAATTTCTTGAATACAAAAGTTACACATAACAAGACAGCAAAATAATTTAAAAATATTTACAAAATGTCTGTACAAACTTGGAGAACTTTAACAATAAAGAGTTCTCAAAACCACTGCTGCTTGAAAACTTGGGTTAAATACACAATTAATTAAACAATAGTACACAGCAAGGGAATTAAATGATACCAGTTCCAGTCATACAGTATGCACTGTCGGTGATCAATATAGTGTTCCACACTTGTTAAATAAGAAGTAAACCAAGTTTTATTCCCAAAGGCACAACTCAGATAAAGGTAAAGAAAAGAGACTTCAACAAGCACTAACAAAGTACTCTTATATAGATCTCAATAGGGGAAACTGTGAAAACCCCAAAGAAATTATCACTAAAGAGCCTAATACAGCATAAGTGCTAAACATGCTAAATTGTTAGGGAAAAGATACAACTATTATCTGGTTGAAATAAACCTCTAATTTTAGGGAATCAAGTACATTGCTTGCTGTTGAGGCTGCTGGCAGACAGTGGGTGCTGGGTACTTTGTCCCACTGTATGCCACCAGCCCCAACAGGGCTAGGATTCATGGGTGGCTATAACTAACAACAACCTTGAACCAGCTCGGTCTTATCTTTTTTGTTCCCGTGTGAGATCTTCCTTTTCTTTTCACAGATCTTTAATCTATTCCCCTATGCACAGCCAGCAATGTACTTGTTCCCGTATTAGAGGTTATTTGAACCAGAGATGGTTGTATCACTCTTCCCTAACAATTTAGCTTGTTTAGCCCTTATGCTATATCAGGCTCTTTAATGATAATCTCTCTGGGGTTTTCGCAATATCCCCTAATCTTGTTTTTATGGATCAGTAGGCTTATAGGCATGTCAAAAATGTTTGGGGAGGATTTGGTATTACTTTTTTAGAAATCTATATCTATTTGGAATCACATGTAAAAGGGGTGTGGATTTACAGAGGTTGGGTTGAGATTGAGTTTTTTGTTGGATTTGTGCCGGAATCTAAGTGTTTTTTTGGTGTAAGCGTTTTATTTATATCACAGTATTTAAATATGTTGAAGAGAGTAGGCCAGAGATAGTGGTAGAGACCTCCTTTAATGTCGTTTAACTCTAATGAGGCCCAAAGTTTTGTTGAGGAGCCTGAACGTAGCTCTATTAATCTAGGCAGGTGTATAGAAAGTCTATATTTTTCAAAGTCTGGTGGTCCCAGACCTCTTCTGTTCCTGGATTCATCAAAGTTGCATTGGTGATTTATGACTTTTATTTGACAATAAATCTTGAGACGAGATTTTTGAGTCTTTGGAAAAAATGTTGCGGTATATCTATCAGCAATCATTGGGGAATCTACAATACTTTGGGTAGTATAATAATTTTTATTAATTTGATCCTTCAAAACTAAGAGATAGGAATGTCTTTCCAAGGGGAAATAGTTGATTTTAATTTATGTAATAGGGGCTTAAAATTTTAATCGAATAATTGGGAAGAAGAGTTACCGATTTTTGTATGTGAGTAGATGATGGTTGTACAGTTTTGGAATGTTTTTTTTCATAGTTGTCTTTTATTTTGGATTGATCTATTAGGGTCCACCAAGAAGAAGAGTATACTATAAGTTTTGTGCTCTATTAGGCTGCTCTTTAGTCCTGTGATCTTGGGGTTTGTCTTATTTATTGTAGGAGTGTTTCCATAGATAGGATGCGCAGGAGAGGTGACAGGGGACATCCCTGCCTTATTCCATTCTTTATCTCAAAGCTGGGAGATAACCCATTGGTAATTTTTATTTTTTGCTGAGAGATTAGTGTGAAATGCAGATATTTTATTTATGAAATTAATAGTGGAGCCAAATTTTACGAGTTTATGTTCCAAGAAGTACCAATCTACTCGGTCAAAGACTTTTTCAGCGTCTGTGGAGAGAACTGACACTTGGATGTCGTTCTGCTTTGCTAGATGAATTGCATTTATTGTTCTCATGACAGTATCCTTAGCGTTTCTTCCTTTGACAAAGCTTACTTGTTCTGGATTTATTAGTTCCGGAACTATTTTTTGCATTCGGTTGGCTATAATCTTTGCAAATAATTTTACGTTTTTATTTATAAGCAAAATTGACCTGTAGCTGCCGCAAAGGGTGGGGTCTTTGTTGTCTTTTGGTACGAGGCTAATGTGAGCGACTAAAGATTATTTTTTTAAATAGTTTGTTTTGTTGATATGATTAAAATAATCTGCCATATGCTAGATTAGGTCTTGTTGAGAGACTTTATAATATTCAATTGAAAATCCATCAAAGTGTTCGATTTTATATTGAACCATGAATTTAAAAAACCTTTTAATTATTCTATTATGTCAGATTGAAGATTTAATTAAAATTAAAAATAAAATGTGGATTCACCTTTCAACACTTTTTTGGATTATAATTAATGATGAGCGAGTAGTAAAATATTTGGTTTGTATAGGTAAAACTGAATGCTTTGAAATGTTTCATTATTCAGATCCAAGTGAGGTCCACAGTGACTGTTATTGGACCAGTACCAAGTAATGAAACACGTCAAAGTATTCGGTTACGGCTATCCTAATCTGAATATTTCACTACTCGCTTATCACAAATTATAAACTATGCTCAACACCTTTGAAATCATGTGAATAGAGTTCCTGCTACCCATTTAAATCCTCACAGGTGCCCCTGCATACCTTTGAAAAAGTGTTTTGTACATGTCCTGTTCTACAAGTAAGTTGTAGTTTGATCCCATTGGCAAATTCGGATGGCGCTCAGGGCTGCCTCAATTGTTGCCTCTTCTAGCTGAATAGCAGTGAATGACACCTCTACATCATCCATATAGTGCCAGAATACTTGCTCCTGCATAGTCTAATAGAGACCTGCATTGAGACCTTTGCAGGTGCGCCTCACTGGTGAAGCACAAGTGAAGCCTGTGCCTGCCCATGAGCAAGATTTCAGGTTTCAAAGTTATGTAAAATGCTTCACATGTACGTCACGAGTGAGCCGCGCCTGCAATTGTCTCTGATTACACTGGCCATGCTCAAAACTCTCAGCGCTGTTTGGATGACGAAGACATATTATGCAATTCCATCCAGCTAAAAGAGGCATTTGAAGGAATCGGGGCAGTTCTTCTTGCAATCTGGATTTGCCCAGATGACCGAACCACACAATTTACATGCAGGACGGGACATGTATAAAACAGCAGGGGTACCTGTGAAGATATAAAGGGGATGTAAGAACCCCATTCACATGATCGTAACGGTATTGGAATTGGTTTATAACCCTAGTGTTAGGTTACCTTTAATTTATTATTGAAATCTCACTGCAGTTTTGCATGCAGTTAAATAGATTAAAATTCTTAAAAAAGGGAAAGCTTTTCTCCTTGTGGAGATTGACACACTAATCCGACATGCCAGTAGTGTGGAGACTTAGGGGTACTTCACACTAAGCAAGATCGCTAGCAAGATCGCTGATATGTCACAGTTTTTGTGATGCAATAGCGACCTCGCCAGCGATCTCGCTATGTGTGACAAGTAGCAGCGACCAGGCCCCTGCTGTGAGATCGCCGATTGTGTTGGAATGTTCCTGGTCCATTGTTGGGCTCCCGCTGGGTAGCATGCATCGGTGTGTTTGACTGGGACAACGACCCACGACCTCAATACTACAGGTCTGAGTGACAGGGTCCCAACGACCACCGCGTATCATTGCTGCGTTGCTGGTGAGATCTGACTGTTTCGACATCTCACCAGCAACCATGTAGCGATGCTCCAGCGATGCCGGCCAGGTCGTATCGTTGTTGGGATCGCTGGTGCGTCGCTAAGTGTAATGGGGCGTTTATAGCTGCAATGCTCCTCTGGTAAATATGCAGTTTGTCTCTTCAGGGAGGAAGTAGACAAACTCTAGTGCCACCTATTGGTAGTAGTAATCCTAAACGTCAAAAATGTATCCTTTAAGGAGACTTGCAATATGACTTTAGATCCTACGTCATATTGCAAGACTTTTTAAAGGGTCATATTGATATTTAGGATTGCTACTGCCAAGACATGGCACTAGAGTTTATCTACTTCCTCCCTGAAGAGACAATGTGCATATTCTGAAAAGGCATTAACCCAATCCATAAGGCCACCTGTACAATGTGAGATATTGGTAGACAAGCCTAGTCACATAATCTGATTTGCCTGATGTTAAACAGCAAACTATAAAGCTTTACTGATTCTCAGATATGAAGTGTCAGAACAAGCCAGACGCCAAACTGCTTTCTATTTAAATGTCATTGTTATAAAACGCAGCATGAATTGTAAATGCAATGGTGCACATCATACCAGTCTTAAGACAAAGCTGAAATCAAGTAAGTGTGTGAGCGCTACAGTATTGGTGAAGATGTTTTAGTCAACAAGCATTTTCTTATTAACACAACTGAAACCTGAAAATTAAATTTCTATGTGCCAGGAAGAGCTGTTAGCCTTAGCAAATAATACACTGCATTACAAATTAAGCAGAACTAACCTGACCCAATTCTAGGCTGGATGCTCGGTCTTTTTATAAATTGTAATAGTGGCTTCACATATATTATGGAGAACAATAGCTCTCCTTTATAGCTATTCTCCGCGTGTAATGCAGCAAATAAATATATCCACTAACTTAATTTTATTCATAGGAAAATTGGACGGCCGTGAAAATGATCATATAATAAAAACCTCCTAAAATATATTGGTAGAAGTAGTTTTTATACGTAGGTTTGTTTTATCAATAGTTATTTATAGAATATTCAATTTCATTTACAGATCCCCTATATGAACATTAACATTACAATACATACCTACATTATGTTTACTGATGTAAAATTCATCTCATAACATATAACATATATATCAGATATACATAGATTTCATTTGATATTTATTATATGGGAGATCAAGGCTTAAAGTGACATTGTGACAATTAAAATTTCCGTGTGGCTGGTACCTTCTATATGGATAGGGGGTGGTGGACCGTTTTGTGGGTATTAATCTGATCTTATTCTATGTATGTATATCTATTGGATTACCCAATCTAGTATAAATTAGGGGGAACAATACACCACTTGTGGTAGGGGGAACCTGTATGGTGAATGGCTTCCCATATGTCATTCATGCAGTTTAAACCTTCCCCAGGGGGATGTTTACATGTTACCAACCCTGTATAGACTAAGATAGCCCATTTCAATATTTGGAAAAAGTCAAACCATCCTCCCACAAGTCCTCACTTACCCATATCCAATGAAGGGGTGGAGTACCGGGTGCCCCCAGACGCGTTTCGCTTTGGGCTTTCTCAATGGGGTCCGTTTAAACCCGCCGGCCGGCATCTTTTTATGCTTGTGCTGCGCTCCCTCACATATGTGCCCCATTTCCGGTCCGCCTCCTCCCTCTCGACTTGCGGCCAATCCCGAGGCCGGAGAGTCAGTGGCCACCTGACCTCATCCAGCCAATCCGGGATGCCTGCGATGTCGCTGGGGGGCAGATCCGGACGTTGCACCATGCACAATAGATATACATACATAGAATAAGATCAGATTAATACCCACAAAACGGTCCACCACCCCCTATCCATATAGAAGGTACCAGCCACACGGAAATTTTAATTGTCACAATGTCACTTTAAGCCTTGATCTCCCATATAATAAATATCAAATGAAATCTATGTATATCTGATATATATGTTATATGTTATGAGATGAATTTTACATGTACAACATTTACTTAATAAATTCATATTTGAAAACATATACAATTGACTGTGATATATATAGTATAAATAGGACCTGAAACCTCCTACTCTTTTTCTATGGTTAAATGTATATATATAGGAGGGGTCCATTCTGGCCAATGGCCAAACCCTTGACACACATTGTAAGGGCAACCTTCTTGGTTATAACATTATGTTTACTGAGACTCAAAGGATTACAGTAGAAAAAAACATCTACTGTCATAAGGCTGAGCTGCAATGCTACCGACAGTTTATACACTAGAATAGATGATCTCCAATCTAGTAACCTGTAACCACTTTCATTTACATTAATGAGTACATGTCATTTCTAATGACCTTAAAGGAAACCGATCATATCTAAAAACACTATTTAGACTACAATATCTTCAGAAAGAAATGGAAATGTACTTAAGTTATAACCTTAATGATGATGGGAGTGTAGGTGTGTCACGGTCCGCGCTGCTTCAGGCTCAAAAAACTCACCAAAGAGTCAAAGATTCATCAAACAGATTTTCATCCTTGTATTCTCTCCCTCCTCCAGAGAATAAAAGGATGAAAATCTGTTTGATGAATCTTTGACTCTTTGGTGAGTTTTTTGAGCCTGAAGCAGCGCGGACCGTGACACACCTACACTCCCATCATCATTCTGGATATCACCACTGGTCAGTGGTTGGTCTAGGGCTTGCAGTAGCTTGGAGTATTTTACACCTTCAAACCAGTTGTGGGGATCACAACTGTACCAGCTGAGTGGCTCCATAGCACCACTCTGACATACTGCAGTGTCACTAGTGATAGGGCACTATTGCGCCTCTTGTCCCTTCCCCCCCTTTTATATTTTTAAGTTATAACCTTAGGATTTTTTAATTAGTGGTCCAAAGTAATACCACAATAAAACATTGTCAACTTACATGTGTCAATTTCAAAGAAGAAGAAGAAGAAGAAACAAAAATAACAGCATGTACAGTTATAAAGGCCCCTAATTAATACATGGTTGTATATCTTTTGACATTGATGAACTCTTCATCTGCAGTTTGTTCAAGCTCTTGAATGTTTGCTGGGTTCTTTTTCCCATAGGCAGATTTCAGCTCAATCCAAAGATTTTTAATGGGATTGAGGTCATGACTCCTTGCCGGCCATTTTAACACAGTCCATTTTTTTTCTCTTTCAACTATTCCTGTGTACTGTTGTATAGGCTTTGGGTCCTTGTCTTGCTGGAGGATCCAGGATCCTCGACTCAAACTAAGTTTTCTTACACTGGGTAGGACATACCACTCTAAAACCTCTTAATAATTTTCTGATTTCATGATTTGTGTGATACGGTCAAGTCCTCCAGTACCAGACCCAGCAAAGCAACCCCACAGCATTATGGATCCTCCACCATGCTTAACTGTTGGTAGGGTGCACGATTCCTTATAAGCTTCATTATGCTGTCTGTAAACAAACAGTTGTTTTGCAGTGCCAAAAAGGTCTATTTTTGTTTCATCTGTCTACATTTTCTCAGAAGAATTGTGGTTTGTCAAGGTATTCTTTGGCAGAGACCAGTCATTCAAAAATATAGGCTACACACTGAATAATAAATATTTAGAAAAACCTTTATTACTACATAGTATATCAAAATTAATTATGAATATTCCATGCACGGAATTTCTTGAAAAAAAAAAAATATATATGTATATAAATCTTAGCACCCATCCACTGACATAAAAATATTTATACAAATGCTCCATAGTATATACTGTACAATGTTGTATGAATCCACACATATAGGTTTTCGAATATCAGTCATTCCTCTTTATGTCTTTTCTTTATAAATGATTTCTTCCTTGGTCTTTGCCCATAAAGTTCTTCTGCTTGGTTCAGTGTGCAGCATATGGTAGTTGTTGAAATGATGACCCCAGACTGTTCCAGGTTAGCTTCAAGTTTTTAGATTTGTAAAGTGGTGTTTTTTCCGACGTTCACTTCAACCTTCAAAGACATCTCTTGCCAATATTCTCTTTCTCCCATGTCCAGGGAGGTTCTTGATGGTTCCATGCTTGGTAAACTTTTTAACAACATTGCACATTGTTTAAACTGGGATATCAAGGTCTTTGAAGATGGCCTTAGACCCTTTGGAAGTCTTGTGTTTGCTAATAATAGCAGTTCTGATGTCCTCAGACAGCTCCTTTATCTTCACCATTGTGACAAAAGAACAGGGCCTAACATGTGGGTTTTTAAAACACTGAAGGCGTTATTCGTTAGCTAATTCATGTCACATGGGCACCAACAATTTATCACAGGTGGTTCTCATTTGTGATTCACAATGTGTTTCTATACTAAATTAATGTAAAGGATTCCAATGCCAGTGTCACAACAAGATTTAGGTTTTTAGATTTTTCCATCTCATTCTTTTTTGTTTGTAAATGAAATTATCTCAGACAAAAGATTGGTGGCACTCCCAGGAGACTCCAATATAGTGAATAGAATTTTCTTTATTGTGGTCAAAAATGATTTAACACATTGCGTTTTGACTATCTTTATATTGTAGCCTTCTTTAGGTATAATAAATAGATACAATGAAGGTTCATATATAGTGGGAGGCCAATAACAGTGTTGCAGCAAGCCCTAGATTTTTAAATTTTTCCCTTATATTTTTTTGTGTAAAATTGTTGTTTATCATTTGCTCTTTTGTATTTAACACGAGTCTCTATACAAAAAAAGCTGTTTCACTGGATTCCTTTTTTTTCAAGAGATATTCCACATTATGTACTTAAACTTCACGGGTGCAATAATGATGACCAGGACTGTACAGTTAAAGGTTTAATCTTCAGGTAAATAGCATTAAAGTCCTCTTTATTGGAGCAGTGGCTACAGGGAGAAAATTAACTTATATCCTCCAAGTACTAGCTCACCACTAGTCAACTTATGGTTGTGCCATGAGCGATTACACGATTTACACTATTTACCCACCAAATTACTTAATATATGCAGGTAAATAGCATTTTAAGACGTTAAGTATCAGCTCTCATGTGTATATGAGGAATAAGATCATTTCTGATCATTTTATCAGATGTGTTCTGCATTTTCACTAGTTTTCCCCTCTGTACCCTCTATCTGTAATTTACAGTTGTCTCTGAGCTGGTAGGTAGAGACTGACTGCTATGATGTATCACTGAACACCTATACAGAGACAGCATTAGCAAAAAAAGAGATTTTATAGCAGCACTGAGAAGCACTGAGAAGCACTAGGATGAGATATACACTTACTAGAAAGCTACAGCACTAGTTTATCTGCACCTCTGACTTCCACCCTGCTTCTCACTCTGCTCCTAACTCTTCCTTCTCGTTCCTACTTCTCCTTCCTTTTTCTATAGAATTCAATGGGCTACTGTAATCTAACATCTCCTTGACAATAACAACTAGAAAAAAATTCTCTGCAGCACTCAGCTACTACCAATGATGCACATATGCTAACAAGCTGTATACATTTGAGAAAATTTTTTAAAAACTTATGTTTTTTTCAAAAATCTCAAAATTCTTATTTTTTTATTTTTTGGGGGTTCTTGGTACATACATTGGCCAATGTCTGTTTGCTCATCAACCGTGACAAGCTGACCCAGGTCTGATGAGTCCTAACGTTGACATCCCTGTACTCCTTTTCCTCCCTGTCCCACTCTCAAGTGGGTGGACACTATCTCAACCTCAGACCACCTGTGGGTGATGAGGGTGTAAATTGCAGACATGGAGCCAGAAACTCCATATGTTATACACAAAACAGAAAAAAAACTGCACAGCACTCACAGACACAATGTGAACTGGTGCCAGCAGGGACACTGGGTCAAACAACTAGTAAAAAATTCTCTGCAGCACTCAACTAGAAAAAAATTCTCTCTCTTGACAATAACAGTCTTTAGCTGTTTTACAGAGCGATTTATGATTCCAGTAAGTAGGTGAGAAAGTTAAGAAGTTGCTCATTAGTGGAGAAAGAAGCATTTTTTTTCTAATAAGATATATTACAAAAATTAGTATATTTGCTTTTAGTATTAATTTTAGTATTAATGTATGTATTTTTTTTCCTTGAAATAATAATTATCATATGAGGGTATATGCCTTATGCTTTGTGCCAGATTTGTTATAGAATTTTTGTATCTCGTTTGAGATCACATAACTCCATCAACACAACCCCAATTGACGAATGGGATTGATTTTTGGGATGACATTCTCCTACCCTGGGAACCTTCAAAAGATGCCTGAAGACCCACCTGTTCCGCCAAGCCTACCACCTGCAATAAGACCCGGTCCACCACACCGCCTCATGACTGGAATTTCCCCCTCCCACTGTATCCCCACCCGCCCCTCGTAGACTGTGAGCATTTGTGGACAGGATTTCTCCCCTCTTGTATCTGTATGACCGAATTGTCAACATTTATTGTTACTTGTATTGTTACTACGTTACTTGTCCTAGTCTGCCCTTTTTAGCATGTAAAGCGCCATGGAATATAATGGCGCTATATAAATAAATAATAATAATAATAATAAAAAAATAAAATTTTCAGTAAATCTCTGCAACAAATTTGCCACTTTGTCAATATTCCCTAAAAAGTCTATAGAAATATAAAACAATATTAACAAGCTAACCAGTTTACTGCACTATATTAGCTATTAAAAAGAACCAAACAATCCCAATCACACAGCATTGATCCTGACTGCTAACTTCAATCAAGGCTATTTTTTCACAAAGTGTGACCCTAGGCAATATTAAAGATGAAAAAAATATATAAACATATTGTGCAACCTTCCTTCACATTATATGCAGTGCGAATTCCAGCAAACAGCTTAAACCTTCTCTTTATTCAAAGTAAACAGACTGTTAGTTCTGTAGTCTAAGATTTTTTTGTTCAACAGTGAGTAATGCGTAGTAAAACTAGGAGAATACAAATAATACAAATCAGTATATATCTCACAAACAGTAGTGAAAGAGAGGGAGGGGAGGGGGAGCGCACGATAGTGTAGTATCTGAGGGACACCAAGGAGATTTTTCACACAGGGGTCCACTCACCTTTAGGGGTTGTGAGAAGCCACAACCCACTATATGAGCCTGGTCACTGCAGATCCCATTGGGAAGAAAGCTGCAATATTTTTGTAGATTTTTGTAGAACGCATAAATCAGCCCTGGGTACACATATCCAACAAACAACAAGTTTATATGTACCACAAAAAAATAAAAAAACATGGGTAAATTGTAAGGGCTTCTTTAAATGTTCATGCCCAAAATGTGATGTATGTCAAAACACTTTACAAACGCAAAAAATTGATACCACCATTGATATAAAAAAATGTATTAACTGCAATACGAACTTTGTAGTTTATTGTATATATTGTAAAAAAAAAAGTGAAATAAAGTATATTGGTTATACAATAAGAAAACCAAAAAACGGATAGCAGAACATATCACCAATATTAAAAATAAAATTTCAGGATATTCAGGTGTATGTAAACATTTTGTTGAGAAACACATTGGTGATTTACATGATTTTTCATTTTGTGGTATAGAGAAAATGGATGCCCAGGTCAGAGGGAGAGATATATGTAAAAAGCTCCTATTAAGAAAATGTTATTGGATTATAAAATGGATACAAAATACCCCAAGGGAATGAACTATAGAACTGTCACATTATATTTGTATTGACTTATATGTAGGAATTTGTGTGGTGACTTGTGATTATGTAAATGATCTTCATATGTGATTAATTTTGAACAGATGCCTATGTGATCATTGGTTGGTGGATTTGTGTTTTTAAACCCTGTGCTATAGTGATTCTGTATTTCAGAGACTAAGGGCATACTTGCCAGAAATGTGTTGAGGCAATAATCCATCCACTATGTTATTTTAATCTTGTTTAATAAAGATGAAGATTTTAATCAATATGGGACTAGCCACTATATACTTTATATCATCATCAGTCATCTGGAATGTCCGGGCACCGAGCTAGAGTTTAGGGGAGAAAGGAGGCGGGGAGGGATGCTTGAGGGCAGATGACCTAAGGGACCTTAAGAAAAAATAAGATCAGGGTAGGCCCTGAGAGAAACAATTTCAGGGAGGCACAGAGACCACTTCTTGTTGCGGAGACTGTTGAATGCGGCGAGATTGACGTCTTGGTTTCTGCCGGGGTGTTTGAAAGCCATCCAGCGCCAACCAGTCTAGCACCGGGATTGTTCAAAAGATCAAACAAAGCAGGAAGGTCGTCAGGTTTGTGTAGGTAAAACATGGTGTCCTCCTTCCTCAGGATGAGGTGAACAGGATGCCCCCATCTGTAGGAGGCACCGACATCCAGGATCATCACCAGGAGGGGGTGAAGGAGATGCCTCATATACAACATGCGGGCAGAAACATTCGGATAGATCTTAACAGGAGAGTCATTGAAGACAATCGGATCCACCTTCCAAGCATCACGTACAATGTCCTCTTTGTCTGTAAAATAATGCAGTCTGCATAGTACATCCCTTGGTAATCAGGATCTATTGTGCCTCTCCTAGTGACGCTGTGGACCCTATCAAACTTGTAATAATCTTCAGGAGCTTGGCCTGTCACACTTTTGAAGAGCGTCTGGACCTTTGAGTGCAGATTGTTCCTTCACTCACTCTCCGGGAGCCCCTTTATACGGATGTTATTTCTCCTCCCTTTATTCTCCTTATCATCGAGCAGGAAGGCCATATCCTGCATTCGGGAGTGGAGGATTTCCTGCTTCGCTGTTAGGTTGAAGACTTGGTCTGTGAGATCCTTAATAGAGACCTAAATGGCAGAAGTCCTCATTGTGAGTTCTGCCACTTCCCCCTCAATACTGTCTACAGGCTTCTGGTTTGAGGTTTCAATCTTCTGGGCCATGTCAGCTAGGTCTTGCTTAATAGGAAGGGCTTCTATCAGATAATTCAGCGCCTTAATGTCTAGGTTGAATTGCGCATGAGATGGCCCTGTACTTGAGGGATCCATTCTGTGCAAAAACCCTGATGTCGGTGAATTAGAAGTGTGGGTGCCAGGTATATGGGCATCGAATGCAGTGTTTTTAGCCATGGGTGGCGTGGCGTTACCAGAGGGGAAGGCAGTAGAAGGCATTTTAAGGGTGTCTTTAAAATACCTCGAGGGGCCCCTTGTGGATGTTGTTGTGTTAGGCATTGGTAAACTCATAGCTTGCAGCAGAATAGGCCTGTCTGTGGAAGTTGGCACAAAATAATGACCAATTGTTTTGGAGAGCTGCCGCGTAGCTTGTGAAGGGGAAGGTTGCTGATCTATATGGGTGAACCCACCTAGCAATCCACTGAGAGATGGCAATAATCTAGGTCTCAGTTAGATGATGGGCATCCAATGTCAGCACCCATAGTGTCTGGAATCACATCATGATCGTTAAAGAGGGGGTACCAGACTCAAGCATCCATAGGTACAGCAGGATGGAGCTATGGATACCCTCACTTGTTAACGGTGTGGGCAGCTCATATAATGCCAAGAGCTCTCTCCGCTGCTCCTGGTCCCTCAGGCTGCACATAGTTATTACAGAAGAGATTAATGGAGGGCTTGTCTGTGAATAACACTGGAGGAGAACAGCTAGAAATGGAGATTTCAATTGTTTTGAGCACTTGTATGGATTACTTTGACCCCAACAAGGTGGCCCAGAAGGTGGGGGGAGATTTAATAAGCCATATGTATAAATTAAGAGAGGTTTAGTTGTGGCCTATCTTTGGTTTTGCAGTACTCAAATATAACAGTACATTATTTGCTTAGGGCTTGCATGCAGGAAGTGTGCGGATCTGCAGGTGGAGGTTAGTGCCCAGTGCAGCTGATAGCAAAGGGGGAACTGTTGTAACTCACCACAGATGAGATTGGGAGTCTGATGGCTCACACTGAGTCCTGGATGGTGAAAAGTCCAGTCTTTTAGGAGTAAGCTTGGTTGATGGTAATGTGTAGGGCTTGGATTCTTCTGCCCCTCACTTTATAGGTAACAGGAGTAGTCCTTTATGATGACTATGAAGGCTACTCTCAGTACGATGATGAGTTTTCTGGGCCAGGCTCAGATTATGGGGTGTTTCAGAGTCCTCCTGAAGGGATTAGCTGGCTGAGATGCTGTCCTGGAGTTCTTTAATGGTTTCCTCCAGCCATGCTGCCTGGCTCTCTCAGGAGCAGGCTGAGGATTCCTTGGCTTGTATCTTGAAGAGTTGTAGTCCGATTTGGATCCAAGTGGTACCGGATGAAGAAGGAAATAATTCTCTACTAGTCAGATGCTTTTTTGGGGTGCTTGGTTTATTGCAATCCGGTTTCAGTCACTCATAGGGCAACTGTCTCAGGAGCTACACACTTATGCTTCCTTCTCCATGCAGCTCCAGCTCCTCCCTTTCTATCTTTCTTAGCTCAGAAACTGCACTGATATTTCAGGACTGATATTATCAGTGCAGTTTTTGTTTTTTTAAAATTAGGCAGCCACAAACTGACTTGCCCACTGAACCTTCAGCTGTATAGATTATCAATGAAAGATACTTAAAGGATGGAGACCATTGAAAATTGCCCAGTTTTCCCCTGTTAACTCTGGCTTTGACCTCAAGAACAAGGCAGGAAGTGAAGCAGCCCAAATAGGCACCAAGGTTGATACCTGAAGATGGGAACATCTTTGGACAAAAGTATAATGATACGTTTACAATTATATTAAAAGGAATCTGTTAGCAAGTTTTTGCTTCTCTATCTCAGAGCAGAACAATGTAGGGACAGAGACGCTAATTTCAACGATGTGTCACTTACTGGACTACATAGTGTAGTTTTGTTAAAGAAAACACAATCTTTTACCTGCATATTATCATTAGTGGACAGTTAGTTAAGTATGTCCATGAGCTCTGCATAACTCCACCCCCACCACTCATGGCAGTTTTCTGTGTATACTGTACATGGTCAGATACCTGTCAATTAGTGGAATGGGTGAGGTTATACAGAACTCAACATTCAGATAAATACTTGATCTGTAGCAGAGAAAACTGTGATGTTATCAAAATGTCAGCAAGTAGCCTAATACTTGACACATTGCTAAAATCAGGTTATCTGTCCCTACACTATACTGCTCTCAAGTGAGGTAGCAAAAACCTGGTAACAGATTCCCTTTAAAATCACATCTATGTCTGAATTATACTTTCGAAATTGGGCAATCGTATTGCTAATTAGTATTAGTCACTAAGGAAACTTCCAGTTGATTCTGAAATTCCCGCAGGCTGGAAAGACTTGTGGACATATATGGTTATCTCTTTATTCAGTTTTTTTCATGTTGTGGCTAGTAGATCAGGATTTATGCCAAAAATGTCTTTGGTGGGTAAAAGTAAATAATGCATTATCAGCATTTTATTATATAGGAATAAAGTCAAAATGATTTTTTCTACTTTCAAAATTGTAGTGCCTCACCCCTGGCGGGGACCATGGGGTACTCAGAGCCCTCTCGTCGTCATCTGGTGCTGACCCGGTTCGTGATCCCCTCATCAGGCGAGCGGTTAAAAAGGGGAATTTGAAAAGTAAATAAAAGTTTAAACATAAAAAAGTGTTGTGATGCCACCCGTGGAATGTGGGCGGGAAAGCCGGCGCTGCAGTCAGGTCCTCTTGGGATGATGGGAGTAGCAGCTAGGATGTTATGCCCTCCATGGGAAGAGCAGGTTCCCAGGGCAACCATATAGTTTAGTGTAGTGCAGGGGTGCAGTGTTCACAGTCGCAGGCAGTCTCCTGCTGCCGGATCGCCAAATCAGTCTACCTCCTCTCAGGCGCAAGAAAGACAGTCACAGACAGCAGCATGCTTTAACCGGGTTTACTCTTTTCCTCACAGATGGTACAGTTTACAACAGTTCAATAGCGGCTCCGGTGTGGTCTAAGCAGCCAGGTTGTTTCATCTGCCTCACCCTCATTCATGTCTTTTTCGGGCCTTTTCGGTCTGTCCGCACGCTAGCTACGATCCACCGTTCACGGGCTTTCAGTGGATGACTTACTTCGCTGCGCCGGAGGTTGGGTCTTGGGACATAAAGACCCTGCACCTCGCCGGGGTTCGTGGTTGGAGCATATAGCATCCTGGCCACTTCAGCAGAGCCTGCACTCTGGTTCCGGCCCTGCCCCCAGTGTCCTCGCTACTTCAAGCACACCTGGTTTGCAGCCTTGGACCCGAGCTAGCCTCATAGTGGTACAGGCTGCCGGGTCCGTGTCCTCGCAGTCTTGTCTGGTGGTGTTCTTGCCTCTCCTTCTGCTGACTGGACTTCACTCCTCGACTTCCCTTGGCTGCCTTACTTACTGAACTTTTGTTTTTCCGTCCACCACCTGGCTCCTCGCGCTATCCCGTTGCTGGGTATAGAGTCCCTAGACTTAGGATCGGAAGTGTGTTGGGTGTATGTGTGGGGAGACCGACTTACCAATCCCGGCTGCTGCGCCATCTAGTGATGAGCGGTCCGCAAAAGCGCCACAGTAGACTACTCAAATTTTTTGTTATCTAGTATGGATAATGTTAATAGCATTGTCTATTTTAGCTGTATACTAATGTTTGCAATTTTTATATTTCAGATGGCTATACCACTGATGATATTGAGTTTTACTGGCGAGGTGGCAACCATGCTGTCACCGGAGTGGATCGAATTGAATTGCCACAATTTTCTATTGTAGACTACAAACTCCTCTCAAAAAATGTTGTTTTTTCTACAGGTACAGTATCTATTTCCTGTTACTGTCTATTTTCTGTTAAATTATCATTTATAATTCAAAATTAAGGAGAAAAATAAAAATACTAATTAGAGGAAAATGTTATTGTTTTCTAATATGATATATACAATATTCAAATCTATAACCTGCATAGAATATTACCAGTGAAAGTTTTTTACTGTATTATGGATCAAATCAAAGCAAAAAACATGGAAGGAATCCCCATTAAAAGCTTTACCATGAATATATTCAGATATAAAATGTTACCTGTAATGAGGATAGGCCATCTATTACACTGGGGAGAAAGAAAATTGGTGCCTGAAATATTCAACCTGATTTTTTTTAAATCTACCCTTATTTTTCTTCATTGAGCCCTAGTTAATGAGATGTGATAAACCCTATATATATGCATACAACCGATCGAACACTAGAACTGATGTTTACTAAACATCATTATTTTAGAATTTTGATTATTAAGACAAATTCATATATTTAGATAATTTTTATTTATGAAGAATTTACATCACAGAATAAGAATTAAACATACTTTAAAAGTTGTCACTGATATGAAGCGATGGCCAAGGGAGTACCACGGTGCAGAGTTAGATTACAGTACACAAGACAAGGCTGCAAAAACAAGAACACAGATTTATTGTCAGGAGGGAGGCAAGGGTTCACAAGGAGTTATTGTGTCAATAGTAAAGTTAACAAATACGGCAGATTCTGGTTGGGCCGCTCAAATACACGTTGGAACAAGCAATTGAGCAAACAGTATATACGGTACTAAACTAAACTTACAACCTAACTGGCCTTTGCTACCCAGGCCGAACAGCTACCGTGCACTGCCTACTGAGGCCTATGGTACGCCCTGACGGGTGCACACACCTTAATTGGACTCACATTACTGTTGAATGAAACAGGTCCACTCCTGGGAGCTCGTTGCTGAGATGCTGTTCTGTTTCTTCTGCTTGGCAGTACTGGAACCTTTAGGATTCTCCGGATGATGTCTCTCATTCCATCCACACTCGCCAACCACAGGGCTTCTCCATCCGTTGCTCACTTAGCGGATCTCAGGGCTCCCTCACTGTCTAGCTTGCAATGTCTCTTAGGCTAGGGTCACACTAGCGCCATGCATGTGCTAAAAACCAGCGTTTTTTTTGATGTTCATATGTTGAAAAAACGCTAGCGTTGACGCACTATAGGCTCTCATGTAAAAAACGCATTGCAAAAGTGCAGTGTGTTTGACGCTATGCGTTTTTGCAAAAGCATCAAAAAACGCGGTATGGTGCGTTTGCAAAAACGTTAGCATTTTTTTAACATGGGAGTCTATGGGAAATGCTTGTGTTAACGCATGGTACATATATGTACCATGCGTTAACGCTAGCGCTAAAAATGAAAAAAAAAAAACGCCATAAAAATGTAAAGGGGGAAAAACAGGATCCTTTAAAGCATCCTTCCAACGGATGCAAGGTCCCAAATGTGACCCTAGCCTTACAGCCGTCACCATGCCTCTTCCCTAAACCAAAGCACCTGGACACTTCTAAATGGCGTCTCCTGTCTCCCACACTCAGGCCTTCAGTCTTCTCCTGTTTTTCATCCTCAGCTCTTTTCTTTCACTTTTAGCTTTTCAGCTTCCCGCACTTTGTAAATTTGGATTAGTCCAGCAGCACAGTTTGAGGAGGAAATACCGACTAGTCCACAAAATTCAGCACACAGGGAAGCACTGTCTCTTAAAGTCATAGCATGCTTAAACCATTCGTACAGGTGACAGCCCTACATTTACACTGTAAATTTACTGAGATTCCTATCAAAAGTGGTGCTTTAAAGATTTCTTGCCGTAAATAGCGCCAGGTCAATCACTTTGAATAGACCGGCAGTAATCCAACATCATGCGGGAATCCCATTGTCCTCGGTATTTTACTTCTATAGTTCTTAAATCTTGGTCTACACTTAGGTAAGTGGCTGTATACGGCCAAGGTGACAGAAAGAAGATAGCATTCTTTCCACTAGTTCATTGTACTTATGTGTTATGTAGTTACCAAGTAAATGCTATACACCATAGTGAATGAAGACCATGGATCTGCCTCAACATTGTTCAATAAATCTTTGAAGTGTGATTCTTTTATAAGTCCTCAGATTTGAGGACCATCAAAGATACCTATGTTCAGCTTCTCCATGGTCAGCACTAGAAATTTTCTGTACTAGAACCATCTTTGCTTATGGCCCTTACAAACTGCCTCATTAAACCTATGTTTATGTGCAATGACGGTAAAATGATCTTATGATCATGTGTTCTCTCAGAGGTCACTGTTTCTTCACTCAGTGCTCATTTTTTTTTATCTACAATCCCGTATACAGGTGAAACAGAGATACATTGTGCCTCCACTCTGCTGTCCCAGGAGAATATTCACCTTCTTTAGATGCACACAGATTGGCTACTAGTCATCATTGTATGATATTTTATTGAGCATTACGTTTAATAAGTATTCAAATATTTATTGCATACCTTACAGATCATCTTTTATTCTATTAATACCCTGTCGAGGAAAAAATCCCATATTCATGTGTGGGCATTAGTAATTATCTCAAATTGTTGAGCTGCTACAAAAAATGAATGACATATTTTGATTCAGAGTACTGAACATATCTAGAATCAAGCCTAATACCTGAGGCACAAAAAATGTTCTTACAATTGTTCCCCAGTGTTATGATAGCTAGATAACTTTTTATAGCTAATGAATAAGTTTTTTATGGTAGACTTCTAAAATTGATTTAATTTAAGAGGAAAAAAGACAATGTTAAAAAAACTACTTGACATGTGTAGATGGTTTGTCTCAACCTTTCTTTTCAGGAGCTTACCCCTCCTTGGCTTCTTTGTTGATGGGGATGGGCGCTCCTACTTGGTTGACAGTTTAGGTCAGCAACATTATTGCGCCACTGGCCTGAACTGTCTGCACTTTAATGCTGCTCTAAGAGGCAGTCTCTCCTGTATAGCAGAGGTCTCCAACCTTATGATGTGTTCCCATTACATTTAACAGCCTTGTCCTTTTCATTAATAATGTCTCCATCCCTTAGTAATAACCCCCACTTTTAATAATGTCTTCCAAACGTCTTCTTTTCTTTAAAAGTGTCCCTCTTCATTGTTTTTTTCTTTAATAATGTCCCCCTTCATTGCTCCTTTCTTTAATAATGTCCCCATCCTTGCTCCTATCTTTAATAATGTCACACATCCTGTAATAATGTTCTAAATCTGTACCCCTTGTTTAATAACGTCCCATATCCTGACCCCTTAGTTTAACAATGTCCCCCATCCTGACCCCTTTTTTTAATAATGTCCCCATCCTAGCCAATTTGTTTAATAAGGTCACCTGTCCTAGACCCTTTGTTTAATAATGTGCCCCATCCTGACACCTTTGTTTAATAATGTGCCCCATCTTTGCCTCTTTGTTTAATAATGTGCCCCAACCTGACCCATTTGTTTAATAATGTGCCCCACCTTTGCCTGTTTGGTTAATAATGTCCCCCATCCTGGCACTCTTTTCAAACACATTTAAAATAAAAAACTTCTCTTTATTCTCTAGACTTGCGTTGTTCTGTCCTCCATGGTGTCTGCAGGGAATGGGGCAGTTCATGATGATGACATCATGCACCACCCACAATGGGCACGCCAATATAAGCTGCTGGACATGATTGATTGCATGCACAGCCATTGCAGTACAGGGAGATGGCAGCTTTCTGTGGTGGAATGCATTTCAGCTGACGCACAGTCAACTGACAATAGCGATGTCATTGCCAGGACTCCTTGACACTATAGGGATGGTCGTGGGCGCACCCTCTGCGATCACCATTGTTACGCCCCTTTCTCAACCAAACATTAGGGTTTGGCTTACATTTGCTAACCTTTCCTCTAATAAATGAGTTTAATAATAAATTTACTTTTTTGGAAAGAGAAAAGACAAATAGCACAAGAGATACATTTTGGAATAATTTAAGTTGCAATTTTGAACCTGTGCTATTTTTAAGAAAATCTGAATTAAACAGAAGAAATTTGTATTTCAGGGTAAAGTATATTTTTTGCATGAGTACATTTTACATGCTTATATTCTTTCCATATAGGGGTTTTCAATGTACAGGTACATACAGTCAGTTACATGCAATTTTCATCCTAACATATCATAACACTATAATAATATGTATTTTCTTTGGAATAAAATGTATATTTATTTTTACAGTTTTTGGACCTTTGCATGGTTTTTAATTACCGGTAGTTAATACAGAGTCAAACCATCACCATGCCACTTTGTTAGGAATTTTATGCTTTTTACATTTTGTGCTCTTAGTACTAAAAGAAAAAGTATAAAATGTGTATTGCACCTTCAATGATTATGACATTATATTTTATTAAGGTTGACTTTTTCCCTTGTTTTTTGTTTCAGGCTCCTATCCTCGTTTATCTCTTAGTTTTAAGCTAAAGAGAAACATTGGATATTTCATCTTGCAGACATACATGCCTTCAATTTTGATCACAATTCTCTCATGGGTTTCTTTCTGGATCAACTATGATGCATCAGCTGCTCGGGTTGCCTTAGGTAAGGCAAAGTTAATAAAGCATTTCATATATGTGACCTCGACTGATGATCCATTTACTGTACTTACTGTATATTTTTCTATTTAATCTCTCCTTTTGACATGTAGATTAGATTATAGTACTTGGAAAGCATAAACTATCAGTTCTAACATTTAAAAAGAGAAAAACTCTAATTTGGTATCCTGGTGGACCTAACTGGTACAATGAATTTAATTACCATATTTTGCGGATTATAAGGGTATGTGCCCACAGGAAGGTTTAGTGGTATTCAAACCGTCAGTAAACCGCTGGAAATTATCAGTTCTGAGCTCTGAAGTCTCCAGCTGTTTTCCGGCGGTTTTTTACAGCGTGTGCACAGCGTTTTTCAGTCGGTTTTTCCAGCGGTTTTTCCGGCGGTTTTCTATGGAGGATTTTGTTAATGGAACCGATCAAAAACCGCTGAGAAGAATTGACATGCTGTATGCTGCTAAACCGCTCGGAAACCGCTCAACCGCGGGCAGATCCGCTCACAGAAACCGACTATGTGTGCACAGCGGTTTCTAAATTACATAGGGTTACTTGTAAGTCCTAACGCTGCTTAGGATTTACATAAATTTAAATAAAACCTATGCTAAACCGCCGGCGGTTTTCGCTGCTAAACCGACGTTAAACCTTCCTGTGGGCACATACCCTAAGATGCACCTGACCAATTTTAGATGAAGAAAATGGGTAAAAAATAATTTTTAATGGTAAGAAAGGGGGTCCGTTTTATAATTATAGAGTGCCATTTATAATCCAGGTATAATTTACCAGGGGGGAGCGGTGGTCATGGAAGGCAGGGTTGCTGGCAGCAGCATAAGTGGTGCGATGGTGTCCCAGTGACAGCAGTATGGTGGGGCACTGCTGTGAGGCTGTCCCGACAGCAGCACAGTAGGGCGATGCTTCAGGAGTTTCACGGATGCGGCACAGTGAGCGCCATACATTTCCCAACAGTATATGGGCACCACGTCCGACACAATTGACTTCAGCAAAATTGCTGCGGATGTCACATATGCAGATGGGGATGTTAGCTCTAGGAGCTCTCAGTCTGCAGGTACACGGCCTCCGCATTCAATTTTCCTTCAGCCCATCATGTCTACAGCTGGGAAATCAATGGTGCTGCCTATGCGCCACCGGGACACTGCCACAGCATTGCCCCACCGTGCCACTGCTGGTAGAACTCCTCAGCATTGCCTCATCAGGACACCTCATCCTCTGGTCCACACCCTGCCTCCTGTGCCCTCGTTTCATGGCCATAAAGTATAACTAGATTACAAAACATACCGCGATTTTCCCACCAATTTTTTTGGGAAAAAGTAATTTTATAATCCAAAAAATACAGTAGCTCTCAATGAAAGGTAAACTAAGCGTGTACTATATAGCTTGGGCCACCAACCGTAATGGACTAAAACTTAGAGGTACAAATTTGCCTAGGAAAAGTCAAATCAGTCATTTCATCCCTTGGAGACTCAGCACATGGACCTCACGGTGCAGAAAGTAGATACATGCAAGCAGCAAAAATCCAGCAAAAAAAGTCTTCCAAAAAGCCTTCTTTATATCAACTCCATAAAGCTATCATAAAATCTAGAAGACGCAGCTCAATGAAAACATTAAAAATTGTTACGCAGACACATTTTAGTTACACCTTACTCGTTATATATAAGAATTTGTTAAAATGAACCTTAATAAACTCTTTTCTAATTTACATTCAATTACAAAGTGGAGTTTGTAATTTAATGTTACTTCCAATAGAGGTTCATTTTAACAAATTCTTATATACAATGAGTAAGGTGTAACCAAAACACGTCTGGGGGAGTTTTTTTTAATATTTCAATGAATCTTTGACTTCTGGATTTGATGATTGCTTTATGGAGTTGAAATAAAGAAGGTTTTCAGGTAGACTTTTTCTACTTACATGCAAATATACTTAACTTTCTTGCTGTAATTAAACTTGGCAACAGAGGGGACGTCCAGGCCCTCGTCTGTCCAATTTGAAGAAAAACAATTTATATATATATTTAATATAAATAAAAAGATTTAAGGTCTATCAAAATATCTCAATAACCATGAAGTCAATACCTTTTTTTATCCCACTGCCTCTTTTTCATGTTCTCCGGTTTAGTTCTCATAGCAACTGGCATAAAGTAGCATCACTGCACAACATGATATTACATCACTATTGCACAGATAACTATTTTTTTCACATCTATTTCATTATTGTCAATATTCAACTCTATCAGTAATTCTGAAAATGCATTTTCTGGTAAGTATACCAGCTCCTCAAAAATGTTATATATAGGAACAGAATGTGACAAATACACCAGTCGTTAATTTTTTTTTTACTTTTAGAAACAGCCAATATTCAATAGCCAGTTTTTTTTTCTAATAACTTTATTGCACCTCTTCTCAATATAAACTATGAGCCCGATTTATTAAGACTGGTGTTTTGCATATCATTATTAATGAAGGGAAAACTGGAGTAAGGCCGCTTTCACATCAGCGGTAATCGCTGATCACGGCAGTTGCGGTGAAAAAAACGCAACTGCCGCGATTACCGCATAACGGACGCACTTGCGGTTCACTTGCGGCAAGCCCCATGCAATGTCTATGGGATTTGCGGTAAGTGTGCGGCAGGTGCAGTTTCGGCAGATGCGGCTGACCGCGTTTTTTTCGCGGCTGCATCTGCAACAAGTGCCAAAACCGCAACTGTACCGCACTTGCCGCACCTGCCGCAAGCCCCATAGACATTGCATGGGGCTTGCCGCAGGTGAACCGCAAGTGCGGCCGTTATGCGATAATCGCGGCAGTTGTGGTTTTTTCACCGCAACTGCCGCGATCAGCGATTACTGCTGATGTGAAAGGGGCCCAAGATGCGCTAATTTTTTAAAGGTGCGCAATACTTGATGATTTAAGTGCACCTTACAAATGTTGTGCACCTCTGCTGGAAACAATGCTTCAGTCAGAATCTGAAATAGATTTTTGGCATAATTTACGCCACTACAGGGGTGTAAATTTTGATTAATTTGTTGAGTGGGCTTTGGATGCTTGGTCCTTATCTCAGCTAGGACAAACTTGGTAAAGTTGGCGGGGACCAATGTAAACACACCAAACATTGCAGCATTTTTGCATAATTTTGAGTTGTGCAAAAATTTAGCAACATTTCAAGATGTTTTACACCATAAAACTGATCAAACCATGTTGCTGAATTGGGCTCCATGAGTTTATTCACAAACTATTTTAGCTGATACTAGAACCAAAGCCTCTGTCTTGTATTCCTATTATTTTTCCTTACTTTGTAAATCAAAATTGTGGAAAACGCACAATTTTTTTTTCCCAGAAATTAATAGTTCAAGTAAAGATTACAAATATTATAATATATTGGAGATATATGCTTCTTTCCACACTTGTCAGACATTTCTTCTTTGCCTGTCCTGGTGATTCACTCTCAAAAGCTACCTATAAATCTGTCTGCAGTGAGGGATGAAATTGCACCTTCTATTTTAAGATAGGAAGAGGAAAGATTGGAGGGAAAAAAAACTGGTAAATCTGAGTTTTCCAGCACCTGGGACAAAAATTCAGATTGCTACCTTTCTAGCAAACACCGACACATCCCCCCTCAAGCTGTTTGAGAAATTGTCAAGTGACAACTACTGAAAAGGCATATGAGGTTGATAAAAAGCGTAATGCACGCTTAAGACGAGTAGCTTTGTATATGGGTAATTTTAACCATATTTAACCCCTTAAGGACCGAGTCACTTTGCAGCTTAATGACCAGACCATTTTTTGTAATTCTGACCACTCTCCCTTTATGAGGTAATATCTCTGGAACGCTTCAATGGATCCTAGCGATTCTGAGATTGTTTTTTCGTGACATATTGGGCTTCATGTTACTATTAAATTTAGGTCGATAATTTTTGCGTTTATTTGTGAAAAAAAAAAAAATTTGGCAAAAATTTTGAAAATTTAGCAATTTTCAAATTTTTAATTTTTATTCTGCTAAACCAGAGAGTTATGTGCCACAAAATAGTTAATAAATAACATGTCCCACATGTCTACTTCACATCAGCACAATTTTGGAAGAAAAAAAAAAAATTTGGTAGGACGTTATAAGGGTTCAAAGTTCATCAGCAATTATTCATTTTTCCAGCAAAATTTACAAAACCAATTTTTTAGTGACCATATCACATTTGAAGTCTCTTTGAGGGGCGTACATGACAGAAAACACCCAAAAGTGACACCATTCCAAAAACTGCACCCCTCAAGCTACTCAAAACGATATTCAAGAAGATTATTAACCCTTCAGGTGCTTCACAGGAACTAAAATAAAGTTGAAGGAAAAAATGGACATTTTAATTTTTGTAACAAAAATGTTCTTTTAGCCTCAATTTTTTCATTTTCACATGGGCAACAGGATAAAATGCATCCCAAAATTTGTTGGGCAATTTCTCCTGAGTACACCAATGCCTCATATGTGGTCATAAACCACTGTTTGGGCGCACGGCAGGGCTCAGAAGGGAGGGAGCGCAATTTGAATTTTAGAGCCAATTTTCCGTTCAAAAAGTGAAATGGCGCTCCTTCACTTCTGAGCCCTGCCGTGCGCCCAAACAGTGGTTTATGACCACATATAAGGTATCGGTGTACTCAGGAGAAATGGCCCAACACATTTTAGGATGTATTTTATCCCTTTGCCCATGTGAAACTGAAAAAATGTAGGCAAAAAGAATTTTTTTGTGAAAAAAAAGTGTTTTTTTAATTTTTATGAATTTGTGAAGCATCTGGGGGTTCAAAGTGCTCACTATGCATCTAGATACCTTCCTTAGGGGGTCTAGTTTCCAAAATGGGGTCATTTGTGGGGGAGCTCCAATGTGGAGACACACAGGGACCCTCCATACACGACATGGTGTCCGCTAACAATTTGAATGGAAAATGAGCTCAAATTGTTAGCGGACACCATGTCGCGTTTGGAGGGTCCCTGTGTATCTCCACATTGGAGCTCCCCCACAAGTGACCCCATTTTGGAAACTAGACCCCCGAAGGAACGTATCTAGATGCATAGTGAGCACTTTGAACCCCCATATGCTTCAGAAATTCATCCGTAAAAATGAAAAAGCACTTTTTTTTCCACTAAAAAATTATTTTTTCATTATTACGGATCAATTTGTGAAGCATCTGGGGGTTCAAAGTGCTCACTATGTACCTAGATATGTTCCTTTGGGGGTCTAGTTTCCAAAATAGGGTCACTTGTGGGGGAGCTCCAATGTGGAGACACACAGGGACCCTCCAAACGCGACATGGTGTCCGCTAACAAATTGAGCTCATTTTCCATTCAAATTGTTAGCGGACACCATGTCGCGTATGGAGGGTCCCCGTGTGTCTCCACATTGGAGCTCCCCCACAAGTGACCCCATTTTGGAAACTACACCCCCAAAGGAACATATCTAGATGCATAGTGAGCACTTTCTACCCCCAGGTGCTTCACAAATTGATTTGTAAAAATGAAAAAAGAAAATTTGTGTGGAAAAAAAAAGTGCTTTTTCATTTTTATTGATGAATTTGTGAAGCATCTGGGGGTTCAAAGTGCTCACTATGCATTTAGATACGTTCCTTAGGGGGTCTAGTTTCCGAAATGGGGTCACTTGTGGGAGAGCTCCAATGTGGAGACACACCGGGGCCCTCCAAACGCGACATGGTGTCCGCTAACAATTTGAATGGAAAATGAGCTCAAATTGTTAGCTGACACCATGTCGCGTTTGGAGGGTCCCTGTGTGTCTCCACATTGGAGCTCCCCCACAAGTGACCCCATTTTGGAAACTAGACCCCCAAAGGAACATATCTAGATGCATAGTGAGCACTTTGAACCCCCAGATGCTTCACAAATTGATCCATAATAATGAAAAAATACATTTTTTGTGGAAAAAAAAGTGCTTTTTCATTTTTACGGATGAATTTCTGAAGCACCTGGGGGTTCAAAGTGCTCACTATGCATCTAGATACGTTCCTTGGGTGGTCTAGTTTCCAAAATGGGGTCACTTGTGGGGGAGCTCCAATGTTTAGGCACATAGGGGCTCTCCATACGCAACATGGTGTCCACTAACAATTGGAATTGTTAGCGGACACCTTGTAGGATATGAAGAGCCCCTATGTGCCTAAACATTGGAGCTCCCCCACAAGTGACCCCATTTTGGAAACTAGACCACCCAAGGAACGTATCTAGATGCATAGTGAGCACTTTGAACCCCCAGGTGCTTCACAAATTGATCCGTAAAAATGAAAAAAGAAACTTTTTGTGGAAAAAAACGTGCTTTTTCATTTTTATGGATGAATTTGTGAAGCATCTGGGAGTTCAAAGTGATCACTATGTATCTAGATACGTTCCTTCGGGGGTCTAGTTTCCAAAATGGGGTCACTTGTGGGGGAGCTCCAATGTTCAGGCACACAGGGAGGGGCTCTCCATACCCGACATGGTTTCCGCTAACAATTGGAGCTAATTTTCTATTGAAATTGTTAGCGGACACCATGTCACATATGGAGAACCTGTGTGCCACCAGCACAAGGGCAACTGGTAGAGTTGGGGTACAGCACCAGAAAATGCCGCCTCTAATAAATGCGCTATTTTCTTGGGTGGCTGTGGGTTGAAATTTGCAGCGTGGGGGACCCACAACATTTGAGTCTCTCCACGCTGAGGATACCAGTCAGCCAGCTACCAAGTTGTACATGGCTGGCTACAAATACAGCGAAGGCTTTATTTTATTTCTAGAACTAATTCTAGAAAAAAAAAATGATGTGGGGCTCCGCCATATTTTTGGTCCAGCCAGGTACAACTTGGCAGCTACAGACTGCCAGCAACCCCCAGCTGCCTCGTTGTACCTGGCTGCAACCAAAAATACAGCGAAGCCCATTTTTTTTTATTTCTAGAATTAATTCTAGAAAAAAAAATGACATAGGGCTCCGCCATATTTTTGGTCCAGCCAGGTAAAACTTGGCAGCTACAGACTGCCAGCAACCCCCAGCTGCCTCGTTGTACCTGGCTGCAACCAAAAATACAGCGAAGCCCATTTTTTTTATTTCTAGAACTAATTCTAGAAAAAAAAATGACGTAGGGCTCCGCCATATTTTTGGCCCAGCCAGGTACAACTAGGCAGCTGGGGGCTGGAATCCGCAGCATGGAAAGGCCCAAGCGTTCTGGGCCCCCCATGCTGCGAATTGCAGCCCGCAGCCGCTCCAGAAAATGGCGCATTCATTGAAGCGCCATTTTCTGGCGCTGTACCCATGCTCTTCCAGTTGCCCTGGTGCCGGTGGCAAACTGGGTAATAAAGGGGTTAATGCCAGCTTTTTATTGGCAGCTGGCACTAAGCCCGAGATTCATAATATTGGGCCAATGTTAGACCCGCCATTAGGAATCGCTGGTAAGTAGTCAATAAATACACACAGAGAAAAATATTTTTATTTTGAAAAAAAACACAAACAAAATTCAGACTCCATCTTTATTATAAAAAGATCCGACGTAGTCCACAACGAAGGTCCCACGATGCTCGATCGCGTCCGACGTAGTCCACAACGAAGGTCCCACGATCGCCATGCAGGAGGATCGGACTGCAAAGTAGCGATCTGACAGCCCGGGTGCAGTGATCCACTATGTGGATCACTGCACCGGGGCTGTGAGATCGCTTTCTGCAGCTCAATCTGCATGCAGACAGATCGGACTGCAGAGCAGCGATCTGGCAGTTCAGGTGCAGCGCTGGGGCTGCGAGACTGCTTTCTGCAGCTTGATCCCTATGCAGGAGGATCGGACTGCAGAGCAGCGATCTGGCAGCCCGGGTGCAGCGCCGGGGCTGCAAGATTGCTTTCTGTAGTTCGATCCCCATGCAAGGGGAATCCCCTGCATGGAGAGCAAGCTTCAGAAAGCGATCTGACAGCTTGGGTGCAGTGGTCTGAAAGCCCGGATCACTGTGCAGTGGATCACTGCACAGTTTGGACCACTGCGCCCAAACTGTCAGATTGCTTTCTGCAGCTCAATCCCCATGCAAGGGGATTCCCCTGCATGAAGAGCAAGCTGCAGAAAACAATCTGACAGCTTGGTTTCAGTGATCCACTGGATCACTGCACCCGAGCTGACAGATTGCTTTCTGCAGCTCAATCCCCATAGAGGGGAATCCCCCTTCATGGGGATCAAGATGTAGAAAGCGATCTGACAACTTGGGCGCAGTGATCTACTGGATCACTGCACCTGAGCTGTCAGATCTCTTTCTGAAGTTCGATCCCCATGCAGGGGGATCAGGGATCCCCATGCAGGGGGATCAGGGATCCCCCTGCAGGGGGATGGGAGATCAGGGATCTTCCTGCAGGGGGGTGGGAGATCAGGGATCCACCTGCAGGGGGATGGGAGATCAGGGATCCACCTGCAGGGGGATGGGAGATCAGGGATCCACCTGCAGGGGGATGGGGATCAGGGATCCCCATGCAGAGGGATGGGGGATCCCCATGCAGGGGGATGGGGAATCAGGGATCCCCATGCAGGGGGATCAGGGATCCCCCTGCAGGGGGATGGGGGATCAGGGATCCCCCTGCAGGGGAATGGGGGATCAGGGATCCCCCTGCAGGGGGATGGGGGATCAGGGATCCCCCTGCAGGGGGATGGGGGATCAGGGATCCCCCTCCAGGGGAATGGGGGATCAGGGATCCCCCTCCAGGGAGATGGGGGAATAGGGGTCCCCCTCCAGGGGGATCAGGGATCAGGGATCCCCCCTGAAGGGGGATCATGCAGGGGGTCTTACCCAGGACCGCACCGTCCCAGCTGCAGGCAGGCCGGGGGAGCGGCAGTGGAGAAGGGGGCGGCGCCGACACCGCACACCGTCCTCCTGCGTGCCCGGCGCCTGCAGCTGCTGCACTGCAGGTGAGAAGCTGTGCAATGCTGCTGGAGGGCGGCGGTGCTGTGGAGCGACAGCACCCCCCCTTCTCCAGCTGCTGGAGGGCCCCCCGCCGGTCACCGGTACTGTGGCGGGGGGCCGAAGATAGCGGGGAACAGGGGGGGAAGGCGGACACAGCAGGGTACGGGGGAGATGAGAGGGGGGAAGGGGAACAGCAGGGGGCAGGGGTAATGAGCGGGAGGGGGGGGGAACAGCAGGGGGCAGGGGTAATGAGCGGGGGAATGGGGGGGGGCTGGGCTGGATGCGGACACAGCGGGGAGACAATGGAGGAGACCGGGAGGCAGGAGAGGGGGCCAGGAGCAGTGGGCACATAGGTGGAGGGGCAGAGGACACAGGCAGGGGATGTGTGCAGGAGCCGGGCACAGCTGACAGCCCGGCTCCTGCAGCGATCGCTCAGGGAAGTGCTGACATTCAGCACTTTCCTGCGCCATCTTGATGTGATCGGTCGGTCAGATTGACTGACCGATCACATCGCTCTGAGTGTGGGGACCCCTAAAAAGGGTCCCCACACCTCTGCCCCTGACCCTCAGCTGTCACTGACAGCTGTTAGATTTGAGCTGTCACTGTTTGTTTAGAAGCAGTGACAGTTCAAAGCCAAGACGAGTATACTCGTCATGATGCGGGAACTGACATCTTTTCATGACGAGTATACTCGTCATTAGTCGTAAAGGGGTTAATAAAGATTTTTTTCACGGAGTATTACTGAAGCTGGAAAATCATCTTTTTTCTACAGTATAAGTTATGTCCCTAAAGCATAGTAGTGGAATCAAGAAGAGCTGAATTCAGACAAAGCATGCTCCGTTTTTTCTTGATCCGTTTTTGGAGCAGTTTCTGCACAAATACTGATCCTCTTTTTGCAATAATCATCCATTTGTGCTGCTTTTTGCTCCATTTGCAGGGGATACAGAGACACACACACTTTCTTACCCTCCCTGGTGATTCCACGGTGAGCTCCGGTAATGTCTTCCTTCTGTCAGGACCTGTGAGTAGTCAGGTAAGGTACTTACAGGTCCAGTGCCTCATGTGTCTGAGTCACATGGGTAGGTCATGGGTATTATGTCTTTGAAGTACCGTACGGACTACACATAGGTCTTGCCAGTGCCTGGGAGGAAAACATCATCGGAGCTCACCATGAGATCATCAGGAGGGAAAGTAATTGGATATTAGTGGTGCAGTAAGTGCATCAGAAAAACGGAGCACAAATTGACATGCTCATTATTTTTTGGATGTGCTTTCTGCCCCACCAACGTAGCAGGCAAAAACGGTGACGTCTGCACAGCAAATTGAAAATCCCATTCACTTTGCTGGCAGACATTTTGACTGATCCAAGAAAAAGACCAGAGAGAGATTGTGCTTTAGTGATCCACGCTGCCATCCCACCGTACCCGAATAAATGCCAGGGAAGCCAAGAGTATGCAAGCTGTTTCTCTATTCCATCCAACGCGTTTCGGTACAGACCTTGTACCTTCTTCAGGGATATCCATTTATTCAGGTATGGTGGCACGGCAGCGCGGATCACTAAAGCACGATCTCTCTCTGGTCTTTTTCTTGGATACATCACCACTGTTACGTGGGAGGGCAGATCCAGCAGCAGCTGTCTGAGTTAATTTACCGGTTGTGGGGAAACACAACTGGATCAGGTGAGCACATACACCTATGACTGTGCTACCTTATCCGTAAAACGATAAGACCCATTTGTGCCTCTTTGTCTTCCCTTTTTTATTTGTATATTTTTTGACTGATCCGTTTTTGGTACAGTTTTTTAAAACAATCTAGCATCATAAATGGATCAGAATCATCTAATGTGAACATAGCCAAATTAGTATTCATTTAATAAGGAAATAAGAAAAAAAATCCAGACTGTGGTCTGCAATTAAAACAAAAATCATCTGAATTCCACATTGAAGGGTGACAAAATGAAGCCGTCTGTGAGATAGCTCAGTCAGTTGCATCAGGTGGTCCAACAGCGCTTCCCTGCTATGTCCAGGTTAAATGCCCTGCTAGTCCTCCCGGATAAACCCCTGAAAATTCACACAAAAAAATAAAAAACTGAGGCTTCAAAAGCAAAAGAAAAACGGATGTGATGTATTGGCCAAAAATAGTGTTAATCTTCAAGTACACACATCGCAAGTTTAAATCAGATGAGCATCTACTCTTCTTTACCAGTATATAAATGCATTATTTGTACAATTCCTCACATTTTCCCTTGTTTTGCTGTTTTTTCAGTGTCTGCTGTATATCAAAAATATAGATATAAACCTATCTGATCCATTCTTACTCAATATTATAACATGTGGTCATAATGGTTTTCTGGTAGGTTTTTCGATTTAGTTTTTTGGCTCAATATTGATAGATGTCTCAGAATTCTTTAACGAGGAATCAAGAAGTAATTGAAACATTTATTCATGAAAGAAAGCAGTTTTTTAACAAATGGATAAGTTATCAGTATTATAACAGTGGACAACCCCTTTAAGCCAACTCAATATTATCATTGGGAGAATGTGGTGAAAAGAATATGGACTGACTTCATTGCTGAGTGTCACAGTAATGCCGGGTGCTTGGACAGTGACACATGGCTGCCACTGAACATTCACTGATCATATTGGGGCACTATCCTTTCTGTAGTTGTAAAAGAATTTCAGTCGACAAAGTGAATTTGGTTGATTGCATTGATTTCATAATGCTTGGACACCGATTGCATTGAGCAGTGACAAATTTAGAAGGGATCACTATATCCCACACAGCACAGTCTCATTTTTAACTTCATCTTCTCATTAATATTACATCTTATTTTACAGTTTATATGTATTAATACAGAAATTACTAGAGAACTTAATATCCTTTTATTCAGAAGTTAAATCATCAACATTTATAATAAAAAGTAAAGTTTCCAATTAGTACCACTGATTTTCAGCTCATTGCACAAGTTAATGGAAGTTAGTGGATGCATACAATGCAATGCATAGCATAACCCTGTAGTTACCTTACCAACACCAAAAAAAAGTCATTTTTTATAGCATTTTGTGCAGCCTTTACTACCAGGCAGTAAGTGATAGCTTGTCCTAATAATATGATGTCAATTGATATGATTGAAATATGCCTATAAAGGGGTTTATTTATTTATTCATTTATATAGCGCTATTAATTCCATAGCACTTTACAGACATCAGTAATGCTGTCCCCATTGAGGCTCACAATTTAAACATCCTATCAGTATGTCTTTGCATACAGGATTAGAATAAAATGGCTGTTTTTTTCAGAAAGTATATCATAACTCTGCTAGGGTTGTGTGTGGCTTTACAGCTCAGTCTCAACAACATCACAAATGGAGCTACACCGCAAGGTTCCCCATTCCATTGAGAGATGGATTGCTGTTTTTAGAACAAATGTGCTTTTCTAATTGTGATGAGCCCCTTTAAAAGATGTTATCTGTGAGTTTTATATAAAAAGCTGCCACCTACCTGCCCGCTGTGCCTGATGCCAGTCACCTCCATTCACCCCCGACACAGAGCGGGCACAGACTGCTCCTGCTAGGGACAGCACGGCGGGGTAAACAGAGCAGAGGTGGCTTTTCCTCTCTGCTCTGCTGAAGTAGGTGTATAGCCGACATCCGCTGATTGACAGCCGGCTTCCCGCTATTTGATTGGGGAGCCGCTATCAACCAGCGTGGCATCGGCTATGCACCCATCTACAGAATGGAGAAGTCGCCCTTCTATAGATATGATGTCAGCGGTATAATCACCAACAGGAGCAGTCTCAGACCGCTTCGTGTTGGCGGTGAATGATGTCGGGCACAACAGGCAGATAGGTGCCAACTACCTGCCTTTTAGTGCTGAGATGCAATTTATTTTTTGATAGATCCCAGATCATCTCTTTAAGCTGAACATCAAGGCATAATAATTGTCCATCTGTTTGACTAGTATTCTAATAGCATATTCTCATCTAAAAGATCCTGTTTATATGTTTAGTAACAATATAAGGTCTTATTTTGTATCAACATGAATTTACTTGATAGTCTGACACTTTACTTCAATGGCAAATCTTTGGTGGAGCTGGGGCATTTCTATTCTTTTCTCCATCAGAGGTGTTTTTACATTTTAATTACAGTCCAGTAACTTGTTTTCTATGAAACATTTCTGACAATTATTCAGTTGTTTAATTCAAAGAAATAATGTGATGCCTTTTTTTTTCTAGGAATCACCACCGTACTGACCATGACCACCATCAACACTCATCTCCGAGAAACACTACCTAAAATTCCATATGTGAAAGCCATTGATATGTACCTTATGTCATGTTTTGTGTTTGTCTTCATGGCTTTGTTGGAATATGCATTGGTCAACTACATATTTTTTGGTAGGGGACCACAAAGGCAAAAAAAGGCAGCAGAAAGAGCTGCAAGTGCAAACAATGAACAGTTGCGCATGGAAATTAATAAGGTACGTAATACTATGTCTAATTATAGAATTACTTGAAAGGGATATATGGAAGAGACTGCAGTAATTAGCACAGCCACTAAACAATGTTTCTTCCCATGCATTTCTTACAACTAGATACTGATAACGCAAATAGCAGCTGTTCTTGTTCAGACCTCAATTGATCTCTTTGGACAGGTCATCAATATATTAGTACTAGACCTTCTCCTAAAGTTCATGGAATAACTTATGGTGTTCATTAAGCACATCCATATATACACTAAGAAAGGTATAAACTCAGTTTCAGAGTGGAATTCTTCAGCAGACTATGCAAAAAACCCTGTTAAAACCAAAGATAACTAAGGGCAATGAGTAAATACCTCCAACTAGTCATTTATTCTCCGGTTGGGGTACTTTAGCAGTAAAGCCTCTCAATCATTCAGCATTTTTTTTATCTTAGAGTTATCGCAATGACTAAAACCCAATGGGTAATAATTACCACAATTGTTATAGAATGTTTTACTTGAAACTAACATTAAAATTAATCAAAAGTAAAAATAAGCTGTACTCACCATATGCTGTAAAAATGCAAGACTCTATTCAAGGTTCTTTTTAAAATATGCATGTACAGAAGACTGGAGAGCTGTATTGAGAAGACGACTGCTGTCCCATGCAGACAACTGCACTTCTACTGGTCCATACACCCAGTTTATGGACCAGTTGAAGTACAGGTGTCTGCATGAAAGAGCTGTCGTTCTCTCAGTGCAGCTCTTCAGTCTTCCGTCCCTGCATGTTTAAAAAGGCCTTTGAATAAAGTCTTGTGTTTTTACGACAAATGGTGAGAGCTTTTTGTTTATATTTCGACTTTTGATGGACTATGCACCTATTTAAAAGCTAGCACCATAATATTGTTAGTATCGCTAAAAACTCTTCACATTCCATGTGGAAAACCAATGTTGTGGGTGTCCAACAGTAAAGTGGTGCAGAACTATTCTTTATATTTTTTTCATAACATTAAAATTAAATTGCAGCTCCACCATTAGGTCAGTTGTATTAGGAGAACATCCCATAGATGTTGTCATTTTTAGAGGACTGTCTTGGCAAAAGATCCTGTTTGCATAAATGTATTTTATTTCACGCCATTTATGGATATTCACATTAACGTTATTCATTGGTATAAATACACCACCTGCGAACAACTGACATATTGCATTTTAATTATGTCCTTATATAATCTTCCATAGTAGTTAGTGTACATTCTGCATCTTTTTACTAAGTCTAATTAGTGCAGATTGTGCTCACATCAAATTAGCATGTGGGTTTTCGTGAATCATATCAATATATTCTGCTAAAAAGTTTGACCCACAGACTGCATAAAATTTCCTTATAATTCTCATCAAGACAGATGAATAATTCACATACTTAAATTTGTATTCATTATCAAAAAAAAACTATGGGTAGCTGTTTAGGATTATATTTGCAAGTGCTTCATCTATCTCCCTAGTGATATTAACTCATGTTAGAAAACTGATTAAATAATATGGACTACAGAAAATATGAAAACAACACAGTAAAAAACCTGATTCATATTTGTTTCACCAAACATGGAAAGTTATCACCTATTGTGATAATTCTCTGATCTGTTGGGGCAGACCATTAGGACTGCCAAGGATTGCAAGAATGGAGTGCAGTGGTGTAACTATTGTCCGATGGGCCCGATTACAGAATTTGGACATGGTTTCTCCCATGCATATTGGTCAGATGTACTTGTTCCACCCACCCATTATGTAGTAATTTTCCTTATCCTGTACTAATGTCCCCCTTCAAGGGACCATTCCAGTCCCCCCACATCCACCCTTCCAGGTATGTATACTTCCCATTCTGGGCCCCTTCCAGGTATAAATGTCCCCCATTCTAGGCCCCTTCTGGGCAGATATGCCCTCATTTCTGGGCTCCTTCCTAGTATATATTTCCCACATCCATGGCCCCTTTGGTATACAGTGAGTAAAATCAATATTGAACATGTGATCAATTTTCTAAGTAAATATATTTCTAAAAATGCTATTGAGGTGGTTTTCTCACCAAATGTAGGTAAAAAACCATCCAATCCACACAGCGAAAGAATTAAAAAAATAGATGTCCAGAAATTTAGTGATGTGTAATAATGAGAAATGACTCAGGGAAAAAATACTGAACACATGAAGAAAGAGAGGTGTGAAAAGCAGTGGAAAGTCAGGAGACCAAAACTATCAGTAATTAGGAAGCAATCCTGTTGGTGAAAAATGATAACAGCTGGTTCAACTGATGACCTATTAAAATGTCTCCTTCCCAAGGTGCAACACAAGAAACATCTCTAAATGGGTAAAAGCAATGAGCTGTCTTAAGATCTTCACAACCTTATTGTTGCAAAGCATACTGATAGCATTCAACACATAAGAATTTCTAAATTACTGAAGGTTCCAATGAGCACTGTTGTGGGCCATAATCTGGAAGTAGAAAGAACCCCATTTGATGATAAACTGGCCACAATGAACAGGTACTCCCCACAAGATATCACAGAGATAAGAATTATCAGAAGAATTTGTCAAGAGGCAAGAACCACCTATGCAGAGCTAGAGAAAGACATGGACCAGCAGGTACAATTGTTTCATAGAAAACAATAAGTAATATAGTAAATCTCCATGGCCTGTATGCACTCTGATCATACAAGGTAAACAAAAACCATGTCCTAGTGTGGTTAAACTTTGCTTAACAACATTTAGACGAATCTGTAAATACTGGGAGAATATAGTCTGGTCAGATGAGATAAAAAATTAACTCTGTGGATTCCATACTACACACCATGTTTGGAAGCCAAAAGGCACTTCATATTACCCCCAAAACACAGTACTAACATTGAAATTTGGTGATGGGAACATCATCGTGTAGGGCTGTTTTTCAGCATGGCACTAGCAAATGTCATATAATTGAAGGAAAGATGAACGGACAAATGTACCTAGATATTCTTGATAAAAATCTGCCATCTACTAGGATCATGAAGATGAAACCAAGGAGGACATTTCGGCAAGACAATGATCCCAAACACACAACCAAGGAAACTCTCAAATAGTTTCAGAAAAAGAAAATAAAGCTTATAGAACGACCCAGGCAATCACCTAACCTAAATCCAATAGAAAATGTATGGCAGGAACTGAAGCTCAGATTTCATAGAAGGATCCCATGGAACTTTTAGGATTTGAAGAGTGTTTGTGTAGAAGAATGGGCCGATATCACACCTGAGCAATACATGCAACTATTTTTTTTCATACAGGAGATATCTTAAAGCTGTCATCACCAACAAACTATTAAATAAAGCTCAGTAAGTGTGTTCACTAATTTTTGCATTTATCATTTCTCACCAATACACATCACTAAATTTCTGGATATCTATGGTTTGATTTCTTTGCCAATGTGGATTGGATTGGTTGTTATTGACTAGTGAGAAATTATTAAAGGTCAATAGAAGATGTTTTGCAGCACCTCAATCAGAATAAAAAGAGCAAAAAACCCAAAAAGTATGCACCTCATTAATCCAAAGGTATATGCTCCATCCTGTTCCTCCCATGGAAGGTGTGGGTATGACATCCAATTGGTGAATAGCTCTATAGCCTTGGAAATTAAGTAGCCTGTAAATAGTGAGCACTGAGTCACATGTTCGCATCCTCCACTGAAGGTATGATACTACTGAGCATGTGTCGACGTCATATGTCTTCATGTGGGTAAATTCACTGCAGCTGACAGACATGACATAACTTATCCCCGCACACATGTACTGATATATAACATCATTGTAAGTCAGGAACCTATCACACACGTGTTATTATTATTATTTTTATTTATTTATCTGCCTTTAGCTCAATGTTGAGCCATGGCGACTTGATAGATAAAAGCTCTGTAGGAAGATCAATCTTGGGCTAGCCTACATAGGTCCACCAGGGTCTTCTCCACCGTTATCTTGACAGTATCAAGCCATCGAGTTGCTGGTCTTCCTCTTCATTTTGTACCTTCTATTCTTCCTACCAAAATGTTTTTCTCTAGTGATTTTTCTCTTCGTATGATGTGTCCAAAGTTGGTAAGTCATTGCTTGGTGATACTTGCTTCAAGTAACACATCTGGCTTGATTTGTTCCAAAACTGATTTGTTTGTTCTGCTTGCCATCCATGGTATTGATTACATCCTTCTCCAGCAGCACATTTAGAAAGTGTTTATTCTTCTTCTGCCTTGTTTCTTTATTGCCCACGTTTCATTTCCATGTTACTACAGAAAAGACCAAACTATGTACGATCCATGTCTTCATTGCTAATGTTTCTTGATTTGAAGACCTTGTCCAGTGACTTCATTGATGATTTTCCCATAGCTATTCTCCTATTGACTTCGGATGTCTTTGTTGCATCTTGAATGATCATTGATCCGAGCAGGTTGAAGTCCGTTACCAATTCTAGTTTGTTGCCGTCCATCTCAAATGTATCTTTGTCATACCTGCCAGTAGTTAAACTCTTTGTCTTCTTTGAGTTAATAGCAGTCCCATGTTCGAGCTTTTCATCTTGACACTTCGTATTAAGTCTTTCATTCCATCTATGCCTGTTGTTATCAGTGTTGTATCATCTGCATATCTTAGATTGTTGATGATTATTCTACCAATTTTGATTCCTTCTTCTTTTTCAGCAAGTCTAGCTTTCCTGAAAATAGCTTTTGCATATAAGTTGAAGAAAAATGGTGACAGGATGCAGCCTTGTCTGACACCTCATTCCACATTGAACCATGCTGTGTCACCATATTCTGTATGAAGTATTGCTTCTTGGTCAATGTAAAGTTCCCTAATGAGGCTGATCAGATGGTTTGGCACACACATGCGAAGAAAAAATAGAGCTCCTTTTATATTCTTTGGTCATTTCCATTATCAGTCTCATGTTGGCAATTAAATCTCTTGTTCCTCTGCCTTTTCTGAATCCTGCTTGTTCAGATGTAACTCTTTGTCAAAGTAAGGCTGTAGCTGTCTTTGTAGGATCTTCAGCAGTATTTTGCCAGCATGAGGTATAAACGCGATAGTCTGATAGCTTCCACAATTAGTAGCATCCCCGCTCTTCGGAATAGGAATAAACACTGATCTTGTCCAGTCCTTGGGCCATTTACCAATAGTCTATATCTGTTGACACAGGGATGTGATGACTTCTACTGGTGCTTTATCAGCTCTGTTAGAATTTTGTCACATCCAGGAGCTTTGTTTTTTGATAGAAGCTTTATTGCAGCAAAGACTTCTTCTTTCAAGATGTTTGATTCACTATCATGTCCAATCTCAGTTTCTTCTCCTATCAATGACTCATCTTTGTAGAGATTATCCTTTATACTTTCTATCTTTCCTCGATCTGTTCTGGCTCAGTCAGTTGGTTCCCCTTGGTGTCTTTCTGCATTCCCACTCTTGGTTGAAACTTTCATTGTATCTCTTTGATCTTTTGGTATGCCTTCTTGTTCTTGCCCTTCTGATGTTCGATTTCTATCTCTATACATATATTCTGGTAATAAAGTGCTTTGTCTGCTCAAATGCCTCTCTTTAGTCTTTTACTGCTGTTGTCCGCATTCTCTTTTCGATGATCTTTAGGGTCTCTCCTATTAACGATGGCTGTGGGTGTCTCTTCTGCCTCTTGATTATGGTCTTTCTGGCTTCTTCAGTAATTATAGTCTTTATATTTGTCCATAATTCTTCAGGCTTCCTTTGATCCCGTGATTTATAATGGTTTTGCAGACCGGTCCAAAAAACTTCAGGTATGTTGGTCAAATCAAAATTTGAAATGACCTGTGTCCATCTGTACAGCTTGACTCTAATCTTTGCTGTGAAATGTTAATGATCAGTTGCAGAGTCAGCTCCAGGCCTAGTTTTTGCGGTAATGATTGATGACTTCCATCATTGGCGAACACAAATGTAGTCAATCTGATTCTTATAGGCCCCATTCGGTTAGGTTCATGCTTAGAGTCTCTGTTTGTGATGTTGGAAGAAGGTGTCAATGATGGACAGTTCATTTGTCGTACAAAAGTTAAAAAAATCTCATCCAGACTCATTTCTTTCACCAAGTCCAAAATTTGCCACAACAGTCCCATCTTTGCCATGACTCCTTTTGGCATTTAAGTCTCCCATGATAAGTCTTGTCAATTTCTTCTAGAACTTGAGCATAGAATAGTTCAACGTTCTCCTCAGCATTTGTTGTTGGTGAGTAGACTTGTATAATTCTGACATGGATTGGCGCTTCTCATAGTCATATCAAGATGATTCTATCACTGACTGCATTGACTGCATTGTACTTGTGGTCACCAATTTTGGACTGAGAATGAAAGTGATACTATTTCTTCTTCGGTTATCATTGCCAGAATAGTACAGGGTAGGTCTTTTATATGGATACACCTAAATAAAATGGGAATAATTGGTGATATAAACTTCCTGTTTGTGGCGCATTAGTATATGGGAAGGGAAAACTTTTCCAGATGGGTGGTTACCATGGCGTCAATTTTGAAGTCGGCAATTTTGGATCCAACTTTTTTTTTCAATGGGAAGAGGGTCTTGTGACACATCGAACATATTGAGAATTTTATATGAAAAATAATGGTGTGCTTGGTTTTTACGTAACTTTATTATTTCATGAGTTATTTACAAGTTTATGACCACTTATAAAATGTGTTCAAAGTGCTGCCCATTGTGTTGGATTGTCAATGAAACCCTCTTCTCCCACTCTTGACACACTGATAGCAACACCGCAGAAGAAATGCTAGCACAGGCTTCCAGTATCCGTTGTTTCAGATGCTGCACATCTCATATCTTCACAGCATAGACAGTTGCCTTCAGATGACCCCAAAGATAAAAATCTAAGGGAGTCCAGTTCAGGAGACCTTGGTGGCCATTCAACTGGCCTACGATGACAAATCCACTTTCCAGAAAACTGTTCATGTAGGAATGCTTGGACCTGACACCCATAATGTGGTGGAGCACCATTTTGTTGGAAAAACTCAGGGAATGTGTCATCTTCAGTGCATAAAGAGGGCAAGACATCACCATGTAGCAATTTCAGATATTCAGTGACATTGAGGTTTCCATAATGAAGAATGGCCCCACTATCTTTGTACTCCATTTACCACACCATACCATCATATTTTGTGTTCCAACAGTCTTGGAGGGATCTATCCACTGTGGGTTAGTGTCAGACCAATATCGGTGGTTTTGTTTGTTAACTTCACCATTCACAAAAAAGTTTGCCTCATCACTGAACATAATGTTCTGTGTAAACTGAGAGTCCTGTTCCAATTTTTGTTTTGCCCATTCTGCAAATTCAGTGCGCCAATCTGGGTCATCTTCGCTGAGATGCTGCAGCAGCTGGATTTGTAAGGGTGTCATTTGTGAGAAGCTAACATCCGCCGAAGGGATATTCGAGTTACGCCACTCTCCAGTGACATGTGGCAAGGGCTACGATGTGGGCTCTTGCTGAATGAAGCTAGGACAGCCACTGATTTTTCTTCATTAGTGACAGTTTTCTTGTATCCACATTTTGGCAAATCCAACACTGAACCTGTTTTTCGAAATTTGGCAAGCAGTTTGCTAACTGTAGCATGAGAGATGTGTAGTCTCATAGGGTGTCTTGCATTGAAATCTTCTGCAGTGACCTGGGTTCACCAGACATCAACACAGTTTCTATCCACTCCTCACATGTTAACCTCTGTGACATGTCAATGGCTCTAAACAAAGAGAAACTTGTAAATAACTCATGAAAAAATAAATTTACGTTTAAACCAAGCAGACTATTGTTTTTCTTATGAATTTCTCAATAAGTTGGACGTGTCACATGATCCTCTTCCCGTTGTAAAAAATAAAGTTGGATCCAAAATGGCAGACTTTTAAAATGGCCGCCATGGTCACCACCCATCTGGGAAAGTTTTCCCCCTCCCATATACTAATGTGCCAAAAACAGGAAGTTGATATCACCAACCATTCCCATTTTATGTAGGTGTATCCATACAATATAAATGGCCCACCCTGTAGACCCAATGTTCATTTGACTGGAAATTTCCTGAGTGAGTCCATCTTATGTTGCTAATTCCAAGTTGAGTCCTTTTCTCTCCATTTCGGCTTTGACGATGTTGAGTTTTCCTTGCTTCATAGTTTGAACATTCCAAGTTCTGAACTTTATAATATCTCTGCAGCTTTTGATCTTCCCTTTCAACCAAGTGATATCAGCACTTAGATGTCTATGCAGCTTTGATCCTGGTGCGTCATGATACTTGATCGTACTCAGGTCAACCATCAGCTTTTCCTCAGTAGCTTGTTGAGTGCCTCCCAACCTAGGAGTAGATTTTCCAGGCATATATCAAATTCCTTTAGTTGTACATTTGTCAACAAGTCATATTACCTCAGTGGTTTTCACATTGTCAATAATCTATAAGCACATTCATTAATGTATAGCAACATGGTCTTGTGTATGTAGACATTATTAATATTAAAGGGATCCTGTCACCCCCAAATCGCCTCCTAAGCTATTAAAACATGTCCCTGCAGCCTCCCATCAGTAATCCCACACTCCTTTTTGGTCATAAAAGCATCCAGTGAAAGTATAGAAAAACGTTATATCACTTACTAATTAGAGATGATAATGAGCATTGGCTATATTCTTTAGTCACCCAGGCGGGCCCATGTCGTCATAATAACACGCCTTAATAGGCGTGATCTGCAATTCCTATTACACTCAGCGCTTCCCAGCTCTCCTCAGCACTGGCGAGGCTGTAATGACGCAAATTGCGTCATTTCTGGAAGCGGGTGACGTCAGTACACCCACGCCACTCTGCGGGCTTCAAACACCGCACTGCGCAGGCGGTGTGGGTGTACTGACATCACCCGCTGCCGGAAATGACGCGATTGCGTCATTACAGCCCCATTACGGCCTCACCAACGCTGAGAAGAGCTGGGAGGCGCTGCGTGTAATTGGAATTGCAGATCACGCCTATTAAGGCGTGTTATTATGACGACATGGGCCCGCCTGGGTGACTAAAGAATATAGCCACTGCTAATTATCATCACTAATGAGTAAGTGATATGTTTTTCTATACTTTCACTGGATGCTTTTATGACCAAAAAGGAGTGTGGGATTACTGATGGGAGGCTGCAGGGACATGTTTTAATAGCTTAGGAGGCGATTTGGGGGTGACAGGATCCCTTTAAGCAATATATGTAATTTACCATCCACTTCATGACATGGTAACACCATACACAGGTAGTTGTATATGACTATATAAATTGCACTAACCCTCCCAAAATGGACACAGGGAATATGATAGATTAACCCCATAACGAAGCAGGACTCAATTTACACATGTAAATCAGCATATAAATCAGATCATATACAAAACCATTCCATGCACCATTATATCAAGACATCAGACATAATACCTTTCACCAATGATAAATATCAGAAAGTCAAATGTCCGACAACATTGCCATTCTTTTATGTCTCCATCTTCCATCACTGTCTACATACAATGAAATTTGCAAGGAAAATAGTAAAACACCAATTAAAAACAACATATACATCAGTGCCTGCAACAAGATTTCATCCAAATCACTCAAAGAGACATCCTGTTGATTACAGTCGATATTTAGCCCTTTAGGTCGTAAAGTATCCAATTAGTAAATCAAGTGCAATTAATTTTTTCTTAATTGACTCACCCTATCTCCCACTTTTTTACAGAATGGTACATGATCTTAAACCTAAATGTTAATTGATTTACAGAGTGTCCCCTCTTTAAAGTGCTAAGGTACAGGTAGATCGACAAGGCATGGATTTATGAATTGGATACTTTAAGATTTAAAGTGTGAAATATCAAATATAATCAACATGGATGCCTCTTTGGGTAATTTGGATGATATCTTGTCACAGGCAATGATGGAGGTTCTGTTTTTAATTGGTATTACTATTTTCATTGTAGATTTCATTCTATGGGGACAGTGACGGAACATGGAGACATCAAAGGATGGTAATATATTTCCATATGATTTTGTTTGTCTCCCTCCTCTTCGCTCTTCCTAATATTTTGTGTATTGTACATATTGTAGGTCAAATGAAGATCCCATGATCCATAATTTTGTAATGAATGTTGTTGGACATTTGACTTTTTGATATTTGTGATTGGTGAGAGGTACTATGTCTGATGTCCTGATATAACGGTGCCTTTAAATGGTTTTGTATATGGCTGACTTACATGCTGATTTATGTCAATTGTGGCCTGCTTCTTCATAGAGTTAATCCACTATATTTCCTGTGTCTGTTTTGGGGGTTAATGCATTCTATATTGTCATTTGCAATTATTTGTGTACTGGATGGTGGCCTGATTCTAACCATCGGGTATTCTAGAATATATATGTAGTTTATTTATGAAGATTTAAAAATAATGCTATAAATACATAGGATTTTCCCAAATCAGTGACGCAGCTTCGGTCAAAATATATCCATGCATGACACCTCACCAGCGATTAGTAAGGTACCGTCACACTTGGCGACGCTACAGCGATCCTGACAAACAATGCGACCTGGTAGGGATCGCTGTAGCGTCAGTACTTGGTCGCTGGTGAGATCGTCACATTAAGCGAGATAGGGAGCGCCAGTCGGGGTACTTCTGCTGCGAGTAGCCGGTCATCTCCTGGCTACCATGTTCAGGAAGGAATGGTAAATTTCATATATGGCTCAATATAAATTATGTCTATATATACATGACCCTATTGCCATGCATTAATGAATGTGCTTTTAGGTTATTGATTCAAAGTAATAACCATTTTTAATATAACTTGTTGACACATGTGCGATAGGCTCCTGACTCAAATACACTTTTTGGACTCTGTGCATTCAATGCACATTGCAGACAGTGCAGTGCAGTGCAATGCAGTGATTGTTTGAGTGTAATACTTTGTAAAGGCCTCATACATGGATTCTGTTGATACTGATATGCACATATTATAATGTATATTTTTATATTTGTTTACATTTGGTGCATTATGTGATTGGTTGTGGTAATGCTGTGGGGAGTGGTTGCTTTTGGGTGTTTCTTTTACTAACGGTCCCTTTTATATATTGCTGCAGTAGGACACTATTTTCTGTTTGCTTGATAAAGACCAATTATGAGGGTCGAAAAATTGCTTTAGGGCAGAATTAAGGACTTATATATGATTTTTTTTCACCATATCACACTGTCTGTTTGTTTTTCTATGTATGGTGAGAAGTAAATTTCAATGGCACCTTTAGAAATATATTTACTTAATAAATTTGTGACTTTTTAACACTTATTTAACCCACTGTATATATTGCCCCTACTGGGCCACTTTTTGGTATACATCACTTCCATCCTGGACCCTTTTCTAGCATATTTTTTCCACAGTTCTGCTGCTGTTCTCTCTAATGCATACAAAAAAAAACATTCTTTTAAGAGGACCTGTCCCCCATCTTCCCCCCCCGGTGCTTTCCAAAGTGAAAGCACCCTTGAATGCAGCGTGTCTACTGCATTCAGGGAAGGGGTCCCCCGTGTCTCTAGCCCCTCTGTAAGTTGTACAAAACAATTTAGAAAGTGAACTGATAAGAAGTCCGGAGGGACTTACTCAGGATGGAGTCATCACTGCTCCCTGGTGTCCTCCCCGCCTCCAGCCCTCTCTGTGCCACCTCCAGCCCCCTCAGTGCCGCCTCTTTTATGTGTCTCCCCTCCTCGGCTGCTCATGCTCCTCTGCATCTCAAGTTATGCAGATGCAGAGCAAGCAATGGGCGGGAGCAGTCTCAGCAGCTGAAATGCCTCCTAAAGGTGACCTCAGCGCCGGAGCCCGATTTGTTCCAGTTTATGATGTACATACATAATCTGGAGTAGGGTGGGCTCTGGTGCTGACGTCACCGCCAGGAGGCTTTTCAGCTGCTGGGACTGCTCCCGCCCATTGCTCGCTCTGCGTCACTTAAGCCAATGAGGTGCATGAACAGTGGAGGAGGGGAGACACACAGAACCAGGAGGCGGAACAGAGGGCTGGAGGTGGCACAGAGAGGGATCGAGGCAGGGAGGACACCAGGGAGCAGCGATGACTCCATACTGAGTAAGCCCCTCCGGACTTCTTATCTGTTCACTTTCTAAAGTGTTTTGTACAACTTACAGGGGGGCTAGAGACATGAAGGACCCCAGTGTGCAGTGTGTCCTGCTGCATTCAGGGGTACTTTCACTTTGGAAAGCATCAGGGGGGTGACAGGTCCTCTTTAAGTCCTCTCCTCCCACAATGCACTTCATCCTCTTCCGTGGCTGACACAAAGGCCATAGCTGATATTGGCATGCCTGCTTAGAACAACGCATGACATCACTACTATGCATTTGTAAGTAGCACGCCAATGTCAGCTACTGGCTTCTGGTTGGCTGGTGGTGTGTATTGCAGTGTAGAAGGCAGACGAATCACTGTGCGCATATTGAAGCCGAGCCGTACATGTCATAAGCCCCCAGAATGCACCTGCCCGGATATGACATGTACGTCGCGGCTTCAATATGCCACTGCTCATGAGCCAGAGGCGAACCGAACACATGGTCAGCCCCACAATGCACGGCCTGGCATATCATAGCAACAAGGGAGGCGGAATTTAAAAAAAAGAATAGGATGAGCACAAGGAACGAGGACGCCCAGCAGGGCTTGCTGAATGCCGGCAAGAAGGAGGGGAGAATGGAGCCTCAGAGCCTGCCTTTTCAGTCTGCAGATGGAGACTGAATGTAAGTTTATAACTCATTTTTCTCAATCATTATAGGGCACTTTTAGAGCAGACAGGGATAGTTAAGGATCAGCTAGCAAGGTGCAGGAACAGGTAGTGATAGGTTACGGTGGTAGAACGACCTGACAGGTTCCCCTTAACATGTTGATGAAATACCTAATATTAATATTTAAAGTTAGAGATTTTGGATTCTGAACTCGGTCAATGAAAGGTGAAAAAATTTCAACAATACTCAAACTCAAGTTTATAAAAATATCTGCATCATTTTTTTTCTTTAAAATGTCACAGCAGATCTAGATGCAATTCAGTGATATGCAGTATCATTTCTTTTTTTACTTTACATATTGTTTTGTAATTTCCCTTCATTAGATGTTCATCATTACCTTTAGTCAGACTTATTATGTTCTTACTTTTTATTAAACAGAAAAGTTAGTTTTTACTATCTGACAATTTTTCCATAATCCCTATAGCAATGACTGTCATTACTGTACAGAATAAACCAATTATATACCAATTAAGAGATTGTTGAAGTTATCTTTTTTCCTGAATTACAGATGGATCCACATGAAAATATTTTACTAAGCACACTGGAAATTAAAAATGAGATGGCAGCATCAGAAGCTGTATTGGGGCTTGGTGATCCAAGAAGCACTATGCTGACCTATGATACCTCCAGCATCCAGTACCGGAAAGCTGGATTACCACGACACAGCTTTGGACGGAATGCCTTAGAACGACATGTGGTACAAAAGAAAAGCAGACTACGGAGGCGTGCATCTCAGTTGAAAATAAACATACCTGACTTGACTGATGTAAATGCTATAGACAGATGGTCACGCATGATCTTTCCAGTGGTCTTCTCTTTCTTCAATATAGTCTACTGGCTCTATTATGTGAACTAAGACTAATAAGCCATACAGTAGACAAGAACTGGATGTCTGTTCAGATTATATGTGAAACCAGAAGTGGGGCTTAGAAAATAACATTCAGGACACAAGCTATTTTAAAACACCTTAGTTGCTGGCACTCACCATCTTGCTGTTTGCTATACAGATTCATTCTAGACTCATTAGATTTACAACTCCCTTTCCCCTTTTTTTGAGTGTTCTATTTATTTTCCATTCGTAACACGGCTTTTCCTAGTGTACACGCAAGTGCATTGAAGTGAAATGCTAAAGCAATTGGTCATTTTCAAACTTCTCTGGATTCACCCATACATTGCATGGTTTGATTGATGCTTTTGAAGACATTTCAGCTGAAACTATAATAGTTGTGGATGGAATGGAAAAATAGTCTTGGAACTGAGCAGTTGTGCTTTTACTCTGATTGATGGAGACCATAAAGGATAATACTTTTACATAATTGTCACATCAGCCTTTTAAATAACATAAGGCTTTGATCTTGTAGATGCAAATAAGTCACTTTTTTGGGGGGCAAGGAGAGATACCCAATTCGGAGGTTTTACTTCGGAGGTGCTTTCGGGAGCCATCAGGCAACAGGGTATGGGTGCAGTCTCTAAACGTCAGAAAATTACACTCATGCTCCAATGTGGATAATTGATGTTCTTGGGATAAAGCATGTCCTGGTATCTCATGCAGTAAGGAGAGCAATCCTCAAAAGAAAAATTAAATAGCTACTCTTTCTATGAGAGCTGTATTGATTAGTGCCGACATGCCAAGGTATTCCATTACTCTGCAATGAATAAGTTAAGTCTCCATTTTACTATGTCTAAAAATCTAATGGAGGAAAAATGCATAAAATCACAACCTTGTTCACTTGCCCTAAATAAAAAATGATACATAAACATCGTTGTGGCACAGTCCAACAGAAAGCTATACAATATTAATGCAGCAAAAACATAAAGAAGAAGGTAACTAGACTTTCATGCAAGAAGAATATATATTGTCAAATAATAATCGGTATCTTAAAAAGAAAAGGCAACTTATTTGAAATACTATTTTCCTTCAGATATATTTTTAGATCAACGTGTTTGGTTTTGCTTGGTTTGTTCACAGCTTTGAAAACAAAAAAAGCCGCCCTTCCTCATGACATGAGACCATTTCAATTAAAAAAAGTCAAAAGCTTCTAGAGGACAAAAACAGTGGAAAGTACATCACAGAAACAACATTATAGTGATGAACGACTCTTGTGGCTAATGGTGAATCCATTAAGTACTGTTTGACTTTCAACATTAACTTCGACCTGATAACAAGTGATGTTTTTGCCCTTTAACAGAAAATTGACTTCTCTACCTTCATTAAGTTCAAAGTCATCCTTCAGTCCTGAAAAATGTCATATCTCTACTAAAAAAAATTGCACATTCATTTGTTCCAGATGATATTTGATTTCTGATATGTTTATTTTTTCTTTCAACGCTCATAAACTTGAAAAATGATATGTCGTGCCTCTCATTGATTTTCTTTTCAATACTAATGACCAAAATCTAACGCAATGTTAATTTCACTTTTTAATGTATATTCTAGCCCATTAAACAATTTTATATCCATGATATATACCAAAAATATGGCAAAGTTATTTGTTTAGCCAAGATGCATAGTCTGTATTCTACATATAGTTATCTATATATTTTTTCATGAATGCACCTTTAAATGTTTCAGCAGCAGCCATATATTAGAATTGTTTAATATTGTCCGAAATATCAGGTCTCTAAACGAACTTCAAGGGCAATTGTTAGCTCTTCAAATGAATTGCTCTTAATTTTAGTTGTTGAAGTTAGAAAACTCTTTGCTTAAAGACAATCAGACGGGTACGATTACCCATTACACTTCCACGGGAAGCTCCTGTAAGACCCAAGCTTGACGCCATTATAGATTGAAAAAGGTCAGCAGAAGAAGACCACTAAAATCTATTTCTTATAGATCAAATCACAGATAACCAGTTTTACCTCTCTTATTCACTAATTTTATGTAATATGAGCAACAGTTCTAAAAATATGTTATAAGTAATATAGATTACAGAGAAAAATGCTCAAACGCAGTTCACATGTATACAATGGTTTCTCAGAACTATTTAGTCTGAGTGGCCTGAGAAATTGCCAATCTCCACAATGTTAAACAAATAACTACTAAGCATTTTATTTTAGTTAATTACTTTAAGAAATTGATTAGAAAAAAACAACTAGAAACCACACTAGAGTTGAGCAAAAAGGTTTTGACCTCCCGACACAGTATCCAGTCTGTTTTTTGTGCAGCCAGACCATAGCAGTCTTGACATTTCCGGGTGACATCCTCAGTCTGGCAACCTGGGCACTACTGGTAATTACTAGGCTTGGCAATGTCATGATATTGCATGAAGTCTAGTATCTAGGCCACCAGTGACATCATGAAATGAGGACTGCCTTGGTCTGGCTGCCATGGAAGCCGGACTGGATATAGGAACAGCACATAGGGTTTTGTTCGACCCTAACCAACACTGATTGATAATAACCAAGGAATTACACAAAAAAGTGGTGTGTATCAATAGACAAGATATCTAACTGTATGTCATACGTTTGGCGTGTTTGTCAAAACAAAATTCCCGCTGTATATGCCAAACATTAGAAAGCAAGATGTGTAAAGTAGTCTAAAACTGTTGCTAATATAAATGTTATCTATGACTTTTTCCTCTTAAGTGCACATGATCAAGACACTTTGGGATCAAGACATAGCATATTATTCCTGCGGAGATGCTAGTGTTCTCTGCAGGAGAATGCAGTGTACATGCCCATGATTGGGATTCTGGGCGCAGCATATTTTCACTGTGTTCTCCTGCTGAGAATGCTAGCATCTCCGCAAGAATAAATTGGTAAACGAGAGAAACACAAGTTGAATAACAGCTTTTTTTTAATTATGCTCATAAATTAGAGGTAAAAGGTACAGAAGTAAATACAGCACAAAACAGAAAACTGAATAGTTAACAGTTAATGTTACCAGATGGCAAAAAATGGAGTGTTATAGGTCCACCTTGTGATTCAAGAGAAAGGTTACACAATGAGAAATACAGGATACATGAATAAAAGATTAACAAGGGTATGACTCATATCTCATTGTACAATTGATAAAGCATATAATAGAGCAACTCAATACAGCATCAAATATCCCCAGTGCAAATGATAGATGCATAAACATCATACCCCTCTTATAATATGTGTTCAATATGAGGACCGATGATCCAGGGTGCATATGCACAATGGGGTATGATGTTTATGCATCTATCATTTGCACTGGGGATATTTGACGTTGTATAGCATTCGCTCTATTGTACGCATTATCAATTGTGCAATGAGATATGAGTCATACCCTTGTTAATCTTTTATTCATGTACCCTGTATTTTTCATTGTGTAACCTTTCTCTTGAATCACAAGGTGGACCTATAACACTCCATTTTTTGCCATCTGGTAACATTAACTGTTAACTATTCAGTTTTCTGTTTTGTGCTGTATTTACTTCTGTGCCTTTTACTACTCGTGTTTCTCTCGTTTACTATTGTATCTTGATTTGTAGCTAAAAGATGATCTCCTGAAACAGTGGTTTCTCCTTTGATGTGTATATGTATATTCTCATATTAACATGATGCAGCACGGGAAGCCAAGCCACATATCAGTTTACGCTGTTTAAAAAAGAAGCATAGTGGGCAGGTTATTTCTATAAATCCCATCCACTGTGCTTGTACTGAACTGGACACAGTAAAATTAAGTTACCTCCAAAACGCTGTTAATCCTGATCATGGACCCTAAATTATATCATTTATTCACAACATTGGCATCGGTTCTTGTGTTGGAAGCTAAAGCTTTCCGGTTACAGTCTTAACACTGCGACATGCCGTTAAGTCCAATGATGTCACAGATTCTCCCGAATGAAAATGCAAATAGGCAGCAGAAAAAAAGATTATAAATGGTTGCAATGAATTTGTGTGGTTTTCTATTGTGACCTTACCAAAATAGATTTTCTCCATATTGAAATGAGTTTCCATACAACTACTTAGCTTATGCAGTACACATGGAAGTGTAGCTTTTGGTCATGGTATTCTAAAGATGATTCAACGTTAAACAGTTTGTTGTCAACCTCTGTAATAAACATGAAATATTAACTTGTATCGTAATGTGCTTGAGGATCATACTGTTCATGGACTGCATGTATTCACTGTACACTAGAATGTGAACTTAGAACTACCATAGGAAAAAAAAAAAGAAAGAATGTAAACTCATGAATAGAATGTACACGTCGTAGCTAATCTGTTTCCTTAACCAAGTGCCACATTTATCAGCTTTGCCTGCTTTATTAAGATAAGGGACTGTATCAGCTCCTTACATATTGCATGCTAGAATTATTGCAGGGCTCCTTGCATCGGGTACATCTTGTAAGAAGTTTATTATTCGAGAACATCATGCTTCTGAATCACCTTAAATCATGCTTCTAGCTTCAAATCAACTTTTTCCACCGACTCTTAGTTTCATTTAAAGGGTATGGTGAAAGAAATACTAAGGCATGCTATATTTTTCTGCTACATGGAAAAAAAACATATTTGTATATTTTGTGTTGAGCAAACTCTATTGTCAAAGTGCTAAAAGAGAAAATGTTTTCTTTTTCTTTCTTTCTAGGAGTTATGTATTAACTTAAAAAATATTCTGCAATTAGATTTTTTTTTATAATATTGCAAATGTTGATTAGGCATGTTTAAAATATTATTTATGTTACCTCCTAATTTTATTTATCATTGTCTTTTAATATATATATTAATCATAGATATAATATTTGTGGCAAACATCTACATATCACACATTTTTTAATTAATGGGTGTCTAATTAAATATTATCCATAATTAAATTGGACACGTCCTTAATACAGAACATGTTAGTCCATTTTGGCCAGTCCTTTAAATAAAGGTGTTCATTGGGCAGCTTATCAATGAGCTAAGTGATTAACCTTTCATTTAGTTTTTTTCATACATATATTATATAGGGCTGAAGACACCATCATCCAAGATATAGTTGGCAAAGCCTAGCTGCTTTATAGAGAAACACTAGGTACTTGTGTGGTGCATTATACAATGCCATATCACAGGAATATCTTGTATTACGGTGTGAAATGGAGCATGCCACAATGTTTAGGTTTGTTGTCCCAGCTTAAAATTACAATTTAGAGATGAGCAAATATATTCTAGTGTAATTGAATTCAACTTAAACATTTAAAAAAATCTGCATTGTCAAAATGTAACTTTTGTAATTCACTTCTTCTCAGATTTAGTGTACTGCTGCCAATGGTCACCATTTTGCTGAATTGGGACCTTATGATGACAACGATATAAATTAAAAAAAAAATACTTATAATTACCCTACTACCCACCTCTCTAACCCCTTTGCTCCTCACTGTCACCAGACTGGTCTTCATTGCATCTTCTGGTCTTCGCCATAAGTGCTGAATCAACCGGCCACTTTATGATTGGAACTTCCAACTCTGATCATGCCCATGACAGTTCTGCATATGAACTAACAAGGTCATCAGTAAGATATGCTGGAGTCCTTTATCTGATGAAGAAGCCGGTGTAGGCTTTGACATCCATTGAATAAACCACAACTTTGAATAACTCTTGATTGTTGACTTCTCTTCATATGCATTACATCAGAAGGGCAGGCAAAAAATCTATTTATTACTCCTGATTCTCAAGCAAAGTCATGGAGCATGTCATGATGGGTATGATGTTGTGACTGTATGGACTCATGCTTGGTCTGAACCATTGTTGGGCCTTATTAAAGCTAGAAGTCCTGATATTACAGGGAGGGTTCAGCTTTATTCTCATTTGCACAAGGAAAGACTAAAAGCAATGTGATGAAACTGAATGGGAGAAGACACAGATTAGATATTCGAAAACACTTTTTGACAGTGAGGGTGATCAATGAGTGGAACCGGCTGCCACGAGAATTGGTGTGTTCCCTTCAGTGGAAGTCTTCAAACAGAGGCTGGACAACATCTATCTGGGATAATTTAGTGAATCCTGCTTTAGTGTAGTAGGTGGTTAGACCAGATGACACAGATTCAAACCCTACCATTCTATGATTCTAATTCAGCACTCATGGCAGCAATCATGAAGATGCTAGATGGGTAACGGTGAGGAGTGGAGTGCCTGGAGAGGTGAATAATAAGGAGAGTATAAGTATTTTTTTAATCTTTTACATCTGATGTTTCTTATACTCTGGGGTCAGGAGAGGCCCCCAAGCATAGTAAGTGACATTCAATTCATGGAGATTACCCTTTCTGCGAATCAAATTTCCCTAAAAAAATCTTCCCAAACAGGTGAATTCAAATTTTTCCTGAAAGCTCATCTCTTTAACAACTTCATTATATGGAGATGTTGTATGTTAACATGCATGAACCCTAAATCTGAGGTGAATATGAGTTAGGCTTCATTCAAACACACTGTTTTTGCACCTTTTTTTGGATCTGTTTTTTAGCTGCAAAACTGATCCGCTTTCAAAAAACATCATCTATTCACACATTGTGTTTTTGCTATTTTTTCTGCACTTTGGGTGCTGCGTTTTGTGATTCCATTCACAATGGTACCCTATGAAAAAAGCGAATAAGAAAAACGCCACCGAAACTAACATGCCCTTTTCTTTGATGGGAATACAAAAAATAGAGAGGCACCTCTGTATGACCTGGTGGTCTCAGGAGGATTTTTGGGAGAGGGTTTGGGTGAAATAAAGAAGATTAACAGATGTCCCTGATGTGGATGCTGTAATCGTACACTCCTACAAAACCGCAATCTTCAACAACTGTTTCTATTCTTTGATGGATCACTTTTCCGTGAAAAATTGGATCACTCAACAAATTCACTGTCAGATTGGCTAAAAAGTGCCCAAGTCCCATTGGTTTGCTAGGATTCCAATAGACTGCAAAAAATTGATCAAAAACGGTGTGTCTGAATGTAGCCTAAGCCTGACTTAGCAATGCCTAAAACTATACCAGGTCTTCTAATACTTCTGTATATTTGTCTTGTTAAATTTAGGCTATAGTGTCCATCCTAAATCGAAGACTAGAACCTCCATTGCAATTAGAGATAGTTTTGTTTGAGACCACTATGTGCTTTACACTGAGAGCTGGATCAATCGAAATTTAGACATACACAGCCATATTTTAAAAGGAACATGTCGCACGTGCTGTTTCTTAAACCATTCAGGCAAAATAACACATATTGAAGAAAACAAAAATGCATTGTCAATAAAATTGCTAACACAAATAGTGTGCAATCTGACAATCCAGCAAATAAGGTGTTTTTAATTGTTACAAGGTCAGAAGCAGAGCTTAAATACTCTTTGGTGTTCCTAGCAGGTTTGCAACATGTTGCGGGGCAATGTGCTGATGACCGTTCCAAAAGTAGAGTTTCATTATTGACTTATTTTATGGTACAGCTTTAAAGAAACCTTTGAGATGTGTCTGTAAATATTACCTGTAAATGACTGCTAGCAAGTATGATAGTACGCATTTCCCGATTGAGAAATCAAATCATCCTGTGTCTGTGTTTTCATGAAGAATGTTCTGTTTCTATTTAATACAAATGCAGGGTATTACTGGTTAAATTATTTTACAATGTCTATAGTTATCTCCTTTCACATTCTTAACTATATATATATAGATATAAATGTATGTAAAGAGGTTATAAAATGATAGAACATTTTTTACATTAAAGATATATATAGATAACATTTATTTAATTTATGAATAAAAGCACAAACTACATAGCAGCAAATAGTTTACTACATAATACACTAACCCCATGAAACAATCATAATTGATTTGTATGAAACTCCAGAAGGGCATCTCAATTACTAGCGCAGTGCTTGAAATGTAGCTAGGTAACTAATATACATATCTAAGTGTGTGTATATATTATATTAAAACGGTGGCTGATCACAGGAATAAGCTAATAAATAATAATTTTATATGGCTAAAATAAAAAACAGGAACATTTTTGGTTTATGATATAGGGGTAAAAAAAAGAAACCTATTAATCATGCCTTGTAAATTGAGCATTGTTCATCATGCTAGAAAACGAGAGTCCTTAGGATTATAGGAATCCCTTTGCATCGTTCATTAGACTAGTCGAACCATCGCTTGTTTGTTTCCTATTTTTATAACAATGCTGATAACCAGTGAGATAAACAATACATAAAACTTCTTAAATTACCAAGATAAGCAAAAATAAGATGATTTTTAGAAACTAGGTAAAAGCGTTCTATATATGAAGACACACTGTAATTGTAGTGACGCATTACATTTTGCTATATGTATATAGGTCATACAATGTGGGCATCCATTTATGCTGACCATTTGTAAATACAATCAGAGATTTCTTAAAAACATTTTTAACTTCTTATTTGTACCTACCGGCAAGGCAAAATCTACTGTAGTACAGTTAAAGTGTTCTAGCTTAATTGTAAATAATGAAAAGCGCTTTCATTTATGGGATAATGAATTTGTGTTTTCACCTTTGGTTTGCATAAAAATGCTTTGGTTTAGTACTTTGCTTATTTAATTTGTGTTTTCTACTTTATTTGTTTTTTATCCGAACTGAACTTTTGTTAGTAAGGAGGTTATGAGGCTGATAGTGATTTTGTAACCTCAAGTGAACGCACTTGGAATGTAAAATTGGTCTAGAAAATAACGGTTCTGCCATTTCGACCATGTCAGTGGGTATCGGCAGGCAGACCAAATTGTGAGCCTCAAAAATTTCCATTGACATGCTAATTATTCCACTTTTTCCCCCATTCACCTTCTCTTTCATATTGTTGAAATTAATCCATAATAATGATTATGATAATAGTAATTTTACTTCTATAGAGCCAAAATTTCGGCAGCAAATTAGATTAGCAATTTACACATAAATTTGTTACACTTCAAAAGTTAAAGATATATTAAATACCAATTTGTCTTCCATATAAATCAAAATTTAAGCAGCAATACTCAAAAAGCAATGTTCTTTAGATCCTGAATGCTACAAATATTCTATTTAAAACTGTCAGGCCATCTGTTATCGTCACTGTTCTTCATTTTAAACATTTTGTAATTATTTTGTCACTAATTTCATAAAGTGTTCATAATGGTTAATAATGACTCTAACCAAATTGCATAACGCAATAGTGTAAGGATGACCCGATAAGTTATCTACCTGTGTAATTAGGCCACAAAGCACCAGATGAATGAGCAAAATTCTTATTTGTTGAGTTAATTGATTTTTAAGTTTGCTCAAAATCATCATTCATTGTGCCAGATAAACAGGTGATGTATTGCTGATAATCATATTAAAATGGCTGTCTGGGACTTTATCATTGATTACCTAGCCTTCTGATGAATCATCAATGTCTGACTGGTTGAGCTGCAACATCTGGCACACTTAGGCTGGCTTCACACTGCGGCGGCGTCCGGTCCGGGGCTGTCAGGAGTGACAGCCTGGACCGGAGTTTTGCTGCATAGAATACTATCGGGCTGCACGGAGCTGGATCGCGCCGGGTGGCAATTATCTGCCATCGGCTGCTAGCTCGCCGGATGAATCCTGCAGAAGTGGGGATTTGTCTGCCGACTCCAAAAACGGTGCATGCAACGTTTTTAGAGTCGGCAGACAAATCCCCACTTCTGCAGGATTCATCCGGCGAGCTAGCAGCCGGATGGCAGATAATTGCCACCCGGCGCGATCCAGCTCCGTGCAGCCCGATAGTATTCTATGCAGCAAAACTCCGGTCCAGGCTGTCACTCCTGACAGCCCCGGACCGGACGCCGCCGCAGTGTGAAGCCAGCCTTACTAATCAGCTGGTCCTGATGTCGCCGCTGGCCAGAATTACTCAATTTCAGAGCTGCACAACTCTGCTCCGTTAACTGTATAGTGACCGCGGCTGGGTACTGCATTTTTACTCTTTATTACAATCAATAGGGGGCATATGTTTAGCACCGACCACAGTGCTGTGCAGCTCTTAACTGAGTAGTTCCGGTCGGGGGCAGCATTGGCAGCAGTTCATGGTTCATCATGGTGGAGGTTCGAGGTATCACACCTCCTCAGATCAGACATTGATGACCTATCACAAGGGAAGGTCATCAATGTTCATGTCCAAGACAACTAAGGATGAGCAAATTAGACTTTAAGACTCTATAAAGTTTATTGTTCATACCGAATACAGACTTTACAAAAAAGTTCAATGTTTGGGTTCAGAGTCTGAGTGCTTTACGTATGCAAACCACTGGAGCAAGCATCACTGTGCTCGGGTACACTCGGTGCTCGGCCCAGTCCAAGCCACTTGCAGTGTTTGAATGCCTCCCACTTGGGGTAAAATCAGCATTGTCCTGTGTAGTGTGTACCAAAAAAAGAAAATGACAAAACCCACCATCCCTCCCCTTGAAGTGCTTTATTTATGACTGGTTGTATGTGGATAGAGAGAGGAATGCCCAATCAGTGACTTCCAATGAGTTTCAGGTTAATTTGCAATCCAGCGCAGACCTTTTATAAGATCCCAAACTTCCCCAGGTCTGCTTATCACAAGGTAGGTCAATGGAAGTATGGTCAATGTGTATTGACAGGCTATAAAACGACCACTGATTAGCTTGCATGCAGCCGATTAGTGATTGTTTAATAGCTGTGGTCCAAATCTAACTATTCCTGACTATTCTGTACAGGATAGTGTCTCACACATTGATTAGTATTTGTCCACTATGAGATGTAAATATAATGAAGTCTAACATAAATAAAAATCTATACAATAAATAGCAGATCAATATTCCGAGGATCAACTTTGAGATAGATTTTGTGAAATTCTCAGGACCCCGTAAAATTGAACTTCTTCTTGAAAATCTAAACTTCAATTCACAATGAAATAAAAACGGCCTTAGACTTGTGGTGGGCTAATAATGTTTTGCATGTCCATGCGAGTTTCCCCAAAATTCCTTACAGCTACAACATCAAATGGTCTGGCACAGCCTATCAGGGGGATTTATCAGACCTTCTATAAATCAGAGCAGGGAATCCAGCGGCCATTTTAGATGATTTTTGGCTAGCATGTGGACATAAGAGCTCAGCAATCAAGACACCAAGACACTCCTATAAAACTTTAGAGCCCAGCAATCAGGACAAGGAGACAATCCCTGAAAAATTGCAGTCAGTAATAAGTAGAGCTACAATATGATAAAATTAGTTTACAATACAAACTTTCATTCAACAGGAAGACCGAGAGAGATATAGGGTAGTCACTAGGGATGATCGAGTATGCTTGTCACTACTCGGTACTCGCATGAATATATCGGTACTCGTGGTACTCAGCGAGCACCGAGTACCGCCGAGATGTTCGGACTCCTCGCAATTAATTATCGATCTGACACAAATACACTGCTCCTTTCAGTGCACACAGTCAGCTGGCACCTCACAGAGAGCAGATTGATTGTTAGGCTCCCTCTGGGGGACACTGCAAGGTGTTGTATGTTGCGACGATTTGAAAAAGCCCACCCTCCCGCCCTTTCCAGAAACACTCATTTTATAGCCAGAAGTATGTGGGCGGAGCCTGTCACTAATTGACTTACATTGGGCTCGGTGCTCTGGCCGAGTACACGAGTATCTTGGCATGCTCGGCCAGAGCATCGAGCACCTGAGCATTTTAGTACTCACTCATCTCTAGTAGTCACCATTTTAAATGTAATTAATAACAGAAATTATGTTTGTTCTGATTTATTTGTAATCAAAAGACAAATATCCTTTCATTCTGATTGCAGTCCAATAGCTTGGAATGTAAGACCTCTCCTTTTGTTAAATACATATTTTTTGGCCAAATTCACTACCTGTAATATGTTGCTAACAAATTTACTTCAAAATGATTTTTTCTGTTCAACTCTAACATAGATATGTATATATTTATATTCAGAATATCTTTACATACACACACAGAGGGAGGAAGAGTAACTGACCATGGGATGATAAAGAAGCTTGTTGGCGCTATAGGCACTACAAACAATCTTAAGACTACTTAATGGTTTTTTTTATTGTGCAACACATATTTTTTTTTTTTTTAATATTTTTTATTTTCAATTTTTTAGACATAAACAACAACATGATACAAAATCAAAAACACACGTACTATTAACGACAATAAAGGGGAAAAAAAGGAGGGGAGAGGGGGGAGGATCCTACACTCAAAATTGCACCAACCTGGTGCGATACCATCGTATGTAGAGACATAAAAAAAAAACTTATTCTACATCAAAATCAAATAAATCGAGTCAATTCAACTTCATAACAGTACCTTAATCTGTTACCTATACTATTTAGGCCATATAATATTTACTTTCTACCCAAGGCTTCCATAACATGGTTACCTTTTTTTTCCTAGAGTTTGAGTGAACCAACATTTGTTCGTATTTGCAGTGTATATTTACTCTTTCTATTACCTCTTTTATGTTTGGGGGAGGAACTTCTTTCCATTTCGATGCCAAAATAAAACGGGTTGCAATCAGTATGTGCGATACCAACCCTCTTACTTGACTAGGAATATTTTCCAAACCGGTATGGAGGATCGCCATGAGAGGATTGATTAGTATCGTAACTCCTGTCATTTCCAAAATTACCTGCGATATAACTACCCAAAGAGCAGTAAGGGCCGGACATGAAAACCAAACATGTTTCTGGGAGCCTACCTGTCCGCAGCCTCGCCAACATAACTGTGAATGGTGCTGACTGAACTTAGCGATTCTGTTTGGGCAAAGATACCATCTCAATTGCGTTTTCTTCAGTTGTTCCACATGGTTTATACAAGAAGATACTCTTTTAATCTCCTTTATACTATTCCCCCAGGCTTCTAATTCTATTGGCGTATCCAACTCCTGTTCCCATTTCTCCATATAAGGGGCTTTAACCCTTTCAACTGGGATTGTTAAAGACTTATAAAACATTGAAATTCCCCTTATATTTGGGTCCGACGACATAAACCATTTATTTATCCGATCCTCGCCAGAATCCAGGCATCCTGATTGTGAGATATTATCAATAAATGTCTAATTTGTAGATATTGATAGAAATATCTACGTATCCCACTATATTTATTAACCAATTGATCAAATGAAAGGAGCCCAGTACTCCCTTCCATATCTCCCAATGTTTGAATTCCCGCATTCCACCACATTTGAAGATTTAAATACGGGATATGGGGCTCAATAGCGTATACCGATATTGATGCACGTGGGATCCTAATAAAGGATGGAACCATAGTCCTCCATAACCTTATTGCCGCCCGCATTGTTGGCAGTAGAGAGATGAAAGCACTAACCTGAATTACCTCTGATTCCAATGCTAATCTAGTGGAACCTCGCCTTGAGTAAACTTTTTCTATCTGTAACCATTTTGATCTCCAGTCATCTGCCACCATTCTCGTAACCCCCACCAGGACCGAGGCCTTATGATACGACAATAAGTCCGGAAAGCCCATCCCACCTGCCTCTAGAGGAAGATTCAAAACTGTCTTTGCTATACGTGGTTTTTTATGAGCCCAAATATAATTACTAGCAAGTCGTTGCAGATTATGAATAAATTTTTTTGGAATGTCTAAAGGGAGAGTTCTAAAGTAATACAAAATTTTGGGAAGGGCCACCATTTTAAAAATATTAATCCTAGCTATCCAAGATGAAGTAATCTGGTGTAATCCTTCTAATAATATTTTAATTTTAGTGTGAAGTTTTGTAAAATTCACTTTAATTGTCCGATCTGATATTGTCAGAGTTATGCCTAAATATGGGATTCCTTCGGCCAACCACTGAAAAGGGAAAAGACGCTTTATGTATTCCTGCGTAGCTAATGGTACAGCTATGGGGAGGATCACTGATTTATTCGAATTTAATTTATAATATGAAATTCTACTGAATTCCCCTAATTCCAATAGGATCGTGGAAAGGGACTGCTCAATATTCACACAAGAAATAATAACGTCATCTGCATAGAGACTGATTTTATGAGCAGCAGACCCCACCACGACTCCTGAAATTAAGGAGGAAGTCCTGATCCTTTCCGCCAAAGGCTCCATACATAGAGCAAAAATCAATGGGGACAGGGGGCAACCTTGACGTGTCCCATTTGTTATTTTAAAAGATTTTGATAAAACCCCCGTTGTCCATACTCTAGCAGTTGGTGTGGAATATATAGCTAGAATTGCAGACAAGAATGGTCCCATCAATCCAAACTTTTGAAGCACCCCTCGGACATATCCCCAGACCAGACAGCTCCGTACCCGAACCAGATTTAGTATCCGGCGAATACCATCTTTTGCCTCTCTTCCCTTTACAAGCCCCACCTGGTCCGATGAGACCAGATAGGGGATGATTTGCTTTTAAGCGGGAAGCTAGTATTTTAGTGAAGATCTTAAGGTCACAATTTAGCAGCGCGATGGGCCTAAAATTTTTTGGAGTTTTTTTTTAGTCAAATTGAATTTTTATTCAGTAAAAACAGGCATTTGAGATACATTAAATATAGATATAGCTTTACATTTAAATATAGATATAGCTTTACATGTAAATCAGATATACATTTGATAAATTAAATATCAAGGCTATGCATATTCCCTTGACCCTTTAATAAATTGAAGCCACTTTAGAGAATTTTAAAAATGCTTATCAATATTTAATTAAAATAATACAACTAAATAATTTATTTAAATATCTATTTTATTTAGTAATTATTAGTCATTTATGAAAATCATGAGATGTTATCTCACTCTGTGATGGAAACATTTGAGCTCACAATGTTTTATCCACTGATGTTTTATGTTGTATTTACTTATATGTTTATATTGATAATGCTCATGACAGATATACATTTTTTTTGTTGTAACATGTCCAGAATATCAAAACATTTTGTGGATGTAAAATATTTCCAGATTCGCTGTTTGTTAACATTAAATATGCATCTTGTAATGGCAGATTTTCTATGAAATTTTGACAAAGTACCAATTCTGAAATTTTGAGTAAAAACGTAATAAACGTGGTATGAAATATGGTACTTGGGAAAATTAATTCTTGAATATGGTAAAACAAACTCTTCTTTTGACAATATGCAGTATATTGTCATTCCCTCATATAACATGAAAAGTAGAAAGCTATATTAGCTCAATTCACTAAAACACGTGAAGTTTGATAATACTTAAAAAACAATGTCTTTGTATTTTAATAAAAGCTAGAGATGAGTAAATCAATTTGAGGAATATGAATTTCCCAAAACATTTTTTTGTTGCTGGCTTTGTGTGAATACAGCAAAATGGAGCCTGTCGGCTGCTATTTTATTATATTTATAGGAGTATAGGCACCATCTCTGGGGCAGCTCCCCTCTCTGCCAGATCCTCACATTTCTGACCTAGTCTTTAACCAAGGCAAGTCTTTGGTGTTTTTCATAGGTCCTTCTGTCTACGGCACCTCTTGCAATGATCACTCCTTGCAAAACTTGCTGGAGAGACCTCAGAAGACCTAAAGAGTCCAGATAGGAAAATAAGACACAGTCTGTTCAGAAACTTTACCTTGCATCAGATTTATTCTACATAAGCAAATTCCAAAAGATTTGTGAATTCAAACTTTTACAAATTTGTTTGTCCTAGGGAACCAACCAACATATTTTTGCCCTATAAATTAGAGGAGTACCATATTAGCACTAGTATTTTGTTTAAAATGGTAACTCTAGTGCAGAAATCTGGGGCTTGATTGCAGCATAATTCTTGTTCAAACCTTCAGAAATGATGCCATTGGTGCAGTGGTTTGAGAATCGGGTAGGGAACTTATCAATCAGGTCTCTGGAATCACTCCTTCTCTTGACTTGCACCTTTTTTTTAATTAAATTTTGCACCATCACCGCCACTGTCATTGGTCATTATCATTGTCATTGCTATTGTGCGGTTGCCTTAAATTAATGTATGGTAATCAGCACATGTACGAGCGTCAGAGGGTCATGCACAGATTACATTTTTTTTTGATCAGCGCATGCACCAATGCCTCTCATAGTGTTGGAGATCGTAGTACGCGCGTGTGTTCATTCTAGCACCATTTTATTAAAGACAACCTCACAATAGCAATGTGCACATGCCACCAACAGTGGCAATGGAGGCGGTGTGAAATTTCAATAAATAAAAGGAGACAAGGCATGTGGAGGTATAACTAAGAGGACCTGACCTACAAAGTCCTGCCCCTTTGCTCAAGCTACTGCACCAATGACGTAATTTCTGAAGGGTTGAACAAAGATTATTTTAAAATCAAGCCTCATATTTCTGCATCAAAGGTATTCTAATCAGCATCCTAGCAACATTATAGCACTGCTTCTACTTTATAGGGCAAAAACTTGCTGGTTGGTTTTCTTTAATTCCTATAAAACATTTTAAGTTTCTTCTAATATTTGTTTGATTTTCTGGTGGGAACATAGACCATACATGGCTACAACAATGCAATCAGATTAATTCATGCTACCTTTTGATTGAGCAATATGAATTTGCTGTGACATTACCTTTAAGAAAATTTTTTTTTTCTTTGGTGTAAAAGCCATGCATGTTTTTAGCAATATGTTTTATGTCATTGTGAACAAATTTCTATGAGTCTCATCTGAAAACATCTTTATTAAAGGATGCAATGTATACTACTAAATTATGCTAGATTACAGTAGGTTACTCCAAAACCAGGAGGATGAAGGGCTTAAACACCCGCTGCCCTGGACAAGGATTCAGCCACAGTATTAAGAATGTGATTTTTATGTTTCTAACTGTCTTGAGAATTAATCCCTTTCAGGTAAAAAACACTGTTGTACACTGATATTTTTTTTTCCTGAAGAAGGAGATTCATTCCCGAAACATGTAGAAAAATAAGAATCACATTCTTAATACCTTGGCTGAATCCTTGTCCATGGCAGCGCATTGTTTAGCCCCTTCCTCTCCTGGCTTTGGTTCATCATTCTAAGGGAAATGCAGGAGCCACAATTGAAATGGCTTTTTAGAGTGTTGAGTTTCTTATAACCCTCTCCGGTGAGCACTTCCAGACTCCATTATAACTAACAGCATTTCTAGGGTAAGACTCGACTTGGGCCTTTTTCTTTCCCGCTTTATCCAATATCCATGTTATACTAGGTGGAATATGCTGCCATTTTTGTTAAGAAAATATTTAAAAATCAATTAATAAATTTCAACTTAAAATTTTTCTTCCGTTTTTTTGTAAATTCCTAATGGTCATAACTATGTGATTATTGTAATTCCCGGCAGATGTCGCGCATCTGCCGGATCTGCCGCATAACGGCCGACTTGCTGCACTGATTCGGCAAACCCCATTTATTCTCCATGGGGCTTGCAGTCAGGTGCGGCAAGTGTGGTGTTGCCACTTCTGGCACTTGCGGCATTTACGACAACAGCATTTCTTTGCACGGCCGCAAGTGCTGGTTCTGCCGGATTCGGCAATACCACACTTGCCGCACCTGACCACAAGATCCATAGAGAATGAATGAGGCATGCCAGGTCAGTGACGCAAGTTGGCCATTGCGTGGCAGATCCTTCAGATATGGTGACATCTGCCGGATCTGCCTCAAATTACACTTATCGCAAATGTGAAAGCAGCCTTTGTTATTGATTTAAACACGTTAGATTTGTCAAATTCCACCCAAGCCCACTCTATGAATCAGAACTAGAGAAGTACAGGTTCGACTCTCGATATGATACAAGAAACATCATAGCACAAAAGCATTAAAACGTCTCGAAGGACTTTTCCATGCTGATTATATAATAAACAGGATATTCCAAGTTTCTTACATGTTTTTTACTGGAATTTTTTTTAGATTCTTTTTAGCAAATAAGAAAAATATCATTTAAATATATATATTTATTTTGTCATGTAATGAAGAAGCAATACTGCAATAAAAATGTAATAATGAGGGCTTCCATGTCTACTGATTTATAAATTTCCCAAAACTTTTGAGTTTGTCTATTAGAGTGACATTCAATCATTTTTTTCATTTTAAAATTTCCAAATATGCAATGAGTAAAAACACGCACAAGTGATTTTAATCTAAAAAACAAGAATTAGCATTTTGTCAATATCGACAACAAAAATGGTAAATAGATTTATGAGATTTTGGAAATAGTTTACATCCACTGTCGATTCATTGCCTTTAGGGCATCATTGTCACATTTCTTATATGCATTTAATGAAGTTTTTATTCCACTGGTTTGTTGAGAAAAATTGCTACTAGAAAGTAGATTCAATTAAGTCTTCATAAAAAGGACTGCCAGCCTCATAAGGAATGGGGTTGTAAACATGATTGTAAATGAGTAGCGCATAAGAGATATTTTCTTGAATTTATTGCAGACAGTTGCAGCATGTAAATATATAACAATGTTGGCTAGTGTGTAATTCTTGAATTCAAAGATATAAATAAAGATCTAAATTAAAAGAAGCATTATGATGTCATTTATTAAAACACAAGCCGTGGTGTATGGAAGACTCCTGGGGAAAACACAACTTTACACTTTACTCGATTCCGACAGTTGTTCTGCAATGCCCATGGTGTTGGATGGGATCTCATTGGATTCAAACACTGAAAGAAAAAAACAACATAACCGAAAACAGAAAAAATAATACCTGTTTGTCTTAAACAGTTTTCCTTAAAAACAAGAAAATAAAGTAGTTTTTGATGCAATACTCAGCTAATATAAAGGGGATCTGCATCACAGCAGATATATCCCCATTAGTTGGTCGTGCTGGCACATGCAGTTTCTTGATCTGATTATGGAAATGTAACCTGCATTACGCACTAGTGGTTCAACCCCTTCACCTCCGGGCGATTTTTTGTTTTATGTTTTAGTTTTTTCCTAGAACCATGTGTAAGAGCTTATTTCCTTGTCGTCCAAAATCTGGGAGACCCTGACATTGGGTGTTATATACTGCCCCCTGGAGGTCACACCAATTATAGGAGAGATTTTCTCCTCCTTCTCCTCTACAGCATATACGCCCCCTGCAGGAATACTGTTAGTTTGTAATTTGGTGTCGTTGGAGGCACATCTCCACACTGAAGCTCCTGCTACAGATGAAGCTTAGGGCACCATCGGGGTCCCCCGGCATGGGCCTTCGGCCCCATATGCCGTGCTCCCTCACCATACCCTTTCAAAGGGCCTCTGGTGAGGTGGGAGCCGACTGAGGGGTTCACAGTTCTCTGTTCCCCTGGCCTTTACACAGTCACTGTGTGGCCCCCTGTGACGGAGTTCAACTCCTTCCAGTCACAGGCGACTGATGCAGGCTCAACCAGGTACCGAGCTGGCCCCCATCTTCTCCCCTTCGGGGGACTCAGGTATGTGCCGGGGACAGGGCACACTTGGGGGCCCCCGCATCTGCTGCAGCGATACGGGTCCATGGACCGGCCGCGCCATCCCTGCAACCGGCCTCTGGCCTTGCTGATAGCCCAGACCGCGATCCTCTCCCTGCCTGTTTCGCACAGCAGGGGGACGGGGCACAGGGCTCATGGTATGGGGCACGCTTCCCCACTTCAGCGGTGTTTTTTTCACAACTACCGCGCCGGACCCCTCACGCAGGTCGGCCGCGGCATTCTACTTTAGTCCCCGGCTCCGCCGGAGGCCTAGGCCGCGATTCCGCCCCCTGCATGTCTATCAACAGCAGGCGGGCGGGCTTTGCTCTCATCCAGCACACTGGGCTTGGTCACTGGCCTCTCCCCCTCCTGTGTACATGTATGGGGCCACAGTTCCCGCTTTTTTGCGGGCCCTCCCTTTATTCTGACTCCCCCCTCTCTCTCTGCGGGGGCCATTTTGGCCTCATTCTGTGCAGACCCTGCAGCATATCTCATAGCTGCTGCTCTGGGAGACTCAGACTTAGGGACCTGGACTCACTTCCTTTGGATGACCGGTAAGCCACACCATTTGGTGTGGATCATTCTCTGTGGCACCCCCCTTCAGTTACACTGTCTTTGGTAGCAAGTACACAGGATTGGGTCAGACTATGTGTGCTTCTAAGAGCAAGGGTAAGTCCCACAGGGCTCCGAAATTGTATGTTACTTGTACAGTATGCAAAGTCACGTTGCCTGGGCAGAGTGTCAATCCCCTCTGCACTGCCTGTGAGCAGAATGGGTCCCTGGATATCCTCGGAACCCAGTCCCAGGTGGATGCCCCTAACCCCTCTGGGCATCAGGCGTCCACTCCCCCGGTCTTAACACCGGCTCCTCAGTGGACTGACGTCTATCTCAGTCATTGTCCGATTCAGTGGCCCTGGCAGTATCGCAAGCTATGTCGCAATCTGTAGCCTCCATGACTAGATCCATCATTCAGGCCATTAACCAGGACCCTGACCAGGACATGGACGGTTCCTCCTCGGTCCCGGGTCCTTCTCTTTTGGCGAGGCGTAACAGGCCCACTCCGTCTTGGGAGGGTCCCAGTTCCAAGAAACGCCGCGGAGACCTTTCTCCCTCCTCGCCCAGATCCCAGTCAAGGGAGCCTCTGGAGGAGGGTGAGGAAGAGGACTCTTCGGCCTCTGGCTCAGAGTCAGAAAGGACAGCCTCTGAATCTGTCCCTGAAGGGGACACTTTGGCGGACAACATTGTCTCCATTATCAATAACATCCTAGACCTGCCTGCTCCTGACACGCAGTCTGAGCAGCGAGCCAAGGTCTCACTCAGGGATCCTAAGAGACCTGCCAGCATCTTCTCTGATCATCCTGACTTTACGGACATGGTGCAGAAGCCCAAGGCGTGCCCGGCAAAACGTTTCCTGCCAAAAACCACGGATCCCAAGTATCCGTTTGCCCCAGCAGTACTTTCTAGCTGGTCTCAACCCCCTAAGGTTGACCCGGCCGTAGCCAGATTGGCTACCAAAACCACAATTTCCATCGCTGACAGCTCCTCTTTGAAGGACTCGGCAGACTGTCAGATTGAACTTTTAACCAAGTCAATCTATGACGCAATTGGCGCTGCTTTTCCTCCCGCCTTTGCAGCTGCCTGGTCCCTTAAGGCTCTTTCTGCATTTACAGACGCAGTTCATTCCATGACCTTTGACAAAGTCCCTGAGGCGTCTCCCCTCCTAGAACAAATGGCCATGGTATCGAAATATGCGCTCAACGCTGTGCTTGACTCGGCCGGGCGGTCAGCAGTGGCAGCCACCAATACCCTCGCCATTCGGAGAATCCTCTGACTCCGGGACTGGAAAGGTGAAGCTTCTTCCAAGAAGCATCTTACAGGGATTCCCTGTACCGGGGATCGTCTCTTCGGGGAACGTCTGGACGAACTTATCAAGGACACAACAGGAGGCAAAAGTACACTCCTGCCCCAACAAAAAGGAAGCAAACCTGCGCAGAAAAAATCTGCCAGGTTCCGTTCATTTCGTTCCCCTGGCTGGTCTTCCAGACAATCCTCCTCTACCAACAGGACATTTCGCTCCGACAAGTCCCAGCCAGCCCGAGGTCAAGGTTCCTCCTGGCATTCTCGCCAGCAAAAATCCTCTAGTCAGAAGCCGTCCAAGACGGCCTCTGCATGACTCGCACAGATCCAGCTCCGCACCCCAAGTCGGGGCCAGACTGTCTCAGTTCCGGGACATTTGGCTTTCCGACGTCCTAGACCAATGGGTGCGAGATATTTTCTCTCACGGCTATTTCATAGAACTAAACTCAGTTCCTCCAAGCCGTTTCTTCATGACATCTCCCCCTCCCGCCAAGGTCCACGCCTTTCAACAAGCGCTGGAGGCTCTGAAGCGGGAAGGAGTCATCGTCCCGGTTCCCGACAGGGAGCGGTTTCAGGGATTTTACTCAAATCTCTTCATTGTGCCCAAGAAGGATGGGTCCGTTCGCCCCGTTCTGGACCTGAAGCTCATCAACAAGCACGTCAAAGTGAGGCACTTTTGCATGGAATCTCTGCGTTCTGTGATAGCCTCAATGTCTCAAGGGGAATTCTTACATCCATAGACATAAAGGATGCATACCTACACACCCCAATCGCCCCAGCTCACTAACGGTTCCTGCGCTTCGCGATTGGGGACGACCATTTCCAATTCATGGCCCTTCCCTTCGGCTTGGCCACCGCTCCACGAGTATTCACCAAAGTGATGGCGTCAGTAGTCTCCATACTTCACTCTCAGGGGCTGTTGGTCATCCCATATCTGGACAACCTCCTGGTCAAGGCACCCTCACATCAGGAATGCCGGCAAGCTGTTTCCACGACTCTGTCGACCCTCAAGAGGTTTGGGTGGATTGTCAACCTCCCGAAGTCGGTCCTCGTGCCCACCCAGAGCCTCCTGTATCTGGGCATGCAATTCGACACTCGAGCAGCTCTAGTGCGACTGCCTCACGAGAAGACCATCTCTCTCCAAGCGGGAGTTCTTTCCATCCTACCTCCTCGCTCGTACTCCATCAGGCATCTGATGCAGATCCTGGGAAAAATGGTGGCTTCAATAGAAGCAGTCCCATTCGCACAACTCCATCTGCGTCCTCTTCAGCTGGAGATCCTTCGTGTCTGGGACAAGAATCCAAGGACCTTGGACCACAAGATCTCCCTGTCCCCCGAAACGAGGGAATCTTTACAGTGGTAGCTGGCATATCCGTCCCTGTCTCAGGGTTGATCCCTTCTCCCGCCGTCATGGTCGGTGGTCACCACGGACGCCTGTCTCTCCGGCTGGGGAGCGGTGCTCCTTCACCACAGGGCTCAAGGTACATGGTCTCCGGTGGAGTCCTCTCTTCCCATCAACATTCTAGAAATCAGGGCAGCTTATCTGGCGCTTCTGGCGTTTCAGTCTCTCCTGAGCGGCCGCCAGGTGAGGATCCAATCAGACAATGCGACGGCCGTCGCTTACATCAATCATCAGGGAGGCACTCGCAGCACCCTGGCGATGCTGGAGGTCCAGAAGATCCTATCCTGGGCGGAGGCCACAGGCTCCGCCATCTCAGCGGTCTACATTCCGGGTGTGGACAACTGGGAAGCGGACTATCTCGGCCGTCAAGACATGGACCCGGGCGAATGGTCTCTCAACCCGGAAGTGTTCCAAGCCATTTGCAGGCGGTGGGGGACTCCGGATGTCGACTTGATGGCGTCATTCCTCAACAACAAGGTTCCGGCCTTCATAGCCAGGGCTCACGACCACAGGGCTCTGGCGGCGGACGCACTGGTCCAGGATTGGTCTCAGTTCCGCCTGCCATACGTGTTTCCACCTCTGGCCCTGTTACCTCGGGTAATCCGCAAGATAAGGGTGGAATGTCACCGTGTGATTCTAATCGCGCCCAATTGGCCCCGGAGAGCCTGGTTCCCGGAACCACTCCAACTCGCCGACGGCGAACCTTGGAGTCTGCCAGATCGTCCAGACCTCTCTCAAGGTCCATTCTTCTGCCACAATTCTGCAGCACTCAGGTTGACTGTTTTGCCCTTGAATCCTGGGTCCTGACACAATCGGGTCTTCCCCAGGAAGTTCAGGACACCATGAAACAGGCTCGTAAGCCTGCCTCGCTGAAGATTTATCACCGGACATGGAGAATTTTTCTCTCCTGGTGTTCGGTGAAAGGCCACTCCCTGTGGCCCTTCTCCTTGCCGACGTTACTCTTGTTTCTTCAGTCGGGTCTAGACACTGGTCTTGCCCTGAGCTCTTTGAAAGGACAGATTTTAGCTCTCTCTGTCCTTTATTCCAAAAAGCTGGCTAGGATCCCACAGGTTCGCACATTTATGCAAGGGGTGGCCCACATTGTCCCACCCTACAAGCGTCCTCTAGAACCATGGGATCTCAATTTGGTTCTCTCGGCCCTTCAGAAGCCTCCATTTGAACCTCTCACAGATATTCCCTTGTCCACCCTTTCACAAAAGGTGGCATTTTTGGTGGCTATCACCTCGCTTGGCGGGTGTCAGATTTGGTGGCACTGTCATGCAAGTCTCCATTCTTGGTGGTACATCAGGACAAAGTTGTCCTGCTCCCAGTGCCTTCCTTTCTCCCAAAGGTGGTCTCTCCTTTCCACCTCAACCAGGATATCTCTCTTCTGTCTTTTTGCCCAAACCGGTTCACAAGTTTGAAAAGGCCCTCCACAACTTGGACTTGGTCAGGGCTTTGAGAGTGTATTTGTCTCCACAGCTCCTCTGCGTCGGACTGACTCTCTCTTTATTCTCACAGGCCGGACGCGGTAAGGGCTCTTCGCCTCCAAGGCCACAATTGCCCGTTGGATCAGGACGGCCATATTAGAGGCCTATAAGGCCTCGCACACGTCGCCCCCGGCGGACTCAAGGCGCATTCCACCAGGGCCATGGACGCTTCTTGGGCTTTGCGGCACCAAGCCTCAGCCCAACAGGTGTGTCAGGCAGCCACTTGGTCAAGCCTACACACATTTTCTAAACATTACCAGGTACATGTTCATGCCTCAGCGGATGCAGGTCTGGCAGACGCGTTCTCCAGGCGGGGTGGCCCACCTGTAAATGTCTGAGTTGCCTTTTAGGGTGCAGTGGTTTTTTACCACCCAGAGGTCTGCTTTTGGACATCCCAATGTCAGGGTCTCCCAGATTTTGGACGACAAGGAAAAAGAGAATTTTGTTTACTTACCGTAAATTCTTTTTCCTTTAGTCCTCAAATCTGGGAGACCCAGCACCCACCCTTTTGCCCTACGGACGCACCTGCGTCTCTTATACAGCACATAGTCTCACTGTTGGCCATTGTTCTGCCTTATACCTTTCCTGTTCGGCCCGTTGGCCGGGATTTGTTTTACAGTGCAATTTTTTCCCTCCTACTGCTTATATACCAAACTGACAGTATTCCTGCAGGGGGCGTATATGCTGCAGAGGAGAAGGAGGAGAAAATGTTCCGATAATTGGTGTGACCTCCAGGGGGCTGACATTTTTAATGAAACCGTTTTGGATAAATGTGCTGTTTTGATCTCCCGTTATTGCATTTTATTGCAATGTTCTGGTACATGAAAATGTAATTTTGGCGTTTTGCTTTTTTTTTTAATCAATTTTGTAGTTTACTGATCAGATTAATTGATTTTATATTTTGATAGAGCAGGCATTTCTGAAATATGTGTATTTTTTTTACATAGTCCTATTTTCAATGTGGCAAAAGAGGGATGATTTGAACTGTTAGGTTTTTTTTTTTTGTTTCATATTTTTAAAAACTTTTCTATTCACTTTTGCTTTATTTTTATATGCCCCCTTAGCGTGCCTTAACACTGCACAGCCTGATCACTACTGATGTACAGGACTGTGCTGATGCACATCTCTGCACTGCAGAAATGATCATCTACAGTGAACGCTGCTGCTCAGGCAGGGCTCACTGGAAGGAGGCGGGTAATAGCGTGATCCCCACCACAGCATGTGATATCAGAGTTTGACAGCGCAATTTAAGGGCTTAACAGGAGTGGGTGACTCTCTCACCCACCCGCACCTGTTGGCTGCACATGACTGCTGATCAGATCAACTGACATGGCAGCGCATGAGCTTGCATCAAGCAGGAAAAACAACTGATGATGTATCTGCGTCATAAAAGGGTTAAGAAAGAAGGCAATCATATATGTAATGAAGTTAACCAGTACAACTTTATTGAAGGGAAGTTGTAGTAAATTTTTTCAAGTAAATTTAAGGACAGCATAAGGTAGAGGTTTGTGCTGCTTCCATACAAGGAACATTTTATCATCAGGAAATTATCACTGCCAGGACTACATGACATGTGAGCCATGGTCTGATCATGCCTCCTACACTGATAAGTGGCTTACTGTCAAAAGAATGTATACACAAAGCTATTGCATAGGTTGGGTTAGCTTTAAGATTTATGCTACATGTAAAGAGTCTGATTGTGTCACATCGGCTGTACCAGTAAACTACTGTAAGTGATACATCATGGGAATAAGGTTCTCTTCCTATATTATGCTACTCTCAGGTGCGGTAGCAAAAATCTGCTGACAGATTCCCTTTTAAAATAGTTGCAAATACAATGGTACACAAGTCTTTATGGTTATATTGGATGTGAATCAATTTACATATTTAATTATATTTGCCACAACTGTACTCTGCAGCCACTGGGTAGAAACCTGAAGCACTCCCATCTTCTCTGGCGGTGTCCAGAGACCTTGTTTTCATTAACTTAGCTAACTTGGCCTAACATCATAGTGTCAGGCATATAATGATCGTTTTAAAGTGACATTGTGACTTAAAATCCCAGGTTCGGTAGATTAGCCCCCATTTTATGATATGATGTAATTAGTCTGAGGTGTAAGGCTTGTTTGGCCTATAGCCACTACATTCCCCTGTAGGGGATAGGAATGAAAATGTACTAATAAGTATCCTCTATCCAGATGTAGAAAGCCCTATGGGACATTATATCCAAACCACTATCTCCACAGTCCATCCACACATAGAGAGGGATCTCGCCTCATTCCAACCTTTTCCCAGGGTATTTAGTATATATTGCATAAAGCCAGAGTGCAAGCAGTCATTTACTCACTCCTCCCCAAATCCTTAGCACTCACCCATATCAAGTGGGGGAAATAGGTGTCCGGGTGCCCCCAGACGCGTTTCGCTAGGTGCTTTATCAATGGAGTCTGTGGATGTCAATAGGCTCCCATGTCCTCGGACCTCGGATCAGCTCGGATCCGAGGCTGTCTATTTCATTTTCGAACACAAAAACGCAGCAGGCTGGTTTTGTGTTCGTGCTTAAATCGGACAGGATCGGATGGTGCCAAAATCGGATTGCAAAAGGCACACATCCGATCCGAGCCCCATAGGGATACATGGGATCCGATTTTGGATCCGAGTGTATCTGTTTTGAAACGGATACACTCGCAAGCTCCAAATTCGTGATGCGAAACCGGCCTAAGGCTGGCTTCACACTGCAGTTTTTTCACTGATCAGTGTTCATCTGGTTTGTGTGCCCAAACCCGGAGAGGAACTTGTAGAGAAAAACTATAATTGAAAGATTGACATCTGTTCTGAGTTTTGGAGACACTCCAGGTTTTGGCACACAAACTGGATGGACCCTGATCAGTGAAAAAACTGCAGTGTGAAGCCAGCCTAAGACTTTCAGTTTTCCCCTATAGTCTCTGCTGGTATGCAGGGAATCTCAGTATACCCAATTAATTAACCTAAAATTAACTTATAGCAATCTTAATGCATCCAATAATATACCACGTGAGCCAGAATAACATCTGCAAAGATCAACATTGTTTGCCACATACTCAACAGAATGCATATAGTATAAAAAAAGTTATTGTTCATACTAAAATCAGATTATACTTTAATTGTGAAATACTAGTGCATCTCATTGAATTAGTTTATCATCAAAAATCAATGGCATATTGCCTTGTTTCAGGGTGTTTCTGGGAGCTCTGAAACACGTTGACTAATAAATTAATATTATATTCACCCTTTGATGTCTCGTGGAATATGGAAGTGCAGATTTTAACCCTTCATCCTCTTTACTTTAATTTTCTGAGATAACGACCTTTGGGTTTTCTTTGGCTGTAAGCCATAAGCATCAACATTTACAGAAATAAATACTTGAAATAGATCGCTCTGTTTGTGTCCACTCTATATAATATATGCGTTTCACTTTTGTATTGAATTAGGTAAATAAATTAACTTTTTAATGATATTCTAATTCATTGAGATGCACTAGTATGTAATCATATATTGCATATGTAAGTATTTGCCCTGGCAGTTATAGTTCCCCCTCTTTCTGGTAGTATTTTAGGTGTTGATTTTTCCACTATTTCATGTATTTTCTATTTCAAATCTGTATTTAGTATTTACAGTAAAGTTTTGACTGTTGAGTGTGCCAAGCAATTATTTTTTTTTGTGGATAGTATGCTAGACCCTATTAGCCATCCTCATGTGTGAGATAACCACTCTCAGCCGCACAGGTTCCCCACTGGACTGATTGAAAAGCAGACTAAGGCCGGCTTCACACCACAGTTTTTCGGGTCCAGGGTATGAACCGGACAGCCCTAGAACCAAATTCGCCCCCCCATGTATCCCTATGGCGCCAGATTTGTGCATTTTTGGCATCCGGTTTTGTCTGATTTTTGCATCGGACACAAAAACGGAGTCTGCATCATTTTTTGATGACAAAACCGGATAATCCTGGATCCGGCGCCCATAGCATGGGAGTCCATGAGCGCCGGATTGCGCCAGAACAGGCAGAAAATTGTACCGATTCCCGGACGCCTAATGCTAAAGGAGTGGCGGCTCTTAAAAGCAGCCGTTGCTAAATTTCAGAACCTGGAGAAGTTCATGGCTGAGATTTCAGCACTGCGGCCAGCTCCCCTACAGCCACTGTGCTGAAATTTCAGCACTGGACAGCGCCAGCAACAAAGCCAGCAAAAAGCAGGATCAGAGGGCAACTCCGGTTCTGCTCTTCCTCGGCTGTAAGGTTCTGTCCGGTGCATCCTGCAAAACACCGGACAGAACCTCACAGTCAAAATCCATGATGTGAAGCTGGCCTAAAAAAGCTAACCACACACTCTGACATGCATAAACCTTAACAATTACCAATTAGGCAGTCGTCCACATGAAACTCTTGCAGGCTCACCCTTTAGAGGGCACAACAGTATAAATCCAACTTCTGATGCTCAAACACTAGCTCACCATACCAATCGTAACTCAACAGACCTTATTAAGCAAGACAGCCTAATTATTTTCCAAGAAGTCAGCACTCATTCTAAAAGACTACCTCATTTCTAGCTGCTCATAGCTTTTTTGATTATCGCTTTCTACTCTGGTCCACCAGTTCAGCAACTTTCCAGTCAATCTCCACTACACTATGACAAGGTGCAACTCCAAGTGACCATAGTTTGTCTATCACTTACTCAAGAAAATCACATCCCAGTCTAGCACTTCAAGCAGTAAACTTCACACTTTACTGAATAGTGCCAAAATGCCCTTGAATTTCCTTATTTTTAGATGTTCTTTCTAACTCTAAATAGATGGTACAAGGGCATAAACACACTTAAAGGCCACATCACACGCTTCAATATCGTTAACGATCGCATGAGCGATCTCCCGTGAACGAGATCGTTCGGTCAATCTTTCGAGATCGTTGGTGAGATGTCATACATCTAGATATCATGAACCAGGCGCCAACGATGTGGCGAGCAGCTATCGTTCGCACAACCCAGGAATGATACTTGTTCGATGTTGTGAATGGGCGAAGTCGTTCACAAAATCGTTATTGCGGTGTCACTTACAACGATGCAGCAGGTTGAACGCTGGTTAATTGAATGACACATGACGGATTTGAGGTCAGGATCTCAAATCTGTGATGAGCGATCAAACGATTTTTCGAGAAAAGATCGTTTGGTTACACGCAGCGACGCACAAACGATAACGTTACAGCGATTAAAGACAGTGATGTTTCAGCGATATCGTTAACGATATTGAAACGTGTGGTGTGGCCTTAACCCCTATCGAAAACAAAGCTGTATATAGGCTTAGTTGGCCCAGAGTACCCTAACACTATGACACACCAACCACTGTCTTGGTTTAGCTGTCTCTTTCATCAACTAGTTTCTATAAAAGTGATATACAGTGACAGAACAGAAAATTATTAGAACAGCAGGGTTGTGTCAGCAATACATTTCCTGAATTATTTCAGACCCAAAAAAAACATGAGATTTTTAATATTTATTCACTACCTGCAGTGTTTCAAATTAAGAGATCCTTCATCAGGCTGGTTTCATCATGAGATGAGATATTTTGAAATTCATATTTTCCTTCAAAATTGGATATGTGGGGATCACATTTTCACAAATCCAACTTCTGGAAAGCTTGCAATTGCTCAGAAAATGCATATGTGGGCGAGAAGCCTACTGACCAAGGGAGTTTACAATCTAGAAGGAGCTCACTAACTATAAAGGCTTACACTATTTATGAGCTTGAGGACCCTGCTGAACATAAGGGCTTCCTCTTTTCAGAGTAGAGGGTCAAACTAGCACTGTAGCATCCGCCAAACGGATACATTTTTATCATCTAACAATGTTTGCAAAAAGATGAGTTAACACACCCATTGACTCCAATAGAAATAATGCCAAATTGGTATGCGTTTGACACTATGCGTTTTTTCTAGCACACATCATAATGCGGTCTGAAACGTATTTTGGGCCGTTTTGGTAAACGTGACTGTGCCAGATGCGTTCATTTATCATTGGAGTCAATGACAAACGCATCCGTTAACGCATGGTACATACATGTACCATGCGTTAATGCACCTGCTAATGCGTGCTGCATAAATGTACACACATTTCATGTGAACACGAGGGAAAAAAACGCATCCTTTTAACACATCCGTTTAGCAAATGGCACAACGCAAGTGTGACCCTAGCCATACCCAGTGAAGATGGAAAACAACTCTGCCATACAAGTTATCCTCCACTGGGAACTGCTAATCGGTGATGGCCCAGGTACTGACCACCACTGTACCAGGTATGTTAATACATATGTCATAACTTCATGGGGATAATCTGAAATTCCATGGAGCCATAAAAAAGACATTAGCCCTGTCTTTGATGCTTCCTCCATGTGGAAAATGGTGCTGGGCAATGTTGTTATTTCCTTTGTAAACTTCAAAATGAAGTATTAAAGTATTGAAATAGCGTGAAACTGTAAATTTCAGAAATCGATCTGCTCGTCTACTCTTTCCAATAAGCAGTCTACCCTAAAGATGATCAAATCTTTTCAATTCAAATTTATCAAATTTACTAAATTTTCTCAAGAAGTTCAATTTGTGCTAAATAGAATATACTCTTAAGCCTTTCACTTTAATAAGTATATATCTCTTTTCCTGACACTAATCTTCTTTATTGCTGTCTTATCACACAAACTACAAATAACAAAAAAAACTGACTGCCACACCTAATATGTGTGAACACGGTGCTAGCCGATAAAAAACATAACTATAAAAGGTTACTCTGCTGCACACTAGAACACTAAGAATAAGGCTAAGGTCACACTAGCGCTAGGAATGCGTTCGGGGGGTTCCGTTAAAAACATAGAATCTGGCAGCATAACGCAGCATAACTGTAATGATAACGCTGCCTTAACGTTGCCAATACAATCCTATAGGGGGCAGACTCCAGAATGCAGTCAAACGCCACCATATTTTTGCTGTAGATTTGCAATGTGTTTTTGAGGTGTATTTACCACGTTTTTGCTGCATTTTTGATTTAGTTTATGTGTTTTTGCTGCAGATTTCATAATATAAACTATAACATAAATGAAGCAAAGAGTGGACATGCTCATCCTTTCAAAAACAAAACCTGTGGTGTTTCCACTTTCTGCATAAAAATAAAATCAATGTGTGTGTACAGCTTTTCCTGAAATCCCATAGGTTTTCATGTTGAGTAAATACTCAGGAAAGTGTTTTTAGCATGCACTAGTATAAAACACAAGTAAATGCACAAGTCAAAAATGCTGCAAAAATGCACCGATAATGCACTGTGTGAACTAGGCCTTATAGTTATGTGTTTTGTTTTACTGCTACCACCTCGTTCACACACATTAGGTGTGCCAGTCAGTTTTTTTGTTATTTGTAGTAATTTTTTCTGTCTGTCCACCCCCGCCCGTTAGCAGAAGTAGAATCATCTTCCTTTATAGCCAGGATCCTACTTTCCCATACAGGCTGATTTTAATCGCATGTAGAGGCATTTCAGGTTAGGGTACCAATTCATGAGATGCACCTTGTCACGGTAATCGGGCTCATCTGCATTGGCCAATGCATTTGCTAAGTGCCTCCTTTATTCTTAGTATTTCAGTGTGCAGCGGAATAACCTTTTATTGTCTTTAGGCTATGTTAACATCCAACCAAAACAATTTTTCTGAGATTTTCCAAAATCACTGCATGCAAATCAATGCATTTTGCTGTGGCAAAATAAAAAAATCCAGATTCACTATTAAATGCATTTCCTGATTCCGATGGTATAAAAGCAATTAGAGTTTCAGAAAATTCCTAAAAAAAATTGACACAAACTTGATTCACTCTTCTCTATTCCCCAATAAGGGATCAATCCGTCCTAAAAAAGTGTTATCTGACAAGTATTTGAAACAGATTAAATTTTTATGTCATGAATCAATAGTAGACATGAGAATAAGTAACTTTGTAATATATCATCACACAAATTTGCTTCTTTCTCTGCCAGAATTGATCAGTCATTATCCAGATTCTCAATTCCGAGGTAAAATCTGTATTCAGTGAAGACATTACCATCACTGAGATAGGAGCTGGCAAATGTTACTTATAAGATTCAATGAAGAGGAAGGAGGGGCGGAGCTATGCTTCTAGCTCCTCCTAGTTCAATCAATTGTTACTAATGAGATTCCATGATGACTGGAAGAGGGAGGAGCTAGATACAGAGCTTCACCCCTTCCTGTTTCTTCTATTTCAATTGAATCTGATTAGTAACATCTGCCATCTCCTATCTCAGCAATGGGAAGGTCTTCACTGAATACAGATTGTACCTCGGAATTGAGAATCTGGATAATGACTGATCAATTCTGGGGGAGAAATAACCAGATTTGTCTGATGATATATTACAATGTTGCTTATTTTCATGTGCACTATTGATTTATGAAATAAAAATGAAAATGACGCTTTAAGCTATATATCTATTACTCTTGATATTTTATTGAAAATGACTAAAGAAATTGAATGAAAACAGTATTTTCTATCGTTTTAGCACATCTAAAATTAGATTCTATGACTAGGACACACCTCAAGGATTGAAATAAACCTGTTAACATATGAAGATAAAGAAAGTCCATGTTGTAGAGTTAAGAAGCTTGCTTGCATTAGATGCAAATATATCACAATTGAAAATATGCGCTTCACTTAGCTGTCATCTATTTTCAAAAGACAAACTCCCTCCAACCCTCCCATTTGCCCTTTATAATTAGGATAACATGTCCCATCTGTTGGGACCTGGAAATCAAAATTCTTAACATCTTGTTTAATTTTCTGCAGGCACTTACACATATTACTGAACCGGAAACAACCATGACGGAATCAGCAGTTTACTTAGACACCGCTCAGCTCCGCTACGTTTCCCAAGGACAATCACAATACACTGTGTCGTCAGTGACAGATTAGCTGTAACCTCTGAAAGCAATTCAGTATCTTCATGGTTGCTCTTTAGATATGTACTACAATATTAACATAAAATGTGCAGTTCACCACACCAAAATGTGTAAATTTCCTGTCTTTCTGTCTATTTATCTATTTACTCCACAAAATGAATATTGGTGCTTTTAGACAAGGTACCGTATATACTCGCGTATAAGCCGAGTTTTTCAGCCCAAAAATTGGGCTGAAAAGTACCCCCCTCGGCTTATACGCGAGTCAGTGCTGTATACCAATGTATACATCGGTACATACCGATGTATACATCGGTATACAGCAGCCCCCGTAATCCAGGGCCCCCCCAGCCTGACTCCAGTCACCTGTAAAGGAAACTATACTTATCACAGTGCCGCTGTCTGCGCCCGCTCGCAGCTGCCGACCGCAATCCTCCATCTTGCGTCTTATTTCTGTTTCTGTGCTCGTCGCGGGCAATGACGTCATTCCCTGCGACAAGCACAGGAAACAGGAAGAAGACGCAAGATGGAGGATCGCGGTCGGCAGCTGCAAGCGGGCGCGGACAGCGGCACTGTGATAAGTATAGTTTCCTTTACAGGTGACCGGAGTCAGGCTGGGGGGGCCCTGGATTACGGGGGCTGCTGTATACTACCGCTGGGGCTGCAATATACTACCACTGGGGCTGTATACACCACTGGGGCTGCAATATACTACCACTGGGGCTGTATACACCACTGGGGCTGTATATACTACTGGGGCTGCCTGTATACTACCACTGGGGCTGTATATACTACTGGGGCTGCCTGTATACTACTGGGGCTGCCTGTATACTACCACTGGGGCTGTATATACTACTGGGGCTGCCTGTATACTACTGGGGCTGCCTGTATACTACCACTGGGGCTGTATATACTACTGGGGCTGCTGCTGTATACTACCACTGGGGCTGCTGTATACTACCACTGGGGCTGCTGTATACTACCACTGGGGCTGCTGGGGCTCCTATATACTACCACTGGGGCTGCTGTATACTACCACTGGGGCTGTATATACTACTGGGGCTGCCTGTATACTACTGGGGCTGCCTGTATACTACCACTGGGGCTGTATATACTACTGGGGCTGCTGCTGTATACTACCACTGGGGCTGCTGTATACTACCACTGGGGCTGCTGTATACTACCACTGGGGCTGCTGGGGCTCCTATATACTACCACTGGGGCTGCTGTATACTACCACTGGGGCTGCTGTATACTACCACTGGGGCTGCTGGGGATGCTACATACTACCACTGGGGCTGCTGTATACTACCACTTGGGAGGCCTGTATACCACTGGGGGGGCCTGTATACCACACTGCTGGGGGCTGTATACCTGTGCTGAGGTCCACCCTCGGCTTATACACGAGTCAATAGGTTTTTCCAGATTTTTGGGGCAAAAGTAGGGGGGTCGGCTTATACACGGGTCGGCTTATATACGAGTATATACGGTAAGTAAAACATTCCAGTCCACAATCAGAATCAAAAGAGGACCTTTAAGGGAGTATAAAAATATAAAAAAAAAATAAGATAAACATTTAAAAATATATATTTTAAATAAATGGAAACAACTGGTCGTGTTATGATTACTCTATTTCTTTGTAGGACTGTTCACCAAATTTTTCATGTTGACCTGGAGAAACAATGTAAGGCTAGGGTCACACTTGCAGATTTTACATGTGTTTTAGATACTTGCGTTATCTAAAAACGCACCCATAGGCCACCATGCAAAAAACGCATACCCCAATAGCAAAAACGCATGCCCCAATAGAGAAAACGCATGCCTAAAGTGCCATGCGTTTTTGGCATGCGTTTTTGCACTTAAAGAGGACCTGTCACCAAACCAGGCATGGTGATCTAATTACAGCACTGAATGCAGCATGCCTGCTGCATCCAGGCAAGGGGTCCCCCAGCCCTTGAGCCCCCCTGTACCCCGAGATAATACAGTTAGAAAACTTACATTGTGGAGCCAAATAGGAGGTGGCCAGAGGCTGGAGCCAAAGGGCGGTTTCACACCCCCTGCATGTTTAATCTGCCCACCGCCGCCTCCCTGATGCCAATCATTGTCTCCCTCGCCTGCAGCATAACACTGAGCTTATTGCAGTGATGGCCACTTTGCCCTGCCCCCTGCGGTGATGTCACCGCTTATACCCTCCCTGCTCCATGGTTAACAAAAACCATGCACCAAAAAACGCATGCCAAGTGTGACCCTAGCATAATAATGGTTGTAGAGTAGAATTAAAGTTTTTTTTTGTTTCTTTGTTTTTAGTTTTACGCATCTGTTGCAGAGATATCAGAAATCAAAGTATTTTGCACCTAATGAATTAAGTTTTTTTTAAGTCCAAGAGGATATTCAAACACAACAATAGAGAAGGTTGGGCACCACCACTGGTCCGCACTTTTTTTCGGGATTCACAGACACCACTGTTTTTTGCTTTCAGAAGCCGCACTTATGCTACCGGGTGCACACTCAGAGACCACAGTCCATAATTAATTGGATAGAAGGAAGAAAAGAGTAGCACTCACAAGGTTGCTGGCGAACTGATGCTGAACCCGTTGAAGCACTAGATCAGTGTGAAACGGCCAAAGTTTCCATCCTCCCCTTGCTTACATGTTTAACATATTGAAATAAAGAAGTTCGCTAGCAACCCAGTGAGTAGAGATGAGTGATGTTCGATCGAACATGTTCACCAATTTCAAATTCGACCTGTTTTGGGCGATGTTCAAGTCAATCGACGAATGCGAATGATTTGCAACAAATTCTGTAATTCGAGGTTATGTTCGATAACGGTTCGTTAACCAAAAGCGTTATTGACTTTTCACAGTAATGCTTTTGTTCAATGTTATTATGCGTTTCAGTGTCTAGGAATAGTGGGCGGGAGGGGGGGAGGCTGGGGAGAGGTCTGTGGTCAAATAATGCAGATCTCCATTTTTTTTTCCTGCACTTACTGTGGGTGGTCCCATCTGTCAGCATATCAGCACACAAAGAACAAAGTGGACTTTTTGTATGTCACATGTCCTTGCCATATAAGAACCGGCCATTTTCCCTCCTCACCAATTTATCAGTGTTGGAGCTCAGTGTCAGACACCACCACTGCTGTGTGCGCTACATAGAAAGATAGTTAGATAGCGATTCCATTCCAAGTTAGATAGAAAGATAGTAGGTTTAGGGACTACTTCAAAGAACAGCCCTTTTTGGGGCTTAAAAGCACTGTGCCAGGCAGGTCTGTTCCAGTGCTGTGCAAGCGTTTTTTACATCTGGCCAAATCTAGACAAGTAAATTCTTTTTGGCTAGTCGCAGTGTGTAACAGACACTGGTGTAGCACTGTTGTAAAGAAAGCTACTCCTCCTGTGTTAACTAGTCTTTTTTCACTGCATCTAGACAAGCAAATTCTTTTTGGCTAGTAGCAGTGTGTGTCAGGTACTGGTGTGGCACTATTGTGAAGAAAGCTACACCTCCTGTGTTTACTAGCCTTTTTTTACTGCATCTAGCCAAGCAAATGCTTTTTGGCTTGTAGCAGTGTTTGCCAGGCACTGGTGTAGCACTGTTGTGAAGAACGCTACACCTCCTGTGTTAACTAGTCTTTTTTTACTGCATCTAGACAAGCAAATTCTTTTTGGCTAGTAGCAGTGTGTGTCAGGCACTGGTGTTGCACTGTTGTGAAGAAAGCTACACTTCCTGTGTTTGCTAGCCTTTTTTACTGCATCTAGCCAAGCAAATCCATTTTGGCTAGTCGCAGTGTCTCAAATTTATTCTGCGATCTATGTCAAGCTCTTACATCAAGTTTACACGTACATTTCTGACTTACCCCAATGTAAGATTCCCTATATTGAGGAAGATGGAGTCACTTTTCGACTGAGTCTATCCAATGATCTAGTATTGTCCTTGTTTCTAAGCATACATATAAGCGTGGTTCACACAGCTTTGTGCATCTCCGAAAAGGACACTGCTGAAGAGAGGCCACATAGAGTCCAGCTTAACTCTACTGCTTATTATAGTGAATGGATACCCCGGCGGGAAAACCTGATATAAGTGCTTAGCATAGAGCATGGGATAAATATGATCAAAAATTTTAGAAAATGTATGCCCAATAAAAGCTTCAACTCAATCCACAACCCCTCCCCCTCACTTAGGTCAGTTATCTGCAAATGGAAATACAGAAGGCTTCCATGTAACTAGCAGTATAAAGGCTCTGGAAAAGCACTGTGCCCCCTCCCCTAAAATAACAATTTAGCAAAATCTGTAGTACCAGAAATTCTACAGTGTGAGGAAACCCACCGAATTTACGGAGTGTGTATCTTTAGAAGAATGGGTTGGGCACTATAATGTACTGGACTCTCCGATGCACTAGGCACTGCAATGTACTGGGGACTACAATATAGTGGGCATAACAATGGCAGATTGCAATTTATACTCAGCAACGGTTTACATTCCTAATTCAGGCCAAATTAAGTTTATTAGGAATTTTCTAAATTCCCTAACTCCACTTAAACATGGTCATACTATTATTGCGGGCGACTTTAATATCCCCATGTCTAAAATTATAGATTGTACAGTCCCCTCTCAATCTAGGGGTGAGCTGGGCCCTATTGTACTTTCCCACAACTTGCATGATGTCTGGAGGTACTTCCACTACGAGGAGAGAGACTACACTTTTATATCATCAAGACATCATACATATAGTAGGATTGATTATACTTTAGTAGATGATGTGGCACTCCCCCAGTGTATCGCAGCCAATATTGGTAATATTTCCTGGTCTGATCATGCCCCTGTCACCTTGCACATGTCTGATCTGGGAAATCTTCATCCCCCAGCTCAGTGGCGTTTTAATGATAGCCTTCTCAAAGACCCCTTAAATGTTGAATTGGTGGAGAAACAGATCACTGAATTTTTTTCCATTAATGACTGTGGTGACGTGGCTGATGACTCTCCCTGGTTTGCCCATAAGGCAGTGATAAGAGGGGCCCTCATTAAGCTTGCCACAGTCACTAAGAGGAAATACACTGCTTCCCTGAACTCTGCTCTTGCTGCTGACGTAAAAAAATTGGAAGAACAACATAAACACTCCCCTGCCTTCCCCTATTAAAGCAACTTACTGATACTCGTCTGTGGATTCGCCATCTTCTTTTACTTAGAGCCGAAAAAGACCGTAAAAAGGCTAAGATTAAATTCTATTCTATGGGCGACATAGCTGGATCGTTTCTTGCCAAGAGGGTTAAAAAATGTGAAACTCAATCTAAAATACCTTTCTTGTTTCAAGCAGATGGCACTCGGGCTTATAATCCCATTGATATAGTGACTCACCCAGGCCAGGGGACTCAGAACTCATGTAAAGTGGAAACCACCGGTGCTTGTCTTCATAAAATTTTGTTCTTTATTGTTATATGAAATTTATAAAATCATTCAGCGTGCTAGCTGGGCGCTAGACGCGTTTCGGAAGACACAACTTCAAGCACGCTGAATGATTTTATAAATTTCATATAACAATAAAGAACAAAATTTTATGAAGACAAGCACCGGTGGTTTCCACTTTACATTGTTTCCTGGGCAGTTGCCAAAGCTGCCACACCAGGTGCAGGAATCCAGGAGGATATGGGCGGTGGAGCGGCCTTTTCCCTTTCCCTTTCCCAGTGAATGCATGACTCAGAACTCAGGCGCAGTCTGGAGGTCACGGGTGGCGGTGCCTGAGGCTGTGGGCCTGGTGGTCAATACAAAAAGGAGAAAATAAAAATTAAGTTTTGTTCGTGACGCCACCTGTAAGTTCCGGTGATGACACCGGCGCTGCTGAAACCTCCGGGGTGATGGGCGGCAGCATGATGGAGTGGCTACCTACAGGAGAAGCGGGGTCCCCGGGGTGTTGAAAGTGGGAATAAAATGGTGTAGTACGGCAGTGCAGTTACTGTGGAGTAAGGCAGATCGGTAACAGTTCAAGGGAGAAAACACTGATACGTTGCTCACTCTGAACGTGTATTTACTCCGGCATTCTGCAGCATACAAAGTAATGCAGTTCTTGTTGCAGAGTAGTGAACCGGGTGGTTCCAGCAATGAGTAATCTCCCTCTGAAGTTCCTCTGGTGTTCCTTCACTATCACGCTCTGTCCCTTGCTCTGCTGCCCTGCTATAACCGTACGGTAGCACTGAAGACCCTTGGTTGGGTTACCGCTGCGGGCTTCTCTCTCATCGCGGGTCCTGGCCCTCAATGGTGGGTGCTCTTGGTATAGACTGTGATGGTTGTGGGCTGGTGGGTCGTGCTCCTATAAAGCTTGCGACCACTCCGGGTTTTGTGGTTCAGGGATGTAACCGACTGGACCACTTCGGAGCCAGTACTCCGGGTCTGGACTGGGCAAGGATATTTAGTTACCCGTTCTATTCTTGGCCCCTTTCTCTTCTGGGTCACCTGGTTGAGGTGCCCTCCCAGTTAGCTTTCTCTTTGCTTTGCTGTTACTCCTTCAACTCTGCTACATCTGCTGCGCAGCTCTGTGCAGTTCCCTTCTGGCTTCTCAGCTCTGTTCTGTTCTAACTCCTTCACTAACTCCTTGCTGCTTTCCCACTGCTTTATAACCTAGCCTCTCCTCCCACCAGGACCGGTTACCCAAGTGAAGGGTGTCTAATTGGTCCTCTAACACTAAGTGTTGCATGTGGTGCTGGAGCTTCAGGATTATCCTACTCATTACTAAAACAAAGAATACGACACCTTCATTCAGGGGTGTAGTACCCTTTTGTGACACACTCTTAGTGGGGCGCCACAATAGCAGAGGAGTTTGCCTCTTATTACACCTCTCTCTATAATCTAAAGAAAGATGTGGATGTTCCTCAACCGTCTCTTCCCTGTATACAATCATTCTTGGATAGAGCAAAACTACCTAGAGTCTCCCTGACTTACCTTTCCCACCTTAATAGGCCCCTAACGATTGATGAGATCTCCCAAGTCATTCTATCTTCCAAAAAACGGTCTGTCCCAGGACCTGATAGTTTTTCTTTCCCCTATTATTCTCATTATCATGCCCAGCTTTCTCCTTACCATCTCCGTCTCTTCACTCACTGACAGAATTCTGGGGTGATCAGACCAGAAGGTCTGGAAGCATCTATAGCCACTCTCCCTAAGCCTGGGAAGGCTCCTACATCATCTGGGAACTTTAGGCCGATAGCATTGCTTAACTGTGATGTAAAACTATACGCCAAGTTATGGGCTAATAGGTTGATGTCAGTGCTACCTTCCTTGGTCCACCCTGATCAAGTGGGGTTTGTCCCCGGACGGCAAACTAGGGATGGCACGAGACAGTTGATTGACTTGCTGGATGTGGTGGAGAGGGTCTCCCTCCCCAGTGTTTTCCTGACCCTTGATGCTGAAAAGGCTTTTGACAGGGTACACTGGGGTACATAAGCGAGGTGTTACAGAGATTTGGTCTGTATGGCCATGTTGCTAGAGCAATTATAGCTCTATATTCAAACCCTTGCGCCTCTATCCGGGCCTCTGGTTTTTGCTCTAGAATGTTCTCTATATCTAATGGCACCCGCCAAGGTTGTCCCCTCTCCCCTCTCATCTTTGCCCTTGTCATGGAGCCTCTCACTGCCATCATTAGACAGAGCCCACAGGTCATGGGGGTGCCGGTTGGTGATGTGGATTACAAAATAGGGTTGTACGCCGATGACGTCGTTTTGACTTGTACTAACCCTATGGACTTCTTAGATGCTGTCTCGTCCATTTTGACTGATTTTGCATCAGCGTCCTTTTATAAACTTAATCTCACCAAATCCAATCTGTACCCCCTTCACCTCTCCTCATCTTTGCAGCTTCAAAGTCAATCTAAATACCTGTTTCTCTGGTCCCCTGGGGGCTTTACATACGGTACTTGGGAATCAAAATTACTTCTCTATCTAATATTGTCCGTACTAATTGTGAGTCAGTTCTTTCCTCCATTAAATCTAAATATTCGCATTCTTCTCTCTCTTGGATGGCGAGAATCCAAATAATTAAAATTTTCATTCTCCCACAGTTAATGTATCTTTTCAGATGTCTTCCAATTCTCATCCCTAATAAATATCTTTCAGCCTTTCAATTCTCCATTGATCGCTTCGTTTGGGTTAATAAACCACATAGAATTTCCCGCTAGATTATGACTTTGTCATATAACAGGGGTGGACTTGGAGTCCCTAGGGTTTTGGCATTCCATAGAGCCTCTCTTTTGGAACCAGCCAAAATTTAGTGGGAAAGGGAATCCCTTTTTCCATGGGTCAATATAGAATCACATTATGCCCCACGTGGCTCTTTTTGTCTGCTCCTGGAAACGTCTCTTCTGGCTACTCCTGCTCTGTCCTCCCAATTAAATACCATGAACTCTTTAACCAAAGTTTGGTCTTCACATAGTTCTTCTTTGCTCACTTTCTTACACAGAAACATTCCACTCAAAGCAATAGAGCAAAGTATTGATTCTCTCTCTCTTTCGCAGTGGTCTGCTGGGGGGATCCTGTTAGTTTCAGATTTATTCTCTGACTCTGGCCTCTGCTCCTTTACGGAGCTGGTTGACAGATTCAACCTACCCAAACTGGTGTTTTTTCAATACCTTCAAATAAAGCATTTTTTATCCTCATCCTACTTCTCCTGGGATTAACCCCCTCTAACTGACAACGCAGTTCAAAGATTCTTTAAACCTAAGACTGCCCTTCAACACGGCATATCGATCATTTATAAAGCTCTTATTGAACCTGCTGTGGATTCTAAACTCCCCTTTATGTCCCGTTGGGAAACAGACCTCTCCTTTTCTGCATCTCCCTCGGACTGGTATGTGGCTTTTACCCATGCCTCCAGATTTACATCTTGCATTAAACATCTGGAACAGTCAAAAAAACTGCAATTGTACTGGTATAATCCCCTGACCATCTTGCCAAATTTTATTCCACATCCTCCCCTTTTGTGTTGGAAGCTCTGCAATTTTATGGGCTCTTTTATACACATGTGGTGGGAGTGTCCGAAGCTACGTCCCTTCTGGCGGAGAGTTGAGTCAATTATTTTGGAAGTTATCAAAATACCGTTTATCTTAAAGGGAACCTGTCAGGTGGTTTATGCCTCCCTAGCTATCACTGTCTGTCCCTGCAGCTTTATAATACCAGTCTAATCATCCCTGTCTGAGCTCATAGTGTAATGTGAAAGGTGAAAGAAAAGCATTTATACACTTATATTTCCTTATGTTAATGAGGCAGTCATGTCACAACCATGTGACTACAACACAGGTCCTTTAGCTATCCAAGTTAAAAGTGAGTCAACTATTATCCTGCCAGGCAGTCCCCCTTCTCCAAGGTGGGGACTGAAATGTAAGTGTATAAATACTTTCCTTTCACCTTTCACATTACACTATGAGCTCAGACAGAGATGATTAGACTATGTACTATGAAGCTACAGGTATAGATAGTGGTAGCTGGAGGGACATAAACCACCTGACAGGTTCCCTTTAACTGCTCCTTTGACTTTACTGGGTTTAACGTTGCCTGACTTTCCTGCTCCTCTCCAACCGATTATTGCTAATATCCTGGTGATGGCGAGACAATGTGTGGCCAAATATTGGAAGTCCCCCAACATTCCATTTGGGGACGAACTAATTTCTAGGGTGAATGTACACTTCCTATATGAATTCTCCCTCTCTCATGACACTTCTAAGAAAAATAAAATTCTCTCATGGTGGGACCCTTGGTCTTCTTCATCCTTTTTCATTAATGTCTAAGGGAATTTGGTTTTGACCAGTGTATTGCTCCCTATGCATTACTATTTTTGCATTGTTCACTTTTTTTTTAATCGTGTGTCATCTAATTACTCTTCCCCCCTCCATTTTTTCCCTCTATTTTCCCTCCCCAATTTTTGTGGGTTTTTGTTCCCTTGAGTATCTTGAACATTTTGTACAAATTTGTACTATTTGTTCTATTTGGTATTATTTTGTACTGTTTAAATATCTAAAAACTTTAAAACTTTGAAGATTGCTAATTTTTCACCAGATTTCTGATATTTTCACAAAAAAAACCCACAAGAAATATTGTTCTAAATTTACAAATAATATGAAGTACAGTATGTTGTGAAAAAATGTTCTCAGCATCCCTGAGATCAATTGAAGTATTCCAAAGTACCGTATATACTCGTGTATAAGCCGACCCGTGTATAAGCCGACCCCCCTACTTTTGCCCCAAAAATCTGGAAAAACCTATTGACTCGTGTATAAGCCGAGGGTGGACCCCAGCACAGGTATACAGACCCCAGCAGTGTGGTATACAGGCCTCCCCAGTGGTAGTATACTGCAGCCCCAGTGGTAGTATACAGATTCCCCAGCAGCCCCAGTGGTAGTATACAGATTCCCCAGCAGCCCCAGTGGTAGTATACAGGAGCCCCAGCAGCCCCAGTGGTAGTATACAGGAGCCCCAGCAGCCCCAGTGGTAGTATACAGGAGCCCCAGCAGCCCCAGTGGTAGTATACAGGAGCCCCAGCAGCCCCAGTGGTAGTATACAGGAGCCCCAGCAGCCCCAGTGGTAGTATACAGGAGCCCCAGTGGTAGTATACAGATTCCCCAGCAGCCCCAGTGGTAGTATACAGATTCCCCAGCAGCCCCAGTGGTAGTATACAGGAGCCCCAGCAGCCCCAGTGGTAGTATACAGGAGCCCCAGCAGCCCCAGTGGTAGTATACAGGAGCCCCAGCAGCCCCAGTGGTAGTATACAGGAGCCCCAGTGGTAGTATACAGATTCCCCAGCAGCCCCAGTGGTAGTATACAGGAGCCCCAGCAGCCCCAGTGGTAGTATACAGGAGCCCCAGCAGCCCCAGTGGTAGTATACAGCAGCCCCAGTGGTATACAGCAGGCCCCCAGGGGTACATATAGCAGCCCCCAGGGGGTACCCAGCAGCCCCCTGGGGGTACCCAGCAGCCCCCTGGGGGTACCAACAGCCCCCTGGGGGTACCAGCAGCCCCCTGGGGGTACCAAAAGCCCCCAGGGGGTACCAACAGCCCCCTGGGGGTACCAGCAGCCCCCAGGGGGTACCAACAGCCCCCTGGGGGTACCAACAGCCCCCAGGGGGTACCAACAGCCCCCTGGGGGTACCAATAGCCCCCAGGGGGTACCAACAGCCCCCAGGGGGTACCAACAGCCCCCTGGGGGTACCAACAGCCCCCTGGGGGTCCCCAGCAGGTACCCCAGCAGCCCCCAGGGGGTACCAACAGCCCCCTGGGGGTACCAACAGCCCCCAGGGGGTACCAACAGCCCCCTGGGGGTACCAATAGCCCCCAGGGGGTACCAACAGCCCCCTGGGGGTACCAACAGCCCCCAGGGGGTCCCCAGCAGGTGCCCCAGCAGCCCCCAGGGGGTACCCAGCAGCCCCCTGGGGGTCCCCAGCAGCCCCTGGGGGTACACAGCGGCCCTCGCCCCCCCTTGCTAGGGCCCCCCCCCCGCTTCTCTTACCATTCCGGACTTCTGATCCGCGCCGCTCCTCGCTCCTCCGCGCTGCTCCGTCCGTCTTCTACATCCGGGATCCCCGGCCGCGCGATGACGTCACATGCCTGCGACGGCCGGAGATCCGAGATGTAGAAGACGGACGGAGCAGCGAGGAGGAGCGAGGAGCGGCGCGGATCAGAAGTCCGGAATGGTAATATAACCATCGGGGGGGGGGGGCCCTTACAAGGGGGGGCAGGTGCCAGCACTTGGGGGGGATTTAATTAGTTATGCACTGCTTTCCCCTGCCGGTGATAGACAGGGGAAAGCAGTGCATATTTAATGAGCGGCCCCACGCGACGGGGCCGCTCATACAGCAGCCTCCCCCCCCCGCCTCCTGAAGCCTCCACAGCCCCCGGACACAGCCCCGGACACAGCCCCCCCCGTATTGACTCGTGTATAAGCCGAGGGGGAGACTTTTCAGCCCAAATTTTGGGCTGAAAAACTCGGCTTATACACGAGTATATACGGTAATTATTACATAAAATGACACTGGTCAGAAGTGAAAAAATTGGTGTGGTCAGGAAGGTGAAGACAGACTGAGGGGTGAAAGGGTTAACCAAAGATGTCCATGCTATATTTAGTGGCAATATAATCTTAAATTATAACTGACCTTCAAATTACCTTATCAGTGACTGAAATACGTTTGCGTGGACATAGGGGGATTAGTATTGGAACTAATGCTAGAGAAGAAACGATATGAACACCAATCTTGAGAAAATTCATAGGAATTTTTATTCCACAAACAGCACCTTGGCAGTGACCTTTCTGAAGTATCAGTGTATTTCAACCAATGACCCATAATGGAGCCAGGGATTTGGCCAAAGTCACCTAAAATGAGACACAGAGAGTTTATATAGGTGTCATGCATGTGTTATCTGACATTTTTTGAGACATATTATAAAAAAAAATACTCTGCAGGTAGACAGGGACTGGGGCATTATTTTAAATAAGACTGGTGACCATCTGTCAAATATCCAAAGTGGCAAGAAGACATCTGATCGGTTAATGCATATGGTGAATGTTCAAAGGAGTGAAAATGTACATTTGTAATATGGTGCAGGCGGTTGTTGTGAGCAAGGTACTCATCTTGAACACCCTGTCATGCTACATGTAAATGGGGGTCCTGGCTACGAGTATGTCCTGTTGGTTTTCCCATGGCAATAAGCCTCTGCAGACCTTAAGCTGCTGTCGACATAACAGGGCAAAACAAGATGGAGTAGTACGAATTGAGGTAAACCAAAGTCCAAAAATAAATGTTTCTTTACTTTACATCAACTTGAGGAACAATACGTACATTAGACATTGGGCACAACACTTTATGAATGCTGCATTTGCAGTATCCAGAAACAGGCACTTTTCTGTTACACATGGTGAATAGAAGTGAGCGAACCCAAACTTTAAAGTTTGTGCTGAACACAGACTTTACAAAAAAATCAGTGTTTGAGTTCAGACATTGAGAGCTTTACGTATGCAAACCACTCGAGCGAGCATTGCTATGCTCGGGTACACTTAAGGTGGTGTTACACCTGGCGACGTTGCTAGCGACATTGCCGAAAAAGTGATGCATCAGCGATGTCGCTAGCGACGTCGCGCTGTGTAAATGAGCGGCGCGACCGCGTTTTATCGCTGGTCGCAGGTTGACAGGTTTACGGGAAGAATCGGCGACCTGCGATAAGGCTGGATCGCGCCGTGTGACATCGCCAGAGCGATGTCGGCGGCGATCCAGCCTATACCGCAGCGTTGCTGCGGATCGCTCACTGGGCTGAGTGATGCTGTGTGACAACTGGCCAGCGATGTCGGAAGCGAGCGGGCACCCGCGCATCGCTTCCGACATCGCTGGCCAGATCGTGCTGTGTGACAGCACCTTTAGTGCTCAGCCCAGATTGAGATGCGTACAGTGTTTGAATGGCTCACACTGGGGGTAAAATAAACATTATTGGATGTAGTGTGTACAAAAAAACTACAATACTCAACCCTGCCTTCCCAGGAAGTGCTTTGTTTATGGCCGGCTGTATGTCTCCTGAGCGCCAAGCTGCTCTATCAGTGACTTCCAGTGAAGTTTGGGTGAAGTTCTGGTCTGAAACAGAATTTTATACGCAGAAAAGGAGGGCCTAGTAGAAACAATCCGGAGATGGCCTTGTTCACACATACCGATGCACTTTTTTAGCCCTTTGAAAAAGTGATAATTTTTTCTAAGTGTGCCTAATAGTGTCCCCTGAGGTTCTGAACGTTTTTGAGAAGTTTTTGGACTTAGTCATTTTTTCATTAAAAACGCATATGCGTTAACGCAGGTGCCTATATGTGCCATGCTTTAACGCATGCGTTTCCCATAGGGCCTCATGTTAAAAAGACGCATGTGTTGTTAAAAAACGCAGCTACACTTAAGTGCACCATGCGTTAACGCATCTGCGTTTTTATAAACAGCTAAAAAACACCGAGAATGACAAAAAAGCTGATATGTGTGAATAAGGCCGATGGGTGGAAACAGAAAAACAATACTGACATTACTTCCACCTTTCAACAGTGGACTCTGGATGCAGATGGGCTGGTTTATCTGACTATCTTTAAGCAGATGGGAAGAATTGATATTTTTTACAGGATCTCAGGAATTATCCTCAGGGCCGTTACCTTGCCACCTTATTAAGCAATGCAACCTGTTTCTGAATATTCTGGAGTACAGAATCTTTTTGACAGTATAAAGCTCTTGTCCATCCACTTCAACAAGATGAGAAAGGTGTAGGCGAGGCCCTGGAAAAGGATTTGGAACAAATGGCTTCAGTAAGAAAGCATGGAACACTGGATATATCCTCCTAGCTCAGGGAATTTGCAAATGCAAAGTTATTAGTGACATATTCACCACATGGACAAGTAGAAGCAGAGCAGTCAAATGTTCAGGTCAGGTATCAGGAGAGCATATCAACACACAGTGGCGGACCGTGACCCCTGGGGGCCCTGGTGCAGCCATGGTGAGGAGCGGGGGGGGGTGCTGGTGGTTGTCGACGCCGTCCGGGGGGGTGCTGGTGGCTGTCGGCGCCGTCCGGGGCGGGTGCTCTGTGGTGCTGGCGGCCGTCGGTGAGGTGTTTGCGACGGTTCTCCTACTTGCTGAGCCGCACTTGGCGCTCCGGGGAGCCGGAGGGGCAGAGGAGAGGAGAGGCGGGATCAGGCAAGGGAAGCAGGAAGCTTTCTGCTTCCCTTGCATGACCCTCCTCTCCTATGCCAGTCGGGGCCCTGGTGCAGCTGAACCAGCTGCACCACGGTAGTTCCGCCCCTGTCCACACGGAGGTATAAACAGAGATATTGTAAAGTTACAGTTTGAGGTCAGTTATCTGGAGAGTGGGGGACTAGAAGAGAGGAACAAGATAAAAGGATGGTCAAACAAGATTGGGTGACTGAGCTGTCAATCAGAATTCCAACAGCCCAGCATATCCCATCTCTAGATAGGATGACTAAGCTGTCAATCACCCATCCCAGTACATCCTGAATGCAGAGTGGTGGAATCATGACACTACTGAGCTAACATGTCCAATAATTTTGAAACGCCTGATACACGTTTGCCACAGTTTTGGTGAAGGTACAGTGTTGGCCAAATGTATTGACACCCCTGCAATTCTGTCAGATAATACTCAGTTTCTTCCTGAAAATGACTGCAATCACAAATTCTTTGGTATTATTATCTTCATTTAATTTGTCTTCAATGAAAACAACACAAAAGAGAATGAAGCAAAAAGCAAAACATTGATCATTTCACACAAAACTCCAAAAATGGGCCAGACAAAAGTATTGGCACCCTCAACCGAATACTTGGTTGCACAACCTTTAGCCAAAATAACTGCGATCAACCGCTTCCGGTAACTATCATTGAGTTTCTTACAATGCTCTGCTGGAATTGTAGACCATTCTTCTTTGGCAAACTGCTCCAGGTCCCTGATAATTGAAGGGCGCCTTCTCCAAACTGCCATTTTTAGATCTCTCCACAGCTGTTCTATGGGATTCAGGTCTGGACTCATTGCTGGCCACCTTAGAAGTCTCCAGTGCTTTCTCTCAAACCATTTTCTAGTGCTTTTTGAAGTGTGTTTTGGGTCATTGTCCTGCTGGAAGACCCATGACCTCTGAGGGAGACCCAGCTTTCTCACACTGGGCCCTACATTATGCTGCAAAATTTGTTGGTAGTCTTCAGACTTCATAATGCCATGCATGCGGTCAAGCAGTCCAGTGCCAGAGGCAGCAAAGCAACCCTAAAACATCAGGGAACCTCCGCCATGTTTGACTGTAGGGACCGTGTTCTTTTCTTTGAATGCCTCTTTTCTTCTCCTGTAAACTCTATGTTGATGCCTTTGCCCAAAAAGAGAGAACATTCTTCCAAAATGTTTTAGGCTTTCTCTGGTAAGTTTTGGCGAACTCCAGCCTGGCATTTTTATGTCTCAGGGTAAGAAGTGGGTCTTCCTCGGTCTCCTACTATACAGTCCCTTTTCATTCAGACACTGATGGATAGTATGGATTGACACTGTTGTACCCACGGACTGCAGGGCAGCTTGAACTTGTTTGGATGTTAGTCGAGGTTCTCTATCCACCATCCGCACAATCTTGCGATAAAATCTCTAGTCAATTTTTCTTTTCCGTCCACATCTAGGGAGATTAGCCACAGTGCCATGGGCTTTAAACTTCTTGATGACACTGCGCACGGTAGACACAGGAACATTCAGGTCTTTGGAGATGGACTTGTAGCCTTGAGATTGCTCATGCTTCCTCACAATTTGGTTTCTCAAGTCCTCAGACAGTTCTTTGGTCTTCTTTCTTTTCTCCATGCTTAATGTGGTTCACACAAGGACACAGGACAGAGGTTGAGTCAACTTTAATTCATGTCAACTGGCTGCAAGTGTGATTTAGTTATTGCCAACACCTGTTAGGTGCCACAGGTAAGTTACAGGTGATGTTAATTACACAAATTAGAGAAGCATCACATGATTTTTCTAACAGTGCCAATACTTTTCCACCCCCGTTTTTATGTTTGGTGTGGAATTATATCCAATTTGGCGTTAGGACAATTCTTTTTGCGTTTTTTTTCATTGAAGACAAATTAAATGAAGATAATAATACCAAATTCTAGCAGAGCATTGTAAGAAACTCATTGATGGTTACCGGAAGCGGTTGATCGCAGTTATTTTAGCTAAAGGTTGTGCAACCAAGTATTAGGCTGAAGGTGCCAATACTTTTGTCCGACCCATTTTTGGAGTTTTGTGTGAAATGACCAAAGTTTTGCTTTTTGCTTCATTCTCTTTTGTGTTTTTTCATTGAAGACAAATTAAATGAAGATAATAATACCAAAGAATTTGTGATTGCAATCATTTTCAGGAAGAAACTGAGTATTATCTGACAGAATTGCAGGGGTGTCAATACTTTTGGCCAACACTGTATATGAAGTTTCAAAATCTTGGTAGAAAGCTGTATTTTATCTCCGACTTGGATGGTTTGTAAGGCCTGCGAGATTTGTCGGTTACTTCCTTATATTTCTCCTTGGCGATCCTTACTGTGTATTTTAGTATTTCTAGATTCTGTTGGAGAGATTGTAATCTTTATTATTTATTATTATTTATTTATACAGCGTCATTGGTTCCATGGCGCTTTACATGTTTAAGGGCAGAACAAGGACGAGAACATAAATAACGACGAATAAATCATACAGGTACAATAGGGCAGTGATCCTGTCCACGAGGGCTCACAGTCAATAGGGGATGGGTGGGAGACAGTAGGAGGGGGAGAGGTGAGATGGTGCAGCAGATTAGGTCTCAGTGTGGGTTATAGGCTTCAAGGAAGAGGTGGGTCTTCAGGTTTTTCTTGAAGGTTCCCAGTGTATGGCGGATGCAAGAGAGAAGTCTTGTATGCGGTTGTGGGAGGTGGAGATGCGGGGGGAGAATAGAAGAAGTTCTTGAGAGGAGCGCAGATTGCGTGAGGGGTGGTATGGGAGACCAAGTCAGAGATGTATGGAGGGGACAGGTTTGGATGGCCTTGTATGTCAGGGTTAGGGTTTTGAACTGAGATCTCTGGAAAGTAGGGAGCCAGTGGAGGGCTTGGCAGAGGGGAGAGACTGGGTAGTAATGGGGCGACAGGTGGATGAGTCAGGCAGCGGAGTTGAGAATGGTTCGAAGGGGTGCAAGGTAGGAAGCAGGGAGGCCGGTGAACAGGAGGTTGCAGTAGTCGAGATGGGAGATAATGAGGGCTGGACAAGCATTTTGGCAGTGTCATGGTCAAGGAAGGAGCGGATCCGTGAGATTTTTTAAGCTGGAGGTGGCAGGAGGTGGTGAGGGCCTGGATGTGTGGCTTGAAGGAAAGGGCAGAGTCAAGGATTACACCGAGGCACTTGGAGTGTGGGACGTTTGAGAGTGTACAGTCGTTGACAGTGATGGTTAGGTTGGGTAAGGTGGAAGAGCGACTTGGGGGAAGGAGAGATATGGGACGATAGTTGGAGACTGTTGCGGGGTCGAGGGAGGGTTTTTGAGGATGGGTGTGATGAGGGAATGTTTGAAGGATGAGGGGAAGATGCCGGTAGTATGTGATATGTTGAAGAGATGGGTTAGGGCGGAGATGAGGACAGTGGTGAGGTTAGGGATGAGATGGGAGGGGAGAGGTCGAGGGCACAAGTGGTGAGGTGTGAATGTGCTAGAAGGGAGGAGAGACGCACTTCAGTCATGCAGGAGAAGTTACTTTTGGTCAAGGGGGGTTGGGTGATAGAGAGGGAGGGCCGAGGGGATTGGAAATCAAAGATTTCTCTGATTTTGTTGATCTTCTGTTTAAAGAATTTGGCAAAGTCATCGGCGAGATAAGGGGAGAGGGAGAGGGTGCGGGGGGAGGGAGTAGGGCATTTAAGGTTATGAAAAGTTGCTTGTGTTTGTGGGAGAGGGAGCTAATGAGGGACGAGTAGAAAGCTTGTTTTGCGTTGGTCAGTGCTGTCTTGAAGTCGATGAGGGACTGTTTGTACAAGGCGAGGTGCGTTGCGGAGTTTGATTTCTTCCATCTCCGTTCAGCTACCCTGGACGTCCGTCGAAGTTTTTTGGTGTTGGCGGTGAGCCATGGTTGTCTGTGTGCACAGGCTTGTTGTATGAGAGAGGGGTGGCCTGGTCGAGGGCTGTGGCAAGAGTGGTGTTGTAGAGGGTGGCGGCAGCGTCGGTGTCATGAGAGGAGGCTAAGTAGAGAGAGGGAGGAGGGACTCGGTGAGTGAGTCGAAGTTAATGAGCTTGAGGTTTCTTCAGGGATGAAGGAGTTTCTGCAGAGGGGGGAGCGTGGCGGGGAAGTAGAGGGCGGAGGAGGTCAGCATAGTTGTGGTCACATAAGAGGGGGGTTGATTTATCAAGGTCGTGAGGGAACAGAGGCGGGTGAAGACGAGATCTAGTGTGTGACCATTGTTGTGTGTGGCTGAGGAGGACCATTGGGAGAGGCCGAAGGAGGAAAGTTATACAATGGGGATGTTCAAGTCGCCCATGATGAATGGTGGGGAGGTCGGAGGAGAGGAGGTGGAGAAGCCAGGTTGTGAAGTGGTCGAAGAAGGTGGATGAGGATCCTGGAGGGCGGTAGACGATAGCCAGTTGGAGGTTGCAGGGAGAGAAGATACGCACGGAGTACGCCTCAAAAGAGGGGAGGGAGGCAGGGGTGGTGGTGTAATTGGGTTGAAGGAGCAGCTGTTGGCCAGGAGTAGGCCAACGCCTCCGCCTCGGGAGTTATTGGGGGGGGGTGTGGAAGAGGGTGAGTCCACAATAGGAGAGGGCGCAGGGGAGGTTGTGTTGGAGGGGGTGAGACATGTTTCAGTGATGCCAAGGAAAGAGAGTTTTTTGGTGATGAAGAGGTCATGGATAAAGGTGAGTTTATTGCATACTGAGCCATTCCAGAGCGTGCCAGAAATGGGGATTGGGGGGGTGGCTTGGGGGAATGGGTGTAAGGTTGTAAGGGTTGGGATGTTAATGGTGGGGAGTGGGCATGGGCAGGGGGTGATTGTGGGGATGTGTTGGGGGGGACCGGGATTAGAGGAGATGTCGCCAGCAAGTAGGAGAAGGAGGGAGAGGGTCAGGAGGTGGGGGCATGAGAGCTTGCGTGGCGGGCGGGCATATTTCAAGATAAAGGCTTGGGTGTGGAGGAAGAGTTCAGTCGGGTGGGTGAGATGGCTAGGTAGGATGGAGGGGGAAAGTGTTATTGTGTTGTCGAGAGGAGGTACAGAGGGGGATTGTAGGAAGTGGAGTAGGATAGGAGTGAGTGTGAAGAGAAGGAAAAACATTGTATGGGGTTATAGGATTCTTGTGAGAGGTGGAGCATGTGGTTGAGGTTCAGATGGGGAGTGGTGGTGGCCGACGCAACAGCAGCTGAGAGGAGAAGTGCAGTTGGGGTTGGGATGGAGGCAGGAGACAGGAGGACAGGTGCAGCAGGAGCGGGCGAGATGGGGGCAGGGGTCTGGAGTGACAGGGGACTGGTGCAGCAGGAAGGGTGCGCAAAGCGGATGAGTGCCAATCAAGTCCAGGCTATCGCAAAGCAAGTGGAGGCGTACAGAGTCCAGCAGGTGATGCAGGGTGATGCGGTGCAGTATGAGAACAGGTGTAGGTACAATAGTGGGGATGAGATGCAGCCAGGGATGAGATACAGCCAGGATGAGATGCAGCCATGGATGAGGTGCAGAGGCAGCCGTGGATGAGATGCAGCCAAGGATGAGACGTAGCCAGGGATGAGATGCAGCCAGTACCAGCACGTACACTGGTGTAGGCAGTGGTGCAGGCCACGGATGGTCGTTGCTTCGGGCTGAGCCATGCAGCAGGGGATGAGGTGATGCAGCCGAGAGGTTGAGTGCATGGAATTGATATGCTGCAGATTCAATTAATTTCTTGAGAAAGAAACGAGGATACACTTCAAAACGCGTAGAATAAATCAATATCATATTAGTATTGTTTTTGGATCTGTATCATTTAGCAGCAGAGCATATATCCTCTGATCTTAATAATATAATAATAATAATAAATCTTTATTTATTATTATTCCGCAACATATTCCGCAGCGCTTCACAACACAGTGGTTCTTTTACAAAAAATATACAATACAGTACAGTAAGTAATTACACTAGAGAAAGACTACAGTACAATAATTCGATACAGTACAGTAAGCATAGAATCAATGTAAAAAATACAATACAATAGAATAAAGCAAAAAATACAGGTGACCCTGCTCAAAAGAGCTTACAACGGGATAGGGGGTACACAAACTACAGGGGCTTGTTACACTGATGGTTCAGGCATCTTGAGGAAAAGGATCTTCTCTGGTTCCTGAGTTGACTTGCCATCATATATGTGGCGCCCTGCTCACACAGGTAGCCACAGATCTCCCTAATGCACAGCTGGGTTTCCACAGCAGGTCCTACTACATACAACACCTTGCACCGCGGCACAGTAGGGGGAGCTTCACTTGCTGACTTTTGGCAAGATCCCTTATAAATACTGCTGCTGGGGCGGAGTTAGTTAGAGTGTGTGCAGACGCTAGAAGAGTGGCAGGGAAGTCCTGGTGGTCGGTGCTGCGTTCAGGCCCGAGCCAGTGACCCGGAGTGGCCCTTCAGCATTCCACAAGCCTAAGTGGGACTGAAGGCGAGGAGCTGAGAGAGCTAAGAGGGAGCGAACAACTTAGAGAAGAGTTGCACCCAGAGAATCACCGGACATTGGGGATCCGCACCTGTGGGATATTATAGGACCACAGAGAACCCCGTCACACCGTGGAGGCTTCGGCTACCTGGTTTGTTCCCCCCTGGGAGTCAAGAGAGGGAGCCAGACACAGCAGACAGCACAGCAGTGTTCAGCGGGGGTATCACGGGGACCGCACAGGAGGGAAGGCAGACACTACAGTCAGGAGGAGAGAGGAGGCAAATCAGGCTACAAGCAGGCTGTGCTTCAACCATCACCACAGAGCAGAGGAGGCCTTATACCCACTTGCTGTGGGGACTCACTGTGCAACCCTGCCACCCGTCGGTGCCCTGGACAGATTTACCTGAAAAACATCAGTAAAAGGTAAAAGAGACCTCTTCTCTGTGTGTGCATCCTTCTTCTCCACTCACCGTGCCCTCATAGACTGTTCCAACTCTCCCCTCACAAACTCAGCTCCACTACAACCTGTCTCTCGTAATTACGCTGCCCCGGAGGTCCAGTCCTGCCTGTGGCGGATTACACCATCACAGCCGCAATATCACCGACCTCCGGAGGACTGTGGCGACGCTGGTGACATCTCACCAGGTACTGCAGGTGGCGTCACGACAAACTGTAAATAATCCCTGTAAATAAAACCCCCTTTTCAAGAGAATAGTTCCCAGGACACAGGATCAGGCGCGGCCGCCATTCCCTGTGACAAAGTTAACCCCTTTGCTGCCTGATACCCAGGTACCCCACGCCCTGGGGCAACACATATACATGGACTTTGTAGCAGCTGCTTTCATGGTATCATATTGGTTGTGTGTCACAAGCACACAAGGTGAGTGACTAGCTCTTGATCTTTAAATTTATGAATATTTCTTAAGATCCGTTTGGACTACTTTATCCAGTCTCCTGTCTGACGTTTGGTGTTCTGCCTGTCCAGAGTTTTGCCTTGCTCCAGTTACCTGCCTCAGTCTGGTATCCTGTCTGAGTCCGGCTTACCTTGCGACTGGTGTATTCAGGGACCTGCATATCCTGAGACCTGCATATCCTGAGTCTGTAGTCTCCAGCCTTGTCTGTGTACCTATCTGTGTTTCTGGCTGCAATTGGTGAGCCTTGTCTGTGTACCTGCATCAGCCCTGACTGTATCCCTGCACCTGCTTTTCTTTTGTGCCCGATGTGCAGTGCCACCTAATGTTCTGTGCCCAATGATCTAAGCCAGTGCCAGATGTCTAGAGCCAGATGACCTCTGCCTTATATCATGAGCCACATGACGTCTATTTGATGTCCAATGCAAGATGACCTCTACCTGATGTCATGTGCCAAAGACCTCTCTCTGATGTGCTGTTCTGGTGCCTGATACCAGTGCATGATGGCTGTGCCTGATGTCCTGGGCCTAATGACCTGTTCCTAAATTTGCTTTTACCCATGTACCTGTCCCAGTCTGGTTTATTGTTATGTGCTAGCCTTATCTGTATGTCAGTACCCATCCTACCTGTGGCTCTGTTCATGTTCTGCTGTTTTTCTAGTCTGTTCAGCTGTCTCAGTCCCAGATACTGCACTGTAAGTGGCACCTGGACTCTACTGACTGCCAAGGCCATCTTCACCATCTGAAGCTCTGATGAATACCCAGTAGGTGCTTAGTTACGCTCCTCCCACGTCTGGGTATACCAGGGTCCCCACTGTATTCCAGTGGGTCTAATCTTGCTCACGTCCCTTGAAAGTTTCACCACTTCTGTCCATTCTTGCCTCTGAGCCTTTTGTAAATTGCCACTGCTGAGGAGACCCAAACATGTACATGGGACATAATGCTTTTCAATCATGTGCATCACATCCCTTATTCTACATGACAATATTTAATATGTCGCCTGTCAATAACTCCAATGATATGGATCGCATTCCACTTGATCACATGTTGCTTAGTCATTGGTGAACACCTGGGGGAGAAGAAGACCCCAGAGAAGTGATGAGACATGTATTGAAAGCTCTGAGGAGAGGTGAGTATATGAGTTTACTAGTTCTAAAAGGTAACTTCAGATCACAGAGAGACAGAAGAGTATGGGAATATAAACTGATAATGAATTTTGACACACTTAAAGCGGGAATGAAAGTCTAGCATGGATTTATGTCTTTCTACATTCATTGAAGAATTTTCAGGTCTCAACCAACCACTGATCAAAGAACAATAAAACAATCTGTGCCTCTTATCTCTGAACTCTGATTTTACTCCCCCAGCTGCTCTTTCCCTCTCCCAAGACTGACCACTATATTTTGCTTTACGTCACCTGTCTTATTTACTGCATTATCCATCCCTGTATATGTGTACATATGTGTGTGTTCAGAATGTGTCACTATACCATGATGAAGAGGTCATAGAGTCTCAAAAGCTTGCTTTGCTTTTTCTTACCATCTTTTCAGTTAGCCATTAAAAGCTAATTCTAATTCTAATATTTTTATAGGAGTTTCATACTTTTTAACCCCTTAGGGTACCTTTACACACCGCCACTGTGGCTAGCAACAGGTATCCACCGCACGTGCACGCGCACGTTTTTAACAGTGGATACCGATCGCTGATGCCGAATATAGACGCCGCCACTGCGTGCTCCACTGAAGGTATCTTTGTTCCCCGGAAGTGCCGATGGGTGCCGCGGCTTACTTCCTGTGGAATACCTTCGCTACATCACACGCCGCTACCACAAAGGAATATGGGCGTACATATTTCGCGCCATTAGTACACAGGCGTAACAGAGTTGTGTGTTCCGTGATGCACAAGCGTTTGATTGGACAACGCAATAGAGTCATGATTGGCCAGCCTGCGCAGGAAGGCTGGCTAATACATGACGCCATTGCAATTGTGGACTGTGAATGGATCGCACTTTAAATATGGTGCCCTGTTAAAGGACAACCAATCGTAATGCAGGAGCCTCCACCAATGATCGCTGATGGGGCGTGGTATCCATGACGCCGTGGCACGCCCCTGGGAATTCGTAGGCAATGCAAATACCTTGCCTGTGCCCCGATTACACGCCACCACCATAGGAATTGTGCCTTCCTGCTTTTGAGCACGGCTCAGAAACAGGTATTCCAAAGAAACAGCGGGACACAGGAAGGAACTTCCCGATTTACACGCCGCCATTTCGTTGTGATTTCATGGCAACAGGTACAATTATCCCCAGTGCCTGGCAGTTGCTGCCTTGCTGTGGCGGCGTGTACAGGTACCCTTATGGTACCTTTAAACGCCGCTACAGGATGGTGGAAACAACCGGGTAGATGAGACAAATGTATCTTGCACCGCCAAATCAACCCGCGGTTGCGGCATGTAAAGACGGTTGTTTCCACCCGTCACTTGAGGCACCTGTTTCAGAGCAGAGCTCAAAAACAGGTTGATTTCAAGGCGATGGTTACGGCCTGTATCGGCATGTACATAAGGAACAGGAGGGTTGTTTCGACACCATGCTATCTACCTGGGGTGTGACACAGGCTCCGGGTTACCGCGCCCCATCAGCGATCATTGGTAGAAGATGCTGCGTTACGATTGGTAGACGCTGCATAGGGCGGCATATTTAAGGAGCTGACCAGTCACACTACACAATTGCTCGAGCGTCATGTATTAGTCAGCCTCCTGTGCTGGCTGCCCAATCATGATGTTATTGCTTTGTCCTATCAGCGTACGGAATTCTCGTAATCCACAATTGTGGCACCCTATGTGTTGTCCCTGCTGCCTCTGTTCCGCCCATATTACCTTGTTATAGCGGCGTGTAAATGAGGTAAGGTGAGCTACAGAAGGTAACTTGTGGCACCCGGCGGTGTATCCAGAGATAGATGTAACCTACTGTAGCGCACCTTGTTGCGGCGTGTAAAGGTGGTGCGGGTACCGTTTTCAACCGTTTGTGTGTGCTCGTGCACGTGAAGCACCCGGTTGTTTCCACCATCCTGTAGCGGCGTGTAACTGATAGATATAATTTGCACTGAATTGTATAAAGTTGCCAGATTCAAATGATCTCATATTCAATCAGTCCTAACAATTATTTAAAGGCCCAACTACTGATTTTTTTTATTGGTCAGAATACAGTATATATTTTTTTGCAATTAAACCAATAATATGTAACCTCTCTGGAACAGATACAAGTAAAATAATGTGCCAAAATTGGAATACTTAGTCTGATAGGATGTACAGTATATTATACCGTATATGCTGTAAATCAAGAATGAATGTGAGTGACTGAACTTTAATTAGGCGCTCATTAGTATATTTAAACGATGTCATAGAACTGAGCATATAGTAGATTGTTTCATCAATGCATGATATGTAACAGGGACATTTATCAAGTAGCACAAGACTCTTATCATAAAATTGCTTTTCGGTGCTGCAATCTTTTATACCCTAAGCATTTACTCCACTGTTCTATCTGCAGCTGAATCCAGATAAGTGAATGCACTACATCATTTTAATTGCTGTCCAACAAGTTCATTGACATCACTGTGTGTCTCTAAATAGGACCGTTGGACTAATGTAGGTTAGGATGCAGAAGTGTACATCAGAGCTACTGTCACATTATTCAATAAGTAATATTACTCTCGAAAAAAAGAATCGCCTCTTACAATATAACGCAATAGCACTTTTCATCTGTTAGTGAAATTATTATTTTATTTGGGATCAACGGAACTTCCATATTGTATATGCAAACTGATGATCAATATATTTTTAATTGTCAAAGGTGAAACAAGTAGGAGTAAGGATTTTATTCATCCTTCTGTCTAATGAGTTGAGCTGCCAGGTAAAACAATGGTGTCTCCAGACTATGCATTACCTATTGTACTATGTCTGCTTTTACGCATTGTTGCCTGCCTGTAGGGATGTCTACAGACACATCCGTCTGGCCAATGACTGCATCTTTACCGCCATGCTCCAGTCAAAGCACTTCAGAACAACAGAAATAGAAATGAAGTCACAGACTTAAGGAAGCTCACTGAAAGCCAAAGTGTTTATTTTGTTTGTCCTTTGGAGGATTTTCAGATACTTCGGTACTAGAGATGATCGCATCAATATACAGGTGCATCTCAATGAATTGGAATATCATCAAAAAGTGAATTTATTTCAGCAATTCAATATATAAAGTGAAATGTATATATTATATAAAGTCATTACAAACAGAGGGATCTTTTCCAAGTGTTTATTTATGTGAATGTTGATGATTATGGCTTACAGCCAATGAAAATCCAAAATGCATTATCTCAGAAAATTTGAATATTATATAACACCAACTTGTGGCTTAGGCCGGGTTCACACCACGGCACAATCCGATCTGGGGCTGTCCGATGTGAATCCAACAGCTCTGTACTGGATTTGCAAACAGAACCAGAGGGCTAATATGCCCTCTGGTCCTGTTTGTAGCCGGCTTCAGCCGAGCGCAGCTGTCCCCTGCGTAGCTCACACTGAAATTCAGCCGCAGGTATCCTGTTCCCGGATCCTCCCGGATCGGGCAATCTGGCTCCATAGACTCCCATGTTAGGGAGCGCCGGATTGCCCAGGATCTTGGAGGATCCGGGAGAATCCGGGAGGATCCAATTTGGGCACATTTTTTGCCCCGGACACAAAAATGCTGCAAGTAGCATTTTTGTGTCCTGGAGAAAAATCCGAATGCACCCGGATCCTCCTGGACAGATGGAAACCGGATGGCAGATAGCTGCCATCTGGCTCCATCCAGCCCCATAGCATACTATGGGGTCAAAATCCGTTCGATTCACATCAGACAGCCCTGTGGAGACCCGGGGGTCAGTGGGTGCTCTCGTCCGCAGGCCCAGCCGCCTTTACAAAGACAACGTGGACAAGGGCTCATCCCCAACTGAACGCCCGAGCTCCTTAACCATGGGCGGAACACTACTCAGACAACACAGGGTGAGGGAACCACAATAACAAGGCTTTATTGGATCCCTAAACAGTTAACAGCATATAATGCATAACCAGCAAAACACAACAATGTAACAGGCAACAGAGTCTCACCCTTCCGCTGGCTCACCAGGGTTTAGAATGTAGCACAGCAAAGTCTGTAGCCAGGTGACTGTATCATCCCAACCTGGGTTGCTTCCATGTCCTCATGTAGTCTTTATCACAGCCGAATCTGATAATCCGATACTGAAGTCCTTGTGGTTATTTAGTCCGTGTTCTGGTCCCCTTGGTCGGCACCAAAATGCCTAGGCCTGGGGTTATGGCTCGCTAATCGGACCCGAAGACCCTTGATTAGCTGCCTGTATCTAGTCCAGTGACCTCTAGTTGGGACCGAAATCCCTAGACTGAGGCCACTAGACAGAATCTAACTCTAATCTGCTGGTCAAAGTGAACAGTCCTCCTTATATACCTAAGCCCTCATTGTAGGATATTGGGGACGTCACGATTGGTGCAATAACACAGTCTTTTCATTGGCTGAACTCCAATCCTCATTTAACATATCTTAGTAGTATTGCAATCCAAATGCTGATTGATATAGCACCTAGCAGTGATACAATGGAATGTTAGTATGAGACATTCAGTCTGCAAACCATGACATTAACACAATAGTGGCTGGAGCCACAATCAACATTCACAGGGTAATAGACAATGGACGATTAGCATAATTAAGTTCTCTGGCCTGCTATGACAAACAAGTTAGATAATTACATTACCATGCTAAACTTAAAGTAATCTATGAAAATACTGTAGGAAATTCTCCTTGGCCAATACAAGTTTATAAGCCAATATACAAAACAGTCTGGGTTACATAAGAAATCTTCATATGTTCTACATTGAAGGGGTCCATTTCGTCACATACCTCCCCCTTCTTATTTAGCCAGACAGGGCAGTCAGATGTGATCAGTCTCTGGTCATCCTTCTCCTCTGGGCGGCATTGTGTTTTTTAATGGAGAAGACAGCAATCAAGGCTTCCATCTATACACCTCCCCCAGATTACCTCCTCCAGGATGGGCTGACATATTGTGGACAAGCAGTAACATGGGATTCAGGAGTTGGGCTCCCATAAACTTCTGGCTATCAATCCTCCCCCAGTCAATGGCCACAGTCTGGCTAGGTGTACTCACTGTTAATGGCTCAGAGGAGAATGATGGGGGCTGGGAACATGGATTATCCTCTGAAGGTGTGGTAGCAAAATCCACATCAGGGTGCTGCTTTGCTTCCTGGATGTTTGTGATGGATGTGACAAACTGGCTGGATAGTCCTTGTCCTGGGTCAGCTTGCAAAACAACAGTTGTAGGGAGGCCATCCATGAGCCCCACTTTAACCTCCTCCTGGTTAGCTCCTGAATCAACAGGTGTGGGAAGGCTGCTCACAAATCCCACATCAACCTCTTCCTGGTCAGTCTCTACAATAGCAGGCATGGGGACTCTGTCTGTAAGCTCCACATCAACCTCTTCCGGGTCAGTTTCCACAATAGCAGGTGTAGGGTCACAGTCTATAAGCTCCACATCGACCTCTTCCTGGTCAGTTCCCAAAGCAACAGGGATAGGGACATTGTCCATAAACTCCAAATTGTCCTCTCCCTGCTCAGGCTCCAAAATAACAGGGGCGGGGATGCTGTCCATACGCTCCAACTCGCCCTCTCCTTGGTCGTTCACCTCGGCCAGCTGCACACCTTCCAAAGGGATGTCTGAGCACTGACCCTCAGCCAGGGAGATGGTTAATTGGGAACATGGTACATGGTCTGGAGAAACAATAGCTGGGCTTACCAGGGTGTGGACAGAATCAGTTTCTTGTTGTCCCGGGGCTTGGACGTCACTGACCTGGACTGGCTGTGCTGGCCGATGAGCTCCAGGCATGGGGCCCCGGTGTTGGCGACAATCTTTGTCCATATGTCCAAGACGTCCACATGTATAACAGCGCCGTGGATTGGGCAAGTCACGTATCCTGTCTGTATACCTTTGTCCTGGTGGGGCTTCTAATGGGTAGCAGATTAATCCTACTTGAGCGGCTGGTGGTAGCAGTTGGTGAGCTGGAATTCCTAAAATATGTCCCAGAACCCAAGCCCTCTCTTCTCTTGAGGCTTTGGGCCCCAGTGCAGCCAAGCACTCCTTGATTTGGACTACTTTGGACCTGGTGATTTCCCGATATTCACTGGATCCATGATGTGGTACACAATTTACATCCTCTGGTACCACGTCGGCGGGGTCCTCATCATCCTCACCATCATTCTGGGTATCCCAATGGACCAATTTCTGGATCAAAGCCGACCGAGTGTCACCATTCCTGTATTCAATATTTCGCCTCTGGCACAGATCCTGTAGCATCCATTTACTGCTGCTGCCGTATCTCCGCTCCGGACCTTGTCCCATAGCTGAGCTGGTGGGGTTGGACATGGCAACGTCCGAAACCTGAATGCCTCACTATGGCCTGCTGGGTACGCTTATATGCATCCCTGGTTGTTGAGCCCTTGGACGGTGTCCACGAACACCAGTCCCCTGCAGCTCCCCTGGATAAACCAGGCTGAGTAGTATCCCACCACTGCCACCAATTGTGGAGACCCGGGGGTCAGTGGGTGCTCTCGTCCGCAGGCCCAGCCGCCTTTACAAAGACAACGTGGACCAGGGCTCATCCCCAACTGAACGCCCGAGTTCCTTAACCGTGGGCGGAACACTACTCAGACAACACAGGGTGAGGGAACCACAATAACAAGGCTTTATTGGATCCCCAAACAGTTAACAGCATATAACGCATAACTAGCAAAACACAACAATGTAACAGGCAACAGAGTCTCACCCTTCCGCTGGCTCACCAGGGTTTAGAATGTAGCACAGCAAAGTCTGTAGCCAGGTGACTGTATCATCCCAACCTGGGTTGCTTCCATGTCCTCATGTAGTCTTTATCACAGTCGAATCCGATAATCCGATACTGAAGTCCTTGTGGTTATTTAGTCTGTGTTCTGGTCCCCTTGGTCGGCACCAAAATGCCTAGGCCTGGGGTTATGGCTCGCTAATCGGACCCGAAGACCCTCGATTAGCTGCCTGTATCCAGTCCAGTGACCTCTAGCCGGGACCGAAATCCCTAGACTGAGGCCACTAGACAGAATCTAACTCTAATCTGCTGGTCAAAGTGAACAGTCCTCCTTATATACCTAAGCCCTCATTGTAGGATATTGGGGACGTCACGATTGGTGCAATAACACAGTCTTTTCATTGGCTGAACTCCAATCCTCATTTAACATATTTTAGTAGTATTGCAATCCAAATGCTGATTGATATAGCACCTAGCAGTGATACAATGGAATGTTAGTATGAGACATTCAGTCTGCAAACCATGACATTAACACAATAGTGGCTGGAGCCACAATCAACATTCACAGGGTAATAGACAATGGACGATTAGCATAATTAAGTTCTCTAGCCTGCTATGACAAACAAGTTAGATAATTACATTACCATGCTAAATTTAAAGTAATCTATGAAAATACTGTAGGAAATTCTCCTTGGCCAATACAAGTTTATAAGCCAATATACAAAACAGTCTGGGTTACATAAGAAATCTTCATATGTTCTACATTGAAGGGGTCCATTTCGTCACAAGCCCCAGATCGGATTGTGCCGTGGCGTGAACCCGGCCTTACCTTCCATGTGGAGTGTGCCAATGGCCAGGGTCACACATGCCCATGAGCTTTTTTAAGCCCTTAGAAAACCGGATCCGGTTTTCTAAGGGTGCCAATAGTGTCCCCTGAGGTCCTGGACATTTTTTGGAAATTTTTGGACTTAATAATTTTTTTCACTAAAAACGCATATGCGTTAACGCCATGTTAAAAAAAAGCATGCGTTTTTTTCCTGCACCCAAAAACGCTTCATGCAGCATTTTTTTGAGCCTAGGAAAACCGGATTTCCATTTTTGAAAAACGCAGGTACACCTAAGTGCACCATGAGTTAACGCATATGCGTTTTTGGACTTAGAAAAAAAAATGACCAAAATGATCCCAAAAATGGATTTAGCCCAAAAACGAATGGTATGTGTGACCCTGGCCAATGACTGCCTTCTGGAAATCTGTCAAGTCAGCAGTCTTCCCTGTGATTGCTTAGGCTACTGAACCAGACTAACGCTAGGGTCTCATTACCGCTAAACAGGGTATAGCGTTAAAAACGTAGACTTTAGCAGCATAAACGTGACGCTACCGCCATGTTAGCGCAACGTCAACGCTGCCAGTGTTACTCTATGGAGACGCAGCCCGTAGCGCGGCTCCAACACGGCCATCTGAGTGAAATATCGTTTTATTTACTTACACGAGAAAAGACACTTTCAACAGTGTCTCCATAGGATAATATTGGTAGCATTAATGCAGCGCTATCATGGTGTTAGCACCTTGTTTATGCTGCCAAATTCTAAGTTTATAACGTAAGCCATGAAGATTGTTTATGTAACCCTAGCTAAGGCTAGGGTCAGACTGGAGGCTGACGGAGCCGCTAAAATCTCTGAAATTCTGCCGCAGCGTATAGCGTTAACGCTATGCACTGCCAGTGGAACGCAGCCCCATAGCAACCCGGTGTTTACCTTAGCAGCAGACACAGAGGATGTGCGCTTTATCAGAGCACACAGGAAACGCTGTCTGCAGTGTTTTCCTGTGCACACTGCTAAAGTGCACGTCCTGCAGCTTTGTGTGTGACCGCAGCTAAGGTAAACAGTGGGTTGCTATGGGGCTGCGTTCCACTGGCAGTGCATAGCATTAAGGCTAGGGTCACACATACACATTTGTTTTTTTTTAAGGTTTTCTATAACAAATCCGTTATTTCTAGGGTGCATTTTGAGCCTCCTATGCACCTGAACGTTTGGACTTAGTCATTTTTTCTTTAAAAACGCATATGCGTTAACGGATGGTACCTATATGTACCATGTGTTAATGGCAGAGTTTCCCATAGGGCCCCATGCTAAAAACACATGCGCACACTACTACCCCATCATATTATTGCAGCAAAGATTGCACTCGCCACAATAGATTGGTAGAACATTTCAAGCATTTTGCTACACACATTAAACGACCTTAACTTCCTTAGGAAGTAAAGTCTACTCATCCCTTTCTTGCAAACCTTCTCCATATGGCACCTCCAATTAAGCTTGCTGTCCAGGTGAACCCCCAAATATTTGAAATTCTCCACCATCTCCACATCCTGACCATCAATAGTGATAGGTAAGCAATCCTTCATGCACCTTCCATAACTCAACACCAACTCCCAGGTTTTCTTTACGTTGAGTTCTAAATGGTTAGCCTGGCACCAGTCAACAAAGTCCGAGACCACCCTTCTGTATTCCTCCTCCCCCCGGCCTCTCTCAATACCTCCGACTATCACTGAGTCATCAGAGTACTTCTGAAGGTGACAAAGGTCTGATTTATACTGAAAATCAGCTGTGTATAACGTAAAAAGGAATGGCGACAGCACCGTTCTCTGAGGGGCTCCAACACTGCTCCGAACATTATCCGATACGGCCACCCCCAACCTTACGAAATGTGGCCTGTCCGACAGTGTTTTATGTTAATTATTCTAATTTTCTGAGATAACGAATCTTGGGTTCTCATTGGCAGTAAGCCATAATCATCAACATTAACAGAAATGAACACTTGAAAAAGATCACTCTGTTTGTAATGACACTATATAATATATGTGTATCACTTTATGCATTTAATTACTTAAATCAATTAACTTTTTGATGATATTCACATTTTTTGAGATGCACCTGTACTATGAATCACATTGAATCAGAATTTCATAAAATCTGCAGATCCCGATAAAGTTGAACAAAATTCGATTTGAGTGATGCTGGTTTAAAAAAGAAATGCCTGGAAACATATCACACATTGCTGAAGATAGCAACTGCCAAAGAGCAGGCTCACATGGTATCAGGCATAGGCCACACGTAGCAATCCAATTTTGGAAGTGTTTTCCATGCCAAATTCATTTTTCCTAGGCTGCATTTTGTGCCTCCTGTGTCCCTGGACGTTTTTTGGACTTAGTCATTTATTCTTAAAAATGCATATGTGTTAATGCATGCATTAACGCATGGTACCTATATGTACCATGCGTTAGCGCATGCGTTTCCCATAGGGCTCCATGTTAAAAAAAAGCATGAGTTTTTTCCCTGCACCCAAAAGCGTTTTTTGGAGGCTGGAAAAAACGGCATAGCATTTTTGCCCCGTCCCAGTGTGCCCCACACAGACACTGCATCTATTTAGCAATCAAGGAAGCAGTTGTGCTGGACAGCTACTGTGCCTTAGGCTGGCTTCACACCACTGATTCGTGCTGTCAGGTTCTGTTTTGCAGGCTGCACTGGACAGAACCTGACAGCATCGGAAGGGCAGAAACTTTGGGCAAATATGCCCTCCGATCCTGTTTTTAACAGGATTCATTTCTGCTTGTTGCTACTGCTGTCCAAGGTGCTGTAATTTCAGCTAGCATGTGCAGGGGAGCTGCCGAGGGTGCTGAAATGTCAGCGTTCTGTGCTGTGCAGCTGTCCATGGTGCTGAACGTTCAGCGGTGGCTCTGAAGTGCTGCTGTTCATGGTGCTGAATGAGCGTGGCAGCATTTCAGAGCCGGCGCTGTTCCTTAAAAGGCTTCCGGGAACCGGTCTGATTTTTTGCCGGGTCCGTGGCAAACTGGTACCCATAGACTCCCATACTATGGGTACTGGATCGCCCCAGATCTGGGAGGATCCGGTTTTGTTTGTTTTTTGCACCGGACACAAAAAATGATGCAGACTCCAATTTTGTGTTCAGGATAAAAAACGAATAAAACTGAATCCAGCTGAAAAAGCACAAAACGGGAGGCCAAATAACACCAATCTGGCACCATAGGGACACATGGGGCCAAAACCGGCCAAAACCTGAAACAACAAAACTGTGGTATGAAGCCTGTCTTACCTCCACACAGTTTGGATGTAAGTTGTTTTTTATGTTTGCAATGATTTGCGACTGCGAAGTTATGTTTTAACAGATATGCTGACGTCACACGTTTGTGTATTGTGCTATGTTTTCTGCATAGAGGAGTGATTCCATAGAGTATGATGCATCCTCAGAGTGTGATGCCCCAGGTCAATTCTTGTTGTAAGTACTTTGTTAAAGCAAATATTTGTATTGTCAATGAGGCTGTTAATGAGTTATAAATGCCATAAATGATATGCTGGTTTGTTCACGTGGCCAAAGTCATGGCTATTGTTATCAGTGTTAATTACTATGTATCTTGGTTGTTTCAGAGATATGTATTCATGGTTGAGGTTACAGTATGTAGTATTAATGTTTTGTTTTTCATTTATTTCTTTAACGTTTGTGATCGTGGTAACAAATGCAGGAGTCTTCAAACACAGAATCCCAGGATAGTGATGTCAATGTGAGTATGCCCAGCTGACATAGAATGTAAATAGTTATTATGGGGCTCCTGTGTTGTAGATCATTGTAATTAAACACATGTGGGTCAGGTCACCCCGGCCATTTTGCCTTTGGTGTCTGCCATACTGAAGGCTGGGCAGTGTTGTTGTAATTTTTTTTTTTTTTTTTTTTACCTCCAATTCCTCAGTAAACATAACAGCCTGGCCCAGCCACTGGAGGGCAACATCTGTCCAAGAGAGACTTAGGGCCACGTCACACGGTTCAATTTACTGAACAATATTGTTAGCGATCACATGCACGCGCGATCGCTAACAATATCGTTCACATCGCTGGTGAGCTGTCACACAGGCAGACTCACCAACGATATGGACCAGCGAGAACGTTGGTAACCATGGTAAACATCGGGTTACTAGGCGCCGCACGGCGCTTAGTAACACGATGTTTACCATGGATATGAGCTCCCAGCATAGTCTGCGAGGCGCTGGGAGCTCGTTCATCGTTGGTCTGCTGGTGTCACACGCAGCTATGCTGCTTGTCCACCGGCCGACCAACGATAGATTTGTGAACATGTTCACAAATCATCAATCAAACAATCAAGCGATTTTTCAAAGAAATATCACTTGATTACGCGCAGCGGCGCACAAACAATATAGCTTAAGCGATCAAAAAAGCAGGTCGCTTAAGCAATATCGTTCAGTAAATTGATCCGTGTGATGTGGCCCTAAGGCGACGGTGTCAATCAGCCAAAGCACAGGTATATTTTTTCTTTTTTTCTTTTGGTTTGGTGGGAATGGATGTGATCACTCTTACTTTTGCTTTTCACTTGTGGGGAACAATGTCCGAGATTTTTTTTGTTTTTGACACATTTAAAGTTACCAAAACAAAAAAAAACAGATTCCACAAAACAGCAGCCCGGAAGTGCCCACTTCTCAATCAGTATGTTTTCCCCCTCCTTTAACGTTTTCACCAATCTACAATATATAATTTGACTCCCAAGACCATGGAGCCTCTTTGCCTAATGTTGCAAGGGTCCATGTTAGCAAACATTATATTTCGGTGCCATGTGCTCATTTGTGGCTGACATTTTAGTGAAGGCTGTTTGGATTTTGCCATATGACAGTGATGTACCTCTGTTTGCTTAATGCATTTGACACTGTGTAATATTTTTTTCAGAGAAAATGAACTAGCAAAAGACAAAGGACCACAGGCGCAAAAGACAATGGATCACAGGCGCAGAAGATTCTTGGTCCATTAATAATAACTCGCTCATAGAGCTTGTGCATGTGTGTGGGATAAAACACACAGCCGCCATAGTGACCATATGTATGTTAAATTTGTTTGGGAGAAGATATGCACCCAAGCTTCATGTCCCTCTCGTCCACTGACACACAAGATATAGGTACGTGTATTTTATTTACCCGTACATGTGCATTAATAACACTCAACATACCATTGAGCGTCATAATGATGCAGGAGAGGTCACTTAGTAATGTATTTACTTAGACCTTTATTTGGTTCTTTCACATTACCAGGAATCCGCATTATGAAAAGGTGGAGGTCCATGAAGTTTTGTAAGGGACTACAAACAAAATATGGAAGTACGGGAAGGGCTGTGTTCGGACAAACCCATCCTCTTTCTGGCAAAAATTGTCCAACTCTTAAGGTATTTAGGTCATACTTCTGCAGATATCTTTGTCACTCCGATGAATACACACAAAATCTAAAATCATACCTCTTTCATTAACATACAGAACCACAAGCAGCACTATGCAGCGTGAAGCTGAGGACCAAGGTGGTGATGAGGACGAAAGTGCCGTTGCAGCATTCGTCACACATTCTGCCCCACTAAGTGCCGGGAAGAGATACATAGTGTGAGACCAAGCCAAACTCCAACTACCTCCATCACTAGCAGTCTGCCCACGCGCATAAGGCAGCAGTGCACCCCCAGAAACACCAGTCACAGAATCGACCAAACTGAGTATATTTTTGTGGCGCCCCGCAACGAGTGCGTCACAAGGGAGTATTGCAGCCGCAATATTCTCTAGACAAAGCAGTGCAATAGTTAACTCTGAGATCCAACCCAACATACAACACCTAGAACAGGGGACCAATCATAGGTCCTGGTGGGTGGAGTGTTAGGGTAGTGTAGGAGAACACACAGTAGTCTAGAGTCAGAGTCAGAGAGAGTTAGAACAGAGTCTAGTCTGGAATCTAGAACCTAGAACACAGAACTTGGAGAGGAGCGGGGGCTCCGCACTCCGTGCGGGCCCCTGGGCCGTCACCGGTCGGGTGTCAGCACCTGAGGCCTTAACCACCGGGAATGGGCATTTCTACACGGGTTCCCAAAAGACTCCCGTGCCCACAACTTACAGCCGGTTCACTGGTACCGAAGCTGGCAGCAGTTCACCTCTGCCACGCGAACCAGCCCCGTGGAGGAGCAGCTTTATAGGAGCACCCCACCACCAGCCAGTTTCCAGTCGTCTAACCAGCGGTGTACCCACCGAGGGACCCAAGGCTCCCCAAAGAATCCAGAACGTACATCATGGATAGGGCATTGAAGCAGCCTCCCCGTACCCGACCTGGTATTCCTGGGCGACGCTGGCAAGAGAAGCTAAGGAGGTAGAAAGGAGGTACACTGCGGATCTCTGAGGAGCACTATCACTGCTGAGTCCACCCGGTCTTCTACTCAACCACTGTAAGCCATGTACTGCCTGCTGGTTACAGTAAAG